>OY282605.1:14560810-15810810 GCA_958298945.1 Atherix ibis
GAACGGCAGAAAAAGAAGTCGTTTTTGAATCGAATCATTACTGGCGACGAAAAATGGATTCATTACGACAACCCAAAGCGAAAAAAAATCGGATGTGAAGCCCGGCCAACCAGCCAAATCAACGCCAAAGCCAAATATCTATGGCGGCAAGGTAATGCTCTGTATTTGGTGGGATCAGAAGGCTGTGATCTATTATGAGCTATTGAAATCGGGCCAGACGATCACAGGCGACCTCTACCGAACACAATTAATCCGTTTGAAGCGAGAATTGGCCGAAAAACACCCGGAATATGCGACCAGACACGAAACCATAATTTTCCGGTTAAAAATTATTTAGAAAACAGTGGCTGGGAAGTTTTGCCTCACCCGCCTTATAGCCCAGACCTTGCCCCGTCCGACTACCATTTGTTTAGATCCATGCAGAACGCCCTCACCGGAATACGCTTCAGTTCAGAACAGGGCATCAAAAATTGGCTCGATTCATTCTTGGCCTCAAAACCGGAGCAGTTTTTTTGGCGCGGAATCCATATGTTGCCAGAAAGATGGGAAAAATTAGTGGCTTCCGATGGACAATACTTTGAATAAAATATATTGTAACAATTTTTCAAAATAAAAACTCTAAGTTTGCCAAAAATCCCGCATTTTTAAGATATACACCTGGGTGTATAACTTAAAAATGCGGGATTGACAACAGATGGCATAACTTTTACACATGGTTTGTGTTAATAATAACTCATATAGCATTTTGGAGGTTAAACATCTTTCATTCATTCTCGATTAGTCATTGAACGAAATAGTGTAAACAACAAAGTTTACACTATTTCGTTCAGAAGTGGAGATTTTGACACGGAAGACAAAGAACGACCAGGTCAGCCAAAAAAGTTTGAAGATGAAGATTTGGAGGCATTACTCGACGAAGACTGTTTTCGAATTCAAGAAGAAATTGCAAAATCATTGGAAGTCACTCAAGCAGCTATTTCAAAACGTTTTAAAGCAGCAGGATTCAGCCAAAAGCAAGGAAATTGGGTCCCATATGAATTGAAGCCGAGAGACGTTGAAAGGCGATTTTGCATGTCCGAAATGCTGCTTGAACGGCAGAAAAAGAAGTCGTTTTTGAATCGAATCATTACTGGCGACGAAAAATGGATTCATTACGACAACCCAAAACGAAAAAAAATCGGATGTGAAGCCCGGCCAACCAGCCAAATCAACGCCAAAGCCAAATATCTATGGCGGCAAGGTAATGCTCTGTATTTGGTGGGATCAGAAGGCTGTGATCTATTATGAGCTATTGAAATCGGGCCAGACGATCACAGGCGACCTCTACCGAACACAATTAATCCGTTTGAAGCGAGAATTGGCCGAAAAACACCCGGAATATGCGACCAGACACGAAACCATAATTTTCCGGTTAAAAATTATTTAGAAAACAGTGGCTAGGAAGTTTTGCCTCACCCGCCTTATAGCCCAGACCTTGCCCCGTCCGACTACCATTTGTTTAGATCCATGCAGAACGCCCTCACCGGAATACGCTTCAGTTCAGAACAGGGCATCAAAAATTGGCTCGATTCATTCTTGGCCTCAAAACCGGAGCAGTTTTTTTGGCGCGGAATCCATATGTTGCCAGAAAGATGGGAAAAAGTAGTGGCTTCCGATGGACAATAATTTGCTTCAAAAATGTCGAATTTCATACCAAAAACGTCCCATTTGCGGGAAGTGTTGATTTACTTCTTCAATTTGAAAAAAAGTGCAGCTGAAGCACATCGATTGCTCACCGAAGCTTATCCTGAATATGTTCCATCGATTTCAACGTGCGAGAGATGGTTTGTGCGGTTCAGAAGTGGAGATTTTGACACGGAAGACAAAGAAAGACCAGGTCAGCCAAAAAAGTTTGAAGATGAAGATTTGGAGGCATTACTCGACGAAGACTGTTTTCGAATTCAAGAAGAAATTGCAAAATCATTGGGAGTCACTCAAGCAGCTATTTCAAAACGTTTGAAAGCAGCAGGATTCAGCCAAAAGCAAGGAAATTGGGTCCCATATGAATTGAAGCCGAGAGACGTTGAAAGGCGATTTTGCATGTCCGAAATGCTGCTTGAACGGCAGAAAAAGAAGTCGTTTTTGAATCGAATCATTACTGGCGACGAAAAATGGATTCATTACGACAACCCAAAGCGAAAAAAAAATCGGATGTGAAGCCCGGCCAACCAGCCAAATCAACGCCAAAGCCAAATATCTATGGCGCCAAGGTAATGCTCTGTATTTGGTGGGATCAGAAGGCTGTGATATATTATGAGCTATTGAAATCGGGCCAGACGATCACAGGCGACCTCTACCGAACACAATTAATCCGTTTGAAGCGAGAATTGGCCGAAAAACACCCGGAATATGCGACCAGACACGAAACCATAATTTTCCGGTTAAAAATTATTTAGAAAACAGTGGCTGGGAAGTTTTGCCTCACCCGCCTTATAGCCCAGACCTTGCCCCGTCCGACTACCATTTGTTTAGATCCATGCAGAACGCCCTCACCGGAATACGCTTCAGTTCAGAACAGGGCATCAAAAATTGGCTCGATTCATTCTTGGCCTCAAAACCGGAGCAGTTTTTTTGGCGCGGAATCCATATGTTGCCAGAAAGATGGGAAAAAGTAGTGGCTTCCGATGGACAATACTTTGAATAAAATATATTGTAACAATTTTTCAAAATAAAAACTCAAAGTTTGCCAAAAATCCCGCATTTTTAAGATATACACCTGGGTGTATAACTTAAAAATGCGGGATTGACAACAGATGGCATAACTTTTACACATGGTTTGTGTTAATAATAACTCATATAGCATTTTGGAGGTTAAACATCTTTCATTCATTCTCGATTAGTCATTGAACGAAATAGTGTAAACAACAAAGTTTTTTTTTTGCTTCAAAAATGTCGAATTTCATACCAAAAAAGTCCCATTTGCGGGAAGTGTTGATTTACTTCTTCAATTTGAAAAAAAGTGCAGCTGAAGCACATCGATTGCTCACCGAAGCTTATCCTGAATATGTTCCATCGATTTCAACGTGCGATAGATGGTTTGTGCGGTTCAGAAGTGGAGATTTTGACACGGAAGACAAAGAAAGACCAGGTCAGCCAAAAAAGTTTGAAGATGAAGATTTGGAGGCATTACTCGACGAAGACTGTTTTCGAATTCAAGAAGAAATTGCAAAATCATTGGGAGTCACTCAAGCAGCTATTTCAAAACGTTTGAAAGCAGCAGGATTCAGCCAAAAGCAAGGAAATTGGGTCCCATATGAATTGAAGCCGAGAGACGTTGAAAGGCGATTTTGCATGTCCGAAATGCTGCTTGAACGGCAGAAAAAGAAGTCGTTTTTGAATCGAATCATTACTGGCGACGAAAAATGGATTCATTACGACAACCCAAAGCGAAAAAAAATCGGATGTGAAGCCCGGCCAACCAGCCAAATCAACGCCAAAGCCAAATATCTATGGCGGCAAGGTAATGCTCTGTATTTGGTGGGATCAGAAGGCTGTGATCTATTATGAGCTATTGAAATCGGGCCAGACGATCACAGGCGACCTCTACCGAACACAATTAATCCGTTTGAAGCGAGAATTGGCCGAAAAACACCCGGAATATGCGACCAGACACGAAACCATAATTTTCCGGTTAAAAATTATTTAGAAAACAGTGGCTGGGAAGTTTTGCCTCACCCGCCTTATAGCCCAGACCTTGCCCCGTCCGACTACCATTTGTTTAGATCCATGCAAAAAGCCCTCACCGGAATACGCTTCACTTCAGAACAGGGCATCAAAAATTGGCTCGATTCATTCTTGGCCTCAAAACCGGAGCAGTTTTTTTGGCGCGGAATCCATATGTTGCCAGAAAGATGGGAAAAAGTAGTGGCTTCCGATGGACAATACTTTGAATAAAATATATTGTAACAATTTTTCAAAATAAACACTCAAAGTTTGCCAAAAATCTCGCATTTTTAAGTTATACACCTAGTAAAAATCATATTTTTAGAATAAATTCATTAGGACGACAAAAGACACGTTGGACTAAGGGATACCGAATAGGGCATAAGCTAGTTAAATTCAAAATCGATACAGGAGCGGACGTCAACTGTGTTTCATTGAAAATTGTCAAGAAATTAAAATTAAAAATGAGCCATGAGCAAAATGACTTTCTTGTATTTGATTATAGTAATAATAAAGTTAACATTTTTGGTATTGTCGAAATTAAATTTGTTGATTCGAAATCTAATATGGAAAGATTAGCGGAATTTGTAGTCGTTGATAACGCATTTGAACCGATACTCGGACTTGATACATGCATTGAGTTTGAACTGATTAAGCGATTGTATATTGACTCGATTGAAATCTCGGATAAACAGGAGAGATTTGTAAGTGAAAATAACGATGTATTCACCGGACTTGGAAAAACTCCTGGAAAAATTACCATACACTTACAAGAAAATGCAAAGCGTTTCCCGGACACAATAGTTAAAAAACTCAAGCCAAAAAATGGAATCATTTCACCGGTTAACAATTTACAAAAGGTGGAAAAACCAAATGGTGATTTACGGATTTGCTTGGATCCAAAACCACTTAATAAGTGCCTTAAGCGCGAACATTTTTTGATTCCAACCATCGATAATTTTACTTCCGAATTGGCTAACAAAAAATTATTCACGGTTTTGGATTGTTCAAATGGATTTTGGCAATTGGAATTGGACGAAAAGAGTTCAGAACTGACAACGTTTGGTCGTTACAAATTCGAAAGACTTGCTTTTGGATTGAGCGTTTCACCAAAAATTTTTCAAAGACGTATGATACAGATATTCGGTGACATACCGGGCGTCTTTGTTTACTTCGATGATATTGGAATCGTAGCATCGAACGAGGAGGAACATGATAAAATTTTGGCACTTGTTCTTGAGCGCGCACGCGTAAATAATGTTAAATTTAACTTGGAAAAAATGCAATATAGTAGATCGGAAGTAAAATTCATGGGTCATATCTTATTGGATGGTAAAATAAAACCGGTTGACAAGCACATTGAAGCGATTGTAAAGCTTAAAAAACCAACCGATAAACATGGTGTAATGCGCTTGTTGGGTCTTTGCAAGTATTTAGCAAAGTTCATTCCAAACCTGTCCAAGCTGATAGCGGAACTAAGAAGATTAACCGGGAAAGACATTCCTTTTGAATGGACGGAAAAAATTGACTCGGAACTTGAAAATTTAGTAAAAATCATTACATCGGACCCAATTTTAAAGGCATATGACCCGGAAAAGCCAGTTGTTATTCAGACTGATGCATCGAAAGATGGACTTGGATCAGTTTTGATGCAAGATGGTCATCCGATTGCATTTGCTTCTCGAACTCTTAGCAAATGTGAACAGAGATGGGCGCAAATTTAAAAAGAACTTCTGGAAAATTGTAACAGTCATTAGGAGTAGCCTAGTGCAAATTATTATTGTTACTAATTTAGACTTAAAGAAAAAAGCGTGTAATGTGACATTAAAGCAATGTCATCAAAAAAATAACATGGCCATAAAAAGGCAACATTGCTGCATGTGACAGCTGACGTTTGAAGTTAGTTGAGCTTCAACCATGTACAAAGTAACACGTAATATTAATAAGCATTGATATTTATTTATTATTTCGCATGCATATTACAGCAATCTGCTAGGCTTTTCTGTACATAATAATTATTGGAGGAATGGTTTGATATCTTCACTGGTTGCAAATTTTTCATCATGTTGCCAAGTTCGGTGACAAAGTCCGACGTGTTTTTTGTGAGTGGAGCTGTCTCGAGAAAATCTCCGGAAATTCGTAGTGTTTGACCAAAAATCTTTTCAGCCGGCGAAGCATTAATGTCCGGTTTGAACATCGTTCGAAGACTGAGTAGAAGTAATGGAAGCATGTCAGACCAATTTGATGCATTGGCATGACATTTAATTGCGGTTTTAGGCTTTAAGTGTTCGATTTAATCGTTCGATGAGTCCATTGGATTGTGGGTGATACGCTGCAGTGCGAAAATGTTTACATCCGATGATTTTGTTGAGTTCGGCGAAAAGATTTGAATCAAATTGGCGGCCCTGATCAGTGGTAATGTATCGTGGTACACCATAGTGTTTCTGCAGTTATGTCATCGATGGGGATGGCTACTGGCCTTCATGAAAAACGATCGATGCATGTGAGTACGTAGCGATGATTATTTGACGTTGGCAATGGGCCAACAAGATCGATGTTGATGTGTTGGAATCGTTGATTTGGTACCTTGTCGTACAATTTTGCATTTTTGACATTGAATACAAGACGACGCCCATTTTGAAATGACAGCTTTCATATTGGAACAAACATATTTTTCGGTGATCATTTTGATTGTTGCAAGCTTCCCTGGATGTGACGCATTGTGTAATAGTTCGAAGATTGATTTGCGAAGATTCGAAGCAATGTATGGACGAATGTTGGCAGTTGACGTGTCGCAATATAATTGGAGATTTGAATTGGGTAATGATACCCGTGCAAGTTTTAACGACGAACTTGGATTTTTCAGAATATGTTTAAGTTCGTTGTCGTCGATTTGCGAATATTCGATGAGCTTGATGCTTAAGTCGTTTGAAATGGTTTCAATGTGTGAGAGTGCATCAGCAATAATATTGTCCCTTCCCGAGACCGAATGGCGCAATGATGGCTTTTTTTACGGCTCCCTTCGTCGAGTGGGACCTGATGATATGCTTTGATGATATCAATTTTTGTGAAAATGGTTTTTCCAGCAAAATTTTGAGCAAAATCATGGATGTGTGAAAGAGGATACCTGTCCGGAACCGTTATAGCGTTGAGTCGTCTATAATCACCGCATGGGCGCCACAATTTATCGGTGTCTAGTCGACATGCGCGTGAAATTGATTATCTATTTGTAATTATTTGATGGTTGACATTCGACGTAAGTGTTGGTGAGTTGAATGGTGGCGGTTGCGCTAAATCCCTAAATTTATCGAAAATGTCAAAAAAATTGATTGATTTGTTGATGGTGATGATTTGACAGACACCCTGTGAATTTGATTTGGCGAATTATTTGGAAAAATATTGCTTGCATCTTGAAATTCTGGCGATAGAGAATTTGCATTCGGTGGAATATTGGTTGCCATTGCAAAATTTTTCAAATTTTTTTTAATACTAAAAATGGAATTAAAATAAATTCCCTATTTTTGGTGAATTTGGAGCACCCCGTATGGTGCCGCTGATGCTGTGTAAAAATATTTGTGATATGGTCGATGCTAAAATAGGCACCTTGTATAATGCCGATGTTGAAACAGGCACCCTGTACTGCAAGTAGCCTGGTTTTGGTGTGCGTATTGACTGTATGCAAATGTGTGCACATACGACTGGCAAATTGTTGAGTCAAATTTCCAAATTCATCAGCGAAATTAATGATTTTTTTATGAAAAATGGCTCGTGCCGAATTATGTGATGCTATCGACGCCCAGTGCAGGCGGCATTTTCCAACTAAGTCACGCGGTTTGTTTAAATTCTGTCTTTTTTTGCCAATCTGGAAAAATCGATGAAAATACGTGTAATCCCGTGAGAAAAACGATGAAAATGTCCACAAAAATATAAATGATTGTTCAATTAGCACATAAATTGCAATATTTGTCGTCGATGAATTTGTTATTGTCAATATTTTTGATATTTTCTGCTGCACGTGTTTCATGCACCATGTTGTTTACGGTTTTCAAGTTGAAAATGTTTAATTACTAATCGTGATTCATCCACAATAATAATGCGAATTATTTTGAAAAAAACTGTATGTTTATTAGGATTGCACGTTTTCCACCATTATTTATTGTTATTTTTGGTCGATGATTGTCAATTTGTTTATTTTTTTGTTTTTGAGTTGCACCATTTGTTTATCACTTTTTGAAAAACTGGGGTCACCAATGTGGTTTTTATGTTACCTTTTTTGTTATGTTGTCGCCGCCCGAGCTAGTTGCTCATTAATTTCCGTAGAATAAGGAAAACAATAAATACACGTATGAATTAAATTTTAACTAATAAATTTTTAATTCACAAAAGTAAAGGTGTTTATAATGTTCGGTCGTTGTTGTTTATGCTAAGTTAGCGCGTGTTGCTGCTGAGCGCTATGGTACGACTGACTGTGCAGCGCACATTTATTTCCATGGTGCTCAGCTGTGTACAAGTGAATGCTAATATGTGTATGTGTAGTATGCATGTGTGTGCATGTTTGTAAGACTGTTTGTATAAATGTTTTAGTTTTAAGTCCAATTGCCACAAAAGTAAGGAAGCATTTCGGTACGCTACCATTTCATGGAGAATGGCGTTTTATAAAACTCACCGAAAGTTTTAAAACCAAAAGATTGGTAAAAAATAAATGTTACCTTCTTTCGTGTTGAAATTATGTATTGGAGTGAGTTCAAATGAATATTAATTATGCTTTTGGAATTCAATAAATTACTATTACAAAAACTAGATGTCAGTGGGTGTCATATCTACATAAATAAAACTACACAAAAGTATTCAAGTAGAAAAGGTATGACACGGCAAGTCTTGCGGTCAACATAAATACTTCTCTGACGATGCCAAATCAAGCATGTTTATAGTAACACAATTCCGACAAATATAATAATTTACAAATCTCGCCCGATTTAACAACTCTAATACAATTGCAACGAGCAAGGAAACCTCCTCTGAACAGCTTCTAATTTATATTTAATGCTTAATTCTTAAATTTACTTAAACTTATACTCATATATACATTAATCTTGCCTTTGATTCCAATTTCAACGTTGTTGCGATATTACTAATAACTGAAATGTGTGGCAGTACTACTATGATAATAAATAATATAAGTAACTAGATCTAATTCACCGATAAAATCGTAACCGGAAATTTTTTACCACCGCCTCAACTTGAAGTCCTCATTTACAATTCTTTCTGAACGACATATAATGTCGATGACTCAATAACGATGGTATGAGTACTTGTGATGTTGCCCTAGCATCACGAACCCGCGACTCGTCGGCTGCCTAAGAGATTCGCTCCGTAACTGATTTTCATGGGGTGAAGTCTCTGATATAGGCCACATTTTTTTCAACGAATTGCGATATTCTGCTTAAAAGAATAGTAGAAAATATCTTATAGATTGTGCTCAGCAAGTTATAACCATATTTTGCTGCACTCGGTGATATCTTCGTTTATGAATATAAGACACATTATGGCTAGGTGCCAGTCGCCACGCATTGAGTCACTATCCCATACTCAGGCCATTAAGCGTGAACCGCATCTTACTTTGTGTCCCATCGACACTGGGTTAATTATAATTTTTTATTCGACGAATCTATTGAAATTTCTTCGATGCTTGATAGCATTGACATATTTTCTTTAACGGACGGGACCTCCAATTGATGTTCAGTTCACCCATTCTTTTATTATACACTCCTGCTCGGAAATCAGTTCTCCCTCTATACTGAGGTGCGATCAACTTTGTGATGAAAATTGTATCATGCAGCAATTTAATATTTCCGTGCCAGGTGTGATTGCTTCTTTTATTTTTAGATTTCACACATGTTTGTTATCTCGGGTTTTTTATTTTGTCTGTAACTTCTATTCTCTTCGCAATTTACGATAAAGGTAAGGGCACAATTCCGACATTAATAACAAACATTAGCTGTATTCCATTGGGAAAATTTTGCTACTCTCGAATAGTTCTACCTGTCATCATCTATACCACCTCGAACAAATGAGTAGTTCACATTCGTAGTTACGCCATACAATTTACGGTAGGGTATTTCAGTTCCCGAACTGGAAATAGATGGCTTAGCGGGTTCGTTGGTTATGTTGAAGAGTCATATTTTTGTCAGTATTGGTTATGTGTGAATAAACTTAGTTTTTATTGTTTATGTGTCAGGAAACTCAGTATTGTTGTTGACTATTTTGAGGTTATATTTTACTGCTGTCAGTAAATTTCGCATTCCATTAGACATCTACTCACAAGTACTTGTGAGTAGCAAAATTGGTCCAATGGAATATAACTAATATGTAGTTATCGCTATAACAAAATTTTTTATACTCACAATTTTATGGGAATTCGATCGTCGAATGATACCTTTTTCGTAGTTGGGTTATCGTATTATAAACTTAGTTTATCACGTGGATAAGTTTGCAGGATTCTTTCACTAATTTTCTTACCCGTAATAATCACCAAACAATTCGTTTCTACTCCCTGCGTCTGAGGCCTAGTACTTTTTCGACCGTACTAATGATAATGCCTTTTATATATTTTTAAGTAATTTCAATCTTTTCTTCATCTTCAATCTTCAGGGCGTTTCTTTGCATTTCTGATTGCTATATCTAGTTAGAGTTCACTGGTTGTACAAATATGAGTATGTTACTCGATCACGGATCACCGCCCCAAGAAGCTTGTTATCAAGCTTACACGTACTTCATCTACCCGGAAAAGTTGTCCTTTTTATATTAATTTCCTTCCACATGTTTTGGCTCGTTTTCGACTTTTGCCCATTCCAAAAAAACAGATCAAAAAATCTGTTTCGGGAACAAGAAAAAGTCATAGGGGGCAGATCCAGGGAATACGGTGGCTGCGGCATTATTAGTGTGTTGTTTTTGGCCAAAAATTCGCGCACAAGCAATGATGCGTGATTAGGGGCGTTATCATGGTGCAAAAGTCAATTTTTGTTCTTCCACAAATCCGGGCGTTTCTGGCAGATCACTTCGCGCCACTTGCGCATAACTTTCAGGTAATATTCTTTATTGACCGTTCTATCCTGTGGCAAGAACTCATGATGCACCACCCCCTGCAATCGACGAAAACTGTAAGCAAAACCTTCACATTCGACCGAACATGGCGCGCTTTTTTCGGTCTTGGCTCGTGCGGCAGCTTTCATTGGGATGATTGAGCTTTGGTTTCAAAGTCCTAACCATAAACCCATGATTCGTTACCAGTTATGACCTTCTGGAACAAATTTTGGTCGTCGCGGACCGAGTCCAACAGCTCCTTAGCAATGTTAATGCGATGCTGTTTTTGGTCGAAAATGGGCAAAAATCAAAGACGAGCCAAAACACGTGCAGGCAAAGCAGCTATCAAAAATTAACTGAACATTCAAAATGGCCGACCTTGTCGGCATAAGTGAGAGACATGAGCACCAATATAACGTCACAAAAAATCGAAAATCGAATATACGTAACCCGCGGAAATTCAAAATTCGCGATACTTTTTGAACAGACCTCGTATGTGGCTGATGTAATTGTATTTGCCTTGCGCTCGTGAGGATTTTTATCCTATCACTTATTGCTTTTAAATCCGATTAGTATTATTGTGGTTTATTTATTAAAATTTCTGTTTCTATGGATAAAGAATATAAGGATCTTTTACGTAGTATACAAATAAAACAATATTTTGAATTTTTTTTTATAAAAATATTATTTATATTACAAGTAGATAGTTACTGCTATAACTAATAATAAAAATCTTAATTCGAATTTAAATATCTATAATATTTGCTAAGTATTTACTTTAACATTTCTTATATTCACAGAATAAATAATAGAAAAATAAGCGCAAAAATGCATTTTATATGATTTTGTCGTTTTTAGTTAAAACAACTATCAATAGATTTACTAAATCTGAAGGAAATGTTTTTCTCCTTCTTAATGACAACAAATACATTAAACAAATTGTCTAAGTCCGTAGGAGGTATGTTGTAGAGATTTTTTTTTAATAGACAAACCATTTGGAAAAAATAAAATCACATCACCGAGTAGTAATTTTGATGTTGCTGTGGGTTTTAGGCTATCTGCTAATAAGGGGCTAGATGGATGCATTTGCATTATGTGCTGTTCGATTTCTTTAAGATATCCAATAGTGTCGTTACAAAACGGACACTTGTATATTAAATGGTGAAAGCGTATATGGTCTTCAAGCTTTGTTTTTATCGCATATGTAGTATAGCACACTCCGCAAGTCGAAAGTACGCGGGTCTCTTTAGGATTGCAGATAGGAAGCGGCTGGGTATATTCGAAGCATGGCTTATGGTTTTTATACAAGCTCTCTTGTTTGAATACTTGATGGCAATCAGGACACTCATATGAGTTAGACTCTTGACCGAACTTAAGGATGATATCAAGTTGTTCTTGAGACAAATTTACGTCGATTTGACTTTCCTCTCGAAGATCATGACTCACATTCGTATGTTGTACAAGATCACTGACTGAATTGACGCTGTGCCAACACCTTCCACATTTATTGGGAAAAAAGTCATCAAATATAGAAAAGCTTTCCAAAATATGGTTTGACTGAAAGTGGGTTTTCATAGCGGGAAAAGTTGACTTGTAGTCGCACCAACCACATCGAAGTATATTAGCCAACTTAAAGATGAACGGTTCCGGATCGTGAGCATAACACCAATGATATCTTACATCATTTACTTTAGTGAATTCTAAACTGCAATAAAAGCATAAGTACTTCATTCCAATGGAAGTTTCTAACTTCTCCAACATTACCGAAGTTACCGGCAATTCAATATTTGCATTATCACGTAATTTTTCTATAGGTACTACACGAATTTTAGGTTTCTTTTCTTCTATCCAGCATAGGCTTGGTATAGATGATTTTATACTTGATGTATTTGTTACATAATCAATGTTTGAATAATCAACAGATGATCTATTTGGTTCGAATACATTTAATATGGTCTCGGAATTATTTCTAGCCAAATTATCGCCAGCAACAAAATTCGAGTTATTTTTATTAGTTTCTATTGAATATTTTAGATCAATACTACTGTCAATCGACGATAAAGATTGAATTTTTATATCGGCTACAAAATTATTCTGAGTTCCAGGTGATCGAGATATAGTTTCATCAGTTTCTTGCAAAAGTGATAATGTTTCTACAACTGATGATTGTTTTTCACTTAATGGAATATTCGAACTAGTTTCTGTAGATTTTGACACCAACGGTATTATTTTAGCACAAGACTCTGAATTTTCATCATTTGTCGGCGATAACAAAATTTCCTTATTTTTTTCTACAACAATTGCATTACTATTCACACTGGCGTTTTGTATATCATTTGATAGTTGCTCAGTTTGTATTGTTAGAACGGCTGTTTCATCGTGTACCATATTTACTTGTGTTCCATCTTCTTCTAATAGTCCTAATTTATCGTAAGTATTAATAAAATCAGAATCTGGAAATGGTAAAATTAATTCGTCCGGTTCCAGTTCACTAGATGACATTATGACTGGAGCCGTTTGTATTGTTTCTTGTGGATATAAATCCGACTGAGAAGATTCTCCAACAACAGCTTCTACATCCTGTTTGTGCTTGCTCATACTGTAACATCGTATTACAATATTGGCTTTACTAAAATGTTCAATCGATAGATGCGATTTTAGTACAATGAGGCGATTGTCGTAGAAATCACAGTGTGGACAATAGTACATAGATTCCGTACAGTGATCAAACTCAATATGACGAAGAAAATATTCCCTTTTTTTAAATAAGTACGGACACCAGGCGCATTTGTAATTACTACTGGAATTGCTTTGGTCGACGCTATTATTTAAATTTATTGCTTGGAATATCTCACAAGTTTTCATTTTCAATAATAATTTTCTTCTTCGTATAACCATAGTTGATAGTTTAAAACTATGAAAACAATAGATATGCTGCAGCATTATATTACGGGAATAATGTGGAAAATTACATTCAAGGCACTCATACAAATATTCGTCATGGAATTTTAAGTGGTGAAGTACATGATTGAAGTATTTGCCATCTGTTATCATACTGAATTTACAAAAATTACATTTGTAATATTTTTTCTTTGCATGTAAACATTTCAAATGCTCTGCTAAACCCGATTCGGTTAGATCATTACTGTTACAATATGAATATGTACATCTATATCTTGTCTTAATCGGTACATACTTCATATTTGATGCTACCGAAATATGCATTGGTACAGGTTCGTAAACAACTTTAGTTCCTTTTATTTTCCAGTCTGTTGCACAGTTCTGAATCCGGACTACATCCTCCAAATGATCTATGAAAGTAGCATATGCGCAAGTGATATCCTTCGGAATTATAATATAAAGCACATCATTTCGATTGGAAGGTATCACATATTTTTCATTATTATCTTTCACTTCGATAAAGATTGGAAACATTTTTGAATGCTTTTCATAGTGGGCTTGAGCTAATTCAATGGAATTTGTTGTACTACCACACCAATAACATAAAATATTATGCTTCCGATGCGTATCAATATGATCAAAATGATCTAACAAACAATAGTAGTCCGAACAATGGCAACACATATACAATTGCTTGTCATCATTTTTCATATGATCTCTTCGGATATGTTTCTTCCACTTTTCAAATAATTTGAATTTTCGAGGACATATTAGGCATTTATATAAATTCTTTCCTTGATAACCAGTTCGATTGAATACACTATTTAATATGGATTTTAATTGTTCGATTGATTTTTGTGCTACATCTAATTTTGATATAGAAATTATATTGCAATCTTCCAATTCGTTACCAAACAACATATTTAAGTCATGTACATATTGAAAGCATTGTTTACTCTCAACGTAAGCCATAAAATTACCATGATTGTAGACGTTCAAAATATTAGTTGCATCATTTGGTATATACGTTTCCGTTGAAAGAATATTCAACAATTTGTATGCGTGAAGTGGTTGTTGTGTATTCGCATATGTCAATAAACTTGAACTCGTTATTTTGCAAGGATATAGTATTGTCGTAGAACAAATTCCAACGCTACCCACTTCGTCCTTTGAAAATCAAAAAGAAAACACTATAGACGAGGGTTTTAAATTATTTTTAATAATAAAAAAAAGCTTACCAATGAATTATCTAGGCGATTGGGCATTCTTATACAAATAAATGTATATTTGTCCGAATGGTCGTATACGATATGCTGATTGATTTCCTTCAAATAGTTGCTTTCATAATTGCAATATATGCATGCATATTTTCGGAATTTTCTTAATACATCTTCTAGCGCAGTCCTTTTATTACAATTTAAATGTAAATGCTTCAGGAATTGTACTTTTGTATAAAATAGTGTACAACATTCTATTGGTATTAAATAAACAAACGAAAGGCCGATTGATTATTAATAAGAAAAATGGAAAATAATATTGAATTTTCGTACCTGGGCATTTAATTTCTGCAACATTGCTAAGCCTTTGTTTCATAATTAAATTAATGTCAACGAACGGTAACTTCATTTTATCAGAGCAAATTACTATTTTTCGGTGTGCTATTGTCGAATGTCTTTCATTCTGATGATATTTCACGTTGAGTACGGAACAACTACGATAAAAACATTCCGAACATTGGAAGGCATTCAATTCATGTTCCTCAGAAATATGCATAATCAAATGGGTTGAAGAGGATAGAATACTTTCACAATAGCAGCACTCAAAATGTGCACGGTGTTCAGGAGTTGTCTCATGCGAATCGATATGACATTGCATATTTTCTAAAGAATTACTAGCAAACGAACAGTCGCGACCCATGCATTTGTATAAAGAAAAGAGACAACGGGGTTGCATCAATGACTTATACGCCGCCTCGGATTTGTACGAAAACGTCTTCAATGCCCATGGTTTTAATTTTTTCGCCCAATTAATAGCATTTATTTCATTCGGATTTCTGTTCGATTGAAAGTCGATATTATCTAAATTATTTGATTGTGAAATATTATCTTCGGTAATAGTTATATTATTATCCACCCATTTCGAAATATTTTGTGAAAAACTATTAAGAGTGCTATTAAAAAGTGCAACAGCTTCGACTCCAGATTCCTCGTCCGCATTTGATAATTTATCATCATTTTTCGATTCGCAGATTGTAGATGCTGTTGATAATGTTAGGATAACATCTACTGAATTTTGTTTGTTTGGTATATTCGTTTCTGTAATCTCATTACTGGTATTACTTATAATCTGGGCGATGCCGTTGAGAGCATCCGAATTAATCATTGACATTTCGTAGGATGCTTGGGTCGATGATATCGATGCTCTTGAATTGATTTGTGTAGCTTCGCAAACTTCTTGATCTTCATCATTTGCAACTACTTGACACAGATCAGTTGTACTATTGCTAATGTTTGTATCTACTTGTTCTGGAGTGTCTTTATCGATGTTTTCATTATAGTTTCTTTCCATAGTAATTTTTTCTTCTTTTAGGGTTAATTCTGGCATAACAGAACACAATAATTCATCGTTTGCAGACGGTAGAGAAAACATATCTAACACAGCAGAATTTAGATCTTGAATAGCATTTTGTTCAGCTAACATGAATTGGTCCATACGTTCAGCTAACTGCTCATCATTCGTTTCCTTTTCATTACAAATTACTGGATAGTCATGAATCTCCAGCTTTTTGAGTACTTCCATTTCTGGTAGATGCTCAACATCAACACACTCGTCCGAATTATCCGAATACGTGACAGATGTGATATTTTCTTCTGTATTTTCCGCCAATTCAGGCTTGTGCTTTTTCGATTTATTTTTTTTAGAGGTCCTTTTAGCAATCATCACTTTTTTTTTATTCTGTTTCTTCCCATTTGAATGTTTAAAATATTTGCTTAAAGAATCATCACTATTCACAGAATAATTTACACCAGATGGCTGTTGTATAGTTGGTTCGATAAGGCATTGTTCGTTTACAGTATTCGCCGCAGAACTCTCTATTCCGAATAGAATTAATGGTCGGACAAAAACTTCAGTTAACCGATTGCAATGATGTTGGGTCTTTAAATGTTGAAATACGTTTTCCTGATAAATTTGTACATAATTGCACAATGTGCAAAAATATGCTGTTACTCCATGCGATTTCGTGTCGAAAGTATAGTAACTGGTTATTTTCCCATTTTCACTGCATTCCGTATGGATATGTTCCCGCATTTCGTCTTTATCTACACAAAGAAATTCACATTCTGAGCACCTATAGGGAAATTCGCCGGTGTGACTTGAATAGTGTTTATACCAATTCTTTAATGTAAAATTAAACTTTTTATCACAAAAAATGCAATCCAATGTGTAAACGGCATTATTGCCCACGACATATAACGGATATTTAAGTAACAGCTCAATATCCCTTTCACTTAGTCGGGATATCATCACCTCATTCAATTTATGTTGATTAACATAATGGGAGACAATAGCAGTAATCGATTTGCCACAAATCAAACACTTCTCCACATACCGACTGTGGCAGTGGTTATTACGATTTGTATTTGTAACGTTACTTGATTTTGAAGCTTTTATTTTTTTTGATCGACATTTATTCTCCTGGAAAGCTATTTCTTTTATTGGAGTCAATAATTGCGCATCTTGAACGCATCGTTTTTTCAGTTCCTCATCATATTTAATATCCATTAAACAAACCTTAAGTGTCTCTTTACTTTGCATTATAGCAATAAGATCGTGTTTTGCTGTTTCTTTATCATTTTCTATCGAACCAGGCGTATTGTTTTCGAAATTTTCGTTCTGTTCAGCTAAAATATTTCCTGTTTTCTTGTAAAACTCTTCCTCTTCTACTTTTTCTTCTTCTTTTGCCTTATCAGTTTCGATATCACTCTCGATATCTTCAAATTTGCGCTTTCTTTTATTAATGTTTTCTGATGTAGAAAGAGTTGTATTAGAACTTAAATTGGAATTACTAGAACACATTGAATCATCGTCTTTTTCTTCTTGATCGCTTGAAATAATTTTTAGACGTTTCGGCTTCTTATTGTTTTTCATACGCATTCGTTCCTTATATGCATTCAGAATATCTTTGTCAATAATATTTTTCTTTAATTGTGCGAGTCCCTTACCTCTAGCATTTGCTCCTTTATGTCTGTTTTTCTCATTCAATTTCTTTATAATATTCTGCTTTAAAGCATGTGTACTACTAATAGTTTTATTTTGGTCACAACTGTCCGATACCAATTTTTTACTGCTATCATCTTTTGTATCATTGCTGTCTGTAATACTTCCATTCTTTTTTGGTATTCTAAAATTTGTAAACGTATTGGTAATATTACAATAATTCCCACTTCTATACATTTTGTCATGAAGTGATTCTCGAAGAGGTAAATTTATTGAAGGCGAAGTGATAGTTTCATAAGCAGAGTTTTCTTTTAATTTTTCATTTGTATTCTCCAAATAATTTATTCTATTTCGTGGCGGGGATATTAGTTTCTTTATTTTCTTCTCTGGTTTTCGATGGATTTTATTACATTTTTTAAGTGTATTCTCTTGCAAAATTGGCGATTTTGTTGGAGATGATTCATCAATTGGCACGGTTATTAAATTAGATTGACATATGTTTTGGTTTTGAATTGTTGGTGCAGGTTGAAGATGATTACCATTAGCTTGGGAAATAAAATTCGACGGTCCCATATTTTCAGTGTGGGCACTTTGCAATGTTAGCATTGATTTTGATACTCCGCAGGCGGGAGATTGAATTTGATTTCCATAGTAATCCATTTGTTTTTGTATATGTAATAATGTATTAGGAGGAACCATTTGTTGATACTGTTGTACCTGCTGTGTATGGTAAGCTGGTAGCTGCTGCTGATGAGCTTGATGAATATGCTGCTGCTGATGGGATTGCTTCATTTGCAGATGATGTTGGGATTGTTGTATTTGTTGCTGCTGATGGGATCGATGCATTTGCTGCTGCTGCTGAGATTGCTGCATTTGCTGTTGTTGATGGGATAACTGCATTTGCAGCTGCTGATGAGATTGATGCATTTGATTCTGGTCGAGAGACTGCTGATGGGATTGCTGCTGTAGCTGTTGATTTTGTTGCTGATGTATTTGTTGCGCTTGAAACAACTGCAATTGTTGTTGCTCATTTTGGAAAAATTGCTGCTGCTGCTGTAGCTGCTCTTGATGTAAGGAAATCAGTTGCACCTGGTTGCTTGTATTTGTTATATCTACGGCTGGTTTAAAATGCTGTTGATGTTGAAATGTAACTTTTTCCAATACATTATTATCAGAGGGTTTATCTGAGCGACTTAATCTAGCAAGTATTCTTGGATCTTTAAGTGGGATAGGAGGAAGTATTTTTTTTATTCTATTGTTACTATTATCAGTTTCAGAACCTTTTCCTATATTAATTTTAGTTTTATCACTTATTGGCTCTTCTCTATTAATTTCACTTTGCAGTAATTGTTCTGAAATTTTATCAGTTCTTAAATTTTCGTTATCAATATCGATTTTTATATTTTCTTCTTCCTTTTGTAAACCATTTGATGAATTGTTAATATCCGAAATACATTTTTTTATAAGATTCACATCTTTCATTGTTAATGAAATATTTTTAACAATACAATCATCTTCGTCATTAGATAAACTAGCATCAGAAATATCAATTAAATTTTCTTTTAAATTTTGTTTATTTGGTTTATTAATTAAATTATCATCATCAGACAATATCTCTTCCAGTTCAATGTTATTATACGGATTTTCATCACCCTTTTCTTTTGAATCTTTACCAATTCTTTCAGAGTATATATTTTCAAATGTTATACTTTCATCATCGCTAGAATCAATTACTTCTAAATATTGATCTAAATTTGTAAGTACGTCAGTCTTCTTTACTGACTTATTTTCAAAAACTCTTTCAACTTTTGGTATTGATTGTGTCCCGTTTTCAACAATTTCATTCTTTGATTTTTTTGAAAATTCTTCAGAATTATCTTCATTATCACTATCTATAATAACAATTTCCTTAGCATACGTTTCATGCTTTATAATATCCTTTTTTATACATGAACAATTTTTCTAAAAAATACACTTATTGTTGTCTCTAAAATTTTTATATAATTATTTAAATAAAAACCTTTTTTTCCTTTTCGTAGACTTTTATCAAAAGTGTTTCTGCATTCTTAACGTCAGTTAAATTTGATCTTTAGGAAATATAGGCAAACATTATAATATGCCAAAATTCTGCTCAATATTACTTACTTTTCTGTTATGCTTATAGCATACTTTCGTAATCCTACTAATTTTGTCAACAAATTATTATTGGTTGTCAACTTCAAACTTGCAATAGCACAATCTAACGGTGGAATATACTTGCTTAAATCTATGTTTTTTCTATCTGTATCTTGGTTTTCCATTTCTATATTATTCTTAAACCTGCAAATATATTTTTCAATATTGAATTATGGCTATATATATCTAATAAATTTTATGATAATTGATATTCATTTTTATTTTTTAGAGAAAAAATCTATTCCCTTTTTAAATGTAAGGTGCACAAAGAAAATTTCGAGCGATTAATTTATCTAAGGGCATAGTAAATCTTTAAATCAAAATACCGCATAATTATAGAAAATTATACAATATAAATTTCTACAAAGAACTAGAGCTGGCAATCTACAAATTTTCAGTTTTTGCTACGTTCTCATTCAAAGATGGAAAAATATATTCTTCAGCATAAATAAATCATATTGGTCTGTAATGCTTTCAACAGAAACCAGTTTATTATTAAAATAATGCTATAATGCAAAAGCACTCAATATTGTTTGTTCGCTATCATTTCAAGTAACATTAGTACCAAAGTATTAATTCTAAGCGCTACGACACTGAAGATCGTTAGGGCATCCTTCAATCTTACAACAAAAACTTTTTTTTCGCTCTTATTCTATTATGCTTTTCACTCATGCTCTATCGTGCTTTTCATTCTCGTTCTATCATACTTTTCACTATCGTTCTATCATACTTTTCACTCTCGTTCGATCTTGCTTTTCACTCACGTTCTATCGTGCTTTTCACTCACGTTCTATCGTGCTTTTCACTCTCGTTCTATCGTGCTTTTCACTCTCGTTCTTTTCTAAAGTGCTCTTCTAAAGTGCTCTTCATGCACGTTCAAAAGTGTTTTTGACGCATTTTCCAACATTGTCTTCACTCACGTTCTAAGGTGCTTTTCACGTACGTTCCAAAGAGCACCTCACACTATTCGCTTGCATTCTAACTTGCTTTTCACTCACATTTTAATGTGCTTTCTACGCACATTCTTACGTGCTTTCTACGCACATTCTTACGTGCTTTCTACGCACATTCCTACGTGCTTTCTACGCACATTCTTACGTGCTTTCTACGCACATTCTTACGTGCTTTCTACGCACATTCTTACGTGCTTTCTACGCACATTCTTACGTGCTTTCTACGCACATTCTTACGTGCTTTCTACGCACATTCTTACGTGCTTTCTACGCACATTCTTACGTGCTTTCTACGCACATTCTTACGTGCTTTCTACGCATATTCTTACGTGCTTTCTACGCACATTCTTACGTGCTTTCTACGCACATTCTTACGTGCTTTCTACGCACATTCTTACGTGCTTTCTACGCACATTCTTACGTGCTTTCTACGCACATTCTTACGTGCTTTATACGCACATTCTTACGTGCTTTCTACGCACATTCTTACGTGCTTTCTACGCACATTCTTACGTGCTTTCTACGCACATTCTTCGCACATTCTTACGTGCTTTCTACGCACATTCTTACGTGCTTTCTACGCACATTCTTACGTGCTTTCTACGCACATTCTTACGTGCTTTCTACGCACATTCTTACGTGCTTTCTACGCACATTCTTACGTGCTTTCTACGCACATTCTTACGTGCTTTCTACGCACATTCTTACGTGCTTTCTACGCACATTCTTACGTGCTTTCTACGCACATTCTTACGTGCTTTCTATGCACATTCTTACGTGATTTCTATGCACATTCTTACGTGTTTTCTACGCACATTCTTACGTGCTTTCTACGCACATTCTTACGTGCTTTCTACGCACATTCTTACGTGCTTTCTACGCACATTCTTACGTGCTTTCTACACACATTCTTACGTGCTTTCTACGCACATCCTTACGTGCTTCTCACGCAATAGTTGTGTATAATCTTGTAATTTATTTAGACTATATATTGTATTTCATTCTATTTGTTTCCACAAATTTACATTCACTTCTAGTTTTTTTACTCTTAACATATACTTAATTAATAGTAATAATACAATTTAATGATAGTTTTATAGCATAATTGACTATAGAAAAAACCCTCTCCTCCAATTTTCATTTGATAATTTTATAAAACATTTTAGATATTGACTCAATACATTATGTACTGTAGCAATAAATACGCTGTTCATGTTTTTCACGCACGTTCTAACTTGGTTTTCACGCACGTACTAACTTAGTTTTCACGCACATTTTAACGTATTTTTCACATTTTTGCGTGCTTTTCACGCACATTCTTACGTGCTCTTCACGTACATTGTTACGTACTTTCTAACGTATTTTTTATGCACACTATCGTACTTTTCACTCTCATTTTAACATGCCATTTGCGACATTCTGATTCTCATGTACACTTTCGCAGCTTTAGAGCACAGTCAACGTAATTTTTACGCACATTCACAAGCAACTGTTTTAATAATCTTACAAAAGCTTTTAAGAAATCGAGGATCCTATTAAAAAATTAGGTATCCTAAAAATTAGTTTAAAAATATTTTTTTTTAAATTTGGCCACCCGATAATTTTGAGAAATGCAGACGTACATGGGCTTCCTAGTTGTGATTTAACACCTTTGGACTTCTGCTTGTAAGGTTACTTTGGGTTGTTAATATCATTGATGCTTTAAAATTGACTACTGAACGCAAAATACGTGAAATAAGTTTGGATTTATTACACTACGATCGAAAATTGGAACCATCGTATTCGGCTCTATAAACGAAGCAGAAGCGTCCGTGTTATTTTCAGAACTTGAAACAAATTTCTTCTACCACATTTCTTGTTTTATTTGAAAAAAAACAATATTATGGAAAAACTATAATATAGGGTTTTGCAATAAGAGTGATATGATTTCTAAGAGACGTTTCCGCCATTTTTAATGTCATGATCTGTCTTTTTTTCATTGTATTCAGTAATGTTTACAATTTCGTCGTGGAGACCTTAGATTAAAGAAGTACTGGATAGGCCTCTACACAAAAATTCTGTCCAAATTTTGTTGGCAATACATTCATAGAACGCACACACATGCAATACAACAGAAACGGCGTAAATCATTGGGGGCCAATTTAAAAGTTCAGTATGCGATTGAAGCGCTTCGTTTAAAACCATTTTTCATGTGTGTATGCGTAAAGAAGCAGATTTTTTAATATTGCGGGTCTTCTTTGATGGAATTAGTTTTGTAAATATGCAATAACACACAGTATTCTATTTTTAAATATTTATTTATTTATTATGTATTTTCATTTTATTTATTTCACTGTATATTATTTATTAAAACAGAACTTTTAAAGTGGGGAATAGTATATAAAAATATGAATTGTTAGTTATTTGATTATATGAAAACAATTGTGTATAAATTTAAATTAATTTCAAAAATGCAAAATGAATTAAATGAGAAAATGTGATATTTAAACAAGCATAAGTACCATAGATGGAAAAACCTTAATTATAATATAAATGTGTGTTTATGAATGGAAATGGTAATTTAAATAGGCATTGTGCATTTAAATTAAATTAAAAAATAAAGCAATAATTACATAGAACATTACAATACATGAAGTTCTTAATAATATATAAGTTAATCGTATACAACATTAAAAGAAATGCTTTAAAACAAAAATAGAAAATGAAAAATTTAATGTTATTAAAATAATTAACTTATATTCTAAAAAAAATGAAAACAATATTATTTAGTAAATGCATTATAATATGGTCTAATAGAGCAATCAAAACAAATTTATTTAAATAATAAGCTTACCGAAGAATAAACTTTATTTATTATAACACATTGAAAACAGCAATGGAAAATAGACAGAAAAATTCGGTCCCTTAAACTTTCTTACACACACTTTATATACACCGACACTGTACTATTTTATGGTATCTTCGGATTCACAAATGACAAAGCTAACCACCAAGTCTCCACTTTCATGGAGAATTAAAGTTTTCAAACTCTCCAAGTCTACAAAATTGAGGCGGTTTATATTTGATTGATATTTACGAAATGTATAATAAACCTAAAATAGAATTCCATTTCGTATCAAAAGATTGTACAAAAAATAAAAATGACCTATGGTTGTATTTAAATTGTATCTTTGTTTCCAGTAAATGAATTAAAATAAATATAAATTATGCTTTTGCAATTAAATAAACTTCCATTACGACACATAGATGGCAGTGGGTGTCATGTCTACATAAAAAAATTTTGAGTCGTATCCCCCTAGTAAATATTTGTACACAAAATTACGTATACATATACGGTTAGGGGCCTGTCCAGTACTTCTTTAATCTAAGGTGGAGACATACGCAAGAAAAACGTTTACAAATTATTCAATTTTATTATCAAAATAATCGTTCTCCAATTGCAATTTTTCGTGCGCTCACTTTCATCTGAGTGGTGCGGTAAATAAACAAAACTGTAGATTCTGGTGCGAAGAAAATCGATAAATTATTCATGAACACTCATTACATACACCTAAATTGACAGTTTGGTGTGGTGGAAGAAGTTGATCTTGACAACATTGGAAGAAGTTGATCTTGACAACATCTGGTTCCAACAAGACGGGGCTACGTGCTACACAGCACGCGCAACAACCGAATTATTGCGAGAAAAGTTTGGAGATTCGATTATTTCGAGAAATTTTGACATTGAATGGCCTCCAAGAAGTTGTGATTTAACACCATTAGACTATTTCTTGTAGGGATATATGAAGTCATTGGTCTTTAGCAATAAACCTGACTCTCTTCAAGCTTTAGAAGTCAATATTGAACGTGCTATTCATGGCATACGACTTGATTTAGTGGAAAAAATGCTCGAGAATTGGGTTCATCGAATTCGTTCCTGCAAAAGAAGTCGTGGAGGCCATTTGAATGACATTTTATTCAGAACTTAATTGTATCGATTATACTTCACATTAAATAAAATACATTTGAATTTCCTTAACAATTATAGTTTTTTTTTAAAAATAAATCATATCACCCTTTTTGGAAAATCCATTATATTCATTACATTACGTTTTTCTTAAAGCCTCAGTATTTTATTCGGTCTTACACTAATTAAAACTAGATATTGATTATTATATGTAATGGGTTTTTAGATAACAAATTCCTGATTTTTATATCAAACACATAAAACTCACTTTATTTTTATGCCTGATATATATATCTAAATTTCATCCAGAAATTGTTGGCATTGTTCTGATATTATATCTTTCAATGTATATTTCGAATTTGATTCGTTTAATTCATTCTTAAAACTAAACTTTCAATAAAATTAAACCAACGTATTACTGCTAGTTTACTCTTGTTGACATACAATCAGTGATATCGGAGACCGGTCCATATCATTTCTTAAAAATAAAAGCGATAGGAAAGCGTTCGTTGCAACGTCTTGATGTTTTTGTGACTGGTCTTTTTATTAAAAATCGTCTATGCGACGTAAAAAGTTTTTTTTACGTTGCAGACAATTAGAAACAATTTTATATTTTATCAAAAAAAATAATTATAATCTTGCACAATTAACTCAATCCGCTGACGTTAGCTCTTGAGTTAACTAAATTTGCAGCTTTAGAATGAAGGTATTCTCTTGTATCTAAGATATTTTGATTATTTTGTATTTAAACACATTGTTAAACCGCCTATGAAATGGCCAAAATTACTATCAATAAGTCATTCTTGGTATTGTGATTGCAGTAACCTTTTAAAAGCGGAACTCTGTTGACAAACAATAACAAAGCACTATAATTATATTTTTAAAAAAAACCACTTTTGATCAATTTAAACATTCCACACTTAGAATTAATTCACTTATTCTGAATTTAAATATTCAAATAAACTGTTCTTAAACTAAGATTATTAAAAATTTCGTATGACTCATTTTATAAGAAATTGTTGTTTAAAGATTGTTTTCACAAATTATTCATGTTTCACAATGCTCACAGTATTTTTATTCTTAACAATTTTTTTATTTAATAGATTTATTAATTTATAACTTTTCTCTATTCTGTATTGAGCAAAACCACAAAATATAACCTTTGTCAAAATCAATATAAAAAGTTCCCAAAGTAAGCAGCTTAATTATTTATTATTTTCTTAAACGACTGTAGTTCAGATTTTTTAAAAATTACTCATCATAAAACAAAAAGTAATCCACAAATTATGCACTTTGTTGAATTAATATTTCGATAGGAATTTTAAACAAAAAATGCGCAATAATAAATTATTTTCATCTCGTAAATAAACACCAAAAGATAAATTTCTGAATGCGATAAAATAATAGATCAATTGGAACAGATAAATTCCATTTCAATTCTAAATTATATCAGAGATATTCCTAAAATACTCAATTTTTGTAAAAACTTTTAAATTGTCCAGTATTAAGGAAATTATATTTTCTTAATCATTATTAAATTTGTCCTATATTTGATAAATTTAATAATTAATTTGGCAACAATTGATCAATAAAATTATGGGTTATGAAAGCCTACTGAAACGGAATATCTCGCTTGGACGTAGTGATGACTCATTCACATTTACAACGCTGACCTCACGTTTATAACAAAAAATAATTTTTTGAATATTACTGAATTTGTTCCAGTTGACTTTCAATTAACACAAGCAAGTCCACCGCAGTAAATTCAGTAATAGAAAAAAATTTGATGCCATATCCAAGGGTATTCTGCTAATACGAATAATTATATTTCTTACGAATGACATTATGTAAAAATTTCAAAACGAAGGTTTATATTAAAATTATTGCTATATCTTATCAACTAGTAATTCATGCCTCCGATTTTCGGCACTTGGCTCTTAGATATGTTTCCAGATGTCTCATATATAACCACGTATTATAAATAAAATCACATTTTTTCGCAGCTTATAAATATTACCTATTGTTCTTGATAGTTTTAAATAGGTACTATATTGACTTCCATATCAAATATACATTCGCGTTGTAAAACATTTTATTATCAACACAAATAATTCTTTTAAATATGTCACACAATTGCCTAATTATTTTTATACCTATCACCAGCATATTTTTTATTACAATAAAACAAAATCATACCGCTTACACAAATTAGCAACGCTATTATAAAAAAATATTGTAAGTTAAATTAAATAATACTACAAGCAAAACTATGATAATTTCCAATATATTCGTACAGTAATTTCAGAATTTCGAGCATTCACAGTAGATACATTACAGCTGCAATTTAGTAATTAATTCTAATGTGTGAATTATTCACATATTAGAATGAATTACTAATCTGCAGCAGTATGTGGAAATAACCCCGTATGGCATGCGGACCAAGCTTATTCAAAAGAAGCCATTTTAAATTTTCTACCGTCATGCACAAATTTAAAAAATAACATTGTAACAAATTAAATATTGTAAGATTTTATTTCAATCGAAATACACAAGAAATTATTTCGAAAATTGTTGTTAAAAAGTATGAAATAATAGTCATTATTATTACCTAATTTAAATATGTATATTTTTAGTTTTCTATCTCACGCTACACAACCAAACATATCAAAAATTAATCGAAGAATAAATTGTATGGCGTTGCTTTTCAGCTTTATCGATCGATATGCGGGGCGAACTATCACCAAAATATTCAACACTACTATATAAAAGCCTACAGCAACAGAGAAAGGGAGAGAAAATGTATTTAAACCTTAGTTTAAAGAAGAACTGGATAGGCCTCTACACAAAAATTCTGTCCAAATTTTGTTGGCAATACATTCGTAGGACGCATACACGTGCAATACAACAGAAACGGCGTAAATCATTGGGAGCAAATTTTAAACTTCAGTATGCGATTGAAGCGGTTCGTTCAAAACCATTTTCATATGTGATGTCATTTATGCGTAAACGAATAGATTTTTTAAAATTGCGGGTTTTGTTGTTTGATGGAATTAGTTTTGGAAATTTATAATAAGACACAGTATTCTATTTTAAATATTATTTATTTATTTATTAGATATTTCACTATATATTATTTATTAAAACAGAATTATAAAGTGGAAGAGCATATAAGAATATAAATTGTAAGTTAGATTATATGAACACAATTATGTGCACAATAAGAAATTAATCGTATACAACATTAAAGGAAATGCTTTAAAACTAAATTACAAAATGAAAAATTTAATGTACTTAAGAAATTAATATCTAATATTCTAAAAAGAAAAGAAAACAATATTATGTAGTAAATGCATTATAATATGGTCTAATAGAGCAAGCAAAACAAATTTATTTAAATAATAAGCTTAACGAAGAATAAACTTTATTTATTTTAACGCAATGAAAACAACAATGGAAAATTGACTGAAAAATTCGGTCCCTTAAACTTTCTTACACCCACTTTATGTACACCGGCACTGAACTATTTTCTGGTAAACATTGCCCTATTAACATCGCATTTGTTTACATTTATTGACGGACGAAATTTTGTTTCCAATAACTGAATTAAACTGAACATTTTTAAAGTGGTAAATTGTATTTTCGTTTCCAATAACTGAATTAAACTGAACATAAATTTTTCTTTTGCAATTCAATAAATTTCTATTACGACAACTAGATGGCAGTGAGTGTCATGTCTACATAATAAAATCCACAAAAAGCTATCTAATAAATACAATTTCTCGCCGCTTCGCAATAAATTGTACACAAAATTTCGTATACATATACGGTAAGGGTATTCTTTAATCTAAGTTATGAACTAACATCGGTTTCAGCAGTATTCCACGAAAGCACTACGCACAACACAGAAATTAAAAATGAATAAGTGCGCCTTTTTTTCTCGTGCTATCTCTAGATTGTGCCATACAGACATATAATGGTACAAACCCAATTGCGATGGAAACAGAAAATTATATAGTCGAGATGCCTAAATTTTAAAACGTGTACAGTCTTACATGAGTGCACAAAACGGTAACTCTTTTATCGCCGAAATAGATCTTATTTTAATTTTGTGGTTGTTATTGAAGTATTGTCATAGAGTTGCGTTTTGGTATATGGCATAATTGTTGTTTGATAGCTGAAATTGGAATTTAAATAAGATAGCTGTATTCTTAGATTAAAGAATACCTGGATAGGCCCTGACCGTATATGTATACGCAATTTTGTGGCGGAATTCTCGCTTTTGCTATCCCGTTGTTGCCATTTTTCGCCGCTTGGCATAGCTTTGTTTAGATTTTTTTATGTAGACATGACACCCACTGCCATCTAGTTATCGTAATACAAATTTATTGAATCGCAAAACCATAATTTATATTCATTTTAATTCAGTTTTTGGAAACAAAAATACAATTTAAACACAACAATTGGCAATTTTTATTTTATGTACAAACTTTTGATATGAAATGGAATTCTATCTTAGGTTTTTATTCATTTCGTAAATATCATTCAAATATAAAGCGCCTCAGTATTGTAGACTTGCGGAGAGTTTGAAAACTTTAATTCTCCATGAAAGGGGAGACTTAAAGGGATAGCTTTGTCATTTGTGAACTTGTTATTGTGTGAGAAAGGAAAGTGAAGTTTAAAGTGTAATTTTAATATATTTTGAAGTATTTACGAAAAAGTAAGTATTTTTATAAATAGTTATATTATTAATAAAACTTATTACGAATTTTTTATTCCAGAAAATGAAGTGTTCCGTGAATAAATGCTTCTCATACGAAGAAATGACGAAACCGGGAGTTTCTTTCTTTCGGTAAGTTGACATCTTTATTTTTGCTAAATAAAATAAGAAATACTTTATTTGTGATGTGCCTAAATGCCTTTTAGTGATTTATTTTATTGAAAATGTAGTTAAAAAGTGAAAAGTTCGGCATTGAATAAATGTAAACAAATCCGATGTTGACAGTTCAATGTTTACCTTAAAATAGTACAGTGCCGGTGTATATAAAGTGTGTGTAAGAAAGTTTAAGGAACCGAATTTTTTTAATAGTGCAAAAAATACTGGAATTTCTATTAATTCTTAATTGTAAAAGTAAATGTTACGATCGTATATTTATATATTAACTTTACAGGTTCTCACAAAATAAATGGTTGAGGGAAAAGTGGATTGTGGCAGCAGCATCCGGTATTCCCAAGAATCGGGACGTTGTGTGCTCGCTCCACTTTCATAGAACAGACATAAAAGTAGGAGCGAGCAGGAGGAAATTAGAAAGAAATGCTATTCCTTCCGTATTTTCTATATGGAAAAGTCGCACGGTAAGTTTTAATACTACAAAATTAATAATTGCAAAACTATAACGCATTGAAATCATTTTTGTAGGAAATCGGGCAACCGCCATTAAATAAGGAAAAGGTTCAAAATGAAACAGTAAGTTGTAAGAGTACACATATATTTGTATTGTAGTTTATTTTGTTTCATTTTATAATTGAAACTTTTCCAATATACAGACCTTATAATTCTGTTTTAATAAATAATATATAGTGACATAAATAAAATGAAAATATATAATAAATAAATAAATATTTTAAAATAGAATACTGTGTTTTATTTCCAATTTCCAAAACAAATTCAATCAAACAACAAAATTCGCAATATTAAAAAATCTATTCGTTTACGCATAAATGACATCACATATCAATCAAAATGGGTTTAAACAAACCGCTTCAATCGCATACTGAAGTTTAAAATTGGCTCCCAATGATTTACGCCGTTTCTGTTGTATTGCATGTGTATGCGTTCTACGAATGTATTGCCAACAAAATTTGGACATAATTTTTGTGTAGAGGCCTTTCCAGTTTTTTTTTAATCTAAAGCCTGGTATGCAGCTCGAGCTAAGATAAATTTTCATACGATTGTTCGCTAGCGAATTCGAAATCGGAAAATTTAGCTCACGATTTCGCCGGGCAGTACGCAGCTCGAGAGTGAAATGAAAATGAAAAGGAGAGTGAATCTACTGAAAAGTAGATGGCGGCATTGACAACTCTCCACGCGATTTCACTTTGGTTTTCACTACAAATAAATGCACGGGACAATAATCAAAGATAAATGCTAGCTAAATTTTGACGTTTGTGTTTTTTTTATCGTAGTAAGTCCGGTATGCAGTAGTGATAACTTTCGTTGCAATGGACGAAAGTAGTCTAAATTTATACCTTATATTTCTACTTATGGAATAAAAAATTCCATAAGTAGAAATATAAGGTATAAATTATATTCTCCCGAAATATGTTCATAAAAATTATACTTTAATGATTTATGCCTGGTATGCAGCTCGAGCGAAGATAAATTTTAACGCGATCTCCACTACTCTCTCATTTAGCGCAGCTAAACGAGAGTGAAACACAAACGTTAAAATTTAGCTAGCACTTATCTTTGATTATTGTTCCGTGCATTTAATTGTAGCGAAAACCAAAGTGAAATCGCGTGGAGACTTGTCAATGGAGACTTTGTTTTCACTCTCGAGCTGCGTACTACCCGGCGAAATCGTGAGCTAAATATTTCGTTTTCGATTTAGCTAGCTAAAAATCATATGAAAATTTATCTTAGCTCGAGCTGCATACCAGGCTTTATTTAAAAAATATAAAGAAACATTTGAAATTAAACATCCCATAATACCCCATATAATACAAACAAATAAAGTTATTAACTTGAAATAATCAGGTCTACAAATTATATAAGGAACTGAAAAAATTAATCAATTCAATATACTTCCACCAATAACTACTATAAATAATAATTCCATTATTCCCTTTAATATAATTCAACCCTCATCATTTAATAAATGTAAAGATATTACATTAAAATTTCCAGTCATTGTATAATAAACTAACCGAGTTGAATAACAAACAGTTAATCCTGTAGAAAAAAAATATAAGAAAAAACTAAATATATTTAAATAAGATAAGGATACAATTTCTAAAATCATATCCTTTGAATAAAATCCAGCTAAAAAAGGTTTTCACTTCATTTATTTTTAAAATAACAACAAAACATCAACATCGAAATTAAAAAGTTCCGAAATGTCAAAATTTATCTCTACAGAAAAAGTTTTCACTCTCGTTTAGCTGCGCTAAATGGGAGAGTAGTGGAGATCGCGTTAAAATTTATCTTAGCTCGAGCTGCATACCGGGCTTAAGGCTGTATTCGATTGCACCCAATTTGCTACTGCAGTAGTTGTGTAGCTGTTATCATCTACTGTACCTCGAACAGAACAGTAGATTGTCGCAGGAGTTGCGTATACAATTTACGTTAGGTGGATTCTAGTTGCTAAAGTGAAAATAGATAGTTTTGCGGGCTCGTTGGTTATGTTGAAGAGTCAAAAGGCGTTTTCGTTTGGACTAATTTTGCTACTAGTCGGTAGTTCTAGCTGTCATCATCTACTCTACCTCGAACAAACGAGCACATCGAACTGGGAGTTACGCGTACAATTTACGTTAGGTGGATTCTAGTTGCTAAAGTGAAAATAGATAGTTTTGCGGGCTCGTTGGTTATGTTGAAGAGTCATATTTTTTTCAGTATTGTTTATGTGTGAATAAACTCAGTTTTTATTATTTATGTGTGAGTAAACTCAGTATTGTTGCTGACTATTTTGAGGTTATGTTTCTACTAGTGTTTAGAATTTGGCTTTTCTGTGGTCATCTACCGCGTAGTAGCAAAATTGGTCCAAACGAAAACGCCTATTAGCTGCATTGCATTGGGAAAATTTTGCTACTCACGAGTAGTTCTAGCTGTCATCATCTACATTACCTCGTACAAATGAGTACTTCGCACGATTAGTTACGCCATACAATTTACGGTAGGGTATTTTAGTTTCCAAAAATGAAAATAGATTGCTTAGCGGGTTCGTTGGCAATGGAATACAGCTAATCATATTAATGACTTAAAGTAATTACGATTATGGGAAAATTATATAAAATATAAATTCTCAGTGTAATAATATACCAAATATTATGTTTTCGATTTATTGTCAAAAGTATACTACTGGTACTAATTAAAGAATTACGTTCTGCTCTAAATTAAAAATTATTTCAATTGGAAATTTAAAGCAATTCACTATGTTGCAATTACTATAATTAAATATATGTTTTTATTGATCACAATCGTAATCACGAAAACGTGAAATTTATTTTGATGTTAGCAAATTGATTGTATCACATAATAGCTGTATTCCATTGGGCCAATTTTGCTACTCGCAAGTACTTGCGAGTAGATGTCCAATGGAACGCATAATTTTGCGTACAAATCTGTGTAATTTGCAATTATATGCACATAATTTTCAACTTTACTTTTCTTGATACATGGAGGCACATCTTCATCAGAATCTGATGATGATGTAGAGTCTATAAAGTCAAATAAGTAAATATTACAAAAATATGACACTTCAACATAACCAATGAACCCGCTAAGCCATCTATTGCCAGGTAGAAAACTACAATCCCCTTACCCTAAGGGGAGAAGTGCAACTACTACACTAGCTGCGAGTGGCTAGACGTACTTGTGAGTAGCAAAATTTTCCCAATGGATTACAGCTAATCTCTGACATCGCATAGTTATATGTATTTTAATACGTAATTAATTTTCAAAAATATTTGTTATGGCAGTCCTAAATGAATTAGTGTCAAAGAATCCAGTTGATTTTTATTAAACTGCGTCGGTGTGAGGCGTCTTCGAATAAAACAATTATTCTGTTATTTTTTCCGCGTTTTCAGATATCACATTTTTAACATTATATTATTCTTATCAAAAAGTGTTTTAAAAACAGTGCATTCGGGCAAATAAAATTGAAAAGACAAAAAAATTACAAAATAATAGGCCATTTTTTTTTGGTACAGGATGAAATAATTCGACATTTTGTCTGTCAAATAAAAAATTCATTTTAGTACATTTTGTTGCAAAATAGACAAATTATAGCGTCATCAAAAAACTATTTTGCATAGTTTAAATAGACTTAAATTTTATTTGACTTAATCATTCCTGGAAATGGTACAAACCTAAAATTCATTTTTTTTCTGTACCGAAGTGGCGTAAGCGTGCTTTTGACAGCTTAACATAAATTTTGAATTTGTGCGACAATTAAATCGAAGCTGTTAAATAATGAGTGCTCCAAATAATAAAAACATTGGCGATCCAGGGGTAAATATTAATAAATAAGTATACTATGATAATTACATTAAATATATTGGTTTTTCATTTAAGCACGCTGCTTTCAATCGTTTGAAAACTAAGTTGCCGGAAATGAAAATTCATGAGCTACAGCTGGTGGAATATAAGTTGGTTAAGAGCAGTGCCTGGCATAAAATGTTCAACACAGTTTTAAATCAGTTTGGTACATCTTTGAAATGTGTGCTGTGCAAAACTAATTTAATTTCGGGCAAAGCGGCAATATCGCAACATCTAAAGGGCAAAAAACATCAAAAAATATACCAGAATATTGAACTATTGTATCATCCTTTATTCACGCCTGGTGGTAAAGATAATGAAACAAAAAGTAATTTTGCTTATTCTAAATATAAGTTAATAACTACAAAACTTTCAATATATTTTCATTTAATATCAACATCTAATTTGTCGCGTTTGGAAATACTGAGATGTATTTTAAATATATTAATTTCGTATTAAATTTACAAATAATATCTAAAACATACGTATTGGAAAAATATTAATTTAGTTTAGAATTTGTTTAACTGCCCTTTTGTCTTATATCAATAAGTTGTATATATGAAAATATATATTTACAGTTAAAAATGAAGGTAATTCATTACAAATGAAGCAATTAAGAGTTCATATAGATCAGAAACCATTTAAAGATCTACAAAAATTTGTTTCACAAAAGGTAAAATCTAGCTTTTATATAAAATTTATGAATATTTATAATAAAGCTCAACATTTCATTTCTAGGATTTTAAATCAAAAATCAGTAAATTAACCATACCTGATTTGATTTTAATTGAATATAAAATGGAAAATACTAAATGGTGTAAAATGTTCAATATTTCAACAAACAGACCTCCGTCTTATCAATGTTTAATGTGTAATACGAACCAAATGGGAGATTTGAGTTGTTTACGCCAACATATGGCGGGAAAAAAACATTGCATTAATCAGGAGTCAGCTTTATTTTATCATCCTGAACTAGTTTCAAATTTGAAACAATTTACAGGTACAGAATTTTTTTTATTAACTTATCACTATTAATGATAACACTTTTGTAGATGCTTTTGATGATCCTCCAAATGAATCCTCCGAAGAAGTTGCTAATCAGAATTTAGGTAGTGTCGATTTAACGAGCGAAGTTACAACTGCAGATAACAAAGAAACTACGGAATGCACAACGATTTCTGTTAAGAACGAAAAAAATGATGCTTTTGAAGCGCCAGTTAAATCTGAGCAGCAGGAGAAAACCGATGAATCAGATAAATGTCTGCAACAGGGGAAAAAGGACGACTTAGATAAATTTCAGCAACAGCGGAAAAGGAATGTGTCAGATAAATGTCAGCAACAGGAGAAAAAGGAAGAGTTAGATAAATTTCAGCAACAGCGAAAAAAGAATGAGTTAGATAAATTTCAGCAACAGCAGAAAAGGGATGAGTCAGATAAATGTAAGCAAGAGGAGAAAGGCGGTGGTTCAGATAAATATCAGCAGCAAAACATAAGCGATGATTCAGATAAAGACAAGGTTAGAAAAACAGTTTCAGAGACAGATAAAGAGAATCAAACTGTGAAAGATGATACAGATAATAAAAATACTGAAGTCATAGTAATTGAGGGAAACAACAATGAAGACACCGATTGTATTGTGTTAGAAAAATCAAATGCTACTAGTTTTGTAATCGACGATGATGAAGAAATGAAACAAGTCTCTTTGGACGATGATAAAATAACAACATTGGAAAATTTACAACCGATTTTAATAGAGTCAGACCAAAAAGACGAGGAAGATAAAACGGGGCATACTGCCAAAAAAGTATCAAACAAAAAAGTTATCAATCCCATTGCTTTATTTGCAAAGCAAAATTTAAATAAGGAGAAAACATCTTCAGTACCAAATGAAACTTCTATTAAAAATAATAAAATCAAATTGCCCCTGTTTTTGTCTTCAATTCAGAAGAATGATCCTAAACGCGAGATACAAGGTCTAATTGGAGTAGAGTATGTGATACAAACATATCAGTATAATAGTGACACAAATTGGAATTTTGAATGTGCACTCTGTGAAGTTGAATCTGACAGTATTGGTATGGAATGGCATCTTAAAGGATTGAGTCATCGTCTTAAATATTTGGTAAACTATTCAATATTACAGACCCGCTATTTTGATATTCAATTAATGTGTAATATATTTTTTAGGAAAAACATTTTCCCACTTGCATAAACCAGCATGAACAATATAAAACAGATCTAACTAAAAAACCAATTTTATCAAAGATAGTTGAAAAAATTGCTTTTGCCGTTGATCGTTATCATGGCAAGAGAATGCCGTATAAATGTCCTGAATCCGAATATACTAAAAATCGTCATCAAGTAATGGCAAAGGTGTTCGCTTATAGGCATGCTTCTGAATATTCTGGTCCTTCTTTTACAAATGTAGTTGATAAAAAAACACTGGATGACATATTAAATGGTATTGGTATGTTGATGGCTATAATTCAAAAGATTGCTTCTCTGAATTATAATTGTATTTTTAGATGCTACAGGCACGGAAGAAATTTGTATTCCCGAACGTAAAGATATCAAACGTAAAACTGAGCCTAGTAAAGATAAACCTATTTATGGAAAGCGAAATAAACCAGATACGTCGCATACGCTAGATAATGAAGAGCACAAAAAACTTGTTGATGAATTCTTGAAGACAAATCGTGAATCGTTTGGTAGGCATAGACGCCAATCACGATCTCCGAATTCTCGGGCACGTCGTACTCGTCGTTCTTTATCACGCTCCCGTTCACGTGATAGATCGTTTAAAAATCGTCAAAAAAGCCCTCTATTCTATAATAACGATCTTTGGAAAAAGTATAAGTAAGTTACATGTCGAATGATGATTTATAATTATAAATTCTAAATTAATTTCTTTTATTTAGTTACATGTTGAATGATGCTCTTTCTGATATTGATATTGATTACGAAAAATACAATAAGCATCCAGAATCTCATCCACTGTATGCGGAAGAGTGGAATTTGTTCTGGGAGAAGCGATGTGATGAATTGCTTCAAGGTATTTATGTGCACATAATTAGCACTTCAATTTTTACATAGTTTTCAAAGCAAATGGTATAACTCGCCTTATCAAAAATATCACACACCCTTGTTTGTCTATTAGCTTAACCTATTGAATACATACAATTTTAATTGAAGTATTTAGTTGGAAACGTCTCCTTTTACGTAATTACAGTTTTTTAATACCGCAGCGAACAAAATTAAATTCTATATAATATTCCAATAAATAATGGAATATATTAGAATTTTAATTTTAAATTTTCCGATAAATTTTGGATTCTTTGGATGGGACACCGGTGGAACATTATATTCTACTTTGCTCTTATTCGCCATTTAAAATGTTTATTATAAAGACATATTTTGCGGAACTTCTTTTATTAAAAATATATGTACATTTTCTTAATTTATCTAATTTAGACACTACTTAGCAAAATAAAAATATTTAGACACTGTATTTAATTAAAAATATAGTTTTACAGCAGAATGAAACTACTATGATAACTTTATCCTTTAACCTATTCTATATTGATAATTAATTTTATTTAAAATTAGTGTACTTTTCCATTTTTTTTTTTAAATTCGTAATTTTATTTTATTAATCTATTCATTAATACTAATTATAGGACAACTGTTTTTCTAATATTAATAAGACTGAATATTAAAAAACTTAACATCATATTCCTGGTCATCTCAGTTAATGCATACGTCTTACTTTATTTTTAAAATAAGTCAAGAAATATGCTTTTACAGAATGTTCTTATTGTTCTTATATTTTTCAATTTTTTAAATTCAAAATTTTCAACTTGTACCATTATTAAAATTTAACAATAAAAAATTGTATACTTTTTACTATATGGAACTTAATCAAAAAACTTAAAGTAATTTTTTTTAAAAAAATTTATTTGTTAATTTGATTAAGACTCCTTCCTGTTGACAACCCCCAAATACAAAAAAGATAAAATTTGTGAACAATTTTTTTTTGATGCATCGGCTATTCCCTGTATTCTTAAGCCTTGAATAGTTGAGTACCTGAAATTTTCATATTTCATTGTTGGTTTTTATATACTATCTACAGTATGAAAAAGGTTATTAAAAAAAATTACTTAATCATACTGACTGTTTCTCATTTATAACTTCCCATAATCAATCCATGGCTTTCGGATCTGCGAAAAATATTTCATGTTAATGTTGTCCTTTTTTAGGATAAGCAAATGAATCACTACCAAAATTATCTTTTTTTCATTTAGTTAAAAATATGTTTTAATAAAATCTCCAACTGGTTACGAACTCATGTATTTCAATTAAGTTTTTAATCCTTCCTTTGTATTATTTTGTAGAAAGAATTGAGCCTCCTTGAGATATCTTTATCCATAATGAATTTTATAATCTGTTATATATTTAAATTTGTGAATTTTTCGAAATTTTCTTTCAAAAATATTCCAATTAAAGAAATTCTGTTTTTGTCTTCAATCACTTTAAGCCTACGAGTATTACGATGAATTTCTCAAATTCCGTTTACTTTTTAAACTGAATTTTAATACAATTTACTTGCCCTTTATTAAAATAAAAATGCAGATTATTTAATTAAAATGACAAAATCTTTATACCAAAGAAGCTCTTTTCGCTCTTCGATTTATAAAGAAATTTTTCATAAATAATTTGTAAATTAATAGAAGATATAGTAATTTATCATCTATTAATGACAATTAAAATGACAATTTTGAAAATAATAATTTTGAATATTATTGAAAACAAAACAAAAACAAATATTTAGTGGGAAAGGATCCAACATTGTATAATTTTCAACCGGAATGGATATTATTTTGGACACAACGTATGAAGAAAATTTATCTGGAGGATATCGAAAATATCAAGGAAAAATTAAAAATACAGTTAGGATTACCGCTGACTCGTTCAGAAAACACACAGTCGAAAGTAACTCAACCAACATTTGGAATTGCACCGTGGCAGAGGCCGCAGCAACATCAAATGGAGCAGCATCAGATGCAACCAGTTCAAATGCAGCCAGCTCAAATGCAGTCAGTTCATATGCAGCCAGCTCGAATGCAGCCATCTCAAATGCAGCCAGCTCAAATGCAGCAAGGTCAAATGCAGCAAGCTCAAATGCAGCAAGCTCAAATGCAGCCAATGCAAATGTCACAGCAACATCAAATGCAGTTACCACATATGCATATGCCTAATAATGAACGATTCTATACCGGATACAATGCACAGAGCAATTACCAGAACCAAAATCATAATCGTCCAGATCGGTCTTTAAGATTTTCGGAAAAAAATTACTCAACAGTGCAAGAAAAGGATGTATCCGGCTACGCATCGAAGTTCTATAGAAATCCATCACCATCTCGTACCACTGATAATTCGGATAACGAGCGTAAAAGCAGAGGAATGTCTTCTAAGGTTGATGATGATGAGAATGAGATCGATACTGGCCCACTGACCACTGTTTCGGTACTACGGCTTTTAACTGCCTTAGAGGATCTGTTAGGAAGTCTTGGTCCAAAAGTTATCGATCTTTTAACCAAGGCATTGGCCCTCGAAAAGGTAAGTTTGAATTCTAACTTAATGATTTATGTACCGTTACTGAACGGTTTTGTTTGATTTTTCATCGTACTAGAATGGGAATTAGTGTTTTCTAAAGTGGATCCATTTTCAATAAGATGAGATTTATTTTAGGAAAAAGAAAATATAACGCTGCTCCGTTTATTCATATTTATATGAATAAATATAAAACGAGCAAAAATATTTTCTTTATCAAAACAATATATACGGGGATTTAATTTTTTTTTTCGTAAGATTTTATTAAGTGTGAGGTGGAAAGATACTTTTATTTAGTAAATTATTCTGTAGAATATATAAACTCAATATTATCCGTGTTTTTAGTTGATCGTTAAGTCAACAAATCGTATTCGACCAAATCTACTTTAATACTATTGTAAATACTGAGACCAAGAAATAGGCGAAAATAAAATTCAAGGTTGATTCGTTATAGAGAAAAGATCATAATCTGGTCGAATCCTTTTTCGTATATCATTACAAATACTAATTAAAGTTATTTTAATTTTTATACATTAGGTAAAGGCTAATTCATCGGACGAAGCACTTTTGACCGAGGATAATTGCGTATTTCTGGAAACAGTTAAAGAAAAGCTTCGTGGACAATTGATAGCTGATGTGCTTGATAAAAACAAAATTCGAGCTGTAAAACGAGGAATCAAAGATGTTCAAAGTTTATTAGAGCAAAAGGACGAAGAACAAAAAACAAAAATTAATATCAGTTCACCTAATCAAGGTATGGGTTTAACGGAAAAGCAACATTTGGCTATGAAATTGGCTTCAACATTGGCGACACATGGAAAAGCTGATATGGTCGATAATCAATTAGAACAATTTGTCAATATCTATTCTATTCTTGAGAAGAAACAAGATTCAGGGGATCGAAAGTCTTTGGCCGATACACTAGCTGATTTAATGAAAATTAATGCCAAGCAGAATACTATTCAACAAGATAATGTAACTGATATACAGAGTAGAACTGAAACTTTTGAGCGCCAGTCTATGGTGCAAACACAATCCAAACCTGTATGGCAAAATATGAGCGGGGGTAATATTAATATAAAGACATCCACCGTTGTTTCACAAAATTACAATGAATCGATTAATCGAGAAATTGATAAATCGGTTTACACATCTCAACATGCGATTCAACAGAAATATTCAACTGTACCAAATAAGTTGAATTCGGCAGAAAATAATCGTCCACTTGGTAATACAAGCGCTACTAGTGGCAATATGTCAAATAGGTCTGAAACGAGAAAGTTACCGTCACTTTTAGATCAGCAAATTACTAATCCTCTGCTTAGAGTAAGCGCAAGTAATTTCTTTGATAACTCAAGTCGAACTCAAAATACCAATTCAAATTCGCCTAGCATGGTGAGCTATCCAAACGTTTGGAATCGAGATGCGAATGTTAATCAAAAATACACTTCAAATAAAACGCAAGATAAATCATTCGGCAGATGGTAATTTATTAATAATATAATAACACAAATGAATTGCAAAAAAAAAAATTAAAATCGAGTCAAACTATTAATATTGTCATGCAGAAAAATACATAACATAATATGTATATTTTAAAAACTGAAAAGGCACACAACAATGTAAATATGTTCACGTAAATATCTTAATGTAATTTTAACAATTTTTTTTTTGTTAATTTTTAAAATTTAAAACACTTATCGACGACGATTATTTACTTAGTTTTATGTATTAAACATATTTTTGGGTATTATTTTTTTCTATTTTAATAATGTCAATCGATTTAAGTATTCTAAAATGAAATAAAATAATTTTCATTAACATTGGTCACACGTGAATATAGGAATAGAAACATTGCAAATAAGATACTAAAAGTAAAATAGCTGTAAAGAATCCAATCTTTATTAAAAATGTTTATTTATTTCCATATTACAAAACGTAAAGATTAGAAATTATTTAGAGCAAATGTGTGGTTTTGGAAAAATGCTTTTACCATTATATAAACCGCAATCATTATTATGAAAATAAAATTTTCCAAATTAATATACTTTTTTAATTTAATTATTTGATATATAAATTGATCTTCTAATAAATAAATGATGTATAAAAGATGTCATGATCGTTTTTATTTATTATTTTAGAAAAAAAGAAAAGAAAATGTATTATTTTGGTATTTTTTCTTTTCGAATTCCAGAAAAAACCTTTTTTTTTTTATTACAGAATTTGCAATTTACCTTATGTATTTGAAAATATCGGTGAATGACGAAAATCAATAAGATTATTACCAAAATTTATGAAGATATTAGTGGGGATAAGCTGGTAAAAATATACATACGTGCTGTTTGCAGGAAAGAGTATGTAACATATCCTCGGGAACCATTTTATTTAAAGTAATTTGTTCACTTGGAGGGAATTTATATCCAACAAGCAAAGACCATAACAAAAAAGTAATACAAAATCAATTCAATCAGTTTTATGTTGAAATACCAGTGAATTTATAAATATCCTATTATCATAAATAAGTCTTTATTGTAACATTATGTCATTTTTGTTCATGTCTTGTTAATATCCTGTAAAATTCGCTATTTTTTCAGGTCATCATTTAGTAAATTGATTCTTTTTTTGTTTCTTTTGAAGATGTTTTAACATTAGTTGCGTTTTTTCACTAGTAACTGAACCGGAATTCGTTACTAAATTTCTTCGATTGGAAACAATATTGGCGACGAATAAAGAAATAACATTTTACCACATAAAAAACGTTTAAGCCTGTAGGCAGCACTATGAACAGAATTGAAATTATAAAAACTTTAATCAATCAACGAGGAGTGTAATTTGTTTTCATCGATTATAGCGTAGGTCGATTAATCGCGCATCTGATCCATCAATGTGTCAGTTTATCAACAGCGACGAGGCAGTGTCGTTAGAGCAAGCAGAATTGCTTATTTTAAAAGTCGTTCAAAAACAGACCATAGATTGATTAAATGATGTAGTCATAAATCTTGGCAAATTATGCTCCGAAACACAATTCCGACTATATGCAACTTGAAAAATTCGTCAATTTAAAAAATTAAACGCAATTGCGACGAGTAAAGAAAACGTAATTTGAAGTTCACTGAACATTATAGGCGTTTTTCTTTGGACCAATTTTGCTACTACGCGGTAGATGACCAAAGAAAAGCCAAATTCTAAACACTAGTAGTAACATAACCTCAAAATAGTCAGCAACAATACTGAGTTTACTCACACATAAACAATAAAAACTGACTTTATTCACACATAAACAATACTGAAAAAAATATGACTCTTCAACATAACCAACGAACCCGCAAAACTATCTATTTTCACTTCAGCAACTAGAATCCACCTAACGTAAATTGTATGCGTAACTCCCAGTTCGATGTGGTCGTTTGCTCGAGGTAGAGTAGATGATGACAGCTTCAACTACCGCGTAGTAGCAAAATTGGTCCAAAGGAAAACGCCTTTTATAAATACAAAAAAGCTTCGCATCCGCTACGTAATACCCACGGAACATGGACAGAAACGATAACAAAGACCTAAATTCTTTGGAAGACATTTAGCAAACACTTAAATTACACGAAGACGTCCAAGATAATCAACATAACAAAAATATGCACAAAGAAAAATCAGCAACATTACTCTGCTCATATTTCTTGAATTTTTAAGTACATTTATGAGCAACTGATACACCTACCAAACAAAATAGCCCCACATTATATGACAAAAATCTTCCTACCTCATATATACAAAAAACTAATATACATTACCTAGGACTTACAATCGACAATGGCTAGACTAGAATCCCCATGCAAATTAAAAGAAGTTGACCTAGAAAAAATAATCCTAAACGTCTTGGTCCTATTATTGCAACTTGGAATGATTCCTCAACATCAATTTTGGATATTCCACTATCTAGCAAAAGGAATATTGTCCGCATCCTAAAGGGAGAATTCTGACATTTATCCTAATGTAGACAAAAACGGAGATTTCTGACATATATAACCACCGTTATCCTTCAGGGTAGCATCCTTGTAACATTTATACCCATTACTTCCCTTGTCACAATGATATCCTAATCGCAAAGATAATGTTACAGCTACCTTACGTGGGCATCTACAAAAAACTAATGTCATTACTCAGGACTTATAATCGACAACGGCTAAGCTAGAACCCCTGTGCAAATAAAAAGAAGTTGACCTAGAAAAATTAATCCTAAACTTCTGGATCGTATTATTGCAACTTGGAATGATTCCTCAACATCAATTTTGGTTATTCCACTATCTAGCAAAAGGAATATTGTCCGCATCCTAAAGGGAGAATTCTGACATTTATCCTAATATATTCAGGTAGTTAAAAACGGAGAATTCTGATATATATAACTGCCGTTATCCTTCAGGGTAGCATCCTTGTAACATTTATACCCATTACTTTCCTTGTCACAATGATATCCTAATCGCAAAGATAATGTTACAGCTACCTTACGTGGGCATCTACAAAAAACTAATGTCATTACTCAGGACTTATAATCGACAACGGCTAAGCTAGAACCCCCGTGCAAATAAAAAGAAATTGACCTAGAAAAATTAATCCTAAACTTCTTGATCGTATTATTGCAACTTGGAATGATCCCTCAACATCAATTTTGGTTATTCCACTATCTAGCAAAAGGAATATTGTCCGCATCCTAAAGGGAGAATTATGACATTTATCCTAATATATTCAGGTAGTTAAAAACGGAGAATTCCGGTATATATAACCGCCGTTATCCTTCAGGGTAGCATCCTTGTAACATTTATACCCATTACTTTCCTTGTCACAATGATATCCTAATCGCAAAGATAATTTTACAGCTACCTTACGTGGGCATCTACAAAAAACTAATGTACATTACTCAGGACTTATAATCGACAACGGCTAAGCTAGAACCCCTGTGCAAATAAAAAGAAGTTGACGTAGAAAAATTAATCCTAAACGTCTTGATCCTATTATTGCAACTTGGAATGATTCCTCAACATCAATTTTGGATATTCCACTATCTAGCAAAAGAAATATTGTCCGCATCCTAAAGGAAGAATTCTGACATTTATCCTAAGGTAGACAAAAACGAAAGTTTCCGACATATATAACCGCCGTTATTCTTCAGGGTAGCATCCTTGTAACATTTATACCCATTACTTTCTTTGTCACAATGATATCCTAATCGCAAAGATAATGTTACAACTACCTTACGTGGGCATCTACAAAAACTAATGTACATTACTCAGGACTTATAATCGACAACGGCTAAGCTAGAACCCCCGTGCAAATAAAAAGAAGTTGACCTAGAAAAATTATTCCTTAGCGTCTTGCTCCTATTATTGCAACTTGGAATGATTTTTCAACATCAATTTTGGATATTCCACTATCTAGCAAAAGGAATATTGTCCGCATCCTAAAGGGAGAATTCTGACATTTATCCTAATATCTTCAGGTAGTTAAAAACGGAGATTCCGACATATATAACCGCCGTTATCCTTCAGGGTAGCATCCTTGTAACATTTATACCCATTACTTCCCTTGTCACAATGATATCCTAATCGCAAAGATAATGTTACAGCTACCTTACGTGGCCATCTACAAAAAACTAATGTACATTACTCAGGACTTATAATCGACAACGGCTAAGCTAGAACCCCTGTCCAAATAAAAAGGTTGATCTAGAAAAATTAATCCTAAACGTCTTGATCCTATTATTGCAACTTGGAATGATTCCTCAACATCAATTTTGGATATTCCACTATCTAGCAAAAGGAATATTGTTCGCATCCTAAAGGGAGAATTTTGACATTTATCCTAACATATTCAGGTAGTTAAAAACGGAGAATTCCGGTATATATAACCGCCGTTATCCTTCAGGGTAGCATCCTTGTAACATTTATACCCATTACTTCCCTTGTCACAATGATATCCTAATCGCAAAGATAATGTTACAGCTACCTTACGTGGCCATCTACAAAAAACTAATGTACATTACTCAGGACTTATAATCGACAACGGCTAAGCTAGAACCCCTGTGCAAATAAAAAGAAGTTGACCTAGAAAAATTAATCCTAAACTTCTGGATCGTATTATTGCAACTTGGAATGATTCCTCAACATCAATTTTGGTTATTCCACTATCTAGCAAAAGGAATATTGTCCGCATCCTAAAGGGAGAATTCTGACATTTATCCTAATATCTTCAGGTAGTTAAAAACGGAGAATTCCGACATATATAACCGCCGTTATCCTTCAGGGTAGCATCCTTGTAACATTTATACCCATTACTTCCCTTGTCACAATGATATCCTAATCGCAAAGATAATGTTACAGCTACCTTACGTGGCCATCTACAAAAAACTAATGTACATTACTCAGGACTTATAATCGACAACGGCTAAGCTAGAACCCCTGTGCAAATAAAAAGAAGTTGACCTAGAAAAATTAATCCTAAACGTCTTGATCCTATTATTGCAACTTGGAATGATTTCTCAACATCAATTTTGGATATTCCACTATCTAGCAAAAGAAATATTGTCCGCATCCTAAAGGGAGAATTCTGACATTTATCCTAAGGTAGACAAAAACGAAAGTTTCTTACATATATAACCGCCTTTATCCTTCAGGGTAGCATCCTTGTAACATTTATACCCATTACTTCGCTTGTCACAATGATATCCTAATCGCAAAGATGATGATATAGCTACATTACGTGGTCATCTACAAAAAACTAATGTACATTACTCAGGACTTATAATCGACAACGGTTAAGCTAGAAGCCCCGTGCAAATAAAAAGAAGTTGACGTAGAAAAATTAATCCTAAACGTCTTGATCCTATTATTGCAACTTGGACTGATTCCTCAACATCAATTTTGGATATTCCACTATCTAGCAAAAGGAATATTGTTCGCATCCTAAAGGGAGAATTTTGACATTTATCCTAACATATTCAGGTAGTTAAAAACGGAGAATTCCGGTATATATAACCGCCGTTATCCTTCAGGGTAGCATCCTTGTAACATTTATACCCATTACTTCCCTTGTCACAATGATATCCTAATCGCAAAGATAATGTTACAGCTACCTTACGTGGCCATCTACAAAAAACTAATGTACATTACTCAGGACTTATAATCGACAACGGCTAAGCTAGAACCCCTGTGCAAATAAAAAGAAGTTGACCTAGAAAAATTAATCCTAAACTTCTGGATCGTATTATTGCAACTTGGAATGATTCCTCAACATCAATTTTGGTTATTCCACTATCTAGCAAAAGGAATATTGTCCGCATCCTAAAGGGAGAATTCTGACATTTATCCTAATATCTTCAGGTAGTTAAAAACGGAGAATTCCGACATATATAACCGCCGTTATCCTTCAGGGTAGCATCCTTGTAACATTTATACCCATTACTTTCCTTGTCACAATGATATCCTAATCGCAAAGATAATGTTACAGCTACCTTACGTGGGCATCTACAAAAAACTAATGTCATTACTCAGGACTTATAATCGACAACGGCTAAGCTAGAACCCCTGTGCAAATAAAAAGAAGTTGACCTAGAAAAATTAATCCTAAACGTCTTGATCCTATTATTGCAACTTGGAATGATTCCTCAACATCAATTTTGGATATTCCACTATCTAGCAAAAGGAATATTGTCCGCATCCTAAAGGGAGAATTCTGACATTTATCCTAAAATATTCAGGTAGTTAAAAACGGAGAATTCCGACATATATAACCGCCGTTATCCTTCAGGGTAGCATCCTTGTAACATTTATACCCATTACTTTCCTTGTCACAATGATATCCTAATCGCAAAGATAATGTTACAGCTACCTTACGTGGGCATCTACAAAAAACTAATGTACATTACTCAGGACTTATAATCGACAACGGCTAAGCTAGAACCCCCGTGCAAATAAAAAGAAGTTGACCTAGAAAAATTAATCCTAAGCGTCTTGCTCCTATTATTGCAACTTGGAATGATTTTTCAACATCAATTTTGGATATTCCACTATCTAGCAAAAGGAATATTGTCCGCATCCTAAAGGGAGAATTCTGACATTTATCCTAATATCTTCAGGTAGTTAAAAACGGAGATTCCGACATATATAACCGCCGTTATCCTTCAGGGTAGCATCCTTGTAACATTTATACCCATTACTTCCCTTGTCACAATGATATCCTAATCGCAAAGATAATGTTACAGCTACCTTACGTGGCCATCTACAAAAAACTAATGTACATTACTCAGGACTTATAATCGACAACGGCTAAGCTAGAACCCCTGTGCAAATAAAAAGAAGTTGACCTAGAAAAATTAATCCTAAACTTCTGGATCGTATTATTGCAACTTGGAATGATTCCTCAACATCAATTTTGGTTATTCCACTATCTAGCAAAAGGAATATTGTCCGCATCCTAAAGGGAGAATTCTGACATTTATCCTAATATATTCAGGTAGTTAAAAACGGAGAATTCTGACATATATAACCGCCGTTATCCTTCAGGGTAGCATCCTTGTAACATTTATACCCATTACTTTCCTTGTCACAATGATATCCTAATCGCAAAGATAATGTTACAGCTACCTTACGTGGGCATCTACAAAAACCTAATGTCATTACTCAGGACTTATAATCGACAACGGCTAAGCTAGAACCCCTGTGCAAATAAAAAGAAGTTGACGTAGAAAAATTAATCCTAAACGTCTTGATCCTATTATTGCAACTTGGACTGATTCCTCAACATCAATTTTGGATATTCCACTATCTAGCAAAAGGAATATTGTCCGCATCCTAAAGGGAGAATTCTGACATTTATCCTAATATCTTCAGGTAGTTAAAAACGGAGATTCCGACATATATAACCGCCGTTATCATTCAGGGTAGCATCTTTGTAACATTTATACCCATTACTTCCCTTGTCACAATGATATCCTAATCGCAAAGATAATGTTACAGCTACCTTACGTGGCCATCTACAAAAAACTAATGTACATTACTCAGGACTTATAATCGACAACGGCTAAGCTAGAACCCCTGTGCAAATAAAAAGAAGTTGACCTAGAAAAATTAATCCTAAACTTCTGGATCGTATTATTGCAACTTGGAATGATTCCTCAACATCAATTTTGGTTATTCCACTATCTAGCAAAAGGAATATTGTCCGCATCCTAAAGGGAGAATTCTGACATTTATCCTAATATATTCAGGTAGTTAAAAACGGAGAATTCTGACATATATAACCGCCGTTATCTTTCAGGGTAGCATCCTTGTAACATTTATACCCATTACTTTCCTTGTCACAATGATATCCTAATCGCAAAGATAATGTTACAGCTACCTTACGTGGGCATCTACAAAAAACTAATGTACATTACTCAGGACTTATAATCGACAACGGCTAAGCTAGAACCCCTGTGCAAATAAAAAGAAGTTGACGTAGAAAAATTAATCCTAAACGTCTTGATCCTATTATTGCAACTTGGAATGATTTCTCAACATCAATTTTGGATATTCCACTATCTAGCAAAAGAAATATTGTCCGCATCCTAAAGGGAGAATTCTGACATTTATCCTAAGGTAGACAAAAACGAAAGTTTCTTACATATATAACCGCCTTTATCCTTCAGGGTAGCATCCTTGTAACATTTATACCCATTACTTCGCTTGTCACAATGATATCCTAATCGCAAAGATGATGATATAGCTACATTACGTGGTCATCTACAAAAAACTAATGTACATTACTCAGGACTTATAATCGACAACGGTTAAGCTAGAAGCCCCGTGCAAATAAAAAGAAATTGACCTAGAAAAATTAATCCTAAATGTCTTGCTACTATTATTGCAACTTGGAATGATTCCTCAACATCAATTTTGGATATTCCACTATCTAGCAAAAGGAATATTGTCCGCATCCTAAAGGGAGAATTCTGACATTTATCCTAATATCTTCAGGTAGTTAAAAACGGAGATTCCGACATATATAACCGCCATTATCCTTCAGGGTAGCATCCTTGCAACATTTATACCCATTGCTTTCCTTGTCACAATGATATCCTAATCGCAAAGATAATGTTACAGCTACCTTACGTGGGCATCTACAAAAAACTAATGTACATTACTCAGGACTTATAATCGACAACGGCTAAGCTAGAACCCCTGTGCAAATAAAAAGAAGTTGACGTAGAAAAATTAATCCTAAACATCTTGATCCTATTATTGCAACTTGGAATGATTCCTCAACATCAATTTTGGATATTCCACTATCTAGCAAAATGAATATTGTCAGCATCCTAAAGGGAGAATTCTGACATTTATCCTAAGGTAGACAAAAACGGAGATTTCCGACATATATAACCGCCTTTATCCTTCAGGGTAGCATCCTTGTAACATTTATACCCATTACTTCGCTTGTCACAATGATATCCTAATCGCAAAGATGACGATACAGCTACATTACGTGGTCATCTACAACAAACTAATGTACATTACTCAGTACTTATAATCGACAACGGTTAAGCTAGAATCCCCGTGCAAATAAAAAGAAGTTGACCTAGAAAAATTAATCTTAAACGTCTTGCTACTATTATTGCAACTTGGAATGATTCCTCAACATCAATTTTGGATATTCCACTATCTAGCAAAAGGAATATTGTCCGCATCCTAAAGGGAGAATTCTGACATTTATCCTAATATATTCAGGTAGTTAAAAACGGAGAATTCCGACATATATAACCGCCGTTATCCTTCAGGGTAGCATCCTTGTAACATTTATACCCATTACTTTCCTTGTCACAATGATATCCTAATCGCAAAGATAATGTTACAGCTACCTTACGTGGGCATCTACAAAAAACTAATGTACATTACTCAGGACTTATAATCGACAACGGCTAAGCTAGAACCTCTGTGCAAATAAAAAGAAGTTGACGTAGAAAAATTAATCCTAAACGTCTTGATCCTATTATTGCAACTTGGAATGATTCCTCAACATCAATTTTGGATATTCCACTATCTAGCAAAAGAAATATTGTCCGCATCCTAAAGGGAGAATTCTGACATTTATCCTAAGGTAGACAAAAACGAAAGTTTCTTACATATACAACCGCCGTTATCCTTCAGGGTAGCATCCTTGTAACATTTATACCCATTACTTCGCTTGTCACAATGATATCCTAATCGCAAAGATGATGATACAGTTACATTACGTGGTCATCTACAAAAAACTAATGTACATTACTCAGGACTTATAAAAGACAACGGTTAAGCTAGAATCCCCGTGCAAATAAAAAGAATTTGACCTAGAAAAATTAATCCTACACGTCTTGATCCTATTATTGCAACTTGGAATGATTCCTCAACATCAATTTTGGATATTCCACTATCTAGCAAAAGGAATATTGTCTGCATCCTAAAGGGAGAATTCTGACACTTATACTAAGGTAGACAAAAACGGAGATTTCCGACATATATAACCGCCTTTATCCTTCAGGGTAGCATCCTTGTAACATTTATACCCATTACTTCCCTTGTCACAATGATATCCTAATCGCAAAGATGATGATACAGCTACATTACGTGGTCATCTACAACAAACTAATGTACATTACTCAGTACTTATAATCGACAACGGTTAAGCTAGAATCCCCGTGCAAATAAAAAGAAGTTGACCTAGAAAAATTAATCTTAAACGTCTTGCTACTATTATTGCAACTTGGAATGATTCCTCAACATCAATTTTGGATATTCCACTATCTAGCAAAAGGAATATTGTCCGCATCCTAAAGGGAGAATTCTGACATTTATCCTAATATTTTCAGGTAGTTAAAAACGGAGATTCCGACATATATAACCGCTTTTATCCTTCAGGGTAGCATCCTTGTAACATTTATACCCATTAATTTCCTTGTCACAATGATATCCTAATCGCAAAGATATTGTTACAGCTACCTTACGTGGTTATCTACAAAAAACTAATGTACATTACTCAGGACTTATTATAATCGACAACGGCTAAGCCAGAACCCCTGTGCAAATAAAAAGAAGTTGACCTAGAAAAATTAATCCTAAACGTCTTGCTCCTATTATTGCAACTTGGAATGATTTTTCAACATCAATTTTGGATTTTCCACTATCTAGCAAAAGGAATATTGTCCGCATCCTAAAGTGAGAATGCTGACATTTATCCTAAGGTAGACAAAAACGGAGATTTCCGACATATATAACCGCCGTTATCCTTCAGGGCAGCATCCTTGTAACATTTATCCCATTACTTTCTTTGTCACAATGATATCCTAATCGCAAAGATAATGTTACAGCTACCTTACGTGGGCATCTACAAAAAACTAATGTACGTTACTCAGGACTTATAATCGACAACGGTTAAGCTAGAATCCCCGTGCAAATAAAAAGAAGTTAAACTAGAAAAATTAATCTTAAACGTCTTGCTACTATTATTGCAACTTGGAATGATTCCTCAACATCAATTTTGGATATTCCACTATCTAGCAAAAGGAATATTGTCCGCATCCTAAAGGGAGACTTCTGACATTTATCCTAACATATTCAGGTAGTTAAAAACGGAGATTCCGACATATATAACCGCCGTTATCCTTCAGGGTAGCATCCTTGTAACATTTATACCCATTACTTTCCTTGTCACAATGATATCCTAATCGCAAAGATGATGATACAGCTACATTACGTGGTCATCTACAAAAAACTAATGTACATTACTCAGTACTTATAATCGACAACGGTTAAGCTAGAATCCCCGTGCAAATAAAAAGAAGTTAACCTAGAAAAATTAATCTTAAACGTCTTGCTACTATTATTGCAACTTGGAATGATTCCTCAACATCAATTTTGGATATTCCACTATCTAGCAAAAGGAATATTGTCCGCATCCTAAAGGGAGACTTCTGACATTTATCCTAACATATTCAGGTAGTTAAAAACGGAGAATTCCGACATATATAACCGCCGGTATCCTTCAGGGTACCATCCTTGTAACATTTATCCCATTACTTTGTTTGTCACAATGATATCCTAATCGCAAAGATAATGTTCCAGCTACCTTACGTGGGCATCTACAAAAAACTAATGTACATTACTCAGGACTTATAATCGACAACGGTTAAGCTAGAACCCCCGTGCAAATAAAACGAAGTTGTCCTAGAAAAATTAATCTTAAACGTCTTGCTCCTATTATTGATGCTTCAACATCAATTTTGGATATTCCACTATCTAGCAAAAGGAATATTGTCCGCATCCTAAAGGGAGAATTCTGACATTTATCCTAATATCTTCAGGTAGTTAAAAACAGAGAATTCCGACATATATAACCACCGTTATTCTTCAGGGTAGCATCCTTGTAACATTTATACCTATTACTTTCCTTGTCACAATGATATCCTAATCGCAAAGATAATGTTCCAGCTACCTTACGTGGGCATCTACAAAAAACTAATGTACATTACTCAGGACTTATAATCGACAACGGCTAAGCTAGAACCCCTGTGCAAATAAAAAGAAGTTGACGTAGAAAAATTAATCCTAAACTTCTGGATCCTATTATTGCAACTTGGAATGATTCCTCAACATCAATTTTGGATATTCCACTATCTAGCAAAAGAAATATTGTCCGCATCCTAAAGGGAGAATTCTGACATTTATCCTAAGGTAGACAAAAACGAAAGTTTCTTACATATATAACCGCATTTATCCTTCAGGGTAGCATCCTTGTAACATTTATACCCATTACTTTCCTTGTCACAATGATATCCTAATCGCAAAGATAATGTTACAGCTACCTTACGTGGCCATCTACAAAAAACTAATGTACATTACTCAGAACTTATTATCGACAACGGCTAAGCTAGAACCCCTGTGCAAATAAAAAGAAGTTGACCTAGAAAAATTAATCCTAAACTTCTGGATCCTATTATTGCAACTTGGAATGATTCCTCAACATCAATTTTGGATATTCCACTATCTAGCAAAAGAAATATTGTCCGCATCCTAAAGGGAGAATTCTGACATTTATCCTAATATATTCAGGAAGCTAAAAACGGAGAATTCCGACATATATAACCGCCGTTATCCTTCAGGGTAGCATCCTTGTAACATTTATACCCATTACTTTGCTTGTCACAATGATATCCTAATCGCAAAGATAATGTTACAGCTACCTTACGTGGAGATCTACAAAAAACTAATATACATTACTCAGGACTTATAATCGACAACGGCTAAGCTAGAACCCCTGTGCAAATAAAAAGAAGTTGACGTAGAAAAATTAATCCTAAACGTCTTGATCCTATTATTGCAACTTGGAATGATTCCTCAACATCAATTTTGGATATTCCACTATCTAGCAAAAGAAATATTGTCCGCATCCTAAAGGGAGAATTCTGACATTTATCCTAAGGTAGACAAAAACGAAAGTTTCTTACATATATAACCGCATTTATCCTTCAGGGTAGCATCCTTGTAACATTAATACCCATTACTTTCCTTGTCACAATGATATCCTAATCGCAAAGATGATGATACAGTTACATTACGTGGTCATCTACAAAAAACTAATGTACATTACTCAGAACTTATAATAGACAACGGTTAAGCTAGAATCCCCGTGCAAATAAAAAGAAGTTAACCTAGAAAAATTAATCTTAAACGTCTTGCTACTATTATTGCAACTTGGAATGATTCCTCAACATCAATTTTGGATATTCCACTATCTAGCAAAAGGAATATTGTCCGCATCCTAAAGGGAGACTTCTGACATTTATCCTAACATATTCAGGTAGTTAAAAACGGAGAATTCCGACATATATAAACGCCGGTATCCTTCAGGGTAGCATCCTTGTAACATTTATCCCATTACTTTGTTTGTCACAATGATATCCTAATCGCAAAGATAATGTTACAGCTACCTTACGTGGGCATCTACAAAAAACTAATGTACATTACTCAGGACTTATAATCGACAACGGTTAAGCTGGAACCCCCGTGCAAATAAAACGAAGTTGTCCTAGAAAAATTAATCTTAAACGTCTTGCTCCTATTATTGATTCTTCAACATCAATTTTGGATATTCCACTATCTAGCAAAAGGAATATTGTCCGCATCCTAAAGGGAGAATTCTGACATTTATCCTAATATCTTCAGGTAGTTAAAAACGGAGATTCCGACATATATAACCGCCGTTATCCTTCAGGGTAGCATCCTTGTAACATTTATACCCATTACTTTCCTTGTCACAATGATATCCTAATCGCAAAGATAATGTTCCAGCTACCTTACGTGGGCATCTACAAAAAACTAATGTACATTACTCAAGACTTATAATCGACAACGGCTAAGCTAGAACCCCTGTGCAAATAAAAAGAAGTTGACGTAGAAAAATTAATCCTAAACGTCTTGATCCTATTATTGCAACTTGGAATGATTCCTCAACATCAATTTTGGATATTCCACTATCTAGCAAAAGAAATATTGTCCGCATCCTAAAGGGAGAATTCTGACATTTATCCTAAGGTAGACAAAAACGAAAGTTTCTTAGATATATAACCGCATTTATCCTTCAGGGTAGCATCCTTGTAACATTTATACCCATTACTTCCCTTGTCACAATGATATCCTAATGGCAGAGATGATGATACAGCTACCTTACGTGGTTATCTACAAAAAACTAATGTACATTACTCAGGACTTATTATAATCGACAACGGCTAAGCCAGAACCCCTGTGCAAATAAAAAGAAGTTGACCTAGAAAAATTAATCCTAAACGTCTTGCTCCTATTATTGCAACTTGGAATGATTTTTCAACATCAATTTTGGATTTTCCACTATCTAGCAAAAGGAATATTGTCCGCATCCTAAAGTGAGAATGCTGACATTTATCCTAAGGTAGACAAAAACGGAGATTTCCGACATATATAACCGCCGTTATCCTTCAGGGCAGCATCCTTGTAACATTTATCCCATTACTTTCTTTGTCACAATGATATCCTAATCGCAAAGATAATGTTATAGCTACCTTACGTGGGCATCTACAAAAAACTAATGTACATTACTCAGGACTTATAATCGACAACGGCTAAGCTAGAACCCCCGTGCAAATAAAAAGAAGTTGACCTAGAAAAATTAATCCTAAACGTCTTGATCCTATTATTGCAACTTGGAATGATTCCTCAACATCAATTTTGGATTTTCCACTATCTAGCAAAAGGAATATTGTCCGCATCCTAAAGGGAGAATGCTGACATTTATCCTAAGGTAGACAAAAACGGAGATTTCCGACATATATAACCGCCGATATACTTCAGCTTAGCATCCTTGTAACATTTATACCCATTGTTTCCCTTGTCACAATGATATCCTAATCGCAAAGATGATGATACAGGTACATTACGTGGTCATCTACAAAAAACTAATGTACATTACTTAGGACTTATAATCGACAACGGTTAAGCTAGAATCCCTGTGCAAATAAAAAGAAGTTGACCTAGAAAAATTAATCCTAAACGTCTTGCTACTATTATTGCAACTTGGAATAATTCCTCAACATCAATTTTGAATATTCCACTATCTAGCAAAAGGAATATTGTCCGCATCCTAAAGGGAGAATTCTGATATTTATCCTAATATATTCAGGTAGTTAAAAACGGCGAATTCCGACATATATAACCGCCGTTATCCTTCAGGGTAGCATCCTTGTAACATTTATATCCATTACTACCCTTGTCACAATGATATCCTAATCGCAAAGATGATGATACAGCTACATTACGTGGTCATCTACAAAAAAATAATGTACATTACTCAGTACTTATAATCGACAACGGTTAAGCTAGAATCCCCGTGCAAATAAAAAGAAGTTAAACTAGAAAAATTAATCTTAAACGTCTTGCTACTATTATTGCAACTTGGAATGATTCCTCAACATCAATTTTGGTTATTCCACTATCTAGCAAAAGGAATATTGTCCGCATCCTAAAGGGAGAATTCTGACATTTATCCTAATATATTCAGGTAGTTAAAAACGGAGAATTCTGACATATATAACCGCCGTTATCCTTCAGGGTAGCATCCTTGTAACATTTATACCCATTAATTTCCTTGTCACAATGATATCCTAATCGCAAAGATAATGTTACAGCTACCTTACGTGGGGATCTACAAAAAACTAATGTACATTACTCAGGACTTATAATCGACAACGGCTAAGCTAGAACCCCCGTGCAAATAAAAAGAAGTTGACCTAGAAAAATTAATCCTAAACGTCTTGCTCCTATTATTGCAACTTGGAATGATTTTTCAACATCAATTTTGGATATTCCACTATCTAGCAAAAGGAATATTGTCCGCATCCTAAAGGGAGAATTCTGACATTTAATCTAAGATAGACAAAAACGGAGAATTCCGACATATATAACCGCTTTTATCCTTCAGGGTAGCATCATTGTAACATTTATACCCATTACTTTCCTTGTCACAATGATATCCTAAAGGCAGAGATGATGATACAGCTACCTTACGTGGCCATCTACAAAAAACTAATGTACATTACTCAGGACTTATAATCGACAACGGCTAAGCTAGAACCCCTGTGCAAATAAAAAGGTTGACCTAGAAAAATTAATCCTAAACGTCTTGATCCTATTATTGCAACTTGGAATAATTTCTCAACATCAATTTTGGATATTCCACTATCTAGCAAAAGGAATATAGTCCGCATCCTAAAGGGAGAATTCTGACATTTATCCTAATATCTTCAGGTAGTTAAAAATGGAGATTCCGACATATATAACCGCCATTATCCTTCAGGGTAGCATCCTTGTAACATTTATACCCATTACTTTCCTTGTCACAATGATATCCTAATCGCAAAGATAATGTTACAGCTACCTTACGTGGGCAACTACAAAAAACTAATGTACATTACTCAGGACTTATAATCGACAACGGCTAAGCTAGAACCCCCATGCAAATAAAAAGGTTGACCTAGAAAAATTAATCCTAAAAGTCTTGATCCTATTATTGCAACTTGGAATGATTCTTCAAAATCAATTTTGGATATTCCACTATCTAGCAAAAGGAATATTGTCCGCATCCTAAAGGGAGAATTCTGTTATTTATCCTAAGGTAGACAAAAACGGAGATTTCCGACATATATAACCGCCGTTATCCTTCAGGGTAGCATCCTTGTAACATTTATACCCATTACTTTCCTTGTCACAATGATATCCTAATCGCAAAGATGATGATACAGCTACATTATGTGGTCATCTACAAAAAACTAATGTACATTACTCAGGACTTATAATCGACAACGGTTAAGCTAGAATCCCCGTGCAAATAAAAAGAAGTTGACCTAGAAAAATTAATCCTAAATGTCTTGCTACTATTATTGCAACTTGGAATGATTCCTGAACATCAATTTTGGATATTCCGCTATCTAGCAAAAGGAATATTGTCCGCATCCTAAAGGGAGAATTCTGACATTTATCCTAATATCTTCAGGTAGTTAAAAACGGAGATTCCGACATATATAACCGCCGTTATCCTTCAGGGTAGCATCCTTGTAACATTTATACCCATTAATTTCCTTGTCACAATGATATCCTAATCGCAAAGATAATGTTCCAGATACCTTACGTGGGGATCTACAAAAAACTAATGTACATTACTCAGGACTTATAATCGACAACGGCTAAGCTAGAACCCCCGTGCAAATAAAAAGAAGTTGACCTAGAAAAATTAATCCTAAACGTCTTGCTCCTATTATTGCAACTTGGAATGATTTTTCAACATCAATTTTGAATATTCCACTATCTAGCAAAAGGAATATTGTCCGCATCCTAAAGGGAGAATTCTGACATTTAATCTAAGATAGACAAAAACGGAGAATTCCGACATATATAACCACCGTTATCCTTCAGGGTAGCATCCTTGTAACATTCATCCCATTACTTTCCTTGTCACAATGATATCCTAATCGCAAAGATAATGTTACAGCTACCTTACGTGGGGATCTACAAAAAACTAATGTACATTACTCAGGACTTATAATCGACAACGTCTAAGCTAGAACCCCCGTGCAAATAAAAAGAAGTTGACCTAGAAAAATTAATCCTAAACGTCTTGCTCCTATTATTGCAACTTGGAATGATTTTTCAACATCAATTTTGGATATTCCACTATCTAGCAAAAGGAATATTGTCCGCATCCTAAAGGGAAAATTCTGACATTTATCCTAACATAGACAAAAACGGAGCATTCCGACATATATAACCGCCTTTATCCTTCAGGGTAGCATCATTGTAACATTTATACCCATTACTTTCCTTGTCACAATGATATCCTAAAGGCAGAGATGATGATACAGCTACCTTACGTGGTTATCTACAAAAAACTAATGTACATTACTCAGGACTTATTATAATCGACAACGGCTAAGCTAGAACCCCAGTGCAAATAAAAAGAAGTTGACCTAGAAAAATTAATCCTTAACGTCTTGCTCCTATTATTGCAACTTGGAATGATTTTTCAACATCTATTTTGGATATTCCACTATCTAGCAAAAGGAATATTGTCCGCATCCTAAAGGGAGAATTCTGACATTTATCCCAACATAGACAAAAACGGAGCATTCCGACATATATAACCGCCTTATATATATATACTTTCCTTGTCACAATGATATCCTAAAGGCAGAGATGATGATACAGCTACCTTACGTGGTTATCTACAAAAAACTAATGTACATTACTCAGGACTTATTATAATCGACAACGGCTAAGCTAGAACCCCTGTGCAAATAAAAAGAAGTTGACCTAGAAAAATTAATCCTAAACGTCTTGATCGTATTATTGCAACTTGGAATGATTCCTCAACATCAATTTTGGATATTCCACTATCTAGCAAAAGGAATATTGTCCGCATCCTAAAGGGAGACTTCTGACATTTATCCTAACATATTCAGGTAGTTAAAAACGGAGAATTCCGACATATATAACCACCGTTATCCTTCAGGGTAGCATCCTTGTAACATTTATCCCATTACTTTCCTTGTCACAATGATATCCTAATCGCAAAGATAATGTTACAGCTACCTTACGTGGGGATCTACAAAAAACTAATGTACATTACTCAGGACTTATAATCGACAACGTCTAAGCTAGAACCCCCGTGCAAATAAAAAGAAGTTGACCTAGAAAAATTAATCCTAAACGTCTTGCTCCTATTATTGCAACTTGGAATGATTTTTCAACATTAATTTTGGATATTCCACTATCTAGCAAAAGGAATATTGTCCGCATCCTAAAGGGAGAATTCTGACATTTATCCTAACATAGACAAAAACGGAGCATTCCGACATATATAACCGCCTTTATCCTTCAGGGTAGCATCATTGTAACATTTATACCCATTACTTTCCTTGTCACAATGATATCCTAAAGGCAGAGATGATGATACAGCTACCTTACGTGGTTATCTACAAAAAACTAATGTACATTACTCAGGACTTATTATAATCGACAACGGCTAAGCTAGAACCCCTGTGCAAATAAAAAGAAGTTGACCTAGAAAAATTAATCCTAAACGTCTTGATCGTATTATTGCAACTTGGAATGATTCCTCAACATCAATTTTGGATATTCCACTATCTAGCAAAAGGAATATTGTCCGCATCCTAAAGGGAGACTTCTGACATTTATCCTAACATATTCAGGTAGTTAAAAACGGAGAATTCCGACATATATAACCGCCGTTATCCTTCAGGGTAGCATCCTTGTAACATTTATCCCATTACTTTCCTTGTCACAATGATATCATAATCGCAAAGATAATGTTACAGCTACCTTACGTGGGCATCTAGAAAAAACTAATGTATATTACTCAGATCTTATAATCGATAACGGTTAAGCTAGAACCCCCATGCAAATAAAAAGAAGTTGACCTAGAAAAATTAATCTTAAACGTCTTGATCCTATTACTGCAACTTGAAATGACTTCTCAACATCAATTTTGGATATTCTACTATCTAGCAAAAGGAATATTGTCCGCATCCTAATGGGAGACTTCTGACATTTATCGTAACATATTCAGGTAGCTAAAAACGGAGAATTCCGACATATATAACCACCGTTATCCTTCAGGGTAGCATCCTTGTAACATTTATGCCCATTACTTTCCTTGTCACAATGATATCCTAATCGCAAAGATAATGTTACAGCTACCTTACGTGGGGATCTACAAAAAACTAATGTACATTACTCAGGACTTATAATCGACAACGTCTAAGCTAGAACCCCCGTGCAAATAAAAAGAAGTTGACCTAGAAAAATTAATCCTAAACGTCTTGCTCCTATTATTGCAACTTGGAATGATTTTTCAACATTAATTTTGGATATTCCACTATCTAGCAAAAGGAATATTGTCCGCATCCTAAAGGGAGAATTCTGACATTTATCCTAACATAGACAAAAACGGAGCATTCCGACATATATAACCGCCTTTATCCTTCAGGGTAGCATCATTGTAACATTTATACCCATTACTTTCCTTGTCACAATGATATCCTAAAGGCAGAGATGATGATACAGCTACCTTACGTGGTTATCTACAAAAAACTAATGTACATTACTCAGGACTTATTATAATCGACAACGGCTAAGCTAGAACCCCTGTGCAAATAAAAAGAAGTTGACCTAGAAAAATTAATCCTAAACGTCTTGATCGTATTATTGCAACTTGGAATGATTCCTCAACATCAATTTTGGATATTCCACTATCTAGCAAAAGGAATATTGTCCGCATCCTAAAGGGAGACTTCTGACATTTATCCTAACATATTCAGGTAGTTAAAAACGGAGAATTCCGACATATATAACCGCCGTTATCCTTCAGGGTAGCATCCTTGTAACATTTATACCCATTACTTTCCTTGTCACAATGATATCCTAATCGCAAAGATAATGTTACAGCTACCTTACGTGGGCATCTACAAAAAACTAATGTACATTACTCAGGTCTTATAATCGACAACGGTTAAGCTAGAATCCCCGTGCAAATGAAACGAAGTTGACCTAGAAAAATTAATCTTAAACGTCTTGCTCCTATTATTGATTCTTCAACATCAATTTTGGATATTCCACTATCTAGCAAAAGGAACATTGTCCGCATCCTAAAGGGAGAATTCTGACATTTATCCTGATATCTTCAGGTAGTTAAAAACAGAGAATTCCGACATATATAACCGCCGTTATCCTTCAGGGTAGCATCCTTGTAACATTTATACCCATTACTTTCCTTGTCACAATGATATCCTAATCGCAAAGATAATGTTACAGCTACCTTACGTGGGCATCAACAAAAAACTAATATATATTACTCAGATCTTATAATCGACAACGGCTAAGCTAGAACCCCTGTGCAAATAAAAAGAAGTTGACCTAGAAAAATTAATCCTAAACTTCTGGATCGTATTATTGCAACTTGGAATGATTCCTCAACATCAATTTTGGTTATTCCACTATCTAGCAAAAGGAATATTGTCCGCATCCTAAAGGGAGAATTCTGACATTTATCCTAATATCTTCAGGTAGTTAAAAACGGAGAATTCCGACATATATAACCGCCGTTATCCTTCAGGGTAGCATCCTTGTAACATTTATGCCCATTACTTTCCTTGTCACAATGATATCCTAATCGCAAAGATAATGTTACAGCTACCTTACGTGGGCATCTACAAAAAACTAATGTACATTACTCAGGACTTATAATCGATAACGGCTAAGCTAGAACCCCCGTGCAAATAAAAAGAAGTTGACCTAGAAAATTTAATCTTAAACGTCTTGATCCTATTACTGCAACTTGAAATGATTTCTCAACATCAATTTTGGATATTCTACTATCTAGCAAAAGGAGTATTGTCCGCATCCTAATGGGAGACTTCTGACATTTATCGTAACATATTCAGGTAGCTAAAAACGGAGAATTCCGACATATATAACCACCGTTATCCTTCAGGGTAGCATCCTTGTAACATTTATGCCCATTACTTTCCTTGTCACAATGATATCCTAATCGCAAAGATAATGTTACAGCTACCTTACGTGGGCATCTACAAAAAACTAATGTACATTACTCAGGACTTATAATCGACAACGGCTAAGCTAGAACCCCTGTGCAAACAAAAAGGTTGACCTAGAAAAATTAAACCTAAACGTCTTGATCCTATTATTGCAACTTGGAATGATTCCTCAACATCAATTTTGGATATTCCACTATCTAGCAAAAGGAATATTGTCCGCATCCTAAAGGGAAAATTCTGACATTTATCCTAACATAGACAAAAACGGAGCATTCCGACATATATAACCGCCTTTATCCTTCAGGGTAGCATCATTGTAACATTTATACCCATTACTTTCCTTGTCACAATGATATCCTAAAGGCAGAGATGATGATACAGCTACCTTACGTGGTTATCTACAAAAAACTAATGTACATTACTCAGGACTTATTATAATCGACAACGGCTAAGCTAGAACCCCTGTGCAAATAAAAAGAAGTTGACCTAGAAAAATTAATCCTAAACGTCTTGATCGTATTATTGCAACTTGGAATGATTCCTCAACATCAATTTTGGATATTCCACTATCTAGCAAAAGGAATATTGTCCGCATCCTAAAGGGAGACTTCTGACATTTATCCTAACATATTCAGGTAGTTAAAAACGGAGAATTCCGACATATATAACCGCCGTTATCCTTCAGGGTAGCATCCTTGTAACATTTATCCCATTACTTTCCTTGTCACAATGATATCCTAATCGCAAAGATAATGTTACAGCTACCTTACGTGGGGATCTACAAAAAACTAATGTACATTACTCAGGACTTATAATCGACAACGTCTAAGCTAGAACCCCCGTGCAAATAAAAAGAAGTTGACCTAGAAAAATTAATCCTAAACGTCTTGCTCCTATTATTGCAACTTGGAATGATTTTTCAACATTAATTTTGGATATTCCACTATCTAGCAAAAGGAATATTGTCCGCATCCTAAAGGGAGAATTCTGACATTTATCCTAACATAGACAAAAACGGAGCATTCCGACATATATAACCGCCTTTATCCTTCAGGGTAGCATCATTGTAACATTTATACCCATTACTTTCCTTGTCACAATGATATCCTAAAGGCAGAGATGATGATACAGCTACCTTACGTGGTTATCTACAAAAAACTAATGTACATTACTCAGGACTTATTATAATCGACAACGGCTAAGCTAGAACCCCTGTGCAAATAAAAAGAAGTTGACCTAGAAAAATTAATCCTAAACGTCTTGATCGTATTATTGCAACTTGGAATGATTCCTCAACATCAATTTTGGATATTCCACTATCTAGCAAAAGGAATATTGTCCGCATCCTAAAGGGAGACTTCTGACATTTATCCTAACATATTCAGGTAGTTAAAAACGGAGAATTCCGACATATATAACCGCCGTTATCCTTCAGGGTAGCATCCTTGTAACATTTATCCCATTACTTTCCTTGTCACAATGATATCCTAATCGCAAAGATAATGTTACAGCTACCTTACGTGGTTATCTACAAAAAACTAATGTACATTACTCAGGACTTATTATAATCGACAACGGCTAAGCTAGAACCCCAGTGCAAATAAAAAGAAGTTGACCTAGAAAAATTAATCCTAAACGTCTTGATCGTATTATTGCAACTTGGAATGATTCCTCAACATCAATTTTGGATATTCCACTATCTAGCAAAAGGAAAATTGTCCGCATCCTAAAGGGAGAATTCTGACATTTATCCCAACATAGACAAAAACGCAGCATTCCGACATATATAACCGCCTTATATATATATACTTTCCTTGTCACAATGATATCCTAAAGGCAGAGATGATGATACAGCTACCTTACGTGGTTATCTACAAAAAACTAATGTACATTACTCAGGACTTATTATAATCGACAACGGCTAAGCTAGAACCCCTGTGCAAATAAAAAGAAGTTGACCTAGAAAAATTAATCCTAAACGTCTTGATCGTATTATTGCAACTTGGAATGATTCCTCAACATCAATTTTGGATATTCCACTATCTAGCAAAAGGAATATTGTCCGCATCCTAAAGGGAGACTTCTGACATTTATCCTAACATATTCAGGTAGTTAAAAACGGAGAATTCCGACATATATAACCGCCGTTATCCTTCAGGGTAGCATCCTTGTAACATTTATCCCATTACTTTCCTTGTCACAATGATATCATAATCGCAAAGATAATGTTACAGCTACCTTACGTGGGCATCTAGAAAAAACTAATGTATATTACTCAGATCTTATAATCGACAACGGTTAAGCTAGAACCCCCATGCAAATAAAAAGAAGTTGACCTAGAAAAATTAATCTTAAACGTCTTGATCCTATTACTGCAACTTGAAATGATTTCTCAACATCAATTTTGGATATTCTACTATCTAGCAAAAGGAGTATTGTCCGCATCCTAATGGGAGACTTCTGACATTTATCGTAACATATTCAGGTAGCTAAAAACGGAGAATTCCGACATATATAACCACCGTTATCCTTCAGGATAGCATCCTTGTAACATTTATGCCCATTACTTTCCTTGTCACAATAATATCCTAAAGGCAGAGATGATGATACAGCTACCTTACGTGGCCATCTACAAAAAACTAATGTACATTACTCAGGACTTATAATCGACAACGGTTAAGCTAGAATCCCCGTGCAAATAAAAAGAAGTTGACCTAAAAAAATTAATCTTAAACGTCTTGCTACTATTATTAAACTTGGAATGATTCCTCAACATCAATTTTGGATATTCCACTATCTAGCAAAAGGAATATTGTTCGCATCCTAAAAGGAGAGTTCTGACATTTATCCTAATATCTTCAGGTAATTAAAAAACAGAGAATTCCGACATATATAACCGCCGTTATCCTTCAGGGTAGCATCCTTGTAACATTTATACCCATTACTTTCCTTGTCACAATGATATCCTAATCGCAAAGATAATGTTACAGCTACCTTACGTGGGCATCTACAAAAACCTAATGTACATTACTCAGGTCTTATAATCGACAACGGTTAAGCTAGAACCCCCATGCAAATAAAAAGAAGTTGACCTAGAAAAATTAATCCTAAACGTCTTGATCCTATTACTGCAACTTGAAATGATTTCTCAACATCAATTTTGGATATTCCAATATCTAGCAAAAGGAATTTTGTCCGAATCCTAAAGGGAGAATTCTGACATTTATCCTAACATAGACAAAAACGGAGCATTCCGACATATATAACCGCCTTTATCCTTCAGGGTAGCATCATTGTAACATTTATACCCATTACTTTCCTTGTCACAATGATATCCTAAAGGCAGAGATGATGATACAGCTACCTTACGTGGTTATCTACAAAAAACTAATGTACATTACTCAGGACTTATTATAATCGACAACGGCTAAGCTAGAACCCCTGTGCAAATAAAAAGAAGTTGACCTAGAAAAATTAATCCTAAACGTCTTGATCGTATTATTGCAACTTGGAATGATTCCTCAACATCAATTTTGGATATTCCACTATCTAGCAAAAGGAATATTGTCCGCATCCTAAAGGGATACTTCTGACATTTATCCTAACATATTCAGGTAGTTAAAAACGGAGAATTCCGACATATATAACCGCCGTTATCCTTCAGGGTAGCATCCTTGTAACACTTATACCCATTACTTTCCTTGTCACAATGATATCCTAATCGCAAAGATAATGTTACAGCTACCTTACGTGGGCATCTACAAAAAACTAATGTACATTACTCAGGTCTTATAATCGACAACGGTTAAGCTAGAATCCCCGTGCAAATGAAACGAAGTTGACCTAGAAAAATTAATCTTAAACGTCTTGCTCCTATTATTGATTCTTCAACATCAATTTTGGATATTCCACTATCTAGCAAAAGGAACATTGTCCGCATCCTAAAGGGAGAATTCTGACATTTATCCTGATATCTTCAGGTAGTTAAAAACAGAGAATTCCGACATATATAACCGCCGTTATCCTTCAGGGTAGCATCCTTGTAACATTTATACCCATTACTTTCCTTGTCACAATGATATCCTAATCGCAAAGATAATGTTACAGCTACCTTACGTGGGCATCAACAAAAAACTAATATATATTACTCAGATCTTATAATCGACAACGGCTAAGCTAGAACCCCTGTGCAAATAAAAAGAAGTTGACCTAGAAAAATTAATCCTAAACTTCTGGATCGTATTATTGCAACTTGGAATGATTCCTCAACATCAATTTTGGTTATTCCACTATCTAGCAAAAGGAATATTGTCCGCATCCTAAAGGGAGAATTCTGACATTTATCCTAATATCTTCAGGTAGTTAAAAACGGAGAATTCCGACATATATAACCGCCGTTATCCTTCAGGGTAGCATCCTTGTAACATTTATGCCCATTACTTTCCTTGTCACAATGATATCCTAATCGCAAAGATAATGTTACAGCTACCTTACGTGGGCATCTACAAAAAACTAATGTACATTACTCAGGACTTATAATCGACAACGGCTAAGCTAGAACCCCCGTGCAAATAAAAAGAAGTTGACCTAGAAAATTTAATCTTAAACGTCTTGATCCTATTACTGCAACTTGAAATGATTTCTCAACATCAATTTTGGATATTCTACTATCTAGCAAAAGGAGTATTGTCCGCATCCTAATGGGAGACTTCTGACATTTATCGTAACATATTCAGGTAGCTAAAAACGGAGAATTCCGACATATATAACCACCGTTATCCTTCAGGGTAGCATCCTTGTAACATTTATGCCCATTACTTTCCTTGTCACAATGATATCCTAATCGCAAAGATAATGTTACAGCTACCTTACGTGGGGATCTACAAAAAACTAATGTACATTACTCAGGACTTATAATCGACAACGTCTAAGCTAGAACCCCCGTGCAAATAAAAAGAAGTTGACCTAGAAAAATTAATCCTAAACGTCTTGCTCCTATTATTGCAACTTGGAATGATTTTTCAACATCAATTTTGGATATTCCACTATCTAGCAAAAGGAATATTGTCCGCATCCTAAAGGGAGAATTCTGACATTTATCCTAACATAGACAAAAACGGAGCATTCCGACATATATAACCGCCTTTATCCTTCAGGGTAGCATCATTGTAACATTTATACCCATTACTTTCCTTGTCACAATGATATCCTAAAGGCAGAGATGATGATACAGCTACCTTACGTGGTTATCTACAAAAAACTAATGTACATTACTCAGGACTTATTATAATCGACAACGGCTAAGCTAGAACCCCAGTGCAAATAAAAAGAAGTTGACCTAGAAAAATTAATCCTAAACTTCTTGATCGTATTATTGCAACTTGGAATGATCCCTCAACATCAATTTTGGTTATTCCACTATCTAGCAAAAGGAATATTGTCCGCATCCTAAAGGGAGAATTATGACATTTATCCTAATATATTCAGGTAGTTAAAAACGGAGAATTCCGGTATATATAACCGCCGTTATCCTTCAGGGTAGCATCCTTGTAACATTTATACCCATTACTTTCCTTGTCACAATGATATCCTAATCGCAAAGATAATTTTACAGCTACCTTACGTGGGCATCTACAAAAAACTAATGTACATTACTCAGGACTTATAATCGACAACGGCTAAGCTAGAACCCCTGTGCAAATAAAAAGAAGTTGACGTAGAAAAATTAATCCTAAACGTCTTGATCGTATTATTGCAACTTGGAATGATTCCTCAACATCAATTTTGGATATTCCACTATCTAGCAAAAGGAATATTGTCCGCATCCTAAAGGGAGAATTCTGACATTTATCCCAACATAGACAAAAACGCAGCATTCCGACATATATAACCGCCTTATATATATATACTTTCCTTGTCACAATGATATCCTAAAGGCAGAGATGATGATACAGCTACCTTACGTGGTTATCTACAAAAAACTAATGTACATTACTCAGGACTTATTATAATTGACAACGGCTAAGCTAGAACCCCTGTGCAAATAAAAAGAAGTTGACCTAGAAAAATTAATCCTAAACGTCTTGATCGTATTATTGCAACTTGGAATGATTCCTCAACATCAATTTTGGATATTCCACTATCTAGCAAAAGGAATATTGTCCGCATCCTAAAGGGAGACTTCGGACATTTATCCTAACATATTCAGGTAGTTAAAAACGGAGAATTCCGACATATATAACCGCCGTTATCCTTCAGGGTAGCATCCTTGTAACATTTATCCCATTACTTTCCTTGTCACAATGATATCCTAATCGCAAAGATAATGTTACAGCTACCTTACGTGGGCATCTACAAAAAACTAATGTACATTACTCAGATCTTATAATCGACAACGGTTAAGCTAGAACCCCCATGCAAATAAAAAGAAGTTGACCTAGAAAAATTAATCTTAAACGTCTTGATTATATTACTGCAACTTGAAATGATTTCTCAACATCAATTTTGGATATTCTACTATCTAGCAAAAGGAGTATTGTCCGCATCCTAATGGGAGACTTCTGACATTTATCGTAACATATTCAGGTAGCTAAAAACGGAGAATTCCGACATATATAACCACCGTTATCCTTCAGGATAGCATCCTTGTAACATTTATGCCCATTACTTTCCTTGTCACAATAATATCCTAAAGGCAGAGATGATGATACAGCTACCTTACGTGGCCATCTACAAAAAACTAATGTACATTACTCAGGACTTATAATCGACAACGGTTAAGCTAGAATCCCCGTGCAAATAAAAAGAAGTTGACCTAAAAAAATTAATCTTAAACGTCTTGCTACTATTATTAAACTTGGAATGATTCCTCAACATCAATTTTGGATATTCCACTATCTAGCAAAAGGAATATTGTTCGCATCCTAAAAGGAGAGTTCTGACATTTATCCTAATATCTTCAGGTAATTAAAAAACAGAGAATTCCGACATATATAACCGCCGTTATCCTTCAGGGTAGCATCCTTGTAACATTTATACCCATTACTTTCCTTGTCACAATGATATCCTAATCGCAAAGATAATGTTACAGCTACCTTACGTGGGCATCTACAAAAACCTAATGTACATTACTCAGGTCTTATAATCGACAACGGTTAAGCTAGAACCCCCATGCAAATAAAAAGAAGTTGACCTAGAAAAATTAATCCTAAACGTCTTGATCCTATTACTGCAACTTGAAATGATTTCTCAACATCAATTTTGGATATTCTACTATCTAGCAAAAGGAATATTGTCCGCATCCTAAAGGGAGACTTCTGACATTTATCGTAACATATTCAGGTAGCTAAAAACGGAGAATTCCGACATATATAACCACCGTTATCCTTCAGGGTAGCATCCTTGTAACATTTATGCCCATTACTTTCCTTGTCACAATGATATCCTAAAGGCAAAGATGATGATACAGCTACATTACGTGGTCATCTACAAAAAACTAATGTACATTACTCAGGACTTATAATCGACAACGGTTAAGCTAGAATCCCCGTGCAAATAAAAAGAAGTTGACCTAGAAAAATTAATCCTAAATGTCTTGCTACTATTATTGCAACTTGGAATGATTCCTCAACATCAATTTTGGATATTCCACTATCTAGCAAAAGAAATATTGTCCGCATCCTAAAGGGAGAATTCTGACATTTATCCTAATATCTTCAGGTAGTTAGAAACGGAGATTCCGACATATATAACCGCCGTTATCCTTCAGGGTAGCATCCTTGTAACATTTATACCCATTACTGCCCTTGTCACAATGATATCCTAATCGCAAAGACAATGTTACAGCTACTTTACGCGGGCATCTACAAGAAACTAATGTACATTACTCAGGACTTATAATCGACAACGGCTAAGCTAGAACCCCTGTGCAAACAAAAAGGTTGACCTAGAAAAATTAAACCTAAACGTCTTGATCCTATTATTGCAACTTGGAATGATTCCTCAACATCAATTTTGGATTTTCCACTATCTAGCAAAAGGAATATTGTCCGCATCCTAAAGGAAGAATTCTGACATTTATCCTAAGGTAGACAAAAACGGAGATTTCCGACTTATATAACCGCCTTTATCCTTCAGGGTAGCATCCTTGTAACATTTATACCCATTACTTCCCTTGTCACAATGATATCCTAATCGCAAAGATGATGATACACCTACATTACGTAGTCATCTACAAAAACTAATGTACATTACTCAGGACTTATAATCGACAACGGCTAAGCTAGAACCCCCATGCAAATAAAAAGGTTGACCTAGAAAAATTAATCTTAAACGTCTTGATCCTATTATTGCAACTTGGAATCATTCCTCAACATCAATTTTGGATTTTCCACTATCTAGCAAAAGGAATATTGTCCGCATCCTAAAGGGAGAATTCTGACATTTATCCTAATATCTTCAGGTAGTTAGAAACGGAGATTCCGACATATATAACCGCCGTTATCCTTCAGGGTAGCATCCTTGTAACATTTATACCCATTACTTCCCTTATCACAATGATATCCTAATCGCAAAGATGATGATATAGCTACATTACGTGGTCGTCTACAAAAAACTAATGTACATTACTCAGGACTTATAATCGACAACGGTTAAGCTAGAATCCCCTTGCAAATAAAAAGATGTTGACCTAGAAAAATTAATCTTAAACTTCTTGCTACTATTATTGCAACTTGGAATGATTCCTCAACATTAATTTTGGATATTCCACTATCTAGCAAAAGGAATATTGTCCGCATCCTAAAGGGAGAATTCTGACATTTATCCTAATATCTTCAGGTAGTTAAAAACGGAGATTCCGACATATATAACCGCCGTTATCATTCAGGGTAGCATCCTTGTAACATTTATACCCATTACTTCCCTTGTCACAATGATATCCTAATCGCAAAGATAATGTTACAGCTACCTTACGTGGCCATCTACAAAAAACTAATGTACATTACTCAGGACTTATAATCGACAACGGCTAAGCTAGAACCCCTGTCCAAATAAAAAGGTTGACCTAGAAAAATTAATCCTAAACGTCTCGATCCTATTATTGCAACTTGGAATGATTCCTCAACATCAATTTTGAATATTCCACTATCTAGCAAAAGGAATATTGTCCGCTTTCCAAAGGGAGATTTTTGACATTTGTCCTAAGGTAGACAAAAACGGAGAATTCCGACATATATAACCGCCTTTATCCTTCAGGGTAGCATCCTTGTAACATTTATACCCATTACTTTCCTTGTGACAATGATATCCTAATCACAATGATGATACAGGTACACTGACGTGGTGGTCTACATCAAACGAATGTACGTTACCTAGGACTTATAATCAACAAACGGCCAAGCTAGAACCCCCATGCAAATAGAAAGAAGTTGACCTAATCTGACGATATAAACAATTACTAGGATTCCTTTACAAAAGGTCAAAACTGTTAATAAAGAGTAAATTATTATCGATACACGGACTCGAACTTTGCGGTTGGACTAAGCATTCCAATTCACATCGAATACTATATAGACCTTACCATCTCGAATCCTTCGAAAAATTATCAATACTTCCTAATGTGTTACTCATTGTGATCTCACAAGATTCCATTCGTTCGTGAACTGTGCGCCCCTCAATATAAAAAAAATCATATGCGTCTGGATTACCATCATAATCCTTTAGCATGAAAACTGTTATAGGGTTTTCCATAACACTGACATGATTTCTAAGTGACGTTGCGGCCATTTGTAATATGTCATGATCTGTCTTTTTTTTTCATTGTATTCAGCTTAGATTAAAGAATACCTGGATAGGCCCTTACCGTATATGTATACGCAATTTTGTGTACAAATTTTTACTATGGGGATATGACGGTCAAAAATTTTTTATGTACACATGACACCCACTGCTATCTATGTGTTGTAATGGAAATTTATTTAATTGCAAAAGCATAATTTATATTTATTTTAATTCACTTACTAGAAACAAAAATACAATTTAAATACAACGATAGGTCATTTTTATTTTTGGTACAATCTTTTGATACGAAATGGAATTCTATTTTAGATTTATTATACATTTCGTAAATATCAATCAAATATAAACCGCCTCAATTTTGTAGACTTTCGGAGAGTTTGAAAATTTTAATTCTCCATGAAAGTGGAGACTTGGGGGTTAGCTTTGTCATTTGTGAATCCGATGTTGACAGTTCAATGTTTACCATAAAATAGTTCAGTGCCGGTGTATATAAAGTGTGTGTAAGAAAGTTTAAGGGACCGAATTTTTCTGTCTATTTTCCATTGCTGTTTTCATTGTGTTATAATAAATAAAGTTTATTCTTCGGTAAGCTTATTATATAAATAAATTTGTTTTGATTGCTCTATTAGACCATATTATATTGTTTTCTTTTTTCTTAGAATATTAGTTATTAATTTTTTAAGTACATTAAATTTTTCATATTGTAATTTAGTTTTAAAGCATTTCCTTTAATGTTGTATACGATTAACATCTTATTGTGCACATAATTGGTTTCATATAATCAAATAACTTACAGTTCACATTTTTATATACTATTCCCCACTTTAAAAATTCTGTTTTAATAAATAATATACAGTGAAATAAATAAAATGACAATACATAATATATAAATAAATATTTAAAAATAGAATATTGTGTTTTATTGCATATTTACAAAACTAATTCCATCAAACAAGACCCGCAATATTAAAAAATCTGCTTCTTTACGCATACGTGTATGTGTAAATGATATCACACATGAAAAATGGTTTTAAACGAACCGCTTCAATCGCATACTGAACTTTTAAATTGGCCCCCAATGATTTACGCCGTTTCTGTTGTATTGCATGTGTGTGCGTTCTACGAGGGTCGTTCAATAAGTCCTTAGAAAAAGATGGAAAAAAAACTCCTTTTAGCCTATACACTTTTCCAACCGTTTTTCCAAAATTTTTATCCCGTCCAAAAAATAGGATTTCGGAAGTTCTGCAAAATACTCATCCGTTTGAGCAATGACGTCCTCGTTGGAAGTGAACCGTCGTCCGCCAAGCCATTTCTTCAGATTGGGGAAAAGAAAATAGTCACTCGGATCCAAATCTGGTGAATAAGCGGGATGCTGCAACAATTCCATTCTCAATTCCACAATGTTGGCCATGGAAACAGCGCAGGTGTGCACACGCGCATTGTCCTGATGCAAAAGGATTTTTTTCTTCTTCAGATGGGGGCGTTTCTTTTTTATTTCCTCGCTCAACCGTTGCAATAACGACGCGTAATACGCTCCTGTTATTGTTTTTCGTTTTTCCAAGTAGTCGATAAAAATGATGCCCTGCGAATCCCAAAAGACCCTGGGCATCACCTTGCCGGCCGATGGCACAGTGTTTGCCTTCTTCGGAGCCCGTTCACCCTTGAAAATCCACTGTGATGACTGTCTCTTCGTTTCTGGAGTGTAATAGTGTATCCAGGTTTCTACCACAGTGACATATCGACGAAGGAATTCGGCAGGATTGCGATGAAAGAGTGCCAACATAGCCTCAGAGTCCACTACACGATTGCGCTTATTCTCCTCTGAGAGCAAACGCGGCACCCATCTTGCCGAAATTTTTTTCAACTTTTTTCAAGCGACTGTACCTTGTGATATGCCCGTGGCCTCAACTAATTCGCGCACTTTAATTCGCCGATCGTTCAAAATCAGATCGTGGATTTTGTCGATGATTTCAGCAGTAGACACCTCAACTGGGCGTCCTGAACGATGTTCATCTTTTGTGGATGAACGGCCACGTTTAAATTCATTCACCCAATTGTAAACCGTCGCAAACACAGGTGCAGATGTGCCATAAACTGCATCCAACTCGGCTTTGATTTCTTTCGGGCTTTAGCCTTTCAAATGGAGATGTTTGATGACAGCCCTAAAATCGCTTTTTTCCATTGTTATGCACAAATAAATGTCGTTAACTTTAATCGACGATAGAAATTGACCTACGCTATGGATCGAGCTGAAATTTTGACAGCTTTCCTGTTGATAATGCTACTTACAAAAAAAGTTTTACAAATTATTCAATTTTATTAAACGTTTACAAATTATTCAATTTTATTATCAAAATAATCGTTCTTTAATTGAAACTTTTCGCGCGCTTACTTTCATCTGAGTGGGGTGCGGTAAATAAACAAAACTGTCGATTCTGGTGCGAAGAAAATCCACAAATTATCCATGAACACCCATTACATTCACCTAAATTGACAGTTTGGTGTGGTTTTTGGTCTAGTGGAATCAGCGGTCCGTACTTCTTTAGAAATGAAGATGGTAACACCGTTACTGTCAATGGAGAGCGGTATAGCTCGATGATAACCAACTTTTTATGGCCGAAATTGGAAGAAGTTGATCTTGACCACATCTGGTTCCAACAAGACAGGGCTACGTCTCTCTTCTAAGAAGTTGATCTTAGTATTTGAAGTCATTGGTCTTTAGCAATAAACCAGACTCTCTTTAAGCTTTAGAAGTCAATATTGAACGTGCTATTCATGACATACGACTTGATTTAGTGGGGAAAGCGCTCGAAAATTGGGTTAATCGAATTCGTTCCTGCAAAAGAAGTCGTGGAGGCCATTTGAATGACGTTTTATTCAGAACTTAATTGTATCGATTGTACTTCATATTAAATAAAAAACATTTGAATTTCCTTAACAATTAGTGTGTTTTTCTTTGAAAAGAAATCATATCACTCTTTTTGGAAAACCCTATATTACGCTTCCGTTATCCATCCGACATTTAAAACCGAATTTCGGCCGGTGCATGAAATCTTCAATTTAGTTTTTATTATAATTTGTGCAAAATTGTCGATTTTTATTATGATTAAAATGTCCTTGAATCGATTCTTATTATATAACATATCTTAAAGCCATAAAAATAGTATTCTGACGTTAAAATAAATACAGCATCGCCATAATCCTTTCATAATTAAGAACATTCTATTAAAATTTACAAAAAAACAAAATCAAAAATACCAAGATTGAAAATTTAAAACTAAAATTATTGGCTTTTACAGTGGCATCTGAAACTGTAATACGACTATAACAACAAAGTAGAAAATTTCACAAAGAAGTCTGTTCATGACAAAAAATAAAGACAATTTATCTGCATTTAATAATAATAATAATAAAAAACCAATTTCTCCTGTTTGTAAGTTTATTTAATTTATAGTAATACATTAAAAATGTGTACTGGTATTTAAAATCATAAATTTTATTTAATTTATTCACCATTTAAATATGTAAAAAAAAATACATTTTCGGAATAAAATTGTCCATTTAATAACGACCAGAATTGCGATTAAACTGTTGAGAATTGATTTGATAAAATGGAGTTTGTTGTATATTTCGATTGAGATTTATCGAAGAATTACTAGCCAAATCAAAATTTTTTGAGCCAATGTTGGATTGGAAACCGATGTTGTTATCCCGATTTAGAATATTTTTATTACCACCGAGAACTTTCCAATCACCTCCAACAGATTGGTTAAGTTTTCTGTTTACAATATCTTGCATATTATCCCGATTATCTTGGTTGTTCATATTGAAATTGTCCATTAGGCCTGGGCGATTTCCTGATTGCATATTGTTGTTAGTATTGCCAATATTCTTTGATGGAAAATTGTTGCCACCAAAATTTCCCAACGAATAATTGCTGTTTATATTAGTTGCATTCATATTGCTCACTGCTGGAAAATTGCTAGTGGCATTACCACCGCCATAATTACCCATCGAATACTTATTGCTGTTATCGGCATCACGTCCAAATTGACGGTCGATATTGATTCCAGCAATCCCACGATTTAACATAGAATTCTCAAAATTATTTCCTCTTGGCTGAATTGCCTTTGAATCGTTAAAATCATTTCCGCCGCGATTTGTAAGATTATTTGAACCACCCCAAATTCCCATCTTTCCATTCCCAGAATGGAGATTTCCAATTTGGTTATCATAATCATTTCCAGTGCGATTATCGCTAGAACGATCCGGAATGTTGTTATCGAATTGATTTCCTCGCATATTGTTAGCGAAGTTGTTCGAATTATTATATAGATTTCCGCCTCCCATATTGCCTTGGTTGCCACCTTGTTTGCTCATATAATCTTCGAACAAGTTGAGGATTGTTGTGATGTCTTCAATAACCTTATTCACGGCTCTGGTTTTCAGTGGCTCGACTATGTTAGCGAGCAATTGACCTTTTAATTTCTCTCTTGATGTTATAAATAAGACGTAAAAGTCATTTTCCATCAGCAAATTATTGGTATTCTGTTTATTCTATAGAAATAAAAAAATTAAGATTAATAAATAATATGCTTATACCGAATGCAATCACCGTTTGTACGTTTTATATTTTTTGTTGTTGTTTTTGTTTTGTTTTGGATATTTATTTTGAATATTGATATTTTTTTATTTGCAAAATTATATAAAACGTATGCCTCTGAATAGTATTTTTTGCTATTCTTTTTAGAAAAGGGATGCATTTCAGAAGTTTAAGCAGTTGTAATGTTTTGAATTCAAAACGGTAATTTCTTAAATCTTAAAAAAAAGTAAACTTTGTACTTTGATAAAAAAAAACGTATTTGTGGAAAAAATTTCAGTACCATCACTGAAAATTTTTTTCAAATTCAAAATGTATCAAGGATCATCATGGCATATAGAAATTGTAACTATGTTGCATATTTATTATGACTAGAAACATGTTCCTTTTTTTAATAAAATTATACAATAAGGAACATTTGATTAGAACATGTTTTTATAATAATTGTAGATACAGGAATTTATGCCGTGACATTGGTAGTTTAATGTGCTAATTGTAAAAAATGGTAAAATTCAAATTTTCCGGATTAAAACGGCACACGTGATTGCACATTTGCAATTGATATTGCATGTCAAAACCAATAATTATATAAGCTATTTTATTTAGCCACAATTGCTAAACAGTCATAGTTTTTTTTATAGGAATATTTGAAAATAATCATCTCATCGTATCAATTATAATAAGAGCATATTCTGGTTTTACAATTAGCGATTGTTGATTATATGTTCGCCCATAATCAATATTAGATTATTGCCTTAAAGCACGAAAATATTTTAAGCAACCCACATTCAAAAGTATTTTTTTTCAATAAGCAAACGTCTGTTACAAATTATTACAATCTAATGTGCACGTTTATGTTTAGTGACTATTTCTATATTGATTGCACAAATATAGAACGTTCACTTTTTTTTTAAAATTAGAATGGCAAGACCATATAAAGTAACCTTATTATTTAATGGCCAATTGTGAACCATTTTCTTTATGTAATAATTATTTAAATTATGTCTATTGAAAGAATGTATGTATTAAAAATTTAATAATAACTTGATTGTTCTTGTTTATTATTATCCGACCAGATATTGATTCTTATTGTTATGAAAAATATATATTTAAGCTACATTTATGATAAGCAGATAAACAAATTTATTCTGCCACAAAGTGTAACTAATTATGGCAAATTATTTTATTAGACTTTTTACTTATAACTTCATAGTACAATGAACACAAATTGTTCCATTGCCAGAAAGTAACGGCAATTACCAAATAAACAAAAAAAAATAATTACAATATGGCACTGTACTTATATTCAATTCCTCCTTGTAATTATTGATTTTCTCTTGGTTTTTTTTACACATAAATACGAGTATTATTATATACCTTTTCGCATATGACAGCTTTGCTTAATAGATCAATAGCCTTAGGGCCTAAGCTACCCAACTGATCTTCGAGAGCAGTTAACAGTCTCAATACTGATATAACGCTCAATGGTTCAGTTGGAGTATTTATTGGCTCCTCCACCATATTTCCCCTTGGTCGATCCTGATATCTTTTCTTATTGTAGCTAGGCGGCGTTGGTGACCGACGAGGTCTTCTACTCTGCCTTATAGGGCTTGGAGAACGTCTATCGTTTGGTAGACGAAGCGTTCTCTTCACCTCAAGTTTACGCTGAACAATATCTTTGGCGTGGAATTCCCTTAATCGTTTCAACCAAAACGGTACCCATTCCTTATCAAAATCATAAGAGCGTGGATCAATATTATCTATTTGGGAATGAAAATTTTATTTAGTGAAATTGTAATTCTATTATCACATTTGTGCTGCACAATTCTAAAAAAAAAAATAAAACAAATAAATAAGAAGTTTTCTTTCATAAGATTGAAGTAATAATAGTAGAAATCAGCATAAAAAGTATAAAAATTTAAATTGAATTTAGGATTTTTAAGAGTTTTGTATACATTTTTCACGAATCACAATAGTTTTAATTCGTGTGATTTATTCAAGATGTTTTCGTTTATGCGTCAATGTTGTAGACATATTACTCTGAATTTACCTTTCACGACTTACTTTATAAATACCAATTAGTTAATTTATAGAAGTATTTTTGTATAATCTCTGTTTCGGTAGACATTTCTCCAATACATTCTTTAAATAATACATGGAGAATTGCTTATCCCATTTATTCCTCAATGAATAGTTGTTACATATATGTTACACATATGTACTCTTCATGTGCTGCGATTTCTATTTGATAGCCTTTGCAATAATACAATATTTATCTACCATATATGTACACAGTAATTACCTTACAGCATTTACTGCATCAGAAACTTTTTTATTAATACAAATATATTTCTTTTCATTGTGGCTTCTTTTATCATATATACATTATCGTATACTCCTGCAACTATCATTACGAGCTTCCTTTTGTTGATTTTTTTAAAGGAACATAATTCCAACGGTAACTGCAAACTTCATGCAGTTACCGCTGTCAAAATTTTAAAACCTGCAGAATGTTATGAGCAAAAATTTCCGACGGCGTAAGGCAACTGCAAACTGTATCGTCAAATTAGATCTTGTTTTAATTTTGCTGTTGTAGATAAAGTAATGCCATACATTTCAGTGTATTGTTATGTGGCAGGGTTGTTGTTTGATAGTTGATTGAAATAGAAATAAAGTAAGTGAATACATTATTTGTAGTTATATTAAAAAATTGCATGAAACATCATTCATAAATGATATATTTTATTGGAATTGCATTTAATTGATTGATTCGGTCGAAATTCGTTTATTTCTCACAGCAATTTTAGTTGATATCGGAATTGTGTTCTATCATTATATACTCGTATGTTAGTTTTCTCAACAATTTTAGTTGAAGCTTCTTACATTAATCGAAAACTACCAAATTATTTTTCAATTTGTTAAATAATTTCGGACTTTTTATACTTTTAAAAAAATATTCAATATTTATAAGCACCAAAATTATTAATAATTCACATTTGTAATTTTTTTTCCTTTAAATTCAAGTACTGTTTGTTCTTAATATGTTGAAATATTTGTTCGATAAGAACCAACAATTACGATTTCAGCAATCAGTCAACATATTTATGGTATTGAGCATAAATATTCAATTCAAAAATCCCGAGTTATACACAAACAATTGTACACTGCATATACCAATTAACCATAAACAAATGTTAATTAAAGTTCGTTAAATTAACTCTCATACTTTGGGAATTTACTTTTCGTTTTTTATATTTCTTATTTTTGATAAAAAGATTCTTAGTAATTCTATCTATCATACCTCGTATTTAGTTACCTTAACTATTTTATTGCATATAAAATTTTTTCTATATTAATATTATTTTATTTCTAACAATAAATAAAAAATCTCACCACGTTCCAATTCATCGTTACGCCGACGCCAAAATTTTTTCCATTCGGTAGCATATTGGGGATGCTTTTCGGGTGTGCGCTCATACCTATCGTACATATCATCGAGTTCATCTAGAAGCTTACCAAGCATAACTCGATAACGCTGCCAATCTTGTTTGTCGTCAATATAATTACGGCTAAACAAACAGAAAGCAAAAATCATGAATATCAAACAAATGATTATAATTCAATTTTCTGAAAAAATATTATACCTCTTTTTAGGTGGTTCTACATCTGTCCGTCCACGTATTGGTGACGCCTGCGACTGGCGTTTTGTGGTAGTACGATTATTTTTTAATCCTGGATTTTCACTTTGACGACCAGATACATTTGGCTCACGGTCTAAGGACAACGGATCAGGTTTCATAAGAGTTATTCCTTGAGCACTTTTTTTTATCATTGAATTAATCTCATGATCGGGTAAAACAATTGTCTTCTCATCATAATGATTAACATTATTCATAACATAATTGTTGTAACGCCGACGATTTCTAAAGAAATCAACAGAATCAACAATAGTAACTTGTCGGAATCCCTTTGCATTTTCTATTTTACGGTAAATTTTACGAAATATATCTCTCAGTGATTTAGTTTGCTGAGAGGCATTCTTCATATATTCAAGACCGTTTACAACTCTTTCATACAATTTTGGAAAATGTTTCACCTATAATTTTTAATGATTTTTCAATTATTATATATATTAATATATACAAAACCCTTGACACTTACAATGTAATTGGCTTGATGATTAGTACCAACAAAATGTTGATATCCGTCACCATGCACTTGCAAGTCGCAGAGAGTACAATAGTATACAATCGATTTTTGTTTTCTCATTTTCAATACATAGCAAAGTCCGATAACAGGAGATTTCTTATTATATTCATGAACTCTTTCCTCACTTAAGGCTGCCAAATTCTCGGGATTGGTCTCCGGTTTCAGCTCAAAAGGTGTAATTTTAATCAAACGATCCTCCAATTCTGGAGTTACTATAAAAATTAACGTAATTAGAATATATTTGCTTTATATAAGAAAGGTTACTTACTTTCAGTAATAATTTCTCCTGGTAAAATTCTTATCGGCTTATTGAACCGCTGATTGGGTCCGCCGATCGACTGCCGAAATGGATCCATGTATCTATCCTTATTAGGAGGCTCACCTGCTAATCTTCGCTGATGCATTTTGCTTTTCAAATGTTTCTGAATTTGAGCGACCGACACTAAATTACCCAGGCGACATAAATGACAGTTAATGGGCCATAAATCATCCGAATATTTCGGACCCCGTGAAAACATAAAACATTCAGAATCATCACTTAGCATTATTTTAGTCTTAAGAACTTCATCAAGATCGAAATCCTCATCGTCGACGCCATCAGATTTACCATCATTTTTAACTTCAGTTGATGCACTATCCTCTTCTATGGCCTCTTCTTGTTCACAACTAGCCGATGCCTCAGCTTCTTCGGCAGATGCATTTTTATTTTCGTCACTTTCTTCACTTCTCAAATCCACTAATATTAAATCATCATCTTCCTTTTTCACCATTTCCGCCTTTTTTGTTTCCTAAGCAAATTTTACTCTACAATTATCAAAATGGCGCCTAATAGAATTTACGCATAATATACATACCTGCGAGTCTTTTTCCCCAACCTTAGTTTTCTTATTAACAACCATATTGTTTTTCAATATATTAATACTTTTTAAATATAATATTTAAATAGAATTTTAGTTTTCAAGTATATTATTTGAAATCGACTGCTTCAAAAATATTATGCGTCACAAATATGTCCGTGAAATAACGCTTACGCGATACCAATAAGCTTTCCACTCCTAAAACAAAGTTGGCTACAAGCATTTCAAAATAAACGTGTGTGATTAGTGCTGCCATTCAACACTACTAGAAAATTGAACATTTTGTGTATATCATATATATTTGGAAAGAAATTTATAATAAAAGAATTGTTTGGGAAGAAAATTTATAATAAAGAATTTTTTTAATTAAAGGATTTTTTTAAACCATTAATCAGACATCTTAATAAATATGCTTGTAGTAAATATTATAAATTTATAATAGAGGATTTTTTTTAAAGGACAAAATCATTTGCTAAAAAAATTATTGTATACATTGTAGTTGAACTATTTTTACATTAGTTATTTTGTTAATGGTAAACTCCTTTCCGACTCCGCTCTCGAAAAAATTTATTTTAGTGGGAATTTTTATTTAGTGCTTGTTTAGAAAAGTAGGCAGATGGCAAGCGTTGACGTTAACATAAGCACTATTGCGAAAATGCCCATTGAATTCGTTTTCTATATTTGTATTTCAAGTTTACACATGTAATAATAAATCTCGTTGTTATTGAAATCAAATAAAACAAGTTTTTTTTCTGTGATTTTAATTTAAAATCTCCGTTATATATAATCTAATAAAAAATATAATATAAATCACTTTGTACTGAAAAACAATTATATTTCAATACAAATTCATTTTTCGCATTTCAGTTTTTGGAAAAATGTTTTTGATATTAAATCTAACTTTAAGTGTTGTACATTTATAGCATTTCCATCCCAGGATTTCAACGATTTAAACTTTTCTGCATCGCATAAATTAACCATTTCTAGAATAAAATATTGAGAATAGTTTGCTTTACAAAATAATTTAAGTTTTCAACATATATACCCATGCCACCGCCAAAATATTCGTTTTTCTCTCGTTCAATCGTAAATTTAATGACATTCTCTCTAGCAATATGTTGGTTGCATCTACTTTTACTAATTGATTGTTTAAGTTTTATTTGTTCCAGTTCTTCATCAAATCGTTTCAGATAAGTTTCTATCAAATTTTCAAATTCGTTGGGGACTAGAGGTTGCTGTCTTTCACCAATGCGCTCCAAAAACCAAGCTAATTTCTCACCCGTAATATTTGATCTTAGTGCGTGAGACAGTTGCGTCTTATGTTTGTTGTTAACTTTTTTCACTTTTTTAGCTAACGCTTTCGTTTTTCTACTATTTGGGTGTTTGCACCTTGATAATTTCGCTAATAAACTAGACTGAACATAAATTATTAAAATTAAAAACACATTTTAAAATATTTTAAAATAATACCATTTTTTCTCAATTATAAATATTTGGATTCTGAACGCTGTCAAATATACACGTGTGCAAATAATAACATTACAGCGGTTTTTTAATTAGATATTCCCAAAAATGTATTTCCAGATTAGAAATGATTTAGTTACAAATTAATTATATAATAGAAATAGGTGAAAATTTTGAGAAACCTAATGAAAAGTATATATATATATATCTAAAATCCAGTTTAATCCAATATACTCTAATAGGTTTTCAATAAAACGTAAATTTTTCATATTGGGCAACTTGACAAATGAAATCTCCGAGTAGAAGAAAAGTTGAATAGTTAACAGCTGATTAAATTCTAAATATTTATTTGCGACTAATTTTCCAATTGATTAAGTAAGAATCACAGTTTAGTATTAATAAGATCAACGGTAAATATCGTGTAAAAGAACAAAGTATGCAGGAAGCATTTGTTTCGATTGGCGATGTGCCCACCCACATTATGACTTGGGGCAAATGGATAGAAGAGTCTTTGACTAATGAAAGGCAAATTGTCATATGCATAACCGGCAATCCGGGACTTCCTGGATTTTATACAAAGTTTTTGTCTACAATACATAGCCGAATAGATGCAAACATTCCAGTTTGGGTGATTGGTAAATTTGCCATAACGCAAAATAAAAAAAAACTAATGTTGAAATAACTTCAGGACATGCTGGACATGATGAGCCTCCAGAAGCCAGTATCCGGAAGGTTCCGCCGCTCGAAGGGAATGAACATAAATTCGATTTAGATGCTCAGATTAAACATAAGGCCGAATTTATAAATAAATATGTTCCGGCTAATGTGAAAATTCATTTAATTGGACATTCCATTGGTGCTTACATCATTCTCCAATTGCTTGAAGATGCAGACATTAAAAGACGAGTGAAAAAATGTTACATGCTTTTTCCAACCGTGGAGAGGATGAAATCATCACCGAATGGGAAGTTCTTTACTCTCTCTTTATTATTTATGCCGCTTTGTTGGATATTATTATCAATATTCAATAAGCTACCATTTGTGATAAAATCATTTATGGTATATATATATTTCTGGATATTTGGAATTCCACAATACTTTATAGGAACGACTTTAAAATATTTTCAAGTATCGGTTATGAAAAAAGTCGTATTTTTGGCGAAAGACGAAATGGCTATTGTGAAAAATTTGAATGTGAATATAATTCGACAAAATATCGATTTATTAAAATTTTACTATGGGTCCACAGATGGTTGGGTCCCGTTAAACTATATTACAGAATTAAAAGAAAAGATTCCAAATGCTGATGTAATAGTTGATAAAAAAAACATTTTACACGCTTTTGTTCTCCGATCTTCAGAAGAAATGGGTGATATTGTAGCGCATTGGATAGAACAATACAAATATTGATTTCCAGAAATATTTTATTTTGAATGTTAACAAAATTTAATTATACTCAATAAAATAAATATATTGATTTTTTATATTTGTTTTTCTTTTTGTAATGGTCTACTGAATAAAAACCTAAATTTGCATAGTTTTAGGTCGATAATAAAAAATTAAATATAAAAAAACAAATCAAATTTAAGGAACCGGAATAGAAAACAAAATATTATTTTGGCAACAGTGCTTTTGTTTAAATATTTCAACATCAGCTGAGACGAATTGTCAAACATCAATTGATTTCAAGGCGAATGAGCTGTTTTGAATTTTTAAACAAAGTAAGAATACTGTAGGTGATTACAGGTGATAAAATGGGTGACCAAGGAGAAAATAATAATAGGACAAATGAAGATGCCGATTCGCAGTATGGTGGTAATGAAAGTACTGTAAGTTCAGCCAGTGGTACCACTAGATCAACTCCGGCCCAGAGTGGCCAAAGCCATCCAAACAGTAATTTGGCGCGTATTTATATTCGTAAACAAAAAGTAATTATTTCTAAATGTACTCATTACAAAACAAATCATTTATAATTCCTTTATGAATAGATATTTTATCTACCGAAAGCACAGAAGTTAATTGAGCTTTCAATGTATTCTTCGTGCCAAGTGGAAGGATGTAAATGCGAAGGATGGAAAAAACCCAGAGATTATCGAGAAAAATATGCGAAAAAGAATTTTTGGCCTAGCTACACGGATGAATGTAGTAATGCACAATGCAAGCATCCCTTGGGTAAGGGGATATATTTACTAACAATTAAAATAGAAACGGAATTTTTATTTGTTTTTTTTTTTTAGAAAATCATGTAACACACTTGACTGATCTAACAGACGAGCATATAAATGAACTACTATCAGCGATCGTTGATGTTGAAAATCTTTATGCCGAAATGCAACGTACAGAAGATAATGATACTCGTAAAGTATATTTTCATATTTTTATGGTAAGATTCCTAACAATAATATACTAGAGCAAAAATATAGAGTAAAATTTTTTAATGTAGCATTTACGTCAATGCATAAACAAACGGGAAATTGTCGTAGTATCGGGTCCATTAGGCAATCCACCTTTTGAAACACCTTCTATTGCTCAAGCAGTCTCAAATTTTGTCTTTTCTAAGTAAATTAAAGATTATTGTTTAAATAGAATTAAAATCAAACAATAAAATTCATTGAAGGTATCATCATTTAAGCCAGCAAGAATTTCAAGTAATGGGTTTTGTGGCTAAAACATTTTTGAATTTCTTAAATAGCTGGAATCTTGATCCGCCTAGCACAAGGAGTGCCGATGTAACTAAAGAAGACGCATCGGAATATTCAATTAACTACACAAGGTAAATGTGGCATGATATTTGAACTTAATAATTCGAAATATAATTATATGAATATTTTATTCCAGATGGCTATTCTATTGTCATGTTCCTGCATTTTGTAGCTCACTACGTGGTTACAATACATCATTGGTATTTGGCCGAACACTTCTTAAAGCTGTGTATCCATCATTATTGCAGCAAGTTCTACAAAAATGTGATACAGACGGTGATAAATTTCCGGCGGAAAAACGGGCAATTTTAATACAAATGCCAAAATTCGTGGAAGCGCTTAAGCATGAGATACTTAAAGAGAGTTCGTGTATATTTGATCCATCATTCAACAAGCATAGGAAAAGGCAGCAAGAGATTACCGCTCTTGGTGGAAGGCGTTATAATGGTGAATTACCATATAAACGCCACAAAAAGGAAATCGAAAGCGAAGATTTACCGGATGATATAGTATTGAAAGCTATGAAAAGGATTAGAGAATCGAATCATACAAATAAAACCGAAGTGGTGTTTCCAGTTAAAGCTCCTCGTGATGAGGCTGTTAAAGATGAGGAAAATCGACGTAAGATCGAATTCCATATAGTTGGAAATTCGCTATCGAAACCAGTTAGTAAACAATCAATGCTGTGGTTATTGGGACTACATAGCGTATTTGCTTGCCAATTACCCAAAATGCCCAGAGAGTATATTAGCAAACTCGTGTTTGATCCGTAAGTAAACATTAGATAGAAGTAGTATTTACCTGTTTATTTGTACGGTTTTTGTTTCTTTTTAAGAAAACATAAAACGTTGGCATTGATAAGGGATGAACGACCTATAGGCGGAATTTGCTTCCGAACATTCGCCACTCAAGTAAAGTATCCCCTTATGTCAAATTTTATTTCGAACCTCTGCAATTACTCGATTTATATTTATTTAAATATATCGATTTAGGGCTTTATTGAAATTGTATTTTGTGCGGTTACCAGTAGTGAACAAGATATGGGATACGGAACACATTTAATGAATCACTTAAAAGACTATAGTACACAACGAGGTATCAGACATTTTCTCACATATGCCGATCAGTTCGCGATTGGCTATTTTAAGAAGCAGGGTTTCTCTGAGGACATCAAAGTTGCGCGTTCTGTATATGTTGGCTTTATTAAGGAGTACGAGCGAGCAACTTTAATGCATTGTGAACTCCATCCAAGTTTGGTGTATACACAGTTTATTTCAATCATTCGAAAACAAAAAGAAATAGTAAAGGAACTGATTGCTCAACGTCAACAAGAAGTTCAAAAAATCCATCCTGGATTGATGTGTTTTAAGGAAGGCGTTCGTTCTATACCAGTTGAATCAATTCCTGGTTTACGGGAAGTCGGTTGGAAACCACAAATTCGTCCACAACGTACCTCACGGCCACTTGAGGAGTCGGCCGATCCGGACAAACTTGCGTCGACATTTGCCTCAGTCCTAACAGCAGTACGTCAGCATTCCGCAGCATGGCCTTTTTTGAAGCCCGTTAATCCTGTCGAAGTGCCAGATTATTATGATCACATTAAATTTCCGATGGATTTAAAAACAATGCAAGAACGTCTTAAAAAGGGGTAATACTTTTTATATATTTCCTTTTGCACATTTTATTAAATATCATTAACCTCTAATTTTATTCGCAAGGTATTACGTAACCAGAAGATTATTTATGGCAGATATGGCTAGAATTTTTTCTAATTGCCGTTTATATAACTCATCAGAGACTGAATATTATCGGTAAGTATTCAATATAATTAATTGACATTGGTTATTTTATAATTAATTTGTATATATGTTTTTAGATGTGCAAATTTATTAGAAAAATATTTTCAAACGAAGATGAAGGAAATGGGCTTGTGGGACAAATGATGTCCGGTGATTAGCGCTGCTGCTATACATTACAATACCGCAAATAATGATGATCATTCTTTGGCTTCATCTACATCTGACGATGAATTTTTAATAAGTTTGAAGGAAAATGATCTTCCAAAAAAACCTGCAGTAAAATCCACTAACCTTCCGAGTATCAGTACTCCTAACAACGCAATTATAAAGTTAGAACAAAAGCATCAATAGATGGGTTTTGGAAGTTAGTCTGCACCCGACATATGTGTACTTTCGTTCAAGGACATGGATGTTTTCAATAAATTTAGTTCATATTTTTTTAAATAAATGATAATTACAATATATATTGCCCTAATCATAAGATATATACATTTTAATATTGTTTATTGGAGATTTGTTTTCTAAAGCTAACATAAACCAATTGTAAGATATTAAGTTTTGTATAAGCTATGAGAAAAAAAAGTACGTTTTTGTTAAGAATTTTTGTATATATTTTTTAGATTGTAATTTATTTGCTCTAAAATTTAAAGTAGAAAAAATAAATTCTTAGTTTAGAAATGCTATTTTATGTGCTTATTCTTGTTTTATTTGTATTAATTTGCAAAAGTTGACCGTTTAAAATATTTTTTTGACGATAAAATTTCATTCACATTTGCGATTTTATCCAAGATTTTATAAAACTTTTACAGAACTCATTATCCAGTGGGAAGATAGATTGTGGTTATTCTATTTAGGTTTGAAAATAAAATGACCTTTTCATTTCAATTTTATATTACTAAACTAAATTACGAAATTACAATGTGCATATTTAACATAGGAAGAAATAACAGTCAGTACTATCTGTGGAGCCAACTAAACAATTTGGGTTTACATGTAAAGGTTATTTGGAAAATTTACTCAATCATATTGCTGATCGACTATCTGTACCATTCGATGTAGTATTATCCAATGGTAAGACAATTGATTCATTGTCAGCAATTATAACATTTTGCAGGCCATCACGATACTTGTACTCAATATTGAGTTGTTTATTTTCTCCGATACATGGATCATAAAAACCAGGTAATTCACTCTGAAAGCATATAATGATATGATTGCATTGCTGAATGTAAACAGATTGAAATTACCTTGCTACAACTGAATAAAATAAGCTTGCTGTCTTTTACCAGACACTGTACTGGCACGGTTACATCAATAACAACACTGTCAATCGAGGTCTCATTGTCAGTACTAAAGTTACCATACTTGGCTGAAATAATAATGAGGCCTTTTTTTCGTTCTTCATCATTGATGATTCGCTCAACTGTAACTTCCATCAATTCAACAGCAATTTCAGCTTCTCGCTTTTTCTCAGCCATTCGTTGGCGATGTTGCTCCTTAGCTTTATCGATCTCCTTTTGTTTTTGTTCCGCATTCATGGGTTCAATAAAGAGTTTCTTCAATACAAGCCATGTCAACAAAGGCGTTATCGTTGCGTAAAATATCGCGGCAGGAATTATTTCTTCGCTCAAATGAATTGGAAATACGTACGTTTGCGATGAACGTATTACCCTACAATGTATATGGATTATGTCAGGCTAAAAGTGAATTATAAAACAGTACTTAATTTTCAGTGCTACACCAGTGGGAATACCTAAAGAAACTGAAGCGAAAACCGAACTGTATTTGGAAACTTTTTTTTCCGCACCATACTCGGCGATAAATCCAAATGTACCTAACCTAAACGAATGAGAATATAAATTTATAACTATTCTTAAGTGTATTCAAAATTTTGTACCTACTTCCCTGCTAAACGTAATTTTAAATCATGCTCAGCTATTTTTCTAATGTATGTAGCACTTATATAGCAATGTGGAATGCCGATTAATATGGATGCATTCAGAGTTTGTTTTCCCGTATTGTGCTCAATGACTGTTGACATTGACGATTGAAGACCACTATTATAATTCAGATAACCAACAGTATGTTTATCTAACTGCACAGCTAAAGTTGCATCGAAACCAGGAATAATACCGTTTTGACGAAAATGGAGATTAGCTCCACCAGTACAGTAAACTTTCTGACCCAAATTTCGAGAACCTAAGACAAGTCTTTATATACATATAAACATCTTCAATAAAATTGACTGCTGACCTTTAAAACCCATAACTGGTCCATTTCCAGCACCTAAGTCGATCTCAAACCAACCCTTATTCACTAGTCTCCTGCCTGACAGTACAAAGCCCCCGCTACCATTTCCATTCTGAGAAGACAGGCTGCCAGACATTATAATTGTATCGCGAACAGTTATGGGTGCTTCAATGGATTGCGATACACTCATTCCCGACACTTCAACTTGTGGAAACGCACCATCCCTACAATATATAATTAAAATTATATGGTAAAGTATAATTTAACGTTATCAACTTACTCTAAATCTCGATCATAAGCGTTGAAAATTTCTGTTGCATTCACATTGACCGTAATATTGCCTTTTGGATTTGTACGTTGTTGCAACTTACGTTCTTCACGTTCCCGAGCTAGCCTTTCGTATTCTGCTCGTATCTCTGCTGGAGTGCGTGTACGGTGAACAATTTCCCATCCTTCGGTCTGAAGACCTTTTACACCTAACGAATCGTATATAGCACGTTTATGAGGATCTGAGAGAATTTCATATGCTTTCTTGGTACGATTGAATAAAATTTCCGCTTTTTCTTTATACTCATTCTCAATGTGTTTATCGGGATGGTAGATGCGGCTAAGATTGCGGTAGGCACTATTGATTTCTTCGGTGGATGCCTATCAGCAAGACATATCCGAAAAACATACAATTAATAGAATTTAATTAAGATGTATATGCAAATTGTTGTAAATAAACTTTCTTGTAAAATAATCAAGTTCATTTAAGGTTATGATCATCTACAGTCAAATTCTGATATAAATACACATTATTTATCACATAGAGTTAAATATTTAAAGCCTTAGCAGATAATTGAAAAACTCTGGCGAACGTACATTTTTCGAAACATTTAGAAATGTGTAATAATCCTCCTCAACTTTAAAACCATCGTCAGATTCGTCATCCATGCTGAAATTTTGTTACTTCACTAAATATTTGACAGAAAAAAGGCAACGTCGCTTCATAACGTTTTTCATTGTGGTTCGAAGATTTGGTTTGGTATGTGTCATGGAAATATGAAAATAATTTCTATTAATTATAATCCGTTTGAAGTACAATAATTTCGTTTGTTATATTTTTAGTTTGTATATGTATAATAATTTTTTTAAATAAATAACAATCGAAATCATATTTTTATTTAATTTTTTTTTTCAAATTATTATGTATGATATTAAAGTCCAAAATTTGTTTGTTTCAGTTAAGAATTGATTTAAAACATTTTTAATTATACTCATATAAACATATTAAACAAAAATGCAAATTTGGAGATATTTATTTTTATTTTTAGTAATTTTAGAAGAAAACGCAACATATTTCTATATTTTTGAACAAATTTAACCGCTTGGCACAATTTCATAAAATGTACATTAATATATCTGTATCATTATTTAAAAAATATTGTCATGTCTTAAAATAAAAAAAATCCTTTTGGAATAATATTTGCGTACTCGTTCTGAGTGTGTAAATTTTAAAAGAAGATATTTTAATGCAAATGATATCCAAAGTGTTGATATCATCAATTTAATGGATAATTTTTATTATTCGATTCTATACTATTTTGTCATAAAAATAAACAGTCCTATATCCATATAAAAATAACAGCATCATACTATACTGTACATAAAATTTTGTATTAAATAGGTTTATGTTTATTGCTTTTGTCAAGCGTTGATGCAATAATTGAGTGAATTGAATTTAATTCATTCGGGTTATATACCAAAAACAAGAAGAGAAAGTACGATTATATGATAATTGATGCAAATTTACTTATTTTTATAGTTATTGTAATCAATTTACATATGCTTGCATTCATAACATAATTTTATTCTAATCATCAGTCTTTGATAGGAGTACATACCACCTTGATCAAAAAGTTACCGGAATTTATTCAGAAAATTAAAAATACAAGTTTATTCATCTAAATCTATATTGTCTCCTTCAAAGTAACCCCCATCGACTTTAACACACTTATGCCAGCGCTTGATCCAATCCTCGAAACATTTTTTATATTCGGTTTTCGGTATGTCCATCAGTGCTTCCTGCGATTTTTCCATTACTTCCTCTCGGCTGTTGAAACGCGTTCCCAGTAATGGTTTTTTAACTCGATTGAACAGAAAGAAGTCATAGGGAGCCAAATCAGGCGAATTCGGTGGTTGTTGGATGGCATTTGTTGCATTTTTCGTCAAAAAATTACGAATAATGATGGCACTGTGCGACGGTGCGTTATCATGGTGCAAAATGCACGAGTTTTCTGCCTACAATTCTGGTCTCTTTCGGCGAATTGCTTCACGCAAACGTCTTATAACGCCCAAATAATACTCTTTGTTTACTGTCCGGTCTTCTGGCAAAAATTCATGATGCACTACACCGTTGTAATCAATGAAAACCGTGAGCATTGCCTTCATTTTTGACTGAAAACGACGTGGTTTTCTGGATTGCGTGTCGTACTCATAAACCCACGTCTCGTCTCCAGTAATAATGCTTTTGAGGAATGTGAGATCGGATTCAGCCTCGCAAATCATGTCTTTTGCGACGTCAACACGGTCTCTTTTTTGCATGAAATTGAGGTCTTTTGGCATCAACTTTGCTGCTACACGACGGAAACCCAAATCATTAACCAAAATGTCTTGGACGGATCAATAGGCAATGTTCAAGTCCTCCGCTATCTCTCTGATGGTTAATTTGCGGTTATTGACCAACATTTCTTTTAATATATCAATGTTTTCATCGGTTTTCGATGTCGATGGTCTGCCACTGCGTTCATCATCTTCGATTGACTCACGACCACTTTTGAACCGCTCGTGCCACTGGTAAACGACCGTTTTCTTTAGATAATCGTTGCCGAAACACTTTTCCAACATTTCCAACGTTCGCGCACCATTAAATCCGTTTTTTACGCAAAATTTAATACAAATTCGTTGTTGCGAACGAAATTGTAAAAAACGCCAACACACACAGAGATAGATGGACCCTTGGCTATGACGCTAAGATTTAGAGGGAATATCAACAACAGATGTACCAACTTAACAAAAAAATTTTTTTATCCATATGGTATATGTGCATACATATCTTTGTGTATACACTCGTAACAATATTATTGATGTAAAGAAGAAAAGTAAGATAATCTTAATATGATTAAAATATTAAAAAATATTCTACAGAAAGGTCATATGTATATTTAAAAAAAAAACTATATAGACTTTTTAGAGTTATTAAAAGCGATATAAACGTAATTTGATCCTTTTTAATGCTATAAGAGCATAGTTGACATTGCAACGGTTAAGTTTTTATAAGAATTCATAATTTATAGTTTGTAACAATTCAAGTAATTAAATTTTCTGAATTATTTTTTTCTCATAGAATTTATTTAATTTCTAAAGTCTTTATTTATATTTGATTGTTTCATGTAAAGTATGTACAAATTTAAATTATTAAATGTTAGTGTTATAAGAAAGTCTGAAAATTAAAAAAAAATATTTTAATTTTGCTATAGAGTAATTTGAATTTTTTATATTGTTTTTGTTTCAAATAAAAATTAATATTTAATCAAAAAGTTTAAATTTATTCTAGAAAATAATTTTTAATATTTTTCGAATCAATTAATTTTTTATATCAATTCGGATTATTTTTTTAAAAATTTTAATATGAATAAAGTAAAAATGATCTTATTAACGTTTTTTTAGTAAATTGAATTCATTTATTCTCGTATAAAGTTTATAGAATCATTGGTATATATATTGGCATATTATATAAATATAAAGCAAATCTAATTAAAATAGATTTTTGTAGTAGTTTTAATTTTATATTCGTAGTATAAAATTGAATACTTTAACTTTTCTGTTTTCATATTTTCTATGAGTTTATGCTAAGGTGTTACTATTGTAGTTCCAGCGTCATGGCAGTTTACTTTAAAATAATCATTGATGACATTAGAAAGTATTAATTTCCATTTCAATCTAATATTAATATTAGTTACTGATTAAATGAAAACGTTTGTTAAACATATGTGTTTATTCATATTTAATAAGAAAAATTTATGTGGACAATTTTATGTGTTTGTTAATGTTAATTAAAATAAATAAACTAATGATGCACAGAAATTTAATTTTTTTGCTTAAATAAAATTTATTTAACTTGCTAAATTAAGTTCATCAATTGCTAATTAAATTTAAATTAGAAACAAATTATGATTTTAAGTTGATTTTTAAATATTTAAATAAACAATTATAAAATTATACAATGGTTTTATAGAGATTAGAAAAATTTATGACCTGATTTATTCTATACATAACATATAATGATTTTGTTTCTTGCAGAAAAAATGTCTATAACACTTCTAATATTCTCGATTAAATTAATTCAAATATCTTTGTTTGTCTTGCAGATTATAGTATTGTCGATCTAATAATAGATAAAACATAACTAAGCTATTGTTATCGATATTAATTGATAATAATCTGAAATCTCAAAGGATGCCGCAAATCTAAGTTGCGTGGGACATTGACTGATTATATTCGTACGCAGGAAGAGTAGTATCTGTTTTTTTTCGAAGCATTTAGTTTCTACTGTCTACGATTTATAGAATTTTACTTTTTCTATTGAAATAGTATTATTTCTTAAGAGAGATCAATTGATTAATGTTGACTTGGTATCTCATGGGCGATATTTTTTCTCAGATGTCAAAAACAAATTGATAATATCCTTTGTACGTTTACGTGTTTTGAGTACAACAGACCCACTTTGCTCAATTAAATTAATCTCTAAAATGGCGTATGAAAAATAAAAATATTTTCAGTAGTCTATTGAATCTCTCATTGGTATTCCAAATGAAAATTTTCCATGTCATAGAATACGATGTCATAAAAGAAATTTACATGTAAACAAACGAGTATTTTAATCTTAATGAAAAATTCTGCATGATTTATTTAGATACCTTATTATTCTCATGAATACTTATAAAATTTTGTGATTAAAAAAATTAACAATATTTTGAATTTCGAAATTTTATTAAACATTTTTTTAAACATATTGTACAATAGATAATATAAATAATAACATTATTTTACTAATTCGAAATAAAGTAACATTTTATTTTCCATATCGAGTGTAGTAAAATCTATTAAAAAAACTTATTTGAACTATTTATATGTATTGATTGATAATTTTTTGTTAAGATTTTATTAGGTTATAATTAATATATTTTATCTCAATTGTTTATTTTTGAAAATTTACGAACATATACTTTAATACATTTATCTGGTAAATCTATAGTAGGATTAAGATTTTCGTTAAGAAATTGTTTACATGGAATTTTCCAAGTAAGTTGCATTCTATTTTTTTGAGCTATTTTTTCTAATTTTTTATTTGCACAAATCAAAGATGCCACTTTATAACCATTTGCATAAGCTAAACGTAAAGATTTCTGTAATAGAAGAAATGATATTTTCTCTTTATTCAAATTAATATTATTTCGTAGGCTTTCCTTTCCATTAATAACAAGATGTACTACATTAAATATTATTGATTCATCAAATCTGAAAGTATTTTTTTTAATATAATTTTATGATTTTTAACTCGATAGTTGATATACTGTTTATGGATTTGTGATTCCTTTATGAAAATTGCATAAAGTTGTATTAATTTTCTAGTATATGGACATTGACAACAGCTGCAAAATTTATGTAAATAATCTGAATCCCATTTACAGTATTTATTATTTATAATAACACCAAATGGTGTTGAATAATTGCTATGCCTTCCGGGAACTGCAACCAAAGATAAACCCTGATCCATGTAGTGACACCAAAGTTCTTCTAGAGCAGCACTATAATTTCTTGGTGGCATATGTAAAGCAGGAACAAGCACTTCATTTTCATGAAAATTATTTCGAAGAAAGTGAAGAATGTTTGGTTTATCTTCTGGGAAAATTCTTCTAATATTAACTATAGCCAAATAAATATTAAATTATTTTAGAATATTGATTGTGAATTTATCAATATAGTTTATACCAGCTGGGTGTCTTACCAACGCTTTAGAAATATCGAAAAAATTTTCTCTTCCAAATTTACGTTTGGAAAAATATTTTCTGAAAGTACATATTTGATTAATATTTTTAACAAGAATTTTGATATTTCTAAACATTTTTATAGCTATTGGAATAATTTCTTTGATATATTTATTTCAAACAAGTAATTAGATGCAAAATTATATTGAACAACTAATTCAAAAAATATTTATTTTAAAATTTCAACATGAATTTTCACATTTCTTTTTGACAATTTATTTTGACATATTTTTATGTATACACGTATATATACACAATACAATATATGTATATACGTGATATTAAATTAATATACAATAATATATCAAATACTATTTAATCTTTCTCATTTTTTCACAATTTCAAGGTACGTTTTTATGCAATAGTAAATTCTAAGCGCCCATTATAAGCTGTCGCAAACCAACTCGATTACGCCACACCAGAGGACTTAGTGTTTTTTTCCATCAGTCGATAATATCAGATGTGGCAATATGATAATTTTTTTTTATATTATGAAATTGGTCTCATTAAAATAATATATTTTTCAATATGAAGAAATACTTGGGTAGAAAAGGAATAAGTGTATGAACATAAGAACCCTCAAATGCACTTCTTCTTGATATATTCTGTTTTTGTTTGTTAGTTGTCGCGGAGAGAAATTGTGTACCCATGGCAGATATACTATGTTTCCATAGCTCTATAATAATTGACAGTATTGTCAGAATTCAATTGTAAGGTAAACTACGAGTGTTGTATACTATTTTATTACAAACAATTATGAATAAATATTTATGTCTTTTAATGGGCAATTTCTTCGAAAGTGTAATTTCTATTGGGCAAATGAACTAAACAACAAAAATTATCTATCAGTAAGTATATGTGCCTAAAATTAATCAAACTTATACTATTTGAATAAACACTTTATTTAAAAAAAAAATTAAATAATTTATTTTAAAAAAACTTTAGGAAAAATCGTCTATTTTTTTGGCTTGAGCGGTGTATTATGTTCTCGAACATGTTGGATCGAGCAAGTTCGAGACGAACAAAATATGGAGATTTGCTCAAATGGTGTTATCACCTTAAATTTTATACTGCTCGCTCATTCAAGCAAAAAACTCGTCCAAGCGTGTTGAGAACTCGACAACTTCACAATTTTGACATGTTGCATTTTGTTTTTGTGTGCATGTAATAATAGTTTATTTTGTTTTCTAATTTGTGCTGTTTGCCGTTTGTTTCAGTACGAAAAAATATATTGGACAATATAGTATAAGGTATAGTAAAAAGTAATCCATTATTTTGCCAATAGATGGCTTTAGGAGTCTGTATCTCCCGTTTTAAAAGTGCGATCGGGTTGTACTAGATGGCGTTAGAAAGATAAAATTTTGTACTAAAAAAGTTTCTCATACAGTTTTGTGATTACTTGACTCAGAATTTTTTGAGCACGCGTCAAAGATGGACACCAACAAAGATAAAATACGCCATATTTTACAGTTTTTCTTCGATAAAGGCGAAAACGCAAGCCAGGCAGCTGAAAATGTGAATAGTATTTATGGTCCTGATACTGTAACAGCCAATCACGCGCAATTTTGGTTTCGTCGATTCCGTTTCGGTAATTTTGATGTCAAAGATGCACCACCATCTGAAAGGCCAATTGTCGAAAATGTCGATAAAATAATAAAAAATCGTCGAGTCCCACCGTCACGTAAGCACTGTTTCGATTGCCCAGGAGCTAAACATTGCACAAAAAACCGTTTGGAACCACTTAAATAAGGCTGGATACAAAAAGAAGCTCGATGTATGGGTGCCACACGAGTTATCGCAAAAAAACCTCATAGACCGAATTTTCATCTGCGAATCGCTGCTGAATCGCAACAATATCGATCCATTTCTGAAGCGGATGGTTACTGGTGATGAAAAGTGGGTCACTTACGACAACGTTAAGCGACAACGGTCGTGGTCAAATCGCGGTCAACCGGCGCAAACAGTGGTCAAGCCAGGATTGACAGCCAGGAAGGTTTTGCAGTGTGTTTGGTGGGACTGGCAGGGAATCATCTACTATGAGCTGCTCTCCTATGGACGAACTCTTAATTCGGACCTATACTGTCAACAATTGGACCGTCTGAAAGAAGCAATCGCCCAGAAGCGGCCAGCTTTGGCTAATAGGAGAGGAATTGTGTTCCATCAGGGCAACGCCAGGCCGCATACATTGATAGTGACTCGCCAGAATTTTCGGGACCTTGGTTGGGATGTTCTTATGCATCCACCTTATAGTCCGGACCTGACACCAAGTGATTACCACCTCTTCCTGTCCATGACGAATGATTTTGCAGGTGAAAAATTCGCCTCAAGAGAATATTGTAAAAATCGACTGTCCCAGTTTTTTGCGTATAGGGACGAGGGTTTCTATGAGAGAGGCAATATGAAATTACCTCCAAAATGGCAACAAGTTATCGAACAAAACGGTGCATATTTGACCTAAATCGTGTCATTCTATCTATGCTTAATAAAACCTTCAATTGAATACAAAAATAATGGATTTCAGTGACTTTAGTACCCTTGATGACATAATGCAATCAATTCACTTTGCCGAGGTGAACCCATGTGTGTGGAACGATTCGCTCTCTGAAAACGAAGATCGTTCTCGCTGCTGCCGTCTATCATCAGCTACATCGCCGTGGCTGCTGCTCCCATAGCTGCACTTCGTTTTGGTTGCTTCACTCTCTTAAATTATCATATTTACCATATTTTAATACTATGTTATTTATTGTTTTCTTTAATTTTTTCAAATATTTTTTTACCTTTCCTTTGATTATCTTCAAAAATCAAAAAACGTAGAACTGAAAATTGAAAATGATAAAAATCGTGGGTCGAACAAATTCTGACGGGACGATCTTTTTTATTACCCGAACATTGTTCGACAGTGCGAGCTCGTGATCGAGACTAAATAAAATATTCAAGTTGACGCGATAATTCGTTCATTGAGCAAATGGTACATTCGGTGTTACAAATATTTTTGCTCGAATAATTCGAGCTTTTCTCGCATGGTCTAATTGTAGCATTATATCTTTAAGAGAAAACCATTAAATTTGTTTAAGAATTAAAAATGTGTAACATTTTGTATAAATTATTATCAATTTTCTATTCGAAATTTCTTTTAGCACCTATGACACTTTTTTAGACTGTTCAATATTAAAAATTATCGGAACAACGCCTTTCTATTTGAAAGATTGTGATGTAAATTTCCTTTTAATTTCATTTTAATGTGTATCCAAAAAAGCTCCATATAATTTTAAATAGTAAAATAATATTTTTGGTATAGAATATAATAACAAAACTTTATATACACTCTCAGTCTTTAACGATTATTTTTAAAAATATAAATTTACAATTATAAAATGTTACTAACTTCTTTTTGAGTGATAAAATTATCAGTTCAAACCAAATATATTTTTATAGTAAGTTGTCATCAGTACAATTTTTTCCTATTTATTTTACTAGGTAATAATAAAAATGTGCTTGGAAGATAAAGGCTATATTTAATAATAAACTATATTTGACAACATAAAACTACACGTTTTATTAGTAAAATTGATTTAGAAAAACTTGAAGAAAAATAAATTATTTATAAAAAGTATATTATCAGAAAAACAAAAAATTAAAATATAAAAATCAAGTTATATTTTTGCCAATAATCAAATTCAAAGCATATTATATTTATTTTGTATTATGGGCAATAACAGATACTAAGCATACAAAAGAAAGTATAAAACCAGAAAGTTATAATGTACGATAAATAATCTCAAAGATAGATGGACATTTACCTTTATCAATTACTTACAAAATACTTGTATCTATCTGAACAGGAAAAGAAAATTTATAAAAGATTTTCTTTCAAAGCGGAAATTTAAAAAGTCAAATAAAATCTATAAAAATAAATATTATGCTTCAATTTATAGTACTATGTATTTCCTAGTATAAGTATATCAATGCGAGAACAAATTCAATTACTATATTCACTGGGCAATTTAATTTTGTTTTTATTTTTTATAGAAAATATTTCTATCTAACACCTTGTTTAGTGTTTCATGTAATTGACAATTTAAATGCATATTTAGTTTCTTTGAGTTTGAATTAGATTTTTGTTGTTGTTATAAGTAATGTTTTGAAATAACATTCTGTTAATGTTTTTTTATTTTAAGCATATTTTGTTCTAACTCTTTAGTAGATAGACTTTCTAATCCAATAACATTATAATTAATATTTATTACACGTAAACTGCAGGTCAAAAGTATACAACTACTCTACTTTTAATTGGAAAATTTGACTAAACTCAAAAATAAAAAATAAATAAAAAAATTATTGATTTTTTTAAAAATAACATTGATATTTATTTTAAATTTTATAAAAATTATCGAATCTACATTTATTACCATAAAATTAAAAATATAATACAAAAAGACTGCTCAAAATGTTTTCTTGACTATAATAGCTTGCTCGATTTTAGGTATTCGGTTGATCAGTTTTTTTTGTTTCAAAATGATCTTCCACCAGTCTTCCTTGTTTAATAGACAGCACTTCTGCACTCTACTGTTTAGCTGATCTTATAAAACTTGTATGAGGTATAAATCGAGTGATTGTGATGGCCATGTCAGATTTTAAAAATTTACTTTTTTTATTTTGTAGAAAATCTATATAATTTCGAACTATTTTTAGAATAATTATTCTGCTGTATAACGATTCTTTCACTAATTTTTTTAAAATTCCTTCAATAAGCATCAAATCTATTAATCGGTCTGTAGAGAAGCGACCTCAAACTATTTAGGTATAATATAATCGAGCCACCGCCCTGCTTCACAGTTGCTACCACAGCTTCCGACAGCACTTTTGTTTATCGCTGCAACACACATCGATTCTACTTCTCCACCCAAAGTTCTAGGAACATCCATCCGGATTTCATTTTTAAAATCTTCGGCAGTCCAGTTTGGATGGAATAAAGCCTAATCCAATGTTGGTTTTTATTTTAAGGTTATAGTAATGGTTTCTTAACCACCCTTTCAGTAATGTTAAAGATATTGGTTTGGCACGAATTTTATTTAATTCAAACCGAATTTGAGGTGCTGTCAGTATTCTATTCCTTTTACTAGTTGTGCAAGTTATACGATCCTTGCTTAAACTAGTAATTTAAAGCCTTCCAGGCCGTGCTAAACGATGACTTTGTAGGTCAAATTTGGTAATTTTTCTCTTTTTATTATTTTAGAAAATAATACAATATGTGTATACCATATAAACTCTGTAATATAAATCTAAATGTTAAGCATAGATTTCTTGAAAATATTATATATTGTTGTTAAGGTGATTGCATATTTTTGGCCTGCAGTGTACATACGCAGTGTACATACACAATTCGTATTCAATACTATACTGTCTATCATAAAAATAAATGTTATGTGCTCGTATTATATATATATTTAGTATTGAGGGATTTAGTTTTAAACCCATAAGGGAATTGTTAAATAAGCAGAGTGACTCTTTTATTCTAAATGTGTTTTCTATATTTTATATAGAATTAGAATAATGTGATATAATTTTTTTTGGAATAAAATATATTTTGTTTTAAGAACTTGTTTTTTATTTACATAAATATAAATGCAAAATTATTATAACTTATTTTCTTTTATAAAAATTATTAAAATTTCTAACTTTAAAGAGTAAAATGTACAAGTTTATGTTATGTTAGCCAGAAAAAAAATTTTTTTTTGATTAATTTATATGTATACATGTATGAAGATTGGCCAGAAGCAAATGAAAATTTTGCTTTAGAAAAATGCTATATAAAATTATCAGGATGTCATTTGATAAAATAAGGGTCCCTTGTATAGGAAAATTCTATTTTTTTTTGAACAAGCCATTTTTATAGAAAACTTTTTGTATTTTTTTCCAAAGATACATAAGGAAAATATATAAAAACAAAGAAAATATTCATATACTAACATTACGAATATGTACCTTTTTATTCGACAGGAAAAGAAGTGCTGCTGAAAGCATATCAGAATCCGAAGACCGTAAAAATTCATATGCTGTTGTCCTTTTCGTGAAATTCATAGAATTTCAACAGATATAATGTGACACCAGAAGCTTTTGATGTCAAGTAACATCTATAAACATGTATACATATTTAGTATATAACAATACGTACATACGTAAATAGCTATGGTTAAAATGCTCAAAACATCGACTTCTTATCTGAGGTAGCTTATTTGAATTCTATTTTTATATGAATATGGATGAAAGAAAACGAAATTTTCATGCACAATTTGCCAAAGGAGAACACCTTTAGATATTCATATATTTTTCGGCTTTTATGTAATTTTCCTTTGCGAGCCTAGTTCTAAGTCAACTTTTTTTTTGTAGCTAACAAAATATTTTTTTTTCTTTTCATCCAAATAAAACCATTATCATCAGGGAAATGAAATTCGAGCCATACATTTGTATTGTTTTTTAAAGATACCTTCAGAAATTGTTTTTTTTAAAGATATTCAAAGTATTCACAATACTATATTTAAATAGTAGAAATTTTGTTGTCTTTAAAATTTTCTTGTAAGATTTATCGCTTTAAAAACTTTCTTTTTATTAACTAGTATAACTTAGCTATTTTTGAATATTCATTAAAAAAATCTTTTAACGCAAATTTATTACGGGAAAATTGAGGAAAAAAATTTGATTAAGAATTATTTTTACAATCAATATTATGGAAAAATTGGTAATGAATAATAAAGTTTTGATGGATCTACTTCTCTATATTTAACGGTATGCTGTATTTGAGCAAATTAAAAACAAATTTTCACTGTTCAAAGGATTAGTAATTTTTATTACTTTAAAAAAATGTACAGTAGATATTCGATAAATTTTAAATTTAATAGGCATTGTAAACAAAATATGAAATGAAATAAAAAAAATAAATGCGAGTCAAATACGACAGGTAGACTACTGTGGTGAAAACACAAAATCAACTATGCATCCAGGTTGACATTTTTACCTTTAAATATATTTTTAAAAAAGAAAATGATTTTTTAATGTATTGAATATGTACACGTAATAATAAAAAAATATACCAGACATAAATAAATAAAGTATGAACATTAAACCGGTGATTTTCTATTTGCCGAGAAATTCTAATTTTTCATTGGTTGATCGAGGAATAAGAAATTGAGAACAAATAATAATATCATTGCCATTTTTATGAAAAATCCAAATTAAAACTGACTTAGGGAAACTATTACTTTATTGACCTTAATTCAAAATAACCTTGAAATTAATGATATTGTATTTAATGACCTTGTGTCAAATGATAACAGTATAGTGAAAATGCAATCAATGACCTTGAGGTGAAGGAATTTATTTATTTACATTAGAGGTAACTTCAATGACCTTTAATGTTCTATGTGAATAGTAATGTAAAAATATTAGAGGTCAATAAAATCGCGTGAGGGGTTAATAGTGTTGATTGTTATAAGCTTCAAATATAATTAATTGTCAATTTTCTTGGTTTTATGTATCTAAAATGATGTGAGAATTCTATAGCATTAGATTTTAAATACCCGGATTATTATACAATTTTAAAGGTCTCGAAAATAGACAGTTGCAAAAAATATATATTATTTAAAATAACATTTATTTAGTTTCAAATTTGCCATTTTATATTATGAGTCAGTTTCTACAAAAGTCGTGATTCTGCTAACTCACGTTTTGCTGATTATAAAAACTTTCTACAGAAGTGATTGTGGAGAAGCCATTGTATCCAGAAAAATTTAACTGTCTGGTAAGCCCTTTGGTCTGAAGGTGTTATTGACGAGTAATTATTTGAAAATGAAAAAGGAGAGACCATTACAGTAAATTCTGAACTTTATAATCGTATGATTACCGACTTTTTTTGGCCTGAGTTTGAAGGGTTTAATCTAGACCATACGTGTTTTGAACAATACGGCACAACAAAACATGACAAATTTTGGCTACATTGCGCGAAAAGTTCGCAGGATGTGTAATTTATAGCTTTACCAAAGTAAGATAATTTTTAGATAATCATTTAACATTGGAACATTTTAAAGTAACCATCGGTCAAGTAATTGTCTAATTGCAGCCCAAAAAAGTCATCAAAAATTGCCTCAAAAAGATCCTGATATATTCAAAAATATTTTTATCAAATTCTGAATTTAAAATGTAAATTATTTAACTTAACTCTTCAGAGCTAAAATTGGATAATCCTTTTATATGAGTATTTAATTGACTATATTGTATATAACTATTTTTACGTAAGGATACAAAAATCATAGTTTCTATATGTCTGCCATTATAAAAATTCTTTGTACCACCTACTTTATTCTATAGGCAAGTCCTATTAATATACAGTTATACATATTCTGTTGATATAAAGGTGATAAAATATTTCAACTTCTCTCTTAAATACCTATCGAGTATTTATTTCTTTTCAAATATCAACGAATAATTAAAAAAAAACACATTTAATAAAAAGAATAAGAAAATATTAGTTAAGCTTTCATATCATTTATTTGTAGAAGGATACAATATAACTGCCAATTGAGAACCCTTGTCTATGGTTTAATAATGATACGTACATATTCGAAAAAAAAATATTTCCCATTTCTTATCAAATATTTCTCAAATTTTAGTTAACAGGAAAGAATTTCATTCATTTAATAACGTCTTCTTTGTTGTCAGGCTTTATCTAAAATCAAATTATTTATAAATAAAAAAGGTTTTTCATTTGTTCCATCAAGTTGATATTTGAAGTTTTAAAAGTTTTTCAAATTAAAGAAGCTTTATTTGATAAGGTACGAAATTTTAGTATTAAAACTATGAAACATTTTATTAATTATGAGAAAATAAAGTAAATAAATAAAACTGCAAGTGTTTATAAAATAAATTGCACAATGTATATTATTTTCTTAAATTTTTGAGTAAAAAAATTTTTCTATATTTTTAAATAACCAAATTTTATATTTAATTTTTTAAGGAAGTTACAAAAAATACATAAATTATATGCTTGTGAACATCGATTGAAAAGTTTATATTGATAAAATCAAAATAAAAATAAAACGTAATAAGGCAATTATTAAAAAATGAACATTATATTCAATCTTTTTTTTTTGAACACCATCTAAATTTCTTTACAATAAGATCTAAATTTGATATATCCTGCCAAGCATAATTAAATAAAAAAGGCAATAGGTTATCAAGAAATTGAATTTATATTCTTGAAAAAAAAGTTTATCTTATGTAAGCACATGAATTTGATATACTGTTTTAGAAAATATTATATAAACTTAACTTTTGAATTTATTTTCCTTTTCGGTAAGTCATTTTGTATGTATGCATAAAAATTCTATTTTTTCTACGAAATTGATTATTGTGAATTATACTCGCAATAAATAAGATTAAATTGGCTTAGAAATTGCCTATTTACACAGATTCTAAATTATTATATTGAAATTGTGCACATTTTTGATTATATAGATTTTTTTTAAAAGTAAAATTTTATCATTTTAATACACTAATTTACAATTTATTTATACTTTTTAAGATATGTAATTTATATTAATTACAACCAATATATTCAATTTTAAGAAAAGATTTGTGGTTTTTTTTTGTAAACATTTACACTTGAACCATGTAACACGTAATTTTGTACAGTCATGTTCTCATATGTTAGTATATATATTGTTAATTTATGCTTTTAACATTTTCCAATATATTGTATTTTTTCGTGTACTATATGAAAAATTCCTAAACTTAATAGAGAAAATCGTTATCCTGTTTTGTTTATTGTTAAAATTTGGCACCACATTTAACTTATTGTATTCGAGAATAATTTAATATTAAAAGTTGAAAATATTTTTCATTCGATCGTTGTTGGAAAAAGTTACGAAATCGGATTATAATAATCACTTATTTTCTGATATTTTATTCCCAACAAATTTTTGCACGCACTCATAAATAATTCGAAGCAAAAATATAATTTTTCCCATTTCCATACGAATTTAACACGTTCAAAGTGTTATGTTCTCTGCCCTTTTTTCCAAAAGCTATCTGACAACAAATTAGGCATACGACAAATATTGTACATACAGGCTTCGAGGAAATGTATTCACGTTTGCATACAAATGACCTATATGGGAGTATTTTGTGTTCCAGAGGATAAGAGAAACAATAATATTGAAAGCAGATACTCATATAATAAACTTTCTATCTTCTACCATGGGAAGGGAGTTGACATTTGTGCAATAACCATTCCCAATATTGATGTTAACGGAGTGAAATCAACCTTTACAATGGGGCAAGACGTATCCAACGTTCGAGCACTATCGATTGGTGAAAATCTATCTATTGAACAAAATAAAATTTAATTTGAGTAAATCGGATGAAATGATGTGAATTTGCTGTCGATCTGGGAGGAAATTTAATCCCAAATATGCAATAAAAACTGCCAAAGAAATATTATCTAAATATTAATAATTTGGAGAGATCGGAAAGTTTTTCCATGATATAATGTTGATTATCACGCATATCTTAATAGCTATCTGAATACAAATTAAAAACTATAAGAAAAAAGTTCTGGCTATAAACTTTATTTATATTTAATAGCATTTTTTTTAATGGTCCAATATTATAACAGAAGTAGCAATATTATTGGAAGGACTTTTCTGATGCTATTTATACTCATATTCATAAGATTTATAAAAATTCTTCGAAATTCGTTATATAATATGTATTCACTTTATTAAGTGCTTGTCCTAACCAAGTATTGCGACTAAATTATTAAAGAAAAATAAATCCTTAGTCGATTTGGTGATAATCGTATTTTTTTATTAATTATGGATTTCGATCTATTGTAAATAATTCAAGAAATATTGTATTTAAAATATTTTTGGTATATTTACAATTTTTGTCTGAATTTTGCAATGATGAAAAAAATTATTTAAATATCGCCTTATAGAGAATCTTATGAACAAATGAATTTTCTGTTTTATAATTATGTTCATTTTATCAAACCATCAGGGGATTTAATCGTATTAAGAAAAAATAGTACAGATATTCTTTAGGGAAAAAATTAATATATATCGAATTATAAGTGAAAATTAATAAAAATTGATTTAGCTGAATATATTGGGTGTATGGAAAAGTTCTGTCGTTTTTTTTCTAAAGAAAAAACTAATTTTTTTTTACTTTTTATTCAAAAATTAATCTAAATTATAATTTCGTTTATTAGTTACAACTGTCTGCCAGTGTTCTGGCCGCTTATCCAACCCCCTGGAAAAGAAGTCCTCGTTTTTGGATGCAAAGTATTCATCCACAGCCATTTGGACACCCTCATAATTGATATATTCATTTCCATTAAGAAAGTTTTGCAGCGACCTGAACAGATGATAGTCAGATGCTGCGATATCTCTGAGGTAGAGTTTCCAAACCCAACTCTGCAATTTTTTGTACGATTTTTCTTGCCACGTGCGGTCTAGCATTGTTATGGTGAAGAATTACACCCTTTCTGTTGGCCAAATATGGACGTTAACGTTGAATTTCTTTATTCAAAATATCAAGTTGCGAACAGTAACGATCAGCATCGACCGTATAATTTTCTTTCAGCAACTCATGGTGGACAATACCCCTCCTATCTCACCAACAACACAACATAACTTTCTTTTGATGCACGCCAGCTTTGGATGTGGTCGGTGGTGTCTCCCCTTTGTAAACATATGCCTTTTTTCTTACCACATGTTTATAAACTATCCACTTTTCATCACCAGTCACCAAGCGGTCCAAAAACGGTTCCTTTTCCTGACGAGCAAGATTTGAAGAACATATTGAAATTCGATGCATTAAATTTTTTTCGCTTAATTCGTATGGCACCCAAACAGAGAGTTTGGACACAAAACCAACCTTTTTAATGTGCTCTAAAGCAGTGGTCTAATGAATTCCAAGCTTGAAGGCCACTTCTGGGGAATTTAACATGGGATTTCTCCCGATTATACTGCGTAGCACTTCGTCATTGACATCTGATGGCCTTCCTGATCTGGGTTTATCTTTCAAAGAAATATCACCCGAACGAAATTTCGCAAACTATCTCTGGCATGTTTGAGCTATTACTGCGTCTTTTCCAAACACGCCACATTAGTTTTTTTTGCCTCCCTTTTTTTGTTCCCTTTTTGGAACCCATACAACATACAATGTCTTAAGTGCACTTTTTCTTCACACATGTTGACTGTTTTACAAGTTTAAAAAAACTAACAAAAATACGAAAAAATATGCATAAACCATCAATCATACAGTAATCTAACGGTTTAAATCGATTTCAGTCGAATCAGACTTCTCGTTAAGAATCGACAACGCATACAAGTGCAAGTGTTCAAAAACGACAAAACTTTTCCTTGCACCCACTAGGAAGCATAAAGCATTTTTATAGAGCTTAGAATGGAGGAAGACGAACCTCATTCAGGAGGCCAGACCGTCAATTAACATTCATGCTAATGAGTAGAACGAAAATAATCTCGATTGTCAGATCGGATATTACAGACACTTGGTCCCAGCTTTCCTATTCAACTGACTTTTTTTGTTATCCTAGCTCAAAAAATACTTGAAAGGCGTTCTCACCTTAGCACTGTCGATAATATCTAAATGAGCGTAATCGAGCAAATAAGGGAATTCTGATTGAAGCCTTCTAGCACTGCTACGAAGAGGGGAAACAATGCTTCCGTCGATGCATAGCTGCCCAAGATGAACTGCTTTGAAGGGGATAACAATGATGTTTGTTTGTTTGTTTGCTTTAAAAATGCACCACGACCATGAGGCTTTTTTGCGACTGCATGTTACGTTATGCTTAAACAGGCATGTTTTTAAGAAAAACGGAATAAAGGAATAATTGGAAATATTAACATTTTATTGTACTTTGTGGAGTAAATTTGTTTGTTTGACGAAATTAAAAAAAGAACTTGAAAATGGATTTTTTTTTGGATTCCATTCGTGTATTAAGGGATCCCGTATGTGAAATAAAAGTATTGGTCATTGTTTAATGGTTTTCAGGCAAGGCATATTAGGAATTACTGTGGGCACTGAACGTAGGAGGGTGTCTTACGGGATCTTATCTGCACACACTGAACGTAGGAGGGTTCTTACAGGACCTGAGTCATTTAAAGAACAACGAATAGTTTCAAAAGCGGCAAGACTATCACTAAAAATTACAATGTATCTGCTACTGAGTATGTCAATTGATATCTTAGAACTCTCCTGATTGCCTACAATTCGATATTTTTAAAAAATTATCAAAATATAAACTATAAATTTCAGAAGATTGTGAACATTTATATAGAGTTAAGTAGAATTTACATTAACATGTTCTATATGTAGTTTTTTTATATCTATTGTTAATAAGTTTGTGCGATAAAAAACATTCTTAAAAATTAATAAAATATTTAAAAATATTAAAATCATATTTCTTTTTTTTTACTTTCTTTTTCTAGAAATTTAAATGAATTGTAAATTATTAACGCCACGATAACTCAGGCTATAAAATTTTTTTTTTCAAATTATAAACTCAGGAATAACTTAGGCTATAAATTTTTTTTTAAATTATTGTTGAATTTATTTTAATTTAAATGTTTTTTTTTTGCTCTACTTTACATTTGATAAAAATTCTCTCATTAAATGTAAAAATATACAAAAAAGGAGTTTCATTTTCTTTCATAATTTTTTAAATATTTAAATTAAACATTTTATCAAATTGGTAAAATACTTTGAAATTTATTTCTCTAAGTAACTATACATACTCTCATATCTATCATAAACAAATTCATTAAAGAAATTTACCCATAACTAATTAATTTGAAATTTTGTTTATCACGAATTCTAAATTTAATATTATACGGCAACACCGTATTAAAAGATAAATTCTTCAGTTAATTAACCGGAAATAAATAGATGAAGTTATAACAATTTCGATTTTATGAGATTACATATGATTGCGTTTATTAAACTTAACCAAATACATTTATTTTGTATACATTTTCAAATTTGGCTGTCATGGTCATAAAATCAACGAAAATCTGAATAAACTTGAATTAATATAAACCATTGAGTTGATAAAAAAAATTCAATAAATTTAATTGAATGTAATAGGATCGGTTTATTAAAATTTTTACATCATCTTTAGAATACCATAAATATATTGGGAATAACGAACATCATAATAATTACATACACATATAAAATTAGATATAATTTTCGACCTTTTTTCTTCAGTTATTTAAGAATATATTATCTTCGAGTAATTTGATGTTAAATACAACAGGTTGTCAGCATCCACGTGGACAGATACATGCGCACTCAGGAATATATTGTATTTAGTGGACATTAAGTCATAAGGATGGATTCCACAAATTCATTCTGGATACGTAAACGAAATTCATCCAAGAAAATTGGCGCGAGTACAATAAGTATTTCGCACCATCTACAAGCCAGTTAGTTTTATTCAAAGAGTTCTATTGATGAGGAATCAGTTACATCGGAGGATGTGCCTTGGACGGTTGCTATCTAAAAGGATTTGATTTCTATAGTTAATTTTCGTCAATAATTTGAATTTGTTTAAGAGCAATATATGTGTGTTCGATTTTATTATTATATTTTGAATATTATTTAAACCAAGTGCAATCTTTATGGAGTTTTAATTTAAATAAATAAAAAACTAAAAAACTTTACAGAATGAATTATTTAATGAAAGATTTTAATTATAAACTATCACCAAGTGTATATTAATAATTAATAATTTCAATTTATTCCAGTGGAATTAATTAAATATCATTTGAAATGGATATTGGTGGAAATTCTTTTTGAAATGTAAATTTTCGTAACAGTTTTTGCATTTTATGGATTTTTCTAGTTTTTTTTCTTCAAATTTTCTTTTGGACATTAGTTTAGTGATGAAATATTTTAATTTAGAAAATTTTATCCGATATAGCAACGCAGTTGGAAAATAACTCAACACCGACATAAATTGTGCGGTAATTAAAAATTTCGTCAAGATTTATTATTAATAGAAAAATTTATAAAATATTTTTTTTCTATTTTTGTGTGTTTTTAATCTTGCATTAGATATATATAAATATGAAAACAATTTTTACTGAGTTTTTTTTTTATATTTTTGAGACAATTTCTTACTTTTTTTTCAATGTAGAATATTGATTTTAAAAGCATTTTAAAGTGATTGAAAAGTATACTGATTATAATAATATAAGTAATTTTTATAACTTAAATAAAGAGATTATGTGTAAATAGATATTAGGTAAAAAAATTATTTTCAAAAAACTTTTTCTACCTACTATTTGGAAAATTATTTTTTTACCTAAAGTAATTTGGTTATTATTTAGAAAAAAAAAATACTTTTCTAATAATATTTTTTTACAAAATTCAATTTTTTTAGCAATTATATCATAATAAATGAATAACTATGGATACTTTTCTTATACTATAAATGAAAATTCAAAATATCTAAAATTATATTTATTTTTAATTTTGTCTACTGGTTGCTAATTAATGAAAACTTAATTAAATAAAATTTTCTTCAAAATAACTATTTTTATATTAAGTATAATACTAATTTTTTGAATTTTTATTTTAAACTTTTGAAAAAAAAATTTACATATCTACTAAAGTATTTATTTTATTTGTGTGCTTTCCCAAAATTTATGGTATTAAGGTGGTTCTAATAATCCGACGGATATTTATTTATAGTTTTCTTTTGGTATATTAAGTTCAAATCTATGAAATTTACCAAATGTAGAATTCTGAATATTCATAAAAATATTTGTTTATTTATAAAAGATTATAAGATTCTTATTTCGAAAATACTATCAACTGCATATGAATACATATTTGGGGTATAAAATCATGAAAGTTTGAAAGAATCTTTGATTAAAGTTGTTCTTTTTGCTATGAATACTTTGATTTTCTTGTACAATAATTTTTACATAAGTTTGTATTATGTAAAGTTTTCTTATATTAAAGAAGTTTAGTTAATAAATATTTTCTAGTAAACATGTTTGCTAGTCTTTTCGAAGAATAGAAAATTGATAATTTTTAATATGGAATAATTCCAAATAAATGTTTTTAAAATTTAGTAAATTAAGATATTTATTATTATATAAAGAAAAATATTAAAAATTCCACTAATTTTTTTTATAAAATATATTTGAGAAAAAAAATTTTTTCTTCTACAGTTAATCGTAGCATAATTATGTCTTCAAGTTGAGTTGAACTATTTAATATTAAAATTTTTGTTTTTTATTCTAATAATTTGGAATTTACAAATAATATTATTTGGATACTCTTTAAAATAAACTAAAGTAACGTACCATAAAAGTATTTTTCATATTCATCGAGATATCAATTAAGGTGTTTTCTATTAAAAAAATATAATATATTTCTTAGCTGTATGTATAAAAGAATAGTTATTTCGATATTTTCCTGTGGTTTTATAAATATTTTCCTTCCTATAAAAATGCTTATAATATATTCATAAATATGATTTTCGATATTTTTCAATTTAAGTTTTCTATTTACCGTAGAGTAGATACAGCTAGATACTCCTTTGAAACTTTTCGATTAAAAATTCTCTATAGCAAATATTTGATATGAAATTCATTTACTTGATTCGATAGCATCGGCTTGTATATTTTCCAATTTAGTAAAGTTCTCTGACTTGTTTAGAATTCTGACATTTTCAATCATTCATATTTACATTGAATATTACTAGAAAAAAAAATAATTTCCCATACGCATAGGTGCTGTTGTTTGATTGTTTGTCAAAAGTATAGTATTTTTTTAAGTTGAGTTTTCATTTATTATTGCAATAAATTAATAAATTGTTATTGATAATATTTAAGGGATATTTGCATCAAATTGCTGTTATGTTATAGTATTTGTTTGTTATTGTTTTATTGTAAGCTCTCTGAGACACGAGTCAGAGCATTTTATAGCGCCACGACCATGATGCTATTTGTCGACATTATATTGCATGTAGGTTGGCATTTCCGGCTTCCATAATAAAAATTGGCAAACATATGTTGGAGGGAGCAATTAAACGTTAAATTTGGAAAGGTAAATAAATTAGATTATTTAAGAAAATTAAAAAGAAAGCTAGGAAATTTTCAAAAATACATTCTGGATTAAGTGGATATGTGATATAGTAAGTAGCACACAATAGGAATGCTATAACCGACGAAGTTGGTTCCCGAAAAGGAAATCATAATTAGAATTTTGAAATTATGTTTGAGTAGATCGGCTTTTCGAGTCTGGGCCAATGCATAGAAGGAAATCTTTCTATGCATGGTCAAATATGTTATATGCCATTTGTTTAGTACATTCGGCAAATTTGGTATTACCGTGAGCACAGGACAGTGGAAAGCCTCCCCTGCCAGTTGTTCAGCACGCTCATTATTAATGGTACCAGCATGATTTGGAGGCTAGTGCAACTCAACATTTCGGTTGTTGAGTAACCAATACCAAATGGAATCGAGAACCGTGTCACCACGAATGCGTTTCAGGTCTGCAAGACTGTCGTTAAAATTTATATATACTGAAGGGTTTTGGAATATTGATTGGAAAGGGGAATTTCTTTGGGAAGATTACACACTTCAGTGTGCGGTATTCATCATCAATATAGAGAATTTGTTTAATTTGCTTGTAGGTGGGGAGCCATGTGGAATAAGCCAATGTTAATGTGCCATTTTGCAATACGATATATGAAAACTTAATTTTTTTTTTAAATATTCTATTTTAGTATTTTTAAAAATTTATCCATTTATATTTTGGCTTTTAATTTTTTTTTCAGTTTCAATAATTTTTAACCCTTTTAAAAAATCGGAAAATATCATGTAATATTTTTCGACAATATTTCTTTAAAAGTATTTCACATATACCATATTGCACATGACATACTTTCTATTTTTTATTATAATTTATAATTTAAACAGCAAATTATAAATGTTATTAAATCTCTTTTAATTTTTTTTTTAAATATATAAAATTAGTTGATAAAACTTTTAATATTCTTTAGTTATTTGAAAAATTTCATTTTTTTTTTCATAAGTTTTGAAATCAAGTTTTACCATAATTGCACTATTTAAAAAAAATATCTATCACTATCTTCAAGTATGTAGCCTCAGTTTCTTTTAGTATAAATTTCTTTTCCTTTAAGAAGTAATAGACGGATAAATATCAAACATATTATAATTATTAAAACTATCTATAGTATACATAGTTCTTATCCTTATATAATTTCCTAAAGAATCATTAAAATGAAGTATCATAACATGCATTTCATCTAAATTTAATCCTCTTATATTTAGAAGCAAAAAAATTTTCATCCATTGTATGAAATGCTGAAGAAAAATTCCAATTAAAAATTGTGTTCTTGTTGGAAGTATTTTTTTTGCTAACATATTTTAGCATGTGGTTTTTTTTTTTAAATATACAAATTTTTATTTACTACCTAATGTATAAGATAAAATTGTTGTTTATATTTTCATTTCCCATTGAAAAAAAATCTTTTCGAAATGTTTATAAATAAACATATTAGAAATGTTTATAAATTTGCAATTATTTTTTTTAAAGCCTACAGAAGAATCTACGAAATAAATGAGTTACTTAATAAAAAGCTTAAGTTTTAATAGTTTATATATAAATATCATATCTAAAAAAAATTTTAGTGTACAAATTCCAGTCGCTACTATTTAAGACACTACACGATACATATTATAATTATTGTAATTTATTATAATATTTATTATTATAAGAACAAATTAAAATATACAATATACTCTTACATAGCTTATTAATAAATTACATATAATTTAACAAATCTGTAATGACTATCACTTGATAATATATAGATAGTCTTGCAAATTAAATCCACAATACATAAACTGATATACTATGTCTGTTACAAAAAGGTCAAATAAATACATGCATACAAATATAAATGTAAATACATACATATTTAGAGTTGAGTAAATTATCCTAGAAAATTACTTATGTGGATTTAGCGAACATATTTGGCTGACAATTTTTTCTCCATTAACTACTGAAATTACTAAAGTGTTTATTTATCATCCAACTACAGTATTTAGTCAATCCTTCAATGAAATAATGCTGCCTATAAAAGCACAGAGCTAGTAAGTTACTACTACTTATGTGTAGTTATTTTAAAAGACTTTCTGAGATACATTTTCTTTTGAAAAGATTTTATCCAATCATTAATTAAAAATGTCATTAAACCTTTAATCAATAGAGTGGCAACAGAAATTAACAAAAAAAAAATTACATTTTAGAAATATTTTTATTAATGATACACTGAAAAGGAATTTTTGATTAAAAATTTTTCTCTTTGCTATAAAATATTTTTAAAAAAAATCTTTAATTAAATGTACACAAATTTATTTGGCTATAAAAAAAACTTATAAATATGTTATTATAGCAATACTTAAACTTGTTTTCCTTAAAAAGTTTTTTTTTGAATGGCTTCTCATTCTATCGTATTATTTTTTTTATCAAAAAGTATTTTTATAAATCTATAAAAAAAACTTTGAAAACTTTGCTACCAAAGTTTTTTTGAGAATTTACCATACTTTTGTATGCTTTTTTTTTTAAAAATGGATATTAAAAAAGTGTTCACAGTTGAGGAATTTGAAAAGTTATCCAAACAACTTGGGTACATTTATATGTATTCAGGAAATACCTAATAAATGTGATATTTCCTTTTTCCAATTTTATTGTATACATAATTTTTCTAAATATCCTGTTATATAAATAATTATTGGTTAAAGATATACATATTTTTCGTGAATTTATTAAGATATGAGAGATATTTGACAATTATATCGAAATCTCACAGCTGGTTGTAACCAATCCTTTATAAAATCTTTCGTAATAAAAATGTTCTGTTGAAGATGCATTATGCAATTACTCTTATTTGAACCATGGTTTTATGTGTCATATTCTCGATATTTAGGTAACAAAAATGGAGATAAAATTATAATTTATATAAAAATTTTTTATGTAATTTTTTTTCTAAAACTCCTTTACAAGAGAAAGAAATAAAATTTAAAACAACCTTTTCGAAAAAAATAGCATGGAAAGAATATTTTCTAAATTAGTTTAAAATATATAAAGTCAATATACTCAAGTAATTACTCAGAAAATTCTTTAATACCTGAAAGGGATGATATTTTCAACCAAGAAAAGGAGGAGAAATGCCAATTGTTGCGGAATTTTTTTTTCAGAATAGTATTAAAAAATTATGATACTTAATTGCATTTTCAGAATTTTTTCTCAATGAGAAAATAATAACAGGTATGTTTAGATAAAAGTATTGATTATTGGAAAATGTGTGAGGGATAAAACATTCATCGAAGTTTAATTTAAACAAATGACAGGACCAGTGACGCTTAAGTCGTCGACGAATGTTTACTGGGAAAAAAGTAGAGAATGGCGCCCGAACAATTAATTCAAGAGGAGAATGAATCTTTTTATAACGAGACACAGACTAATTACTAATAGAAGGAATTTTATTAAGAAGCACCACTATTGAAAACAACAAAAAATAATTATATTCGACGAAAATTGACAGGTTTAATATTGTTCCAAGGTTTAAGTCCGTAAGTTCATATAGACTTTACTAGCTCAATTTATAAAAGTTCATTTCAGTTGAAAAGAAAACTTTCAGTCTTTTTTAAGGTATTTTGTTTTGATTCCATGTTAAATTTTTATATTTTATATATGCATATGTTAAATTTATATATTTTATATATATATATACCGCATTTTTAAGTTATTGGGTGTATAACTTAAAAATGCGGGAATGACAACAGATGGCATAACTTTTACACATGGTTTATGTTAATAATAACTCATATGGCATTTTGGAGGTTAAACATCTGTCATTCATTCTCGATTAGTCATTGAACGAAATAGTGTAAACAACAAAGTTTTTTTTGAATCGAATCGTTACTGGCGACAAAAAAATGGATTCATTACGACAACCCAAAGCGCAAAAAATCGTATGTTAAGCCCGGCCAACCAGCCAAATCAACGCCAAAGCGTGTATTTGGTGGGATCAGAAGGGTGTGATCTATTATGAGCTATTGAAATCGGGCCAGACGATCACAGGCGACCTCTACCGAACACAATTAATCCGTTTGAAGCGAGCATTGGCCGAAAAACGCCCGGAATATGCGACCAGACACGAAGCCATAATTTTCCATCATTACAACGCTCGGCCTCATGTTGCAAGACCGGTTAAAAATTATTTAGAAAACAGTGGCCGAGAAGTTTTGCCTCACCCGCCTTATAGCCCAGACCTTGCCCCGTCCGACTACCATTTGTTTAGATCCATGCAAAACGCCCTCCCCGGAATAAGCTTCACTTCAGAACAGGGCATCAAAAATTGGCTCGATTCATTCTTCGCCTCAAAACCGGAGCAGTTTTTTTGGCGCGGAATCCATATGTTGCCAGAAAAATGGTAAAAAGTAGTGGCTTCCGATGGACAATACTTTGAATAAAATATATTGTAACAATTTTTCAAAATAAACACTCAAAGTTTGCCAAAAATCCCGCATTTTTAAGTTATAATACATTAAGCAAAATGGGAGGGATTGGTTTACGGCGGAGAGTAAAAGTTACGTGGGCACATTTGCGTTCGCTCATTTTTATTCTCCACCACCGGCAAATCAGTTGTGGAAAGTTTGAATTTGGGCTTGGAAAAAATTTGGAGGCATTTTGGCGATTTTTGCTGTATCCAGTAGGCTTAGTTATGCGTATCTGTAGCAGAGGACAGGTTAGAACAGATTTAAATATCTGATGTATAAATGTTGTTGAAAATTGTAAGATAAAATTATAACAGTAAATTGCATCGACGTACTTATATTTATGTACACAAATCCAAATGTTGGCATAATCTTAATATTTATATGTGTTCACCAAGTAACTAGTTGACTCTATATCGTATATTGTATATACTCTTGATGGATACGTCAAAACATATGATTTATGGCATACCATATAATATAGAATATTCAACTGTGTGTATTTCTATATGTGATTTACAGCAATAATTAGCGAATGACATTAACTAGTTATTATATAACCAATATATCAAACATTAATTAATTCTATTTTGAAGTTATGAAAATTCAACACTAATAAATAGTTGATAGATTGAGATAAGTAATTTCATAGAGTACTCGTAGTATAAGCAAATTAAATATAGGCAATTTATTTAGAATATTTACTTGATACCCATAATTGTGTAATTATAAATAATAGTAAAATATCAAATTTAATATTATTTGGGGGTGTGCTCTAAGAAAGTGTAGTCAATTTTGAATACGAAAATTATTTCGAAATATTTGAAAATTAGATTTAATAATATATTAAATTACTTATATGAATAATTTTTATCTATAATATATTATTATATTATAATATATATTTATTTTTATATGATTACAATTATCAGCATAATTTTGGTAGACAAATTTGAATGCTTGGTTTATAAAGCTATATTTTCTTATAGAATTTCATTATGAATGCATTTGTCATTACGAATAAAAAAAAAATGAATTTTATTTATTTTATGCATTCAATATCCATTAATTGATAGAAGTCCATTAAAGTAAAATTTCACTCATCTGTAGTTCAATTAATCAATTTTTTTCATGCGTACACTACGTTATTAAATATTGTTTAAAATATTTTGGAATTTTCTAAAATTCATTTAATCATATCAATATCTGTTTATTTTACGATAGACAATTTTCGTCCTCCGACTTCCATACTTTTCTATATTAAGAATTGTAAATATTTACTTATGTCAATTACATGCTTTTATTTGGTTGATATGAATATGTTGATTAATATTTAAAATAAAACCATGAAGACAAAAAGCTCTTGTAAAAATGATTGATTAACTCAGATTATTTTTTTGATTATTTATACAACAATTTATTCAAGGCTCAATAATTTTTCGTCAACTACAATATATTCATAGCTAAATTATTTCCTCAGAGTTTAATAAAGTTCCGTCATCGTTTGGGGCATAGCTTAAATTTTGTTCAATCATCATAAAATAAATATGTGTATGTACCTTTTTGAGATATTAACCAAGAAGAGTATTCATATTTTTACATTTAAGGATTTTCATAAACCAAAAAAAAAATTATTATGCAATTCCTACAATAAAAAAATAAATTTATATGTAATTCCTAAGCATATACTGGAATTTATACCATATATCAAATTTAATGTATTATTTATAAGGAAAGAAACATCTGATTTTTTTTTTCGTATTTGTAGATGAATATTTAATTTTTTATAATTTTTTAAATATATTCAAAATAAATAAATTTGTAATCAAAAAATTTAATACGATTAAATCTTGAAATTTTCTTTAGTTTTATAATATTGTTTTTATTTGATAATCATTCTTATTTAGCATATTTTCTATAAAAACACAAATATGATCTTAAAATCCTTTATATAGAATTGGATAATACTTTCGCTTGTGGATTATGAGTATTTAAATATTATACATTTTATTTTTCATGTCAAAATTTTTTCAATTTATTTAATTTAATTAATTAATGTTACTGTATTATTATATTATTTATTATAGATTTATTTCTATACTTTATTTTAGATATACAATACGATATTTAGTAACAGTTAAAAAGTCTAAAAATAAAAATTTCCATATTATGAATAAAAATAATTAATTAAAATAAATTGCATAAATACTAGAGCTTAAAATATTATTTAATATCAAAACAAGAAATATTAATTATAAAATTAATATTGTTTATATCCTTAGATTAATCTAAATAAATTATAAAATAAAAATGAATTGTTGCATAGACATTAATTCTTGTAGGTTTCAAAAATTAAATAATTGGTAATCAAATTCTTTTATTATTATAATATTTCAATTTTATAAAAATATTAGTATTGTTTTATTTTTTGACAGAATATAAGACTTTAACTTTTATCATCGTTATTAAATAGTATAAAGATTTATGGGAAAGGAATGGGTTATAAATTTACTACAAAAATAGTATTTATATAATAATATGTATTGAACATGTTAAGCATTTCTAATAGTAAGATAAATATAGAAAAGTTTATTAAGAATTTAGTGTTTACGTGAGGTAGAAGCAAATGACAAGCTATTAAGCATTGAACGTGCTACCAGATCAGTTTGTATATATTGTATAAAATAGTAAATCTGATATATTTGGCATTTTATCTACTAATTCCATCATAAATAAATATATACTGTTACTTAATAAACATATTATTAAACATTATATTTTGTTATTAGAAAACGATATTTAGTGATTATTCGATTAACAAATATGTGCTAATAATGCTGCAAATGTTTAGAAAATTAAGGAAAGTCTATAAGAAAATATTCTGATTGATTAACGTTATCTCACTTCTGACTAACTAAGGAATATATGATTTTTTCTTAGATATTAAATATATCAAAATTTTGGATCAGCATAAAATAATAGAGATTTTTCATTGATCGAAAATGTAAAATATACAAAATAGTACTTAAAATATCATAATTTAGGCTGCCCTAAATGGCCTTATTGTCGTTCTGCTATAAATTTATCCCTGGTTCATGTCCAAGGAATTTTACATTCATACAATCTAATACCGGCCATAATTGAATATAATTTATTGTAGGCTGTATTATCATAAGACAATTTATATAATTAGAAAATCAATTGTTCCGAGCATAGTATGATAATTTTAAATTTTTTTATTTCCGTTTTAAAAATGTGATTGGCAAGTGCTGAACTGAAGCAAATGTTTATGTCAGAACTTGATGACAATTGATTGACATACAGTGAAACAATAAAAAAAAAATATATGGTAGATAGATAAACGGTAGAAAAAAAAAACAATTCCTAACATAAAATCCAAAAAATGCAATATTTAACAATAAAAGTTTTTTTGGAATTCCATCCGAATAAATTCATGTACATACATACCTTTTCTATATTTATGTATGTAGAAGAACACCTTTAATAAAAGTAAAACCTGTAGATGACAGTTTGAGTTAAACCGTATACTCCAGTTATAAGTCTAATTCAAGGGAATTTTTAAAAAAGTTTAATAAAATTTTTTCTAAAATACAAAATTAAAACACCCAAAAATAGGTAAATATTTTTTCTGACATTTTTAATTTCATATCAAAATAAAATTTTTCTCTATTATTTGAATTCAAATGAAAAGATTTTTTGTTGTTTTTAATGAAAAAAGTTTCTTGATTTGTCTTATATTAAATAACGTTACAAGTGATTGATTCACTTTCAATCAGAATAAATCTTTTTACCATGAGTAGGATTTTAATAAAATTGTTTAACAATTTAACGTTTATTAATTAAAAAATTCTATTAATATAATTTATAAGAATAAGTATTTTGATAAAAATTTTAATTTTTTTTGCAAAATGAAAAATTGGCAAAAAATGAAAAAAAAATTGAAATTTGAATGATTATTTTATTATAATACTTTTGAAAATTTACTTTGATTTATAATATTTTCAAAATAATTTAAGATTAATTTTGTAGCGAAACTTTTTGATTTTCCGAAATCTGTGCAATGGCTGCAAAAAAGTTGTAAAGAAACTTCAACATTGGAAAACGCACCATAAAATATTCATGAATTTTCAGTAACTTTGTTTATACGACTCTTATTTATAGAAAATGATTTTCATATAAAATCATTCATTTTAATTTGAGCACCATAATAACTAGACGAAACATTACGGTGTACAAAAGTGTATTTTGACCAAAAACTTTATAATATATTATAAGTAACGTATGATTTTTTTTTAAAGAATTTGACTATATTTATATCAGATAATTTGCTTGCGGTTTGGTTTTTCATATTTTTATTTTTGATAGATTGTGTATAACACGTAATGTGTGTTAAAGTTAAAAGTGCTCAATTATCATTATCATTTTATTATAAAAAGACTTAGTTCCGATTAATGCTTAAAAATTATTGAATTTTATTATCAAAATTCGTGCTCTGTGAAAAATGTGTTTCGCGCACTTTGACCATTTTGTGGTCGTCATAATCGACCTACTCTGAGCAAGCAATTCAAGCCATAGTGAAGATTTCGATTTGTCAATTTGTCGCCATTCTTAGCAATTAAGATTGTGTTACTCGACTATGTGAAAGATTTTACGCAAGGATCTTGATTTGAAAGTATATAAAATACAGCTCGTGCATGAACTGAAACCAAACGACCTGCCAAAGCTTCGTATTTCCGATGAGTGAGTCTTAGAACCACTTGAGTAAAATCCGTTTTTTTGGTAAAAGTTTTTCAACCACTTGATCAAAATTGTCGCATGTGGTCTGATAAACAACTACAGACAAAACAAGAACTACCATTGCACCCAGAAAAATGCACTGTTTGCTCCGGTTTATCATCGGTCCGTATTTCTTTAAAGACGATGCTGACCGCAATGTTACCGTCAATAGTCCCCGCTATCGCTCGATGATTTCGAACTTTTTTATGCCCAAAATGCAAGAACGAAATGTGGTTTCAACAAAACGGCGCTATATGCCACACAGCATATGAAACAATGGACATATGGTGGGATGAGTACGGTGAACAATTTATCACACGTTTCGGACCGGTAAGTTGGCCGCTTAGATCGTGCAATTTGACGCCTCGAGACTATTTTTCATGGGACTATATGAAGTCACTCGTCTATGACGATAACTCAGCGTCATTTACAGCCTTGAAAGACAACATTACACGTATTATTAGCGAGATAACAGTCAATCAAAATTGGCACCTCTCTCATAGATAGTTTGTATTTCTACAGGATAAAAATTAATACTAAATTTTTAATTGTTATTTTATTTCATGAAAAGAATTGTATTGCCAGGATAGGCAAGGAGTAGGTTTATTCTTCACCCCTTCTTGTGTGTAGGATGTTTTTTTTAAATCTTCCGCCCATTTTCACATACTCAAAAATTAGGTCATAATTCCTAAAATTAAAAATTAAAATAATTAAATGTTATCTAACATTTTGCTAATACTTTCTTAAAGACAACGAATAAGTAAAAATACTAGGATATCTACTTTTACATAAATTGTATCTAAAACATGTTCAGTGATAATAAATTATTCATAAAATTTTAGGAGATTAAACATATTTAGCAATGATTTCAAAAGTACATTTTCAAAGGATTAGAATTCATTTAAATTTTCTTTAATCCTTTCGACAAGATATTTAGAATAAATTCAAATATTTACATCGAATTACAATAAAAATAAAACTCACAAATCCGATTAAATTAATTTTCTATTGTACAATAGTTTTAGTAGCATAACTTTTACGAATTTCACTATTATGTGTGTACACATATTTTTTGTATAAATACGTCCAAATAGAAGTATATAAAAATTATAATAAATCAGTATTCTATATGTACTATAATCTAAGAGAGTTTTATTTAGAATTTTTGATATTCAAATGAGCAAATTCCATTATAACTTTTATTTGACTTTTCTACCAGATATTTTATTAATTTTTATACAAAATTTAATAATCTTTGTGCTTTTACAAAATATATTAAGAAAACAAATGGTCTAGCAAAAATTGAAAAATTTGTAATTACGTATAAAGTGGAAATATTTTATTCTCGGAAGCAAAATGTTTTGCTATTCTCATTATTATAAAGAATGTTACATTGTCCAGTATTTGTTACACTCTTAATATTTCTTCAACTTTCCAATGGAATTTCCCCTAATAAAAGTCCAAATATTTTTAATTATATAAATAAAAATCTCTGTTAATAAATTTAAGTAAATTAGGAAATATGTTAACTTTGTACCAATAACAATATTGTCTTAATGGGAATGAAAATAATTTTTACCATCTGTGATATTTTAATGAATATTTTACAATTTTATTATTATTGGTACTATTATTATTGTAATCATAAATCTAGATTAATAATAAGAAGTGACTTTTTCTTTCCTTCGTCAGTATACTCGTACTGTTAGAAAAAATAATTTATTAAAGCGGAAAAAAAATATAGTTTTGTTATTTAAAATAATAATTTATTAAAAAAATCTACTTACACATATAGCTCTGAAAAAATGCTATTTATAATTATAGATAAATTATTTTATTTCCGAAAAATTCAAATTAAAAAAAAGTTACATATGATAAGAAAATTAAGTGCTATCAATAATAAGACTAAAAACAATATTTTTTTAGTAATAATTAAAAATTTTAAAATTATATTGAACAAAAAAAATTAAATTTGATTTTTAGTGAAAAACGTTCTACTACTTTTATTTGAACTTTTTATAAAGTTTTGAAAGTTTCATTTCAAAAAAATTAAATTTGAGCAAAGTTTCAATCAACCTATACAATACGAACTTTTAGATATATTTAACTAAAGTTATTTTTGTGAAACAGTTTCAGAATTCAATTTTTATTTTTGTATTTAAGTATTATTCATTATAGTTAGTTTGTTGAAATCATACAACTTTTATTATCAGCACAAAAGTATAGAAAGAAGTTGAATTAAAATACTTTCAAGCAATTTGTAACATTTTCCCTTTTAAAGGGGTTTTTATTTATTTTGTACTTAGTAGCTTTTATTCTACTAATATTATTAATATCATATTTATCTACTTCAATAGTTGTGGTTTCCTATTATACAACTATGATTTATACCATAAATCTATACTTTTCATATGCAATTAGTACGAAAAAGTGATTTTCAATAAAGTTCTATAAATTTTTTCATATGAATTAAGTATTAATTAATTTATGGATTAGTTAATGGTCAGTAAATTAAGTTCTTCTTTATAAAGATCAATACTTTTTTAACTAATATACGAGCATATATACATTTACACGTATGATTAATGTTGAATTCAGTATTCTCTATTTTACAAAAAAGACGGATTATTTATCTACCTATATTATATGGACGAATACCACATACGGTTATAATATAACATTAGTGCATATTGAATATTACGAGGTGTGGGAGAGGCTTAATAAGTATGGCGTCATTAAGAGCTTTCCAACAACTAGGGGACTCCTCTTAAAACAGCTTGCACACACACTATTTTTCATACTATATTCACTCTTGTTTCCAAGCTGGCTGCGGCGCTTGATTTTGCGTAGTTTTTTGTGTATGTTGGCTTCACACGAGAATTTTATCAAAGTTGGATTTCTAGCTGTGAAGCTAGAACACACGAGGCTTTTTTTATCAGATTTCAAATGACAAGATAATATTTTCTAATTGGTTATCGTTAAAATAGTAGCAAAAATAGTACGAAAAATAGAAACGGTTTTAATTTCTAGCATCACAGCAAGCATTTTTTTTTGTAATTCTTTTCTTGCTTATAAATTATTTTCAAGCAAGAAAAGAATTCCAAAAAATGGCATTGTGTGAAGCGGGCTTTAGTCTCTCCTAGGCGTGCAGCATAAGTTTCAATATCGTCCGGTTTACATTCTACGCTCTACGGAGCTTGATAAGTGCAGTTGTATTTTAAGAAGCATTAAATATTTTTTGGTAAGATTGGTGAATAACCGAGTTTAACGTACGAAAAGTTACAACTAGTCTATGGGGAACATTTCTTATCAAGAACACAATTTTATTGGTACCATATAATTTTTTTGGAGAGCCGATAAACACTTCTTTATAAAAAGTACCTTTTTTATACAGAAGTCGTTGAAGAACATACTAAAAGAGTTCTTTATCTTCAAATCGGATAATGCAGATACTTGCATGCTACGCCAAAAGAAGGCACCCTGTCACACGTCTATTTCCGTCAACGAATTTCTGTCAGAAAAAGGGGTTTCTCTACATTCACCTGTTCTAAGTCCTATGTAACTTTTCCCCAAAATAAAATAAAAACAAGAGAGGACGTCATCCAAAGGGGTGTAGCCGAGTAGCTAAAGGGAATTGCATTTGAAGTATTCCAACACTGTAACGAAGGGTGGATAAAAAAAAACATGTCTTAAAGAATAAAAATTTTGACAATAAAATATCTTTTTACAAAATTATATTTTCTTGTATGCAACATTTCTCAAATTTAAATTTAATATCTCCAATCACTTATAAATGACCCAAAAACATTTAAGAAAAATTGTTATGAAAATTTTCATTATTGAGAAATAATATTAGTTATTATAAAAAACAACATAAATTAAATTGCGATTTACAATCAGTGACTTTTATTTTCATAACATTTCAAATAGTAGCTTTTGTAAATATTTATAGTACGTTAAAAAGGTATCTTCAGGGAATGGACGAAAATTATTCATTATCTCACTAATAGTAGCGTTTGAATTTTATATTTTTTTATTTAGATTTTGTGAGATTCATATTGGAAATTAATTTTTCTTGCAAGTTTTATATTAAACAAATAAGTCCTTATATATCATTAATAATAAAATATTCTAATTAGATTTATTTACACTAGATAATGACAAAAGAAAAACTCAAATCAACATTTGCAATTCGAATGTAAATGGTTATTAGCAATTTTGCAAAAAATAAACTCAAGTTATAATATAATTTATATTTCATATTTTTTGTATAACAAAATACAATATAATAAGATATTTAAAAAAAATATACAAAAACCTATACGTGTAATATGCCTTATGGTCAAAAGGTTGTATCAGTTAAGATTAAATAATAACTTAGAGAATATACTAAAAGGAAAATACTCAATACTAATCATATGGTATGGTCATTTTAAGAGTCACTGGTTATATAACTCTTATCTTTTATGGTAAAAGAGAAGACGTGATATCATAAAAATATACTACACTGTTAAATTATATTCCATAAGATGTATTGTTTCAAGAAATATGATAAGTGTATCATCTGTGAGACTTACAATTTCGTATGAATGAATGTACATTGTGTAAACAATTCTCATTTTTTATATCCAAAGAAATAATTTTATGAATACTTCTTCATATTTCTTAACATCATGCTGGCAAACATCATGAATAAAAATATATTCAAATAATAGAAGATGAATTAAGGTAGCAATAAGGTTATATGGGTATATTCTTAAGCTTATAACGCGTAATCTTCCAAAGAAATTTAATATTATTACCTATTATTAAAATGTTAATTTATTAAATCAATATAAATAGTTTAGTTATACACTGAAATACTTGTAATATTGCTGTATAAACATTTCTATAAAAATGGTGTTACGATTCAACTTAGATGCGATGGATAGGGTTAAAGCCAAAAATAAACGCTACACAAATTACGCAGCGTCGCCTCAAACGAATAAGCCGATTCCGGCTTTCTGGAATCTTCTAGAACATGCTATCTTCAATTATTTTTCAAAATTACAATTTAAAAATAATCTACTCAAATGATTTCTGCTTGTTTTTTGTTGTTTAATTTTTTACCATACCAGGTGTGGCAAAAAATTGATGAGGTTTTTTTTTGTTGAAAAAACTTTTATTTAATTTTTTTTTGAATCCCTCAAAATAATTCCTTTAGGCATCGACAGAGGCATTGTATCCATTCTTGGTAGCTCTACTGTAAGGCTTCAACTAGAATCACCTTCAGCTCATCGATTACACTCCTTCAAATATAAAATCATCGATAGTATCAAGATGACATCCTTAAATGTGTTTTTTAATCTAGGGGAATAAAACAAGTCACACGGATTCCTTTTTCCGATAAAAGCTCATTAACGAAGATGGCTGTGTGACAGATATCGTTGTCATGGGCAGATCTAATGTGAAGAATCCTATTTCTGATCCTTTTTTATAAAGAATTGTGTGTGCGTAAAAGATTCTACATTTTTAACAGTTTTTAATGTTGAAGGCTTACCTGAGCAAGATTCATCTTACACTGCTTATTGACTCTCCAAAAATGCTTTATGCCACCGAAAACCCTATGCTGTTTTCCACTGCTTATTGGCAGATTCATCTTGCAATGCTTATTGACCCTCCAAAAATGCTTTATGCCACCGAAAACCTTATGCCGTTAATAACGAATGCATCGTACCGCCAAATTTCTTTGTTACATTTTTTCGGGTCGCACAGCTAACAGAAGAGCGTGAAACTTATACTGCCCGTCTAAGATACTGTCCAATCTCATTACTTTTCTGCCATGCCTTGTATTCCAAAAATTACATATATCAAAATTCTGATTATAATCTTTAAGAAATTCTTTAAAATATTTTGTACCATACTCGTAGGATTTTAGAAATGTTTTTTTAAAAACAATATTTCAAATAGTATAGTGAAAATTGTATATTATGATTGCTTTTATAATATAAGTGGTTCTATAATTAAAATTCATTAACAATTTACTCAAGTCTTAGTTAAAGTAATTTTCACTTTATGTGACCTTCCGAATGCTATTAATGAGGCAATATTGACTACATCCTTTAGAAATTATGAAGTAAAATGCCATCCGGCGGGTGAGCTCCAATAACATAGATACTCTCATACGTTCATTAAGAACATATGTGTATATGTGCACTGTTAGAGCAACGAAAGCATGTATTCGATAACTTAGTATATTCGATACGGGCCACATTTGTGTTTAATGATTATTTTTGGAGAGAACATTTTCCAAAGAGCCAAGAAACAAAACTGACTAAACTAATTTTGTATAGATGACTAAACCAATGTGTGGAGTATTATATTAGTTTATTTAAACAGTTAAACACTTAATTATATTTAATATTTACCCATAATAAGGAACTAAACTCAAGGTCATTTGCTTAGACACGATTTTCTATATACAATATAAATATGCATACACATACATTCTCGTATATTGCAGTTTCAATATCATTAGTTGGTACTACTGTACTTGTATAAAAGCCGTTTTCGTATCGTTTTGCTAATTAAAGTGATAAAAGTTTTCGCCAATTTCATTCAGCCACTAAAATGTCTGACATTGCTATTCTTATATATATTTTTATACAAAAAAGGATCCAATTAATTCTCATATAGACGAAACACTCTGATTTCTTAAGAAATCCGCCTTTTAATTATTATATTATTGTGACGAGATAATACTACCACCATACGTGGTGGTAGTAATACTACCACCATGCACTTAATGCATGTGTGTACGCTCATAGCCGTCGAAAGCGAAAGGAGATCTAAAATAGCTCAATACAATATTAATACGTTTTTTATGGCAAATATATACTAACTGAAATAATGTGATTAGTACCAAAGTATTACTTAATGTCAAGAGTATTTTCAACAGCCGCTAATTATAAAAGAAAGGAAATGTTTATGAGCGATTATGTTATAAAAGAATATTTATTAAGATGAACATAAAATGCTCTTTTGCGTGTAGATTTTAATGGTATAAACTTTACATCTAAAAAAAAATTGATAACGATTTATAAAATTTTATTATTAAAATTCCATAATTCGGCCAAACTCTTCATAAAAATTGGTTTAATATTTATTATAATGCCTCATATTGATTTTGACAATAGAAAAATGTTGGTTGGAACTTGAGGAGAGTTTATAATTAGCTTTTGTTAGGATCAGTCATATAATTGAGTATTGAATTTTCAAATTAAATCTTCTTAAGTGGTTAAAGATATTATCTTCTTTGAAATTTTCGGTCGTATAGAAGTGTTTATTTAACTTTTAGATAAGTGAGGATTTAAATATTTTCAAAAAATATTTCACTTCATACCAAATTGGATGTTGTCGGAAATAATTTTATAAAGAATATCAAAAGTATAATGGATTTATAAAAGAAAAGAAGAACTTAAGTCAATAAAATTAGATCAAATAAACTAAAGATATTTTGTTTGAATATATTCAATAATAATTTATCAATCTAAAAACTACTTCAACATACAAAATGCAGCTTTTCAATTATTAATAAATCTATTACAGTTACAAGTTATCTAAAATCAATTTTTATTTCAATTACACAACCTATGTCAGAAAACTTTAAAAATGCTTCGATGATTTATGTACAATAATTTTTTTTTTGTAAATTTGAGATGACATTTTTGAAAATATGTTATTCCAATCAAAAAAAAATTTGTTATAAAATCTTGTGGCTTATTTGCATGGATATACGAGTATATGTCTATGAGTAGACTTGGTACATAATACAATAGTAAAATATGAAATTGTATGAATCCATATACAGTTTATTCAATTTGAATTATTTTCAATATATTATATAAATAAACAGGTATACACTTCCAAGAATATATTTATGATAATTCAATATGATAATAAGAAAAGTATTCCAACAAACCAGATGCATTGAAGAATGAATCTCATAAATATGATGTTTTTTCGATTTTATTACTGTTACACGCATAAAAAAGGGGATATAAAAAATAATTTTACAGAAGAAGTCATATTCCAGGATTTTTTTTTCATGATAAATATTTACTAAATTTATATTCATATAAGGTAGTGAGTGGTTTCCTTAAAAAAACTTTGGAAAAAAAAACGAACAATATGATTTACATTTATAGAATATGAAGGTATATTGAAATTTTATGTGTTCCAGAAGATTTTCTCTTGGTGAGATCATGAAAATAAGTCTTACACGTCGTAAATACTTTTTCTATTATGAAGTACTCTTAAAATATGAACCTAACTCGCATAAAAATAAATATATAAAATTTAGAACTTAAAATTTCAGGAACATTCTAATAATATTCTCTCGGTTGGTTAAATCAGATAGTTTTGGAAATTAAAAAAAAAACGGTTGTGTTATTAAAAACTCTGTCTATAAGGATTATCTCTAGTATTAGTAGTGGTCATTAAAGTACAGTATCCTTCTATGCCAGAATAAAATGTTCTATGAGATTCAATGCAAATTATTCAATTAAAAACCATTCTTTTGATTTTAAAAAGGAGAGCATGTAAAAAACTATACTCCAATAATAGGAAATAGTAAATTTTCATAGATATTAAAATAGAGCTACTACAAATAAAAAGTTTAATTTAGAAAATAATTCAAATTATCATAATTTAAATAAGTTTTGCTAAGTAATATTCTCTTTCGGATCCCTATTTTTTAGAATTTCTAATATAATTTTTTTATAAATTCAGATCATTATCTTGTTGCAACATGCATCTTAGAGGCATATTTTCTTGTCAACATATATTTGGTAAAATATTAATATTTTCTTTGATCCAGTAAGTAGGATCAACTCCGTAACAAGAAAATGATCTCCATAATTTTATTGGTAGCCTCCATATTTAATAGTTTTTTTTAGCGTATTAGGACATAAATTAATTATTTAGTGGTCTTCTGACATAAATTTACCCACCCAACGAGCATAAATTATTATTTCTATCGTTTGCACATATGTGTAAGAGGTCTGTTCAAAAAGTATCGCGAATTCTGTGTTTTTTCAAAAATTATTTATTTTTTCATGAATATCTATTTTGTCCCCTGTAAAGTAATCCCCACCAGATATTATACACTTGTGCCAACGTTTTTTTCAATTCTCGAAGCACTTCAAAAATTCATTTTTTGTGATTTTGTTAAGCTCCTCCTTTATGCCGTCTTTATCTCCTCAATCGTAGCATAGTGTCATCCTTTCATGGGGCTCTTTAGTTTCGGGAACAAGGAAAAGTCACAGGGGGCCAGATCTGGGGAAAACGGTGGCTGCGGCATTATCAGTGTGTTCTTTTTGGTCAAAAATTCGCGCACAAGCAACGATGCGTGAGCAGGGGCGTTATCATGGTGCAAGAGCCAATTTTTGTTCTTCCACGAGCTTAAATCAAGGTAACTACCAGAATCTCTGATGACAAGGTAAGAGGGAGGATGTATTGTGAAAAAGTCACAGGGGCCAGATCTAGGGAATACGGTGGCGGCGGCATTATTAGTGTGTTGTTTTTCGCAAAAAATTCGCGCACAAGCAACAATGCGTGAGCAGGGGCGTTATCATGGTGCAAAAGCCAATGTTTGTTCTTCCACAAATCCGGGCGTTTCTAGCGGATTGCTTCGCGCAACTTGCGCATAACTTACAGGTAATATTTCTTATTGACCGTTCTACCCTGTGGTAAGAACTCATGATGTAACACGCCCCTGCAATCGAAGAAAACTGTAAGCAAAACCTTCACATTTTTTTACTACGCCTCTGGAAAATAAATAGAATCTCATTTTTTCTCTCTAATTTTTATGTTATATAAACGATATTTGCTGGGGTTTCGCAAGGCCTCATCCTCTGCAGTGTTTATAAATTTAATATCTTATTTTAAAGCAAAAATTGCTAACATGCTTTGGAAATTCTCCAAAACGAAATTTATATCTTCCAGAACTGATTTACCAAGTGGAAAATAAAAGTTAATGGGCGAAAATATGTCCACATAATATTTTTTATCCACCGTAAATCATATGTATATATGAATGACAGTGAAATACTATAAGGCACTTAAGTTTAATACCTTGGACTGTACTTAGGCAATCATATATGAAATTCATACACTCAAAAGAGTAGAGGTTAAAAGTCAGTATCGATAACTATATACACATATCTTATAAATAACGTTCTAAGCTCACAATAAATAGCAAAGTACATTTATACAATTTTCGACTGAAACCTATATAGACTTACGGACTCGAACTTTAAGGATCTCCTATGCGTTTCAATTGTTATCACATCCAATAGCTTCAATAAAAAAATAGTTTGTAAAAGTGTCGAAAATAAAATAACATATAAGGTTTAAGGAAAAAGTTGTGTATGATTTTAAAAGTTTTAATTATATATAGTTATAGTCTATAAAAAAATAAACCAAAGATACCTGAGCAAATCTTATCTATTATCTTTAGGGAATTATAGAGTTTCCATAAACGTACACCACAAAATCTTTCAATCTTTTAAGAGTATATCTAAAAATTGATGTAGAGTAGATATATTCTATTCTCGCTGTTTTATATCCTCAAACCTAATAGAAAATTGTTCTATTCACCTGGAATGAATAATATAAATGATTTTACACACCTTTTATTTTCTACAACAATACTTCGAGGAATATTGTATTTTCATACTCTATTCGATTTGTTTGATGCGAAGTTGTTAAGAAAAGGGTAATTTCTATAGGAAAAGATATTTTTGAAGATTTAGAATGTAAGCAATTTTTTATATGGACTTTGGAAAAGATTTATGTAATACTATTTCATTTCTTATCAAAAATAAATGAAAAAGGTTTCGATCGATTTTTTTTACTTAAATGACTTATATTTATTGGTACGACTAGATTTGGTGATATTTATTTCTCTTTATTTTATCGCTTGAGTTCATAAAGAGCTTTGAAAAATACTATGTCAGAAGCATGTTATTTTTAAAAAAAAATCAGAAATTCGATTTAATAATCGTTATTAAGGAACGATTAATTATAATATAATAAAAACAATATAATATTTTCTAATTGATTTCATAAAAAAATTTGAATTACTTGAATGTAATAGAGTCCTAAGTTTATATTATTAAGTATAAAAAAAATATTTTCTTAACAGATAGATAACCAAATGTATAAAAGGAAATATTTCCACAAATAGAAGCAATTCCTGTGGCAATATTTTTATCTAAATAGATAAACTAGGATTTATCAAATCCTAGATATTAACGTTTATCTAAAAAGTAATTCGAGTAAGGGAAAAACATCTTTAATATAATTTTTCTCAAAGAAAATGTATTCAATAGCAACGCACATGGTCTTCTTAAAGTCATTAAAAATTAACTTTTATAGTTTATTTATTCAATATCAACACTTAAAAGCTTTCATTATAAAATTTTATAGAGTCACTAAATATAAATTAATTGACTAAATCCGAATTTTATAGAATCTTTAAGTAAAAATATAGACTTTGATTTTGTTTTTTTTTCTCGAAAATTTTTGATATATTTATAAATATTTTTGTTTGTTAATACATTATAATGAGATTTCTACAGTCTCAAAAAAAAATGAAGGTATTATTTCTATATAATTTGGTATCATAAATCATTATAAAAGCCTATTTAAATTCCGTTGTATAGAAAAAAAAATGAAATTTTATTATTTATGCGAATTTTGATAATGGCAAGAGTTCCTTTTAATAAATACTTTATCTAATATTTGTATAATGTGTAAGATGTGTCAGAAAATGGTTAAGTAATTACTTCCTTGAAAATGAAAATTATTCCATTACTTTGGTTGAATTTGATTATTTATTAATGTTCTAAAAATTTATAGAGTTAAATTGTGTCTAAATGGGAAAATTTGTATATTTTGATAGATTTTTTTCTTCAAAAGATACATACCAAAAAACTTTGCAATGTTAGTATTATAAAATGAATATATTCGTAATACTCTTTATTTATATTGGTAACTTCTAGTATTATTTAATCTAAAGTATTCGTTCATATAGTATTTGACTACCTAATGTTTTGTGGTATATTTAATCGTTTTATAGTAGAGCATATGAGTATTTGGTTAAAGGCCTTAATTAAGTTTCTGTTTATAATTAAAATTTACATAGTGAAAATCTATTTGATTGGACAGGGCAGGATTTTCCTATTTAATTAGTATTTAAAAGTTTGATACTATAGTTCGGTTTTATGTTTTATATACGAGTATATTTACGTTCGCGAATATGTTTCACTAGAACGAAAATTTCAATTACTTTCTATGAGCTCAGGTATGATTTTGTTTTCTGGTTTTGTGTTAAATGGGAAAAGTTTTGTTCCTGTTTAGTGAAGGCCGATGGTAAGTGAAGGAATTCAGTAGTATTCCATTATGAAGTTTATTATTAAAACCTATTCAAACGGAAGATACAATGCTGGCAAATCATGCAATGTTATCGATGTAGAAAACTCTAACCACATTTATCTAAGTGTTTTGATATAAGAGCCTAATTATCAGTACGTGTGCTGGTAATTAAAATGTTTGAAACTTTAAGTACATGAAAAGATGTTTGTTAATAATTTTATCTTATAAAGAACTATTTTTGCTGAAGATATAGTGGGGAAAAATTATTTTCTCAGTATAGATTTTTATTTAAATATTGATCAGTCTGTTATCGTTTATTTCAATAAAACTGTTATAAAATTGCATAGAGATTTAAATATTTAAAATAGATTTTAAACGATTTATTAATTCAAATTAATAACATAAAAGTTTCTGATGTAGTATAATATTCTACGTTGTAGAATTTCTGAGAACGTTTTTAACCCGCTGTTTAATTTCATCATCAACAAATGGAATTTCCGTTATTGAATGCTGCTCCTTTAAAGTATAACATTTTAGTTTGCTATTGACTTAAGTAGGAATATCCTGGTTAGAATATTGTCGTTGCTTGTCCTATTTCAACTTATGTCATATGCGTGCATATTCACTCTATTATAGAAAAGATTTAAAAAATACTTTAAAGGTTTTTATGGTCAGGATATCTTTAAAGTTTTAGAATTATTTTTTTAAAAATTTCTGAAATATTTACTATCACTTTGAAATGCAACCGTATACTACCGAAACATATTATGAAATTTGGTCAACTTTCACAATAAATGCAATAAAAATATTTTTTTTTCTCATTTATTCATTAAACAGTAATAGTTTACGATCTCATATTAATTTATAGAAAATTCAGATACGTTTACTTACTATAAGACAAAGTTTGATTTAATGATTGTAATTTTTTTATTTAATTTATATTTGAAATAATATCAACACACTGTCTAGACATATTTTTGTTGTTTTATTTAATATATGATAGAACCAAAAATGTATTAAATGATTGAAAATATTTTCACGTGATTGTACGAGTATCATATTATGTTTACGAAATTTATTGATAAGAATTATAATTACCAAAGCAGTCAAGAATATTTTTAAATAATTCTATATTAGTTAAAATTTTTATATAATGGGAGAAATTATTGTATAATTTCTGTATTCAACTAATAGTAATTATATCATAGAAAATTGCTTTATAATTGGATATTAAATAATAACTTAAAAAAATGGATCGTAGGATTTTGCTTGAAAAATTATCAGTTAGAAAAATATTAAATTTGTTGGTAGTTTCGGCTATAATCATTTTCAATTTTTACAATTTAAAAAAAAAAAATTATTGTACAATAACGTTTTATAGAGTAAAATAATTTTGGTATTATCTTTTCATAATAATTGCTCAATGTTTCCTCGGACAGCAATTCATCGGCGGAGCCATTGTGCTAGAAGGCTTTAACTGGCATCAATCTTCTCGGTTATACTCCTTAACATATTATTAAGAGTATCAAAATTACATCCTTTCAATATGTTTTAATCTTAGGCGGCTAGGGAATTATTAAAATCCATTTTCCAATAAAAATTCGTTGAGGAAGATGGCCATTTGGTAGGGGGCGTTGTCATGGTGGAGTATTGAATTGTCCCTTTCTGATCCTTTCAAAAACTTTTCATCAGTTTTAATATTTATCAATGTTCCTACCTTACAAGAGTCCCAACTCGTTCCATATTTTTATAAGTTTTCCAATTTAATAATTGATAAAGCATTTTTGAGGGGCTTATTTGTTCCTTGGCCCACCAAAAATACTTTATCAATTCGGAGGTGTTGCTTTCACTATTTGTAGCAGTGCTTAAAAGCTTCAATTTGAATCACCTTTAGCTCCTCGATTAGACTCCTTCGAATGTTGTAGACTGTACTAAGATGATGTCTTTTCATTATCAAATAAAAAAGAGAGGCTAGGGAACCACAGGAATTACTTTTGCTGATTGAAGCTAGTTAAAGGGGCGTTGTCATGATGGAGCATTTAAGTATTTGCAAAGTTCGATCTGATGCGAAGAACCATTTTTCTGACTACTCATAAGCTTTAATGATAATAAACGATCTGACCTCATAAGAACCTATACTTATAGGTTCGTTGCAATTATCTGTGAGTCATACTGTAAAAGAGAAGTCTGCCGTGTTACCCGTTATCTCTCTGTAATTTTAATCTCATTACTTTTCTTTTACAACTCGCATTATGACGTTTTTCATGTTATGATGGTATCTCTTATCTAAATACTAAAAGTTTTGCAAAAAAAAATAAAGCAGTTCAATGAACTTTCATGTTTTTATTCTAATAGTATTTACTCAATTTTTTATAAAAACAAAATATTCTTTTATTAATTATGAACAAAGTTGCTTTTTATTTTATACAAAATAAAATACTAAGAATTAAATTCTATCTGAATAATAACATCTCTTAGAAGTTTTATTTGTTTTTTTTTTAAATTGAAAACTTTTACTGTTAAGAATCATAAGATGTAAACATTATATTTATTTTCCTAATATAATAAATCCCGAAGAATTTACTAAATCGAAATACTTATAAAAATATTTGTTTTTTTTACTTATGTTATATAATGAATAATATTTATATTTACTTTTTATCAAATAGTCCTTAGGCAAAATTCCGTGTTGGACATTTGCTTTCTTTTTATTCTTTGAAATTACGATCATAAGATTTATTTTATTATGTTTCTGAAAAAGTAATAAAATGTAAAAAAATACTAAATACTCGTATTTTATAGATTTCATGAAAGGTTTTCCACGTTCTAAAAAAATTATTTATTATTTATTATTTGATAAAATATCTCTCACTCACATTTCAATAAATTCTATTTCTATTAATTTTCAATTTTGGATCAAATATTTAATATATAAAAGGTATTCACATTTCTTAGACAATTCATTTTAATTAAAGCACTTATTAGTAGACATTCGCCAATTAGGACTGACTTTTAACCGTTTTAAGTGCAGATTTTTACACTTAGACGCTTCTTCATAAGTCGATTAATATTGATAAGTGCTATCAATACGAAAAAAGTATCCATCAATTTAAAATGAACTCGTTTTATAATTGGTTAGGATAAAAAATTTTGATTTGGGTAAAATTGTAAATTACAAAAATTCTTTCTAAAATAAAATATGTAATTTTCTAGAAAATAAATGAAAATTCTTTTATTTGAAATTGATTTTTTAACATTATTTTTTTTACAATATTTTGATTTATTATGAAAATAATATTTAAAACGATAAGAATATCATTCGAATTTTGGGGATATCTCCGAAATTAATTGTAGATTTAGATGACTTTTAGTTTAGATTGACTAATAGAATTATATTTGTTGTATATTTCTGATTACCTATTTGGTTTCGGATATGAACACTCCAAAATTCATTAATGCCATCGCTTTATGGAAAATACTCCATCCTATCTTGAGAGGAATAAGTAGTGTCCAGTAGTATTTTTAGTTATTTTCGTGCATTTGATGGTGTGTAGTATCTTAAATATGACATAGATTCTTTCCTCTTACATACGATCTCATTCTAAATTCATATATCTCCCAATGAATTCATATAGAATTCTCAGAAATATACTCCATTTCAGCTGAAGTTCCACAAGGCAGTATTCTTGGTCCTATTTTATATAATATTTGTATATATGTTATCACTATTTCCGATAGTTCGTCAATACTTACTATCCATACAAATCCTGACATAGCTACTAATAACTTACAATCCTTTATATACAAACTCCAATTCTGGTTTACGAGATAGAGCGTGAAGATGAATCAACAAAAAAGTGCTAACATTACTTTCAGTCTTTACCAAAAGCCACCCATCTCTTTATACTTTAATGGCAACATAATTCTAAAAAACTATACTAATATACCTTACTGAACTTTATTTAGATAAACTGTGTTAAAGTTCATTGCTTAAGACTTCATCCAGACAAGAGATTAATCTATAACCCACATATATGACTAAAAAGACTAACAGATGTTATCGACAAATATAAAGACTACTGGGCAACCAATCGAAATTAATAACGTAATTATAAAGCCAATTTGGATTTATAAAATTGAACTTTGGCGTTTAACCAAATGGTCCAATTTCTATCGCACTCTAACTTTACAAGTGTGGCGCTCCCATCGTTCCGATTTAAGTTCTGCTTTCTTTGTTAAGAGGGTTGATATTCCCTCTAAATCTTAGCGTCATAGCTTGACATTTGCAAAAGTTACGTAGCCAAGAGTACATCTATCTCTGTGTGTGTTGGCGATTTTTTACAATTTTAGAAATGGATTTAAATTTGCAACAACGAACTTGTATTAAATTTTGCGTAAAAAACGGATTTAATGGTGCGCGAACGTTGGAAATGTTGGAAAAGTATTTCGGCAACGATTCTCTAAAGAAAACGGTCGTTTACCAGTGGCACGACCGGTTCAAAAATGGTCGTGAGTCAATCGAAGATGATGAACGGAGTGGCAGACCATCGACATCGAAAACCGTTGAAAACATTGATAAAGTAAAAGAAATGTTGGTCAATAACCGCAAATTAACCATCAGAGAGATAGCGGAGGACTTGAACATTGCCTATGGATCCGTTCAAGACATTTTGGTTAATGATTTGGGTTTCCGTCGTGTAGCTGCAAAAAAGAGAACGTGTTGACGTCACAAAAGACATGGTTTGCAAGGCTGAATCCGATCCCACATTCATCAAAAGAATCATTACTGGAGACGAGACGTGGGTTTATAAGTACGACACGCAATCCAGAAAACCACGTCGTTTTCAGTCAAAAAAGAAGGCAATGCTCAAGGTTTTCATGGATTACAATGGTAAAGTGCATCATGAATTTTTGCCAAAAGGCCGGACAGTAAACAAAAAGTATTATTTGGGCGTTATGAGACGTTTGCGTGAAGAGACCAGAATTGTGGGCAGAAAACTCGTGGATTTTGCACCATGATAACGCACCGTCGCACAGTGCCATCATTATTCGTAATTTTTTGACGAAAAATGCAACAAATACCATCCAACAACAATCGAATTCACCTGATTTGGCTCCCTGTGACTTCGTTCTGTTCAATCAAGTTAAAAAACCATTACGGGGAACGCGTTTCAACAGCCGAGAGGAAGTAATGGAAAAATCGCAGGGAGCACTGATGGACATACCGAAAACCGAATATAAAAAATGTTTCGAGGATTGGATCAAGCGCTGGCAAAAGTGTGTTAAAGTCGATGGGGATTACTTTGAAGGGGACAATACAGATTTAGATGAATAAACTTGTATTTTTAATTTTCTGAATAAATTCCGGTAACTTTTTGATCAAGGTGGTAGGTGATTTTTCTTACCTCTATATTTACGGAACGATTTAAACTTCATTTAATCTAAGTAATTAGATGAGAGAGAAAATCTCTTCACCCATCTATATATTTAATAAACAATTTAATCTATACTTAATTTACACGCATTTAAAATTAGTAATTTTTATATTTAACTAATTTAACGAGCATAAATATTAATTGACTGGTTGTGTATTTTGGGCTTATCTTAATTGAGACATTATGCTATGTAACAACAATACCGAATATTGTATCAAATTTGAATATTTTTCAATAAAATCCTACTCAATTTTATGGAATTTAATCCGATTATTGTGATACAAAATTTATAGAAATATTATCAATTAATATAAATATATTTGTATTGAAACTGTTAGATTTTTCTGTTAGACTGTGGTAAGATGCTTTTTCGGTTATTTAAAATGAAATAAATTTTTATCATTGTGAACTTTATACAAACGTTTCTATTCCATATAAATATGTTTATCTTATTTTGTTTTATGTTTATTTTTTCTGTTCGAGAAAAAAAATATAATTTGTAAGATACATTATTGCTTAACTTACAAGAATAATTTTTTGTTGACAATTATAGAATACAATATGCTTTGTCATATTATACATTATTTCTGTTTGATAATAATCAAAATAAATAGCATTATTTTAACATTTCTAATGTCTTAACAAATCTATACTAAATATTTTCCTTTCACAAAACTGTCATCATTTGAGAATGGTATTAGGAAGTATTCATAATATTTATTATTGATAATTCCTCCCACTACTTATAAATCAACTAAGAATTTCTTTACTCAATGTCATTTTTTGAAAGTATTAATGTTCTATTATAGAAAAGAAATTTGTGGTACTATAGGAATATTATATGCCTCCCTGAAAATACCATCAGTTCCGATATTTTGTCTCATAATTGGGGCATTTTTTATTATAAAATAAAAGATATATTCTAGATATTTTTTTTATTGTGATATTTAATATTTTTGATTGTGGGTTTTGGTTGTACTATGGATTTTATTGTTGAAGCCTATATAAATTTAAAAGTATTTTTAAATCTATAACAAATTTCAATTTTTTATGATAATTTATACTTTAAAATATTTCCTTTAAAGGGACTAACGTAAAAGCTATGTGAAGCGAAAATAATGCGACTTATGAATTTTCAACATCGTCGTCTGACAATAACTATAGGCGTGATAATTGAAAATGTGTTTTTGTAGTACGTTACGAAAATTTAACTATGTACCATTAAATTTTGTGTTAAGTTAGGTGAGTAAGACTTATGAAAAATTGTTACATGTGTATGGGGAACATTCCTTATCAAAAGTCTGGTGGGCCGAAAACTCTCGCATAGGAAGGCTTTCAACATCGAAAATTGATAAACGTTTTAAGGATTTATTTTTATAAAAAAAGGTTCAGAAGAAGGGTTATTCAAATCAGATCCAAAATTATAGACATTTGAATTCTTTATTATGGCAGCACCCCTTGTTTTATAAAGAAGTCCTTGAAAGGCTAAGAAAGAGTCATAACAGCGCCCCGGTCACACGGCCATCGAGTTTTTGTTGGAAATGGGGATTTCTATAATCATCCCTATTCACCTGATCTTAGTCCATGTGACATTTTTTTTATTCCCTTGAAATAACACCATCTTCGTATAGTCGACAACATTGAAAGATCAAATAACACTTGAAAGGACGTCATCTTGGTACAGTTGGGAATATCCAAAGGAGTGTAACCGAGTAGCTGATGTCGATTCCAGTTGAAGTCTTCTAATACTGAAACAAAGTCTCTACCCAAAGGAACTACTTTGAAGGGAATAATATTAATGTATAAAAATGAAATAAATTTGTTGCATAAAAAGAAAAATAAGTGAGAAAAACTCTAGAATTTTTAAAATTGTTTATCTTATATTTTTAATATAGTAATTTTTTTTCATAACACTTCCAGATTAACTTAGATTAATCGTAAATTTTCGTTATAAAGTTTTTAAATTGTCATAAAAATTATGATTAATCGGTTTTAATAAAAAAGATTTTTTTCCCAACTCATATTCTATTTCATCATATAAAATAAACACGTCGTCGAGCATAATCAAATGCTCTGAATTCGTACTCACGAACAACATATGTATAAGCCTAACAAGAAAATTATTATTTTTTGATTGATGCGATATTATTTATGGTAATTAAAAACATCATATATAATTGAACTTTTGAACATATTTCTTTTCATATAATTAACTATCTTATTCAATATATTTGTGTAATAATACCATAAAATTTCTGTTTCGTGTGGAAAATTAAAATTTACTCTTTTGTAATCATAAAATTCACATTTTTATATATTTATTTCGTATAATTGTTAAAATAATTTTAAAGATGTCTGCATATAAATCATATATTTGACGGAATTATTTTTAATAGTCAATAAATTTCTTGTAAGCTTGAAATATAATAAAATATATATCGCGTTTTATATTACCTGTTAAAAAAAATACCACAGGCGATATTAAACTTGTACTGTTTTTATGGCTATTTTAAAATCAATGATAAAATTCAATTGTTCTTCAATGATTGATGTTATTGTTTTTTTTTTAGGTTAGCTTCTGACAATATGAAGTCATTACTGAAGACAACAGATGTCCTAAAATACTGTAAAAATTCAAATACTGTTTGTATTTTGTGTTGTTAAATATATATGAAAGGATCGTTGAGTATTTGTATACTTAGAGATAGATGTTAACATAAATAAAATTTCGCAAATATGAGAAAAAATCTTAAACGTTCATGAGAGAAAATCTGTATCTGAAATTCTTTTGTAGAATAAAAAATTGACATTGATAAAACGATTTTTCAACTTTCCCATCAGATATTTATCATCCTTTCCGACTTGTGTGCACTTTCGATTTAAAAATGTCATTTATACATCAGTCAAATATTGTTGTATCTATTTCACTACAAAATTTGTAATGTTCGTAGAAAACTTTATTATATATTTTGTAGAATAAATACAAAATATATGGTGTGTTCCAAAAAGAGTAATATGATTTCTTTTTTTAAAAAAACATACTAATTATTAAGGAAATTTAAATGTTTTTTATTTATTATAAAGTACAATCAATACAATTAAGTTCTGAAGAAAATGTCATTCAAATGGGCTCCACGACTTCTTTTGCAGGAACGAATTCGATGAACCCAATTTTCGAGCACTTTTTCCACTAAATCAAGCCGTATGTCATGAACAGCACGTTCAATATTGACTTCTAAAGTTTGAAGAAAGTCTGCTTTTTTGCTAAAGACGAATGACCTCAAATAACCCCACAAGATATAGTCTAATGGTGTTAAATCACAACTTCATGGAGGCCATTCAATGTCATAATATCTTGAAATAATCGAATATCCAAACTTTTTTCGCAATAATTCTGTTGTTGCACGTGCTGTGTGGCACGTAGCCCCATCTTGTTGGAACCAAATGTTGTCAAGATTAACTTCTTCCAATTCCGGCTATAAAAAGTTGGTTATCATCAATCTATACCGCTCTCCATTGACAGTAACAGTGTTACTAGCTTCATTTCGAAAGAAGTACGGACCGATGATTCCACCAGACCAAAAACCACACCAAGCTGTCAATTTAGGTGAATGTAATGGGTGTTCATGAATAATTTGTGGATTTTCTTCGCACCAGAATCGACAGTTTTGTTTATTTACCGCACCACTCAGATCAAAGTGAGCCCTATCGGAGAAGATGATTTTCTTAAATTGCAGAATGATTATTTTGCTAATAAAATTAAATAATTTCTAAACATTGTTTTTGCGTATATCTCTCCACGATAAAATTGTAAGCAATACAAAATATAATAGACAAAAATGACAGATCATGACATATTACAAATGGCCGAAACGTCCCTTAGAAATCATATCACTCTTATTGGAAAATCCTATACAAAACTTAGTAAAGTTTAAATAAAATGTAAACTATTGTAAGTGATATTGTAAAATACATGATTTTTTTATAGTCTTTTTTCTTAAATCTTTTACAAATTAAAACCTTTTTCACTTCAAAAATTTCCAACTCTATAATATTAGAGTAAATTAGTACTATTCAATTATACTTTTAAAGGTTAGTATACTAATTATAAAAACCCTTTATAAAATATCCTTTTACAAATTCAAATTTGATTTTTATGGAAAATTCTTTCTTCGAAAAATTATTCAATTCGATTAAAAAAAATTATGGTAATTTCGTTGAATTTCTTGATAATAGATTTATAGAGACAGAAAATTTTTCTAACTTCACCTTTCTAACACGCCCCTATAAAGAAAGTTAATCTTATACAAGACCATTTAAACGTATAATTTAATGTTAATTTGCTTCGAAGAAAAGGATCACAGATAGTAATTAGATCCTTATTTACTATTGATTTTAGAATTTTTAAGCACAGAAAATGAGATGTATGTGTACATAGTTAATAAAGTATATAATATTACCATTTCAATTTTAACTTGCCCTATATTTATTTAAAAAGTAGTATTTAAAAAAAGGGTTTTTTTACATAATAAATCAGTCAAAAATGTATTTTATTACATTAATTCAACAAGAAAAGATATCAAAAAAGAAACCATCACTAATTGACAACCACAAAAAACAGACTCTTTTTGTTAAAAAAAAACGAAACTTTATTATCAACTTAAAATTCGAGGCATAGTCTCATATTACAATATTGTAAAGGACAACATAGACAGGATAATCAAGACATTATAATTAAATTTGTGATAATCAAAAAGGGTGTAAAACAATCATTTCAGACTATTTACTTATGTAGAAGTGCAACGAAAATATAAAAGAAACTTGATTGTCTAGCCTTTATTGTCTAACTAATTACGAGTATAACGTTTTGTACTAAAATAAAATAAAGATTTTGTTATTAAGAAAAAATTTGTTATTCAATTTCGTTTTTAAGTGAAATAATAATTTTTATATTTTGCATGTTTGACTTTGTTGATAAAATGGTTAATGAGTAATTATAAATTTCATATTAAATCTAAGATGCTATTTGGTAATTAAACATAAGACATTTTTATAGATCCAAACTGTTATGTCTGAATCAGTTAATTAGGAAACTAAAAATTATTAATACCGCTGAAATGTCATTTTTAAGTACAACGGCACTAAAGGCGATTTGGTCAGTCCAGGATATTCTTAAATGCGGAAATCTATAATTTATATTATTGTTTTTATTGTAATTTAAATTTTCTAAAATACACCGTGTATCAGAAATGAATTTATATTTGTTTTTTTTTTAACAATTTATATTTTTTTATATAATAATATTGTCTCTTTCAAAATAGTTACCTTGGACAGTTATACAAAGGTAGTTCAAGAAGTACCCGACCTAACAAAGAAAATATAAAAAAAAATATTTTTATTTCTCAATATAGTCACCTTTTAGCTCGATACATTTTTCCCAGCGATTTTCAATAGCTTTGATATCGTTTTTATAGTAAAAACCCATTAACCATTAACCCTAGACTCCACCGCTTCATTGTTGCCAAATCTTTTAGCACCCAGCCATTTTTTCAAGTTTGGAAAGAGTAAATAAACCGAGGGGCTAACACCGGCAAATAGGGTGTGTGAAGAAGCAATTTGAACTTTAACTCATTGATTTTGGCAAGCGCGATAACGGATGTGTGAACTGGTGCATTGTCTTGACCAAACAACACATTCTTCTTCGCCAAATATGGCCGTTTGTTCTTGATTTCTTCACTCAAACGCTGCAATAAGTTCGCAGAGTATTCGTCGTTTATTGTTTTCCTTTTTGAAGATAAGTAATGAAAATTATCCCACACGCATCTCAAAAAACTGACGCTATGATCTTGCCAGCAAGTGGAACTATCTGAAGTAATGGACCCATGTTTTATCCAGTGTTTTGAATAGATGGTAAAACTCGGTTTTATTACTGCAAAGCATTGCTAAACACTTGATTGAAATATCTCACAACGGTGTTTATGTTCCATTGTGAGTAAACGCGGTACCCATCTTGCACACAGCTTTCTCTTGTCCAACTGACATGTCTGCTAGCTGGCGCTACTCAGCCGACGGTCATCAAAAACCATTTTGCGGATTTTCTTCATCATTTCTAGTTTAAACTCTACCATCCAATATTTTACTCTTCTAAATGAAGCATTAGATTATCGCAGAATATAGTTTAGCTCGGTTTTGATATTGGTTCAAATGAAAGTAATCACTGAGAGCGTTCACTATTAATGGCTGACCAACAAATACTACACAAAGTATCGTCATCAAACATCAAACTAAGCTTTATAAGGTTGGTACATTTAGATGATATTGACAGTAACAAAAAAAGGTTACACAAACTCGGAAATAGGGACTGGGAAACCACAGGAAACCTTTTTCTGACACAAAATATTTGATAGAGAAAGCCGAATAACGCGAAGAACCTTTTTTAGACTTTCAACGACTCTTTTACAATAAAAAGAAGCTGACAATATATCCTGGAGGCATTTGCTCTACATTTTCATCATTTGTGGATATTTATGGCCTCTCTAAGCGAGTTTCGTCTTTCACTGCTTCTCGACTCACCAAAAATACTTAATTCCACCGAAATATTCCAATTTCGTTGTTCCATTTTTTGTAATGCGCTTTTAAAATATTACTTTACTTATCAATTGAGGGTTGGGTAAATACCCGATGAGTTTACAATTCGTACTGCATGCTTAGGCGGAAATGTGTTGCCAGAGCGCTCTCAATCGCATTTCATTATTGGACTCCTAGTTCCATGTGCAATGTATGTGTCGTGTGTATGGGCTGACATTATGCGCCACCAGTATGGAAGAGTGTGCATAAATTCAGCATCCACTATCGTCTACGGCGGGCATCCCCCTTACTGGTTGTCCGGTTACGAATGAAGAAGTTCAGGATCTTAGTCAGCGCCAGCGGCGTGTACTGGTCCTGAATAGAATGTGTGAAATTTGGCAACGGCGATAGGATGAGAGTGTGAATGGCAGATGGACGCACTTGTTCATTTCGGATGTGTACTTTGCATCTGCGTATGGATTTGAATTTGGTCTGTACCTTGGGTATTTACTCATGGGATACGGCAGTATGAATGGGTTCCTGTACAGGTGTGGTCTGGCTGCAGAGGATAGATGCCCTTGTGGGGCGGCGGAGGAGAGTGCTAAGCACCTTCTTATTGAGTGTGGCCTGTACGGGGTTTTGCGTGACCTAGGTGCATGTGGAATCGTGGTGAATGATGAGAGTGTGGATGTGAGTGGAGTGTTAGGTAGGAGAGAATCGTATGAATGCCTGAATAGATTTGCCGTGGCACTTTTTGAGAGGAGAGCGAGAATGGTGCGTGAATGAGTGTGTGAATGGCATGCAAGATGACTACAACCGGGTGAAAGACCAAGGTCGATTGCGGTTGTACTTTCGGGTCTTGGCGGACCCGCGTACTTGAGCTGGCTTAGCGCTGCCTAGGGATTTACAAGATTCCTTACCGTAGCTCAATGAGCGAAGTACAAACCGAAGTACTCTTAAAACAAAAATTGATACTACGGGAGTCGGGGTGCCCCATGGTGTTGGAACACACTGTGCCCGACAATGGTGAGGCGCTTTGGCAGTAACGTAGTGGCTGTGGTTGATACCCCATATCGAGGGTACTGGAAATTATCTCGGGCACTGTAGCTGCTTATGACAGTAGAGGTTTAGATAGTCCTCGCCACTAACAGTTGGAGTAATCAGCTTGTAACTGGTTTCTGACTGTAAACTGCAAGTAATGGTGGTGCGTTAATTGAGCGTAACTCAATCCCTATGGTCGTAGGCGACTCGTGGTTTTATGTCTAACAACAATTAAGTCACGTTAAATAATATAATTTTACTGGCACTCCTAGTATACAATACAGTATATATCATTCTGTAAGCTATATTGTAGTAAATTGTATAAGCTTCCAACATTTTATATGTAAATATAAAAATCTGAAAAAATGTCAAACAAATTTTAGCTTTTTTTTTTAAAGCCAATTAAAGTATAAATTTCTATAAGTGACATTTTGATTTATTAAGTAAAATATATCGGAAAAAAGTATACTAATAATAATCTTTTAAGAAGTACTATAATTTTTTAAACGCAAGTAAATAGGTTTGTATAGAAATAGAAAACCAAAGAACGATTTTTTCACATCAACAAATTAAAAAATTCAAATTATTACGCTTAAGTAAATTTAAAGATATATTTTTCTCGTAACTATGGAAAGCTTCATACCATTTAAAGATATTGGAAAACAGATACTTAAATAATTTTCATAAGAAACATTTTAGTTAGAATATTTTTTTTTGTAAATGAATAGTTTTTTGTTAATAAAAAGTTTAGATTTCCATTTTAAGCCTTAGATTGAGATTCATTTCAATTGAAGTGTAAATCTTTCTAAATAAATTTCTTTATTCCATTTGTGGTATGACGGACTGATTTGAAATTCAATTACAATAATGTATACTGAAACGTTGCGTGAATATATATTATAAGACCTACTTATAATATACAAAATTCTATTCGAAAGTATTGTAGTTTTTTTCTCTCAGGCTTTTGGTGAATATATCGAAAGTATTTGGTAAGAGACTATTTAGAAATAATCTTTCTACTTAACAAAAGGAATAGTCTGTATACTCTCTTACGCAGAAAGTATAAAAGATTGGAAAAAGTATTGATGTACAAAAAGATTGATTTCAGTTTATAAGACTAACCATTTACATCTTGTCAAATTGATTTGGAAGGTTTGAAATATAGCCATCTGGCAAATGGTAACAAATAATCGTTTACATTTTCGGACATTTGAACAGGACTTCGATAAGATTGTGTCTATTCAATTTGTTTTGATTTTCATTCTTTTGGAATTTTTCTGAAAAGATTTTAAAATAAATTATCTACTGAATTTTATTTTAGTGAATTAGACTTGAAAATCTGTACTAAAATACAAGTGGAAACATGCAAAATATTCCGAACTGAATGAGGTGTTTTGTTTTATGTGTATGCTATGTTACCTTTGAAACCATTCATTATTCATCGTAGAATTTAACTAAAAAATAATATAATACATTTTCAAAATGCATTGCGTTTATAAAATGTGAAATATTTAGATGCTGATATTACCATTATTTTTTCATTTATCCTTAAAAGAAATTTATTTTATCATTTATCCTAAAAAAGAAATTTATGCAAATCAAGACATCCGTCTGGTTTATGTTTAGAATTTTAAATTCGAATGAAAATTCCCTGATTTCTTTAGTGATTGTTACGAAAATTTACAATATGTACAATACTTTATGAGTAAATTTGACTTTTAATTGTGAATTTTCATCATAAATAAATTGGTTTCAAGTTGTTTTAAAGTATTATTTAGAACAGATGTTTAGGCGTTTATTTATATTTAAATATTATGTGGCGCCATTAAAATTTGACAAATTTTATTGGATTTTATTTTCTTCAATTTAAACGAAATCAATTTCTAAATATAGAAATTATTGTACTTTTTTTTTTAAATAAATTTATTATTTATATTCATATTTTTTTTATATATTTAACTTTTAGAAGAATAAGTTTATTTATATGATATTTTATTTATTTTTTGTAAAAAAGTTTAATTTCTGTACGAGTGCAATTTATAAATAAAAAAAAATATCATATATAAATATGTGGTATACGAAAAATATTTTGATATTTGTAATTAAAATAAATTTGCAGTGCATTTATATACTCGTAGGTTAAGGATAAATGAGTTGTTAATATTGATTTTTAAAAATCTTTCCAATATTTGAAATTTGTTTAATTAATTTTATGGAATTTTTTGTTATTGTTCATTTAGATCGGAACGGTTTGAACCGTATAGGCAGAAAAATTATTTCTCGGCCTATACGAATTGGGAATCAAAACCTTGGATTTTCAAATGGCATGGTTAATAGATACAAATCGAATGCCTTAAGCAATGAGCTATGTTATTACGGATACATATACAATGGCAAAATTGCTACTTAGTCCTAGTACCCGATGAGATATCGGAAATAATTGAAAAGTTGGTTACCAACAATAATTTTTTCAGTTTTGTCCTTCACTTAACTCTCAAAAATCAATTATTTTATTGTACGCGGCTATTCAATTGGTACTTTTAATCTTTGACAGCCTATCACTTTGACGTTTCAAATGACAGCGCTGTCATTCTTATATGTTTGCATTTTGCTATAGCCAACATTTAATCATGAAGAATAAATAATACAATTAAATAACACGTCGAGATAGTAAAAAATGTTAAATTTCAGATTTGGTGAAAAAATTCTTAAGCTTTTTTGGTTCAATGTCTACGTAAATCGGCAGTACTATGGGATCTGGAATAAAAAGTAACCAACATAGTTTTCGGACCTTCATTTGCATCTAGATAAATATACTATATGGTGTGAATTTTGGTCACGTGGTATCATCATATTTTTTATCTCAATTGGACGAGATGACTTGGTTAATATTTGGATCTTTGCTACGCAGCAGTTGAAACAAAGGACTTCTTGAAGACGAAGTTTCCACGTGGCGTTATTTCGAAGGAATCCTTAAACTTTTTTCTATGTGGCTACCTTTAATCAATAGCCTTTATCAATAAACCGGTGACATTCAATATTATTTATGCGGAACAGTCATTCATAATTAAATCTCTCATAGCACCTTCTAAAAATAAAGTTTTCAAGGCTATTTGATCAATATATATTATTTAATCTATCATAATTTATATATTATTGTTTTTATATTTAATTTTAAAGATAAATCGACCTTAATGAAATAGTCCAAATATACAATTAAAAATAAACCAAATTGTATATTAAAATAAGCTGAAGATTATAATTTTTTATTTAAAAAAAAAATTAGATAAAATTTAAAGTAAAAAAATATCGCAGTTTAGGTGTTCATATGAAAGGAAAAGTTTTTAGAAATGCTCCAAAAACAAGTCAAGCTTTTAAAATTGTTAGATTTTTAACAGATATACATTTTATTATAGGTAGAATTATTATTGAAAATGTTTTTGCATTTTTTCAAACTTAAACTTCTGATCTATTAAACTTGTGATCACTATAAGCTGCAGTATTATGTAAAAAGGAAAACATTTGGAGAAGGGAAAAAGTCGATTTTACTTTTTCTTTAGGACTAAACTATATTTTGTTGGGTTAAGTTGCATTGGTAAATAAATGGAAATATCCTATTCGATAGTATAGCATTTCTGGTAAATCTTCGAATTATGTGTAGATACTTTTTGCTTTCAAATTTAACAATAAACAAAGTCAATAGATCGATGCCGTAAGACGCCCTTTTCATAATCGTTTTCAATTTATTTCCAGGACAATAGAACAAAACACTCTATTTTAGGTACTGAAAATTTACTTTCTACCATTGGAATTAAGACTAGCACTACATGCACTCGAATAGTTTGTTACGATGAAAAACTTATAGTAACTATACGAGTAAGGGATTGCAAAGCAAATTTGAAATTGTTTGAAATCAAAATCGCTAATTGAAAAATTTTCAAAGAATTCAAAAGCTTATTTTCTGTTTTCTATTTCCTTTTATAGATTCTTTGTTATAGATTATTAACTTGTTTATATAATTTACAATATACTGAACGATTCAAAAATTTTTATAATTACTTTGTTATAGAATGAAATGCTATGAAAACATTTTAAAAATGTTTAACTTTTACTTTAATAAAATATCGTTTGTAATACGAAACATTTTAAAAATATGCCGTAATAAAATATCGTTTGTAATAGTTTGATTTTTGTATGTTCTATAAAGTGAAAACTTTTATTTGAATTCTTCTAAAATTTGTTTGAAAAGCTAATAAAATTAAAAATATTAAAAAGAATTAATAAGAACAATAATATTTTATTACTATAACATAGTTAATTATATATGCTAGAAAAATAAATAAATTTATAAAATTAAATTTTCTTTAAAAATATTTTTTTAAAAAGAATTTTATAAAATACTAGGTGTATAAGCTTAAATCGGCTGTTTTTAGTTAAAAGCACATGCTTTTTTCATAGAAAGCAAAAACAAATTTATTCAAAGTACTTGCCCTCGCTACCTAAACATTTTTCCCATCTCTCGGGCAATTCGTGGATACCACGCCAAAAAAATTCCTTCTCTTTCGAGGCAAACCACTCATCAAGCCATTTTCGGACATCTACGTAAGAATCGAAGTGGTGCTCAGCGAGCGCGTGGCCCATCGACAAAAACAGGTGGTAGTCGGAAGAGGCCAGATCTTGTGAATAAGCGGGGTGGGGTAGCACCTCCCAGTTGAGTGTCTCCAAGTAGTTTGGGTCCATTTTTGACGTGTGCGATGGTGCGTTGTCGTGGAGGAAAATTGGCTTGTCATGTCTTTGTTGATAATCCGTCCTTTTTTCATGCAGAGAATGGTGCAATTTGATCAGTTATTGGTGGTAGCGGTGGGCATTGACAGTTTCACCAGGTTTCAACATCTCATAGTAGACGATATCCTGCTGATCCCAACAAACGCACAGCATCGTCTTCCGTCCGAAGCGATTTTGTGTTGGGGAAGATGTTTATGGTTGGCCGGGATCAACCCACGACTTCTTGAGTTTAGGATTCTTGAAATATATCCATTTTTCATCGCCTCTCACAATCCGATGCAGGAACGACTTTCTATTTTGTCTGGCGAGCAAGATTTCGAATGTGTTTTGGCGTTGCTCCATCTGCCTATCGTTCAATTCATGCGGCACCCATTTTCCGATCTTTTCAATCTTCCCCATGGCACGCATACGTATGGAAATGGCTGGTTGAGTAACACCCAATTGCTTCGCGAGCATTTTTTGCGATTGGGTATCGTCTTCGTCCAAAAGAGCCTGCAATTGATGGTCCTCAACCTTCATAGGCCGATTTTCACGCTTCTTGTCCCACAAGTCAAAATTGGCGTCTTTGAACAGACGAAATCAATCTTGGCACGTTGTTTCTGATAAAGCACTGTCACCATAGGCCTCCATAAGCATTCAATGCGATTAAACAGCCGATTTCTTCAAATTGAAGCAGAAAAGCAGAGCTTCCCGCATATGCTCTTTTTCTGGCACAAAACTAGACATGATTACCAAAGAAAAAATGTGTGTTGTTGTACGAAATTGCTGACAATGTGCACTGATTAATGTTGACAGATGTCAAACTCATGAAAAAAGAAGTATGGCGTGCCCATGGTAGCTTAAAACGCTCACCCACGCCATCTAGGAGTAAAAGTAATATGAACAATTTTTTTTTCGTTAACTTTTGCTCTTCACTTTCTAAACCAAATTTTAAACGGAATCAATATGGTTTTGTAAATGGTGGGAGGCAGTATTTTGGTTTTTGTGACGTAACAGGATGGCAGTATAATCGGCTATTAAGGTGTTGTTGCTGGAAGGAATATCGTGGGTATAAATATTATAAAGGAGAGGGCAAAGAATGCTACCCTGAGAGACACCGACAAGGATAGCCAATATATCGGAAAATGCTACATTTTCAATTACTTGAAAAGATCTTTCGTAAAGGTAGGAATTGATAATGAGAAAATAACTGGGGGAACGAATTTTTTGAGCTTCCAGACTAGATCAGGGTGCCATACTCGGTCAAATGTATTAGAAATATCTAGAAATACGCCTGGACAATACACTTTCTGCTCAAGAGAAGATTCTATATGGTTTACGACACTATTATATTGTTTAATTATGGAATGTTCAGTTATAAATCCAAACTGCTGATTGGGAATAATATTGTTACACTCAAGAAGGGGATATAAACGTTTGAGAATAAGTTTTTCGAGGATTTTACCGACAGACTTATGGTTATGTACGAAGAATATGATAGTTATTTTTATTAAGGAGAATTTCCAAAGTAAGCGAAAATGTGAGGTGCGGAGGATGCTATTATAAATATATGTGATAAAAACTATTGATTTCTTAGAAAGTTCCTTTAGAATATTGGAAGTAATTAGATCATAGCCAGGGGCTTTTTTGCTAGGAAGGTGATATATAAGTTGGCTTACCTCAGAAGAAGTCGAGTACTTGGAAAGAGAATTAAGGTAAACTGGATCTGATAAGTCTTTATAGTTTTCGTCTGAGTGTGTCTTATCGTTGATGTCTTCGTGTGGTGTAAAATTATTAAGTAGATTTTTTGCAAATATATCTGTTAGTTTTCGACCAAGTTCCATCATTTTAACGTAATGGGTGAGTAGTATTTTTGTGTTTAAATATGCGTTTGGTAATTCTGTATAGTCAGTAAATTGTTCGTTATTGGAATTATTTATTTGTAGTTGTAGTTGGTTAAGTTCATGTTTATAACTTGGTATTCGAGAGCGTTGCTACTGTGCTCTTGCTGGTTACTTTTCAGTTATAAATGTCCGTATTTTTAGTGGCAAGTTAATTTTTTATGGAGCAGAATGTTTAGTTAAGCAAGTGTATTCTGTAGTTAATGCATCTTGTATAAAGCTACTTATGTCATGTACTTATATTTATTGTGAATTTTTTATAATAAAGCTTTCCCCGTAAGAGAAAGTCAGATATTCCCAAATTTTCAGAATTGAGTTGATGTTCTGGGTCTATTTACTTACTGTGAATAAGATATTAAGGATATATCTGATTTTTTGATTATATATCGAAATATTGCTGCTAAAATTTATTGTGGTAAAATATTAAATATCTACAAGTTATTTTCAAAATAAAGATAAAAATTAAAGCTTACGAAATATTATTTTATATTCACAAGTAGAAATATAATATTACTTGTAATAGTGTGAGTACTTGTCTTTAATAATGGTGTAATTATTATAGCGGTCAACTTATTAGTAGAGCCTAACAATTCAAGCAGAATAGTATCTCTTGTATTGTGGTAATTAGGTGAACCACAATAGCAATTCAGGTATATTGTGAGTTTGTAATTAAATTCTCTTCAAATGTTGATGGCATTTGGTTGTTTGAATAGTTGGTATTCAAATGCATTTCGTAATCATGTGGGTACAAATCATTGAAATATTCTAAATATTCGTGTATGTCATTTTGATTTTGATTATGGTTCACTATACTTTGTGAAATTTGTTTAAAATATTGAAACTAATCATTCTAATATGAGTACAATAATGTAAATTACAATGTTCGAAATTTAATTAGAATATTAGTATGAAAGTTGTAATTTTTGACCATAATTATGATACTTACACTCATTAAATGTACGGTTTTATTATTAATTAAATAAAGTCTTTAATAATAACAAGGTATGAATATTGAAATGAGACCAATTATTGTTCAAAAGCCAAAATAATGCATAAATTTTTCGCCATGATAATTTTTTTGCTAATTAAACTTATTTTGAATTACTATTTTGAGAGTAATATGATTAAATGAAATTTCTTTAAACATATATACCAATTATGAATTTTTCAGCATATTGATGGAAATTATTAAAAAAATATTATGAATAAATAAATTTTCTAAAACCATCATAGCATTCAATTTGCTTTATTATAAAATATAAAAATACAACAATCGCTTAGGAAAAGAAAGTACCAATAGTCTTTAATAAACTTTAATTAAATTTATCTCTAAAGAATAAATATAGTTTATAGTTTACCATTTAAAGAAAATTATATACAATTAATGATACTTCAAATAAAGTATGAGGTATGGCAGAAAAGTAATAAGATTGATCTGGCAACATTGCGGACTTCCCCTTCACACAGCTTGTAGGTTTATACGTTTCATCCTCGTCCAATTTGGAACACGTAATTTGGAAAACATTCTTGGTAACTACGCAAGTTAGACTTATGAGCCAATGAAAAACAAAATCTGACAAAAAAGTGGAACCTTTCAAGGTCTTTTTTTTTATATAAAAGTTCCTGAAAGGTTCATACAAAGGATTCATGGTGTCGGATCAGATATTGAAGATACTTAGATACTTTCAAGATGAAAAAAAACACTTGAAAATACGTTATAATGGTACCTGTCGATAATATTCAAATGTGTGTGGATTTGAAGTATATGAAGCTTTCGACCACCGCCGGTATATGTATACCCAAGGAAACTACATTAAAGGGGATTACGTTGACGCATGAAAATAAAAGAAAATTAATGCAAACAAGAAATTTATGGCAGTTTTTCTTTCCCCCCGCTTACCTCCCGGAAAATCCATAATTTAATAAAACTACCAAACCTTAGCTAAAGATACAGTTCATTATTTTCCACTTAAAAATTTCCACATTAAATCCTATACGAATTATCCAACGAAAATTAGTTTTTATTTATAAATAAAAATAAATATGATAAAAAATCTAATTGTAAAAATAAATATGATTTTAATACTGAGTTGAACAAAAACAAAAATCAATTTATTTTCCATTTTATTCTTTAAGGGTACTTCATATCAAATATTTGTTTGGTAAATTAATTTTTAAATGAAAAAATATACCATTTGTTATGTCCATTCAATGTTAAAAGAATAAATGTTCCACTTGCTGAAATTTTTAATATTTTTACCACTTAGTATCTTAAATATTCCTACAGTGACTATGAAATAATAAATTTTCCCTACGTTTTTGGTGGATGAAAAACGAGAAATTATTTCACATAAAAATATTAAATGTTGGATAGATAGAAAGCCAAATGTTCTCGTTATTTGAATTCCATTAAAAACCTCTTTTGAAAATTAAAAGCCAATTTACTTTATTCCAAAACGAATCTGCCCGTAATAGCTTTTGTTTCACGAGTTGAAGACTTTTTAACATACAATATAATAGAATAGGTTTTCTCATATAATTGAATTGATTTTCGTAAGTCTAATATTGAAATAAATTTTTTTTCAATTAAATTATTCTATAAAATTCAGTTTATAGTTTATATGTACATACGTTTAAAAATTAACTTTGATATAAAATTAATTAAAAATATTTCTAAACGTGATTTTAATCGGACACTCCCTAAAAAAAAATCCTTACTACTTACTTAGTTAAAGTGAATAGAGAACAACTTCTTAAATTATCTTCATGAGTGAACTTTACATTTTCCCTTTACGTGTTCTTATCTATTTTTAATGCATTAGCTTCGTCTTCCCATTAAATGAATCCTAAAAAAAAACTAAACCAGTTAGAATTTTTATAGTATCTTATCTTCATGATGTAGCTATTAATATTACGTTTTATGTTTATTGGCTTTCATTTTCTGCTCTAATAGAAAACTAAGATTAAATATTGGTATATTTTCCAACTGTTATCGAAAAAATTATCCAAGCTTTATAATCAAAACCGAGTTAATAAATACTAATAAATTTAGTATTATTATCCATCAAGATAGATGATATCTTCATTTTATAAAAGTTTTTGTTCTATTTGATTTAAGTATTTTAATAATAATATGTAATTTCATTAAAAATATTTAAGAATATTTAAATCCTGCCAAAAGTATGTGACCACCTTGATTTTAAAGAAATGAAAATGAGCAAGCGAAAAATTACTAATTTTAAAAAATTATATTAGTTATTTTCAAACTAAAAATATAATATGAAAAAATTATTGAAATTGTTTTTTTGTTAAAAAAAACCTCCTTTGCGTTTGTTTGATGATTGTGATGGTCAATTGATCCAAAATGAAAATCTCTACAAAATTTATATTGGAAGAAATTATATTGAAAATCTCTACATAATTTATAATATGTCTATGAAATATTTAGATACTTTTTCTTTTTATTCTTCAAAATTCTTCCAAATAGCACTTTTCTTTTCTTTATTTAAACTCCCAGTTCTTCAGGTCATCTGTCTAGAAGTTGTGGTACCTCATCAGACCTGTTTTGATAAAATAAATCTCAATCCTAATTTGTTTTACTGTTAAGGTTTTATAACAAATTTCAAATGTCCTTAGACCGCTATTAGAAACATTGATTTGGTAGAGTTTTTATTTAATTTGGACCTATTCCAAAAATTCTCTCCTAAACTAGTAATTTTGGTCCTGCCCTTTGATAACTTCCGTTTATACCGTTCTATAGTTCTATGATCCCAAAGTTTCTAAATTTTATACTTACGTTAAATTAATCTTCATATCTACATACATTCAATGTTAAGGAATTTTAATAATATAAAATAAGGAATCTTAATAAAATAAGTTGTAGTAAAAAGTAATCCATTATTTTGCAATAGATGGCTTTAGGAGTCTGTATCTCTCGTTTTAAAAGTGCGATCGGGTTGCACTAGATGCCGTTAGCTTCTCATACAGTTTTGTGATTACTTGACTCAGTATTTTTTTAGCACGCGTCAAAGATGGACACGAACAAAGAGAAAATACGCCATATTTTACAGTTTTTCTTCGATAAAGGCGAGTGTTTATGGTCCTGATACTGTAACAGCCAATCACGCGCAATTTTGGTTTCGTCGATTCCGTTCCGGTAATTTTGATGTCAAAGATGTACCACGCTCTGGAAGGCCAATTGTCGAAAATGTCGATGAAATAATAAAAAATAGTCGAGTCCCACCGTCACTTAAGCACTGTTTCGATTGCCCAGGAGCTAAACATTGCACAAAAAATCGTTTGGAACCACTTAAATAAGGCTGGATACAAAAAGAAGCTCGATGTATGGGTGCTACACAAGTTATCGCAAAAAAACCTCATGGACCGAATTTCCATCTGCGAATAGCTGCTGAATCGCAACAATATCGATCCATTTCTGAAGCGGATGGTTACTGGTGATGAAAAGTGGGTCACTTACGACAACGTCAAGCGACAACGGTTGTGGTCAAATCGCGGTCACCCGGCGCAAACGGTGGTCAAGCCAGGATTGACAGCCAGGAAGGTTTTGCTGTGTGTTTGGTGGGACTGGCAGGGAATCATCTACTGTGAGCTGCTCCCCTATGGCCGAACTCTTAATTCGGACCTATACTGTCAACAATTGGACCGTCTGAAAGAAACAATCGCCCAGAAGCGGCCAGCTTTGGCCAATAGGAGAGGAATTGTGTTCCATCAGGACAACGCCAGGCCGCATACATCGATAGTGACTCACCAGAAGTTCCGGGACCTTGGTTGGGATGTTCTTATGCATCCACCTTATAGTCCGGACCTGGCACCAAGTGATTACCACCTCTTCCTGTCTATGACGAATGATTTTGCAGGTGAAAAATTCGCCTCAAGAGAAGATTGTGAAAATCGACTGTCCCAGTTTTTTACCAATTGGGACGAGGGTTTCTATGAGAGAGGCATTATGAAATTACCTCCAAAATTGCAACAAGTTATCGAACAAAACGGTGCATATTTGACCTTTGATCATGTCATTCTATCTATGCTAAATAAAACCTTTAATTTAATGTAAAAATAATGGATTTCATTTTACTACACCTTATATATGATATTCCCGATACAGAAGCATATAAATTTAACAATTACTCTTATCCTGCTACAAACTTAGAGCGCAAACTTGCTAATTATGCTTACCCTACTATGGCCAAAAAAAAGACATAAAAAAATTACCATTTCTTTTTTGATACTTCGGGAAATAATAAAATTTTTAAACTACTAAATACTCATTTGTACTTAGAATAAATTTTATTATATATACATGGAAAAAAATATATACATATAAGAGTCCAATTTATTTAAACACATATGTTATTATCCAAATGGTCGCAATTTTTTTGCCTGCAGTTTATGTACCTGGATAAATTTTTTACATCATTTTTTAAATATTTTACAAAATTTTTCAATAGAAAATGTATTAGTATTTACTTGAAAGTTTCATTTTTAAGTTTTTTTTTTTGTAAAAAAAATGTGAACAAAAAAAAACAATTTAAAAAAATTAAAATATTTTTTCGTAATAAAAGTTTTTAAATAATTATCTAAGACATATTTTCGAAAATTAATGTACTTTTATTAATCAATCATTGCAGTTTTATCATGGTTTTGACTGCCTTTTATACAAGCAGAGAAAAAATATTTCCATTCCATCATAAGTTCAAAATATATTTTTCTTAATTAAAATAAATTAAGTTTTAATTACAATGCATTTTTTATACCTTTTCATATTCAATATTTAATGCTTTAATGTAAGAAATTAATTTATTGTAAACAATTGAGCAATAAACAGATTTTACTGATTGTAAATTTATAAAATTTTTATTGAACAATTTTCATGTAATATTTTCAAATGAACTATTTTCGTATAATTGTTTATACTTATTGTAAATGGAAATTATTTAAAACAAAAAGGAAGACATTCTTTTAAGTGCAAACATAAATTAATTTCTGTTTCAATTCAATTAATTGATAAGTGCAAAGTTTGAAAAGTCTATAATTTAGTGGAAAGCTTTTGACATTTGAAAAAATTGACTTCATTTAAAACTAAGTATAAGTTAGGTAAAAAAGTTATCCAATCTTTTTTGTATGTTTAAATATAATTTTTGAATAGAAACGGTATATGTGTATAGCAAAAATGAAAAGATACAACTTTGACTTGTGAAAATCTTGCTGTATTTATCTTTTACTACTCAGCCTGTGTATCCATGGCTACTTAATCGATAAACTCATGATATCTTTAGCTATCAGATACTGTCCATTAAATGATATAATTTATAAAAATTCCTCTCTTAAAAGTCTCTTTCTTATATTAAATCAGTACAAAATAATCTTTGACTTTTATTGCTTAGTCCACTTAAGCCATTTGCTCTTACGCAATTTTCTTAAAAATAATACTATCGGAAAGAACGTGCCTATTTACGAATAATATAAATTTTGCAAAATTATTTTCTTCTCTAAAGATTGTATTCATTTTTCTTTGTTTTTACTTTCAACATTTTATACAATAAGAAAATTTTCACTGGAAATATAATAAATAACACAATGATAAAAAGCAATAATTTATATTTAATTTGTCCAGAAGTTTTTTAACTTAAATATTTAACTTTTTTACATTTTTAATGAGTCTTCTTCACTTAATTTGATTTTTTTTGTTGCTAATGAAAACAATTAAATTAAATATTTTGTCATGCACGAGTACGATTTTTTGTTGTTATTTAAGAATTATTTCTTGAGATATAAATAAATTTTTTAAAATATGAAATTTGTTGAATCTGCCAAAACTTTTGAAACTGTTTTTTTATAAGGAAGATATACCTTATTTGTTTTTCACAGAGTTAATCGTGTCACTTCTTTGATAGATTTTTTGATTAGTATTGACAAAATATCAGATAATATTTTTATAAAAGTTTAAATTCTTAAATATTTCTTTGACAGTTTTTGATAGACATTTATTATTACTGTCATTATAGATTAAATTGATGAAGTGGTTTTCTTCAAAGATAAAATCACATGTATTTTATGTACATTGTTTGGTAAACATATAATCCTCATTGTTTGGTAAGCATCTGTCCTGTTCGTTAAATTTATTCTTATTGCTCTCATTTTTCATACGAAATCTTTAATAACAATTAACGATTCAATTAAATTTTATGACCTCCTCTTTTACATCATTCATGCTAGGAATAAATAAAATAATTTTAATAATAGTTTTAATAGTTTAATGTTATAGAAACTTTCATCTGTTTGGAAATTTAATATTTCTCTTTGTAATTTGGTTTATATAATTTTTTTCTCAATAAAAATTATTATGGAAGGTAATTATGGAATTTTTTTCAGTAATATTAAAATTACTTTCGATTTTACAATGGATTATAAATATTTTCCTAATGATAGATAAATGCTAGGTACTAGCGCATACTAAGATGTAAATAGCCACTAGATACGAGGTCTGTTCAAAAAGTATCGCGAATTTGAATTTCCGCTGGTTACGTATATTTGATTTTCGATTTTTGTGGCGTTATGTTGGTACTCATGTCTTTCACTTATGCCGACAAGTTCATTTTGAATGTTCAGTTTATTTTTGACAGCGGCTTTGCTTGCACGTGTTCTGGCTCGTCTTCGATTTTTGTCCATTCCAAAAAATGGATCAAAGAATCTGTATCAAATTTTGTGTGAAAAACAAAATTAATTGCGTGGACTAATTCCGATTGTTGACTGTGGCATATGGTGAAGCTACCTTGAACCGAAGCAACGTTTATCGGTGGTACAAAATGCTCTCAGAGGGCCGAGAAGATGTGAACGACGAAAAGCGTGCCAGACGCCCGAGCACGTCAATAACAGAAGAAAACATTGATGAAGTGAAGAAAATAATATTGGGCAATCGTCGAATCACCGTTAGAGAAGTTGCTGAGGACTTAAACATATCGATTGGCTCGTGCCATTCGATTTTCACCAATGATTTGGTCAATTTCGACCAAAAACAGTATTGCATTAACCATTGCTAAGGAGCTGTTGGACTCTGTCCATGACGACCCAAATTTGCTCCAGAGGGTTATAACTGGTGGCGATTCATGGGTTATGACGTGGAAACCAAAGCTCAATCATCCCAATGGAAGCTGCCGCACGAGCCAAGACCGAAAAAAGCGCGCCAAGTTCGGTCGAATGTGAAGGTTTTCTCCGATTGCAATGGCGTGGTGCATCATGCCACAGGGCAGAATGGTCAATAAGGAATATTACCTGCAAGTTATGCGCAAGTTGCGAGAAGCAATCCGTCAGAAACGCCCGGATTTGTAGAAGAACAAAAATTGGCTTTTGCACCATGATAACACCCCTGCTCACGCATCGTTGCTTGAGCGCGAATTTTTGCCCAAAAACAACACACGTATAATACCGCAGCCATCGTATTCCCCAGATCTAGCCCCCTGTGACTTTTCTTGTTCCCAAAACAGATTCTTTTATCCATTTTTTGGCAAAAATCGAAGACGAGCCAAAACATGTGCAAGCAAAGCAGCTGTGAAAAATTAACTGAACATTCAAAATGGTCGAACTTGTTAGCATAAGTGAAAGACATGAGTACCAACATCACACCACAAAAAATCGAAAATCGAGTATACGTAACCCGCGGAAATTCAAAATTCGCGATACCTTTTGAACATATTTCGTTTCTTTATTATTAATGATCTTCTTAATTTTTATTTTAATAATTAGGGTAATTTTTAGAAATTTTCCGTCTATTATTTCCAGCAGTCAAAAATTGTTTGTTGGAAAATTCATTTGATAAAAATTTATTCTCACCTCTAATACACATATAGAACAGTTGTCTTCTATGATGAAATTTTATGATAACGGATTTTTTTTCTATGAATATATTGAATAATAACAAACAATATTATAATAAAAGTTTAATTAACATGGTCATCCTATCATTCCCATGGGGACAATCTGTAAAGTATGAATAAATAAATAATTTTTGTAAAAACACAAAATTCTCGATACTTTTTGAACAAACTTCATATACTAAGTAGTGGTTCATACTAATATATAAAGTGTTATCAAATTTATACTACAGAAAGTAAAGTTAAATAAAGCATACTTTAAATTAAGATTTCAATTATGTCTTTACTATTTTATATTGCCTTCCTTTTGTTATTATGTAAAAAATATACTATCTTCTATATGCTTGCTACGGGATAATTTGCAGCAGTCGATTTTTTGAAATAATTTTCAATGAATTTTCGCACATTTCTGATTGTAATTGATGGACGTTGGTTTTTTACTCATTAAAAGCTTAAAGATTATCTGATTAAAGACGATTTAATATAAACCTATAAGATAAACTCAATGGCATAAAATCTCATTGTCTTGGATGCCTAATGAGAACGCCTCTCGGAAACACGAGTTCTGGAAACTTTTTGCACAATAGACTCCTGTTAAAACCACATATGGTTCAAATTAAAATCTTTAAGATCAGGTCTAAAAAAGTCGGTTCTCATACAGACATAGTGCTTAAAATTGTCTGTAACTGTCTGTCCTTAACAAAAAAAAAAACAGGCGAAGGATTACATCAGGGGCGAAGAATTACTTGTTGTGAATACAATGGTTTCTTCATACTCACTTACGGATTTCCAAAGCCCCATATATGCCAATTTTACTTTTTGATATATCTACGAGCGGAAAATCAGTTTTACCGCTGAAAATAATCTAATCTTAAAGTTTGAAATGTGGCTATGGCAGAATCACCACATTTGCAGGAAGTTTTTACAATTTTTGCGCATTATTAGGTAGTTCAACGATACATAATGTAAAATGGTATATTTTAAACTAAATAAATGTTACGTAAAATGATATATATCCTTAATCCTTAACAGATGTATTTGCATATATATACATTTACCCATACACAATATATTAATATTTGGCAAAAGCCAAAAAAAAACCAATTCTTTACGTAAAGTTGTGCATAATATACTGTTATAAACTGAAGAAAATAAAAGTTGATGAAAAATTACTTCCACTTTAGAGAAAATGGAGGATTGTTGTTTTTCTGCAAAAAATTTTCTTTCAATTTTTAAATTAATTTACATTAATCAAAATAAATAAAATTCAACTTTACTAAACTTTATAAACTTTTATTTCAAACCGTGGAGTTTATTATGGAATTGTTCATATATCAACGACAGTTAAAGAAATTAATTTTATGGAGCAGATAGAAAAGATTAAGTTTTAGAATAAAGGGTAACTGTGGAAAAATTGAACTGATGAAACTAACTTCGCTGTTTATTTTTAGACTCATAAAAATTAACCCTGAATAAATGATAGATTGCCTTCTAAAAACTGAACTCAAAATATTATTTCTTCCCCCTCAATTTTCGATATTATTCATAATAGTTAAAAAATCAAATCAAAAAATTTTATAATTCATAAATATTTATGAGCATAAGCTTTGCCAAGTGGAAATGTCAATAAAATTACAATGATTATTTACATAATTTTTGTGCAGTTGATAGATTTTTTGATAAGTTGTTGTCGCGTCCTGTACTATAGTTAATATCATTAGTTTTTGTTAATGTTAATATAATGTAAATCTACTGAAACATCTATTTGATTAGAATATTATAATATGTGTAAAATTAGAATTTTAAAAAAATATTATTTGAAAAGAAATTGTGTCTATTGGAAAAATTATATATATCAAAATTTTCGACTAAAACAAAAAGAATATTATTAAAAATGTTGTTTAGATAGCATCAATTGCTGAGATATTATGTACTCGTATGTAACTTTTGAAGTAAAATTTGAACATTACTTATGTTCTGTCATGGCACTCCTTGACAATAGCTTCGCATCCACGAATCAAAGAAAAAATTATGTTCGCCTGATCGGAAAATTGATGGGCAGCAGTAGTCTTATATAAAAAAATTCGATTATATTAAATTATTACAGATGTATAGGAACCTTTAATAAAAAAATTGTAATAATTAAATTATTTAACTATTAATCAGCCCATTGTATTTTATTGTTTTTTAGCAAATAAAATTTATGTTCATTAATATTACGCTATAGTCAAATAAATTAAATTTAATATTAAACATTTGTTAATTATTTCCCTTTTATTTCAATTTTATTTAAGATTTTAAATATGAAATTCTATTTATACATCTAGTCGTTTCTATATTATTTAACTTTTAAAAGTTAAAGTTTATTTCAATTTTATCATTTCATTTTAATTTTAATTATTTTAAGTCTATTTAAATTTATTTGCGGAATTCATATCTGGCAGAAGAGATTAAAAAATTGTTACCGCACAAACATATCCAAAATTCACTCGAATTACCATATTTTCTACCCATAATATAGTTATAAAGGTGAGGGAAGACAAAAAAATAAGGAAAAGTACATAGACGTTAGAGAAAAGCAAATAAACGAAAAACAATAAGGAAAAAACAGAAAATTACATTCTATCTCCAGGCATTAAATAAAATTGTTTGATTTTGGAATACGTTCTAAATACCTTTTTTTTTTAAAAAATATACTTCATTTTGTCTTTTTAACTAAATATTTTTTGTTTCTAATTGTAAAAATCTTTTAAAGCTAAAATATAATATAAAACAGCATATTTTCTATTTCCACTTCTCTGGCAATCGTTGTTTTCCTTCCTTTGGAAAATTTGTTTGTATCGAAAAATTTTACATATTTTCTTTTTTTATGTTTCGTATTATTTTGAGTTAAGCCCAAATAACATGACGCTTTCCTTCTTGCTTGCTACCGTGCTAACTGTGGTGCTAGAAATGACGTCACTGCTTGCATCGTTGCTAGTTTTCATGCTAGATTTCAGGAATAAAACCAATTCTATTTTTCGTGTTAGTTTAGCTACTGAGAAAACATGATATTGTAACGTGATATCCAGGAGTAAATAACACATATGTACGTTTGTTTATTGAACGTTTCTTTATTGCATAGAAATGAACACAAAATAAAACACCATAATCAGCTTGAAAACAAGCAGCAAATCCAGCAGGAAAAGAAGCACGAAAACAAGCTTCAAATGCAGAAGCCGTTATATTCTGCATAGAGGCGATGATTTCACAGAGCGTCCTCTCGAAGCTTCTCAGTTTCTTGATTATTAAATTAATTGATATTTTGTTTGAAAATATTTCTTAAAATATTTATTTTTTCTGAAAAACTATTATTTTTGTTTATTTCTCTACTCTCGACTAACTGAATCGTACGAACGAACTCCACCGAATCGTACGTTGCCTCCTCGTACCGTTAAATTCTGCACTCGACATTCGTGCGATCGGATTTGTGATTCTATGGAACTTATGGAAGTTTTTGACGGTAATGCTGCCAGAGACATCAAAACCGCCCGAAATATCCATGCATAATTCTATCGATTTGCGCGATGTCAAGTTAAATTTCAACACAGAACAAATCTATTAAATTTGCAGCCATCACAAAATCTTATTATAGAAACTTTAAAAGTGACCTTATGACCATTATCCACAAAACTTTTCTTTTTGATTTACTTCCATAAAAATGGTGATAGGAAGACATTATTCAGAGTGCATTTATCTATTTAAAATATTCAGATTTTGAAGATTTATAGAAAAATTTAACTTTTTGTGAACATACGTGTATATAGCATATTTATTTATCAAATGAGTTGAAACATATACAAAATAACGATTTTTCTATTTTAAAATAAAAATAAGATAAATCTAAATTATAAAAAACAAAAAAAAATATATAAATTGCGTTGTTCTTTCGTATAGCACTCCTTATTGACTAATACACATATGTAACAACTGCAAAAAAATACTATAGTTGCCAACAGCAAAACAATAAAATGGCGCAAAATTTAAATTCTTCGGTCAGTACAGGACATCATTTACGATTTCTTAGAATGTACGAATGAAACAACATCTAAATAAATTTTTATGTATTCGGAAATTAATACAAGAAGACAATTACGTTGTTTTAATACTTAATGAAAATAATAATTGTTTTTAAGGACATTTTGTACGTGACTTTTCCTCATTTAGTACAAAGTAACAAATTCAGTTTATTTCCATTTTAACTAACGTAATTCTCTTGTTGAATTCCCTTTGCTATTAAAGTACTTATAAATGCTTCCTGTAGAAAAAACTCCTGTATGAAGGGGAATCGTAAATTTTTATTACGATGTTATGAAATTTTTTTTTAAATCGACTCCGATTAATTGAAGAAAAAAAACGTTATTTTATCGGACTTTACTGTGAGATTAACCAAAAATGGTGGTAGATATAAATTTCTTAAATCTATTAATATTATGTAGATTAATATTAAATCTGAACTAAGAAAATTGATAATAGTAACTGAATAGGATGAATATTATACGAGCTTAAATGACATTTAAGCTATATTATAAACACATAGTAGAGGTTTTATTAAAATTCCTATTATAGTCTATTAAGTTAATTATCAATAATACATAAAAATAATTATAAAGAAAAAATTATTAAAAATTTATTAATAATATTTTTTTGTTCAATAACCAATATAAATGGAATTTTACAAATGCTAATAAATATGAAGAATTTGGAGGATTTGCTGTTTGGAAAACTCATAATTTTAGTATTGTACATATTCGTGTAGTAGTAATTATAAAATATATGGAACTTATTAAATAGGCTTTTTGGTAGAAAAATTAATTATCTTATAAACGTATTAATATAGACATCAAGTCTGCATATACGAATTCATATATGGATAGGATATACGTAATTATCAAATATATTTTCAGTATTGAGCATATTTCTATTAAATATTATTCTAAATTATATAAAATAAATTTTTCCATTAAATATATTGTTGGCAGCAGTATTTAATATTAACATTGCTACATACAAATATATAAAATGTATAAAAGTTTATCCCATTTGCACTTTAAAGAAAAGTTAAATAAAATGTACAACATTAAATTCTGAATTTGATAAATAGTTTTATTATAATAGCTTTTTTAAATGATACCGTTTTAGCACAAATTGTTGCCAGGAGACTTCTTGTAGGACTCGATTCTTTTGAGATAATTTTTAATGAGTTTTTAAAAAAAATTCTGACTGTAATTCAGTCGCTGCCTTACGGATATTGGTTTTTAAATGCTGTCAAGTTTGAAGATAATATTTGGTTTAGTTTGTTAAGAAAATGTCTGGTATCAAATCGCACAATTTTGGAGGCCAATTGACATCATCATATCTAGAAATAATGTGTTCTAATGAAATAATGTATTTTAAATTAAAGCCAAAATTTGTCGTTTTGTGTATCTTGTAGAATAATATCTTTAAGTTTAGGTCTGGATTAATAGCTTTAAGTTCAGGCACACAAAATTCAGTAATCATATAGCCGTATTTTTCAGAATTGACTAAAAAAGTCTCTTCTCTTTGATTTTCAACGAAATATGGGCCAATAACATCAGCCTATCCACAGTTACTTGTGGATTTTCAGAGCCCCATACATGGTAATTTAGCTTATTCACATATCCGTCGAGTGAGAAATGGGCCTCATCACTAGCGACCAAAATCTCATCTGAAAGCACGAAACGCGGCTACGGCAGAATTACCAAATTTGTGAGAAGTTTTTATAATTTTTACACACTGTTTGATAATTAAACAATCAATAATGTAAATTGGAAAAATTTGATCTTAACAAATATTATGTTAAATAATATTAATATATCAAATGACAGGGTTGTATTTTTTAAACTACAAAATGGATTTAAACTCTTTCAATAATAATTTCTTCTTGAATAATATGAATATCTTACAGCAAAAAACTTATTGACCTTTTTTCTTATAACATTATATTCGTATTTTGTTATTTAAATTTATTTTTTGGATATAATTTTTAATAAAAATCTTTCAAATAAAAAAAAAAATAAAAATTATTATCTAACTTTGTCACCTAGAATATTTATTAGGATATGAGCTGTAAGAGTTGAGATCCTGATTAATATTCTGTTTATACAAACTTTTATAAGAGTCAATTTATTTTAATCTTAGTAATAATATGTTGTTGTTTTTTTGCTCGAAAATATATTTTGTATGTTATAATAAGGTTTTTTTAAATCTTCTTGAAACGAATAGCTTAAAAGTATTTTAGCAATTTTTAAAAAGGTTGAAAATAAGGGCGCATTTTTAAATATGTATTTTCTGTAAACATTTGATATGATAATGAGAATAGAAAATTATGTAAAATATCTTTTAGGTAAATAAACTTCAAAGTTCCGAAAAGTTACCTAAACAATTTTTAAATATTTAAATATCCGACCGAATATTTGGTGTTTATTTTACATAAAACACAAAACGAAATAAGTATGTATTATGAAGATATAAAAATATAATGACAATTTATATATACATATGTGTAGTATATGTTAAAATAAATATGATTAAATGAATATGGATAAATTCATTCTACCTTTTTATTAAACGTTAGGGAAATTTATTCAATCATTAACGTACCGATTACTGAATAATTTAGACATATTAATTAATCTAAATTTTGGTTTTTAATTTTTTGTACATAAATACTTTGCTGAAAAATTAAGATAATACCATATAATTACAAAGCTTGTATGAAATTTATTTCAATGAAAGAAAAGTACGCCTAATATATCTAGACGAATTAAAAAGTTTTTTATTTAAATTTTTTGCAGGATTTTCTAATTTAAATTTAGCTACAAAAATATATTTGAATTTTCGGCAATACATGAAAATATCTGTTGGCCCAGCTACATATTGGTGCTTTAGAATAAATACTGGAAAATTGGAAAAGAGCTTTGGGGAAGATTAAGTAGATTTTGGGATTCACTCGAATTGAATCAAATAATCGAAAAGAAGCTAAACACACAATATTACAGTATATAACTTCAATCTTTTTACAAAAAAAAGTACATCAACAAATAAATCTTAGTATTACCATTTATAAGGAAGAGATGTTTTTGCAATTATATATGTTTTTATGTTGGATGTTCAAAAGTTATTTAATTTAATGCCGATTTGGTTAACTGTCCTGATGTTCAGGAAAAATTATTATAAAAAATTTCACTATTTATCGTATAGTGAATGATTATGAAAAACATAGTACAGTGTTAGATACACCGGAATCCTTGCTGTCTAAGAACCGGACACTCATCCGAGAATATTTCTGCATATATAGGATATTAATTCGTTGTGGAGAATATTTAGCGGAAATATCAATATTTATACCCCTAAAAAATTCAGGTGATAAAAGAAATCCAGCCCAAACAACATATGTGCCGTCTGTAATGTAGCGCAATTATTTTAGACCTCCATAGACAAGACCTAATTTTTACAAGAAATCACCTATGAATCTTTTCACCTGTATAGAGTAGCTGTGTGGGTGTGATGTTTGTGCCCTTAAGATGTTATTGAGGACGCTACTGGCAATGCTGTTACTGTCACTACCCAAGTAACACCAGTTACGAAAATTAAGCTATTTAACGGCACTCTGACGGCACTCTGTTCCGTCAGATAATTACGAATTTGTTCAAGATGGGTTCAGAAACGGTTCAGAAACTGTTCGTTCTTTGTCTGTAAAAGCCGGAACTCGAAAAATTTGTTTGCTTTCATGTTTGGGTGCACCCATACATGCAATTTTATGTGTGGGTGCACCCATACATGGCAGCAAAAAAATTTTTGGAGTTCCGGCTTTTACGGACAAAGAACAAACAGTTTCTGAACCGTTTCTGAACCCATCTTGAACAAATTCGTAATTAGATGACGGAACAGAGTGCCGTCAGAGTGCCGTCTGTTTCTGAACTCTTCATATAGTTAAATATTTTTAATTTTTTTTGTAATCAAATATATTTTTATAAAATTAAAAAATTAATAACAAAAAATTAAATAAAATATTCTCTTCTAATAAAAAAAAATTAAAAATTAAATAAAATAGCCTCTTCTAGCTATATAACCATATAAAAAACTTAAAACCTATTTCATTTCTAAGAACTCGATGTCATCGAACAATTCGGTGTCCGAAGTAGTTGCACAATGTTGTTCTTTTTTTTCTTTTTTTTGGTTATATTGTCTTTTGTGGTATAAAAAAACCTCCTCAAAATTATATTAATATCATGTTCCCTAACGAAGGGAAATTTATCCAATGCACAATCTATATTAAAAAATAGTTATTAGTTATGTTATCATAGATTTAAAAATAATTTAGATTATGCTTACTCTTAATTATTTTTGACACATTCAGGTCCTTGAACCCAATATTTGTCTGCCTCCCATCAAATGTAAATAACAGTGGAATAATGTTGTATTTGTGGAGTGCTGGAGCTTTCTTCTGTTTTATCCAAACTTTCAAGATATTCAATGGAATTGTCGGTTTCAATTATATTACCTTGCACCGGTATAGGCAAATCAGCAAGTGTGAATTCTAGGTTTTTTTTTTTTATATAGGGAAGTCGAAAGGGCAGTCGCGAACAAAATTAAAAGAAAATTAACTGCACATACTAATTTTCTTTTAATTTCGTTCGCGACTTCCCTATCGTACGCTCTTTTGGACACTTTACTTTTAATAATATTATTATTTATTATATATTTTAATTCTAATAATATAGTTTAATTAATATAATGTACTATTACGTTTCTTTATTTTACACACGAGGAAAACTTTTAGTCGCCGCAACATTCAATTAACAATTGCTTATTTGACAACTAATAGAAATGTAAATTTACAATACATTCGCACTAAATTCATTTCGAGTTCAGTTAGTTCCGTCATTCAAGTCCATAGACGGCACTCATTCGTAATACGACATAATGCTGAACTAAGAGCCGTCAGACGTAACAAAAACGGAACTCATTGACGGAACTTATTGAGTGAGTTCCGAGTGCGTTACTTGGGTAGTGAGAGAAACTACATAACATTTTCATTCCTGAATTGGACGAAATGGACATGTGGTCCCAATAGGATGACAAAAATTCATACTGAATACGCTCCAATGAAAATTCTACAACTGATGTTTCCTGACTGAAATATTTTGAAAATTGGTGATATTAAGTGTTGAATGACTTCCTCGAGTTAAAAGCTCTCGATTTATTATACTAGAAAAGTAATAATATTGATTTTTTTCAATAATTTTATTCTATTTTTATATATCAATTTTCTTTATTCCTGAGCAAAAGTTTTTTTCCACTACTGCTCGACCCACCAAAAATGCCTTATACCAAAAAACATATGCTTTTGGTAACGAACATTCTCTATAGTCTCGGTGCAATTTTGCGTAAGTCAATCTGCCAGTTTCACTAAGGTCGCCTAGTTACCGGACAAGATTTAATGTGGAGAGGATGTTTGCATGTTCAAAAATAATTTATTTCTCTTCGTATTTATAAAGATTCCTTTAAACAAAAAAGTAAAATTCGTATAATAAAAAAATTCATTATTGAAAGTCTTAATTTTGAACGAGTAACTGAGCCATCATTACGTTACTGTTGCTTGTCTGGTGATAGTTAAATATAAAGAACACAATCGTTGAAATGACACGTTTCGAATGTTACAACTTGTTAGATTTGAGGCTACTGGTCATTAGCTATTATTTGCTTATTGTGGGGATATATTTTTTTGTTTAGTGAACTTTTTATATAAAATCAGAGTACTACTGTAAATAGCTTTAAGAAATTCGAAATGATTTTTTCTCGATAAGGATAAACAAAAGTCAAAAATACCTGAAGTTATGATTTGTTGTTAAAGATTTCACAAGATGGAAAATTATTTCGCATCACTTCGTTTGTAGAATGATCATTTTTAATATACTCCTTTCCATATTACGCCTTCAAGACTCAATAATATTAAAGTGGAATCGATTATTTGTAATATGTTTGCGATATAAACGTATTTGTATAAATAACATCTTGAGTTTATCAATATTTTCGAATAAACTTCTCAAATTGTATGAGTTTAAGATATTGGGTATCAAAGCTGGTTGCTGTCTGCATGAATTGTAGATGTTATCACTTCAAGAAATTGAAATTTTTTTCTGTCTATATTTGTTTATTTTCTAATATAAGATTCAAGAACTAGTTAAGAGGACTTGAGATAACGGAGAATTGTAATTTCGTATATTGAACAAAAACTATTTTATTGAAAATTAAATGCCTGCCAGATTCAGTTGTAATTTATATGAAAAGGATTCCGTATATAGATTTTTATATTGTATAATTGATTAAACAAACACATACACGGTTCATGATTTGTTTTCTAATTCTACAATTGAGTTTATTTAATTAGAACCGCATTTGTGTGATAGTGAAATGCTGATTATATAAAACTACTTTACATAGAATTATTATATAATATTTTCAAATAAGAAAATTTCTATGGAAAGAAATCTTGTTGATTTTTGGAATACATATAATATGCATATATAAATATATCTGGTAGCATAACAAATCTCTTTCTGGTTTTAATTTATTTCCATGTAATTTGCAGAAGAACAAGAAAAGCTTGTTTTGTGTTTAACCACAATATTATCTAATAGATAGGCATAAATTAGCTTATGTGAATCTAACAATAGGCAATACCAAAGTGCAAAAGTATTTTACTTTATTTATAATACAATATTTCATATATTATATTACTTTAAAAATGACAACTTTTGTAATAATTCTACTAAAATAAGTATTTTAAAAAAAAATCTTATCAGTAAATTTGTAGCTTCTTTTCAATAAAATAATTAAAAATAATTTACACCAATCATTTTTAGTAAGTAATTTCAATAGGCATTAAGACAATTTCAGACAAAATTCTATCAAAAATACTTTCGACAATATTATTAACAAATATTTCCATACAAAATGAATAACATAATATATTTAATAAAATCCAAAATTTAAGAAAAGAATTTCATAAAAATGTTTTTTAATCTCAAATTTAAAAAAAAAAAAATAATTTATATTAAATTAAATAAACAAGGTATGTCATGAGACTATGAGAAAAATATTTTGTATTAAATAAACAAGGTAATGAGACTACACGTATGATCAGTTTGGCAATACTGCGGACTTTTCCTACATAGAGCTTGTACGTTAGTCCCTCTTATGAGGAATATTCTATATCAAGAGCAAAACATTCCTTTTCGAAGGCATAACGAATTTTGTGAGGGTCGAAAAGTAGTCAAAAAAAGATACTCTTCCCTCAGAAAGGACTTCAATATCGAAAACTGATTAAAATGTGGAACGAGTGAGAGGTCTTGGGAGATGATAAACTGTCAACTAACTAAGTTTTTAATAAAAAAAATCCTTAAAAGACCCAGAAAAACGGTTCTTCGTGTCAGATTGGATATTGTAGATACTTGCATGTTGCACAATAACAATGCCCTCTGTCACACGGTCATGTCCATCAATGATTTTTTATCGGAAAAATGCTATATTTTGGTTACTCAGCACTTCCTTCCTATATAATTAAACTCCGTGATACTTTTTTTGTTCACTAAGATCAAAAAACACTTGAAAGGACATCATATGTTATTTGTACTGTCGATAACATCCAATTGGCTATAACCGAGCAGCTGAAGGCGATTCAAGTTTATGTATAGTTACCCAAAGGGAAACTAATTTGAAGTATGAAACAACAATATTGTATGAAAGTAAAAAAATATCACCACACCTCGTAGTATCTACAATATATCTTTTGTGCTATTGAGCAAATTTCTTGCTCAAGTTTAGAATTTCATTATCTTTTATAAATTTAACACCAACTAAAAATTATACCAAAAAGTTTTTGAAATTGGGGAAGTGTCATAAAACGTGACAAAAATACTTTGTTTTGCACGTGACATTTTGGTGGTATGAGAAAAATTCCTTCTATAAATATGACCATTTTTTGAATAAATAATCGGGAAAAATATTTTTCATGATTTTATGTATTTTAAATTTTATACATATAATAAAGTAGAAATATAGAGAAAATTATAAGCATAATATTATTCATAAATTATTTTGAAAGGTTTTTGCCAAAGTTTTGCACCAGTTTAATCCTTTCGGCTTTAAAGTTTCTACTTTAGAAACATATACAGTATTCGGCACATTATAAGTAAAAAATCCAAAAAAACCTGTCAATATCTAAAAAATATATTTTAGTAATACCTGGATTAGTTACTATTTTAACTAATATAAACTATTAAACAAACTATTTGTAGCAATTGTATGTACCACATAATTATATCTAAAATTCAATTTAATTTTTGGCACTGCTTACGCTACAGCACGTTAAGGCTCAATTAGAGTATGTAAGTAATAAAAACTACTAAAAGCGTTTATAAATATTTTGTTTGCAAATGCTGAAAAGTTTGTCTAAAAAGCAATTATGATAATTTTATAAAAAAAATATAATTTTTATTAAAATTATGAAAAAATTTTTTGTTGGAATTTAAACAAAACTAAATCTTTAGATATTTAAGTATAGGTACGTGCATAAAAGAAGTTGTTTTGAAAATTTCGAATTTTGCATGACCTAAATTCCAGTAAACGAAAGCACTCAACCTAAGAGATGAGTTGTGACAGAGCTTAAGAAATTTCATAAAATAGATTTTAGTAAAGAGATTTATTTGATCGTTTTATTTATCTAAGAAGAATATTATTAATTTTTGTCATCATCTTTTTGGTTTATATAGGATATATCTAAGTTTTAATTTTAGAAATCTTTTCATACCTTGAAAGACAACAACAAAAAAAATGTTATTCTTCAAACGGACTTTTTTAAATATAATTTTAAATTTACAAAAATTTATTTTAACTGTTTTAAATTTACGAAAATTTATTTTATTTTTAACATCAAACACAAAATAAAATTAATATTCTTTTATTTTCTTTAAATAGTTTCTAGTTAAATAATGAAAATTCATAGGATCTATTATCAATTCATATACGATTCGAAATCGTGAATCAGTATAAAATTGTCTCTATTTATACATAATAGAGTACATTGTGAATAATAGAGTATATCCTTAGTGTAATCTCGTATATGTGGGCCGTACTCCCACTAATAGTTTCAAATAAGTGAATTTTAATTATTATTTCCACACTGCCAGTCAAATATAAATAACTAATGCATCAAAATGAGAATATTCGCTTTGAAGGGTGTCAGATTTCATTTGTAATTAAATTACAATATTTAATGGATGAATAAAAGCATATGTAGTTAATTGAATATTCAGCGTATGAATATTCAACAATATTTGCACTGATTATTCGGATATTTGTATAGAATCTATTAAATATTAGATTCTATTAGGCCTGCTAAATATTGATAAGTATTTATATATTTGCAACGAACATTTAAGGAGTAGGACTATATGCAATATGTTATATAATAATGAACTATAAACTCGATCATTTTAGCTAAATTATTGTAAACATGTACAAACGCATGATAGTATAAATATTAATAATATTATGTATTATCTTACAACCGAATTCTCCTCCGCATATAAGAAATTGGTTGTAAAAAGTAATGAGCACTTATTGTGGATAAATCTTTGAAACCACAAGTAAAAAGAGCTTCTCTGGGAAAAATTCCAGTATAAATTTACAGTAAATATTTTCAGTCAAAAATTTTCAGTAAAAATGTTCAGTAAAAATGTTCAGTAAAAATGTTCAGTAAAAATTTTCAGTAAAAACTTTTGGTAAAAATTTTCAGTAAAAACTTTTGGTAAAAATTTTCATTAAAAATTTTCATTAAAAATTTTCAGTAAAAATGTTCAGTAAAAATTTTCAGTAAAAATTTTCAGTCAAAAATTTTCAGTAAAAATGTTCAGTAAAAATTTTCAGTAAAAATGTTCAGTAAAAATTTTCAGTAAAAACTTTTGGTAAAAATTTTCAGTAAAAACTTTTGGTAAAAATTTTCATTAAAAATTTTCAGTAAAAATGTTCAGTAAAAATTTTCAGTAAAAATTTTCAGTAAAAATTTTCAGTAAAAATTTTCAGTAAAAATTTTCAGTAAAAATTTTCAGTAAAAATTTTCAGTAAAAATTTTCAGTAAAAATTTTCAGTAAAAATTTTCAGTAAAAATTTTCAGTAAAAATTTTCAGTAAAAATTTTCAGTAAAAATTTTCAGTAAAAATTTTCAGTAAAAATTTTCAGTAAAAATTTTCAGTAAAAATTTTCAGTAAAAATTTTCAGTAAAAATTTTCAGTAAAAATTTTCAGTAAAAATTTTCAGTAAAAATTTTCAGTAAAAATTTTCAGTAAAAATTTTCAGTATTTGCCAATTAAATAGTAAAGAAATAGATTTCTAGATCTGCTTAATGATACACAATCCTTAAAGAAATCAGAAAATGTTCCTATATCTCACAGATACTATATAAGCGAATTTTCCTGCCCTTTTTTTATAGAACATTTAAGCAGTTTGCTACGAGGAATAAAACTGATTACGATAGCTAATTTTTCAAAGCATGCCTTTATTTATTTTTTGGTTATAAGAATGACAGAAGAATCGATCGAGAATCCTTTTTCATCAATTTGCTGTTTATTGAAACTTTTATGATTACACGCCTTTTCGTCAGGTTTGCAATATTGGTAAATAGTTTAAAACTTTGATGTCATTCAAGTATGAGAATCAATTGGATGGATTTGTAAAAACATTTAATTATTGTATAAACTAGGAAATAGGATATTTGGTTATTCAACTGTGAGGATTTTCAATTTTCCAATTTTGATATTAATTCTGAGCTCAAAGTCTGTATTTTTATCTTTTTTTCCACATTGCATTAACACAGCATTGCGCTGAAGTATCTTCAATTTTAAGGACTAAACATCATACGATAATCTCTGTTCATTGAAGTGTTTGTAATTTTCAACGATAATAATTAATCTCCAAGCCTAAAAAAATAAATTAAAACGAAATCTTTACGGCAAAAAAAAAATGAATCCTATTACAAGATAATGAAATTTTCAATATTTAATGAAATATTTTTACCCAAAAAAAGAATTCCTCTTAGAAATCATACTACTATAAATTAAATTTTTATAGACACACACAAAAGTCGATTATTTTAGGTACATATGTTATATGTATAAATATTGTTCTTTATTATTTTTTGATTTAGATCTAATCAGATATATTAAATTATTTTATCATATTTAATTAATTAAGTTCATATTCTACTAGAATTTACTTATATGGCTTGAAGTTATTGTATCTATTTCCAATAGCATTTTTCGATAAAGGAGAATCCACTTAAAGCCACAAATTTTATCTTAAGTAATATTTTTAATAACTTTCGTTATTTGAACCCCAATTTCAATTTTTTTAGATCGATTATTATTTTTTTTATATACATTCAATGGAGGAACTAACATGTTATGAATAATTTTTTTCTTCAAAAATGATATCCATTGTTATTGATTGAGCCTAAAACGCTTTCGAATGAATAGACATATTTTATTCAAACTTTGCATATCAATTTAAAGGCACTTTGAGATATTCGCCTATCCCTATGCAAGTAAACTTATCTTGACTAGTATCGATTTTAGTAGAAAAATATTGTTCAGTGAATAACCGACTATAGGCATAAATATAAAAATTATGATCTCCAAATGGTTATGAAAAAAATATTTTTCGTATGAAAAAAAAAATTCTCTATTGGATATTGATTAACATCAAGAATAGCTGCAAACATTTTCATTTATTTATTTGAAAACTTATATAATCAACCATAATGTGTGCTTAGTCGACAATCCTAAGGCATTCTCTAGGGATATAAACATAGTTTTCGATATTACATAGTTATGTGATAATCTAATATAATGTTTTCCAATTGTCTTCGGAATTAAGTGTTCTATAAGCCATAATTGTTCCTTCATTTATAATCTTATACTTTTAATCAGTAGTCTTTTATCCTATATAAAAAAGATATAAAATTTAAAAATAGTAAGAAATATATTTCATTGCCATCCTTTTTCAAGAATGCGAATAAATACTTATGAACTTAGATCATATTGTAAATTATAGATTAATACAAACTTATTGTATGATTAATAAAATAGTCTTAATACAGTGACGAAGAAAAAATTACTCTATCAGATATGAGTCTAATCATGCAAAGGTATTCATTCTTGAAATCTGTGGTACGAGCGCTGAACGATTAAAACTTAGCCTTGACAATAAAAAACACTTCCATGTGTAAAATTTAAAGGTTTTCTTTTTGTCAAGAACCTCCTTTTAGCTTACACTTAGCCCAACGTTTTTTTTTATCTTTTATATCCCATCGAAAAAATACGATCGCATATAGGCGTTTGTTTCAGCAATCACCTCAACGTTTCAGCAAAATCTTTTCCCGCTGAAACATTTTTGCATATTCGTAAATAGGAAATATTCACTTCATCTGGCGAATATGGTGAATGCGGAAGCATTTCGTATTCTAAATTACTCTGAATCGCTTTCCTAATACAACCGGGCTGGAAATCATAGTCGAGAGCAATTTTGAGAGTATATGCATTCCTGGATAGATACAAAATTTTGAAAGTATATACATTCCTGGATAGATACAAAAAAGAAGAACTGAAAAATCTTTCTACAGGAAACTTTTTTTAGAGCAGTTGGATATACTGAATCATTACTTGATATTTTTCACGGAAGCGGTTGTCCACAATAAAATCACTTTTGATTCAGTCATTTAGTTACTTCATCGTGGTATATTAATGTAGGTCCATATGGTGAGCTGTGTACAATCAAATTGGCGGTAGAGATTGCTCATAATTATCAACATTTCATAATTTTTTGGAAGTCATTCGTGGCCCATCGAGTGATCCTGTTCTCAACAATATTCAACATAACAGACCTAATAACGTTCAATTACGTTGGGATCCATAGCATGTTGGAATTTTAGATTATAAACCAACTAGGGCAGGTCAAACTCTCTATCGCCCCCTGTTCAGAGCAGTTGTAATTTACAGCAACTTCTAACCAAATGGCAAATAACACTTTTAGCTATTCGTAGATACGAAATAATTTTTACAAGATATTGCTAGTCAACCAACTTACCCAACAACTTTATCGAAATTCGGGAAATTGAAACTATGAAAAATTTGGATAGTACAAATTTTTGTGGTGTTCAACTCAGTTACTCATCTTATAATGAAATGCACCATACCCAAAATTACTTCTCCATTGTAAAACTTTTAGATCTATCAATACCCTTTCTTAGTTATCTTTTTAATTCCTTAAAAACAAACTACAATAATTTTTCTCTAAAACAACAAATCACTACAAACTAGTCTATCCAGCTAACAAATGATTGATTTCATCTAACTCACGCACTTATAGGTTACTAAAACGCTTCAATTTCCGATATGCTTATATATAAGGATGTAGTGATTTTATTTCACTTCCTTAAAATTGAGTATAAAGTTCCTTGAACGATATCCGAAAATCCCAATAAAATATTTCGTAGAATTATTACGCCAAATTCTTGAGCTTGCAATTTAACATGGGATATGGATGGATCTTGTACATAAAAAATAAAGAATTTATATTTGAATCAGTGGAGATTCTTTTGTCAATAAAATCAATTTTCAACATAAAATTACTTTTATAAAATTGAGTAGAAAAATATTTAGAAAAATTCCGAAATTTCTACCAGATATTTTTTGTAAGCAAATCTTTTAGAAAATTTTCAATAATATTAATGGTTTACTTTAAATAAGGAATTTAATACTCTTCGACTTACACATATTTCCCATTAGTCTTTCCGAAAAAACGTTGAAATTTTTTCAATCACATTTCAAATACATTTCATATCTAATAAAAATTGAAAAATTGATTAAATAATATAATTTTTTTTTAATATCAAGATAGTTGCTGTCAATTTTAGAATATAGAATGTTAAGTATTTAAATATATTGAAGAAAAAAAAAGTTTTTTGGCCTTTAGTACAATAAAAAAATTATATATTGAATGGCCGCAATATTTTAACTGTGCAAAGGTAGCATAATCATTAGTCTTTTAATTGAAGGCTTGTATGAATGATTGGATGAGATATTTACTGTCTTAATTATATTATTATAAAATTTTATTTTTTAGTTAAAAAGCTAAAATTTTTATAGAAGACGAGAAGACCCTATAGATCTTTATATTTTTTGTAATTTTTATTTATTTAGAAATTTTAAAATATAATTATATAATTTTTAGTGAAAAAATACGTAAAGAATATATTAATAGAATTAACTTTATTTCACCTAACTATATTTGTATGAAAATAATGCTCATGCATATGAGCTTATAAACGTGAATTTATGATTATGACAATAATGTTATTTAAATCGTAAAGTCGAATTTGTTTTTATAGTATTCTGTGTGAGTAAATTTTTGTCTATGTTTTTAGTATATGTTACCTTTAAGATAGAATCTAACGTGGTGACATTGTTTAACGTTTCATTGTTGATTTTCAGCTTCACAGAACAATAGGAAATCAGCTAAGAGAGAAGTGTGCTTACAAAGGCAATTTGGCAAAATTTAAGTGACAGAGTAATTAGCAGGACCAACCTCGTTATGGGCTTACTGGCAATGAACTCAACGGATAGCCTATTGGCAGAGACAAATATGGGTGACAACTCAACCAACCCATTATATGCCGAATGTGACACAGACAGTGACTGCTATACTCCATATCCGGAACGACTTGAAACGTACATTATCCCCGTACTATTCGCAATTATATTCGTTGTAGGTGTTCTGGGCAATGGTACGTTAGTCGTTATTTTTCTACGGCATCGAGCCATGAGGAATATACCCAATACGTGAGTATTTATATTTTATTTCTTATTCATGTAATCGTAATCTTAAATTATGTCCTTTGCTATACTATAAATTACTCAAAGCGGTTGTACTAATAAGTTCCGTCTTCTCATTCAAAAATCAACGTAAAAGGCTAGTCTTTTATATATGAAAAATCAAATATATCCAAAGAATCGCTTTTATTTAAATAACAAACAAAAAAACAATAAAAGTAGAAAAATAACAATGTATTAATTATTAAAGTATTTTCTTCCAAAATTCATTCGTCCTTTAATAGAACTTTTGATGTTGTTATTAATAAAATAGAATAATCAATGAAAAGATAAAATTGAAAATGGCCATTTTTACCGCAATTTCTTTACGAAAAATTAACAATAATATAATTTAAATATAAAAAAAATGATTACAATAACAATTAGTGACACTTTTAAAAAAACATTACCACAAATATTTCCTATTGAGTCCTTTTAATGAATATTTAATAGAAAATACGGTCATAATATAAAATCAATATTTACTTAGATGAATTTTACTTTATAAATTTTAATAATAAATAAGTTGATAATTTTGTCCAACAAATAAATAACTGCGAGGGTAAAATTAAATTTCTTCGAATATTTCGTTATATATTGTATAATAAATCAATTTAATTATTTACATAAATTTTGATATATATAAGTACATATAATTATGAATATATAGATTTAGGCAAAAATTTATGCTGAGAAATTTTCAGTTAACGGTCATATTTAATGCAGAGAATTTTTGAATTCTTAATGCTGTTTAATTGTTTTTCTGAAAATAAATAATAATTTATATTTAAATATAAAGTTAAAAGCATCATGTGGTTTAAATTCATTTAATTAAAAATTTAACGAGAACAATTTAAAAAAAAAAAAAACTAATGTAAAAATGCACTTTTTTGATAATTTAAAAACCTTTTTTTTATAAAAATCTATTAATTCACAAAAATTAACCAAAAAAATTAACTTTTATATTATTGATATCTACACGTAAGACCAAGACATCATGTATATTAAAATTCTGCTAAATAAATCTATTTCGAAAACATGAGCATTCGAGTAATAAAAAACATTCTAAGACTTTCAACGTCGAAAAAGTGAAATAGTCATTCCAGCATAGGAGAGATGGCTTAGGATCTGGACATGTCCCAAGAGTCGATTCGAACCATTTTAGTTGATGTTTTAGAGCACGGCTTCATCCTAAGAAGCTGAATTTTCTTTCAAAAGAGCATTGCGAACAGATTCCTGAACACATGCTTGCTCGACCCTACTATTATGCAATGCATAATAACGGTTGACGCAACATGGGTTTATGAGTTTGACATTTCAGTGCGAATCTTAGATTAAAGAAGAACTGGATAGGCCTCTACACAAAAATTCTGTGAATTTTGTGGCAGTACATTCGTAGAACGCACACACATGCAATACAACAGAAACGGCATAAATCATTGGGGGCTACTTTTAAACTTCAATATGCGATTGAAGCGGTTTGTTTAAAACCATTTTTCATATGTGATATCATTTACACGTACACGTATGCATAAAGAAGCAGATTTTTTAATATTGCAGGTCTTGTTGTTTGATGGAATTAGTTTTGTAAATATGTAATAAAACACAGTATTCTATTTTTAAATATTTATTTATTTGTTATATATTTTTATTTTATTTATTTTATTATTTATTAAAACAGAATTATAAGGTGCAAGAGTATATAAAAATAGAAATTGCAAGTTATTTGATTATATTAAAACAATTATGTCCACAAATAAAAAGCATTAATTACACAGAATATTACATAAAGTTGTTAATAAGATAGAAGTTAATTGTATACAACATTATAGCAAAATGCGTTAAAACTAAATTACAATGGAAAAATTCAATGTACTTAAATAATTTATAACTAATATTCTAAAAAAAAGAAAACAATATTATGTAGTAATTATTACTACATAATATTGTTTTCTTTTTTTTTAGAATATTAGTTATAAATTATTTAAGTACAAAATGGTCCATTCCAAAATGTAAAATTAATGGTAATTTGAATAGGCATGTGACTTAAATTAAATTAAAAAATAAATATGTCTTAAAACAAAAAAATAGCAAATGCTGCTTAAAATAATTTACAAAAATATAACTAACGCATCTTCTCCGTTTTATATCAAAAAAAAAAATATTTCTTATATGAAATGTTTTTTTCTTAGAACAAGAAACAAATGAAAAGTTAAGATGGAAGAAAAAATTAAAACCACACCGCAACTTATATAAATTTTAATGTTAAGCAAGCATAAGTATTGTAGATACAAAAACCTTAATTATAATATAAATGTGTTAATCATATACAGCGTTAAAGGAAAACCTTTAAAACAAAATTACAAGATGAAAAATTTAATATAACATACTTAAATAATTAATAACTAATATTCTAAAAAAAATGAAAACAATATTATTTACTGAATGCATTAGAAAATAGTCTAATAAAGCAAGCAAAAGTACAAATGCAAAAAAATTTATTGAAATAATAAGCCGAATATACTTTATTTATTTGACGCAATCAAAACAACAACGGAAAGCAGACTGAAAAATGATAGAAATGGGGGGGGGGGTCGAATTTAAAATAAATGATTGCGTTAATATGAATAAAATAAATTCTTAGTTGCAAGCACATTTGTATTCCGTACATACGCAAGGGATAAGAAAATGAATCCGTAACAATAACAAATAAGATGTATGAGCACTCATACAATATTTAAAAAAGTAATTAGGTTTGCATTTAGAAGAAAAAATGAAAGTGAGATGGGACGTAGAAATATATAATATGTTATGAATGCAATATAGTCGGGAGAAGCTGCCGCAGAATATTACTGATAAGAAAAGAAGATATGTTACAAAAATTGAGCATGAATATTTAACGCGTGTTTAAATAAAACTAATCTATTAAAGAAACTACGATCAGAAAGTTTGTCGACACATGAACGTGAAATAACATATAGTACCACCGGATGCGTAAGTACTGTTGAATTATTGAATTAATTAAATGATTAAAGTGGCCACTATTGATAAAATGAGAAATAGTATTCTCGAATAAGGAACCTTCTACAAATTGCTCCCTAACTTTGATAGCGATTTTATTGTAAGTTACTTTATTTAAAATGGAACTACCCTGACCACATTCCGGCACCTGCTTTAAAAAGCCTAAGGACTTGTACGCTACCAAACTATCGTTGTGTTTAAATTGTATTTTTGTTTCCAATAAGTGAATTAAAAAGAATATAAATTAGGCTTTTGCAATGTAATAAATTTCTATTACGAGAACTAGATGGCAGTGAGTGTCATGTCTAGATAAAAATATCCACAAAAAGCTATGTGATAAATGCCAATTCTCGCCGCTTGGCATGTAATTCTTACACAAAATTGCGTATACATATACTGTAAGGGCCTATCCAGGTATTATTTAATCTAAGGTGCGAATGGCGTTTCATAACGAGCAGAACGCCACATCAATATCGCTCGAAATTTAATTTAATATTGATTGTTTTATTTGATTATCTTGATGTTGTTCAGTCGGAGTTTCTTGGCTAACAATATTATCTGAGTGTTATCAAGTATTTGAGATAGAATGTTTGACAAAAAAGATCAGATTTGTAGCTAGAACAATTCTCAGATTTTGCAACACGCAAAAACAATTGCACGCATAGTTTTGGTAAAAAAGTACAATGAACATCCTCAATCAAGCTCCGTATTCATAGAATATAGTTTCATGTAACTTTTTTTTGTTTTCTAACGCACTCTTAGAAACAAATAAATACTAAAAATTGTTTCTAAGAGTGCGTTAGTCGTTAGAATCAATGTATTGCTTCAAATGGAGTCTATTATAAAGGCAACAAGAATAATTCTAAAAGCAAAATTTACTTTAAAAAACTATTATATCAACGAAAAGTTACTGTCAATTGAACATTTTGAAGGCGTTATTGGTCCGTGTTTGTTTAAAAATGAAGAACGAACGATTGTTACTGTTAGTTCTGATTTCTTTGGACGTATAACCAACTTTTTTGGCCTAAACTTAAAGATTTTAATTTGGACTATATTTAGTTTCAACAAAAAGGCGTTACAAACCACACAACGCGACAAATCTTAATATAATTTTGCAAAAAGATTCCAGAAAATGTAATTTCTAGATTTCATGATATCAATTGGCCTCCAAAATCGTGCAATTTGACACCGGGCTTTTTTTTATAAACCTAAACAAAATATCATGTTTTTAAAAATAATTTTCAAATTTGAGAGCATTTAAAAACCAACATCCGTTATGTAATGACCGAATTACAGGCAGAAATTTTTGAAAAAAAGAACCGGTTCCTGAAAGAATTATTGTGGCATCCATTTATATAATGCGTTATTTTATACGTGTACATAATGGCCAAGATTCGAGCAATATAACATAAATCAAAATATAATCAAAATCTAAATTTTTAGTATGTTTTATTGACTTTTCTATTCGAAGGGCAAATGGAATAACTCCTTATATAGCTTAATATAACATAATTGCGATGAGCGACTAAGAAAACGCTCAGTTGATTTAAGTCTAATCTCTTATTTTAAGTCCTTTCATGTGGCCAGTATTAATGAAATTGAAATTAAAGATAATGTTAATGCTAATTATATTGGGTTGTCAAGAAAGTAATTTCGTTTCATTAGGAAATTACTTTCCGAACAACCCAATAGTTTATTTATTGGCCTTATTTCTTTAAGTGACTCATTCAATTTGTCCAACTGTACACTTCAGAATTGATCGTTGTATTGCTCGCTAGAAACTCAAAATAAAGTATTCCTTTGAAATCCTACCAAACAGATAGCATAACCTTTTTTTGATGAATAACATTGGGTTTCGAAGTGTTTTGAGCCGGTTCATCTTTTCTACTCCAGGATCTTCATCAGCTTCAAATGACCTTCCAGAACGTGGTGCATTTTCGAGATCAAAATTGCCGGATCGAAATTGTGCAAACCAGCTTTGGCACTGGCGGTTACTTAACACATCTTCTCCATACACATCGCATAATTTTTTTTTGCTTGAACAGTATTTTTATATTCTCTATAGTAAAAAAGTAAAATATGCCGAAAATGCTCTTTTTCACTTTCCATATTTAAAAGGTTAACAAGTAACCCTTGCTATATCAGCTGTCAAAATAATATGATTATACGGCTTAAGTGTGAAGTTGGTTGTGAAAAAATACAATTAAGTCCTCTCTCGGGAAACAACGAAATTACTTTCTTGACAACCTCTTATATATTAGTGAATATAAAAATAGAATTAACCCATAAAATATAAATAATAAACTGATCAGGTCAGGTAACGTTTAATTACTTTCGAATTTCTTAAACTTACTGCCCTCAATTCATAATTGTATTGGAAGTATAAAGTTGTCATCATATATATTGTATTATATAACATAACATATGTAAAAATCCCATAAAGATTCTCTCATATAAAAACGGGTCAATACTACTCGTGTTATAGTCGGATAGTTGTATTTAGTATAAACGAAATACCCAAAGTATTTACAATAAACTATACTATGAAAATATTAAACAATTTACGTTCATTGAACATTGAACAAAATACATTTACGATAAAAATAATTTGTAGAAGTAGACTTTAAGAAGTTTAATATAAGCATGCCTTTAAAAAACGATAGATTCAATGAAGCAATAAATTTCAATTGCGCAAATGTTCGAAAATTCTATACACAAATTGAATTTGTAACATTAAAGTGCATCTGGGTACTATTGGGTATACAATGATATGTATATATATGTAAGTATGCATATATATGTATATTTAAAAAGTCACAAAGGCCTATAAATAGGATGTGAGTTTAATAGATTTCTGAAATTCGCAAAATCCATTTATGTATAGAATATGCTCATATATACTAGAGAGCAGAATCAAGATATGTTTTTAGACTGGCTAGCTGTCTATTGGTTGTTTCTCAGACCTTTAACATTTTCGGAAAACCTTAATATTGTAGTTCGAAATATACTATGTTCATGGAAAGTATTACTTTCACTTTCGCATTTGTCTTTTCACTTGTCAGATTAATATATACTCGTAAGAATGCGTTTAGCTTTTTCTCTAAGCTTATCTCTTCTTAACATTCCCATTACTATTTAGAAACTGAATCTTCAATTCTGGAAAATTCTCAATATTATATTTTTTTACAAAAAAAAAATTGGAAAAAAGGAGCAATGTTTATATGGAAAAAAGCGTAGCCATGTATAATATTTATCCATAAATAAGCTGTAATATCGTTCAAATCTACTCATGCTTATTGGTAGTCGCTATACATTTTATTTATTAATAGCAATTTAGGAACCACTTACTATAAAGTAAGCAAATTTTGATAAACAAAATAAATTTCTTTCCTAGATTATCAAGTAAACTATGAATACAATTGATTAATTTATGAGTGCCGTAGTAGACTTACTTAAGTTTTGTCGTGAAAAAAAATCAATTTATTGTACCAATTTTGTAAGTATTACCATATATCAATATATAAAAATTCAATTTACCACATATATAAATTATAGGATATTTGCTTACAATACCGAAAAAGAAGATAAATATTCTTTTTTTATTTTGAGACTAAAGTTATGTAATTTATCTTAGAAGAAAAATATCAACTACAACTACAATGCTGGATAATTTAATTTTTTAAATTTTCATGAACAAAAAAAAAAGCTGGTTCTTAAATTGCCAGCAAATTTTTTATTTTTGTTTTTAGCGAAAAATATTTTTTTTTAATTTTCTTAAATTAGAAGCAAAAATTAAGTATGTGCTGGAAATTTCTTCAGTGTTATTTTTAAAATAACACTGGAGATATTCATTCAGATTTATTTCATGGCATACGAGGTCTGTTCAAAAAATATCGCGAATTTTCAGTTTCCGCGGGTTTCGTGTATTCGATTCTCCAAAAAATGGATCAAAGAATCTGCTTTGGGAACAAGAAAAAGTCACAGGGGGCCAGATTTGGGGAAAACGGTGGCTGCGACAATTAGTGTGTTGTTTTTGGGCAAAAATTCGCGCACAAGCAACGGTGCGTGAGCAGGGGCGTTATGATGGTGTAATAGCAAATTTTTGTTCTTCAACAAATCCGGGCGTTTCTGGCGGATTGCTTCGCGCAACTTGCGTATAACTAGCAGGTAATATTCCTTATTGACCGTTCTAACCTGTGGCAAGAACTCATGATGCACAACGCCCCTGCAATCGCAGAAAACTGTACGCAAAACCTTCACATTCGACAGAACATGGCGCGCTTTTTTCGGTCTGGGGCTCGTGCGGCAGCTTTCATTGGGATGATTGAGCTTTGGTTTCCACGTCATAACCAAAAACCCAAGATTTGTCACCAGCTATGACCCTCTGGAGCAAATTAGGGTCGTCGCGGACAGAGTCCAACAGCTCCTTAGCAATGTTAATGCGATGCTGTTTTTGGTCAAAAATGGGCAAAAATCGAAGACGAGCCAAAACACGTGCAAGTAAAGCAGCTGTCAAAAATTAACTGAACATTCAAATTGGCCGAACTTGTCGGCATAAGTGAGAGACATGACATAACGCAACAAAAAAATCGAAAATCAAATATACGTAACCCGCGGAAAGTCAAAATTCGTGATACTTTTTGAACAAACCTCGTACAATATTTAGTTTTCAATTAAATCATTGAAGTTATAATTGAAACTAACACAAGTACTGAAACGTGAATTCTAAGCGCCACAACACGAATACCCTCACCTGTATTCGAAGTCGAGTACGTTTGCGCACTAATCACAAACCCACTCAATAACGCCACATGTTTTGTTTGTTGTTTGGTAACGGGCCATCGGACCTTTTTTTCCGTTTAGATTAATGAGGTACAGGGGGAAACCTTCAAAAGGTGAGTTATGCGGGATTTTTACCTCGCTAAAACCTAACCTGCACCTCTGAACTTACTCCCGGAACGTTCATGCCCAGTCAAGAGTTGGGTGATGTAATATCCGACTTCCCCGTGCAGGCGAGTGACCCATTTGGTAACATGTGGGATCAGCCGATGAGTCCACCGACCCTTCGTCGAGTTGTCCCATCTCTCTTGCCAGAGGCGAAGACTCTCGGGTCTCTCCTCTTCACAGAGGACCTTTCGCCGCTCTTCCTTCTTCCTACGATACAAAATCTATTGTATGCATCCATTCAGGCGGTTTGAAGGTCCGAAAGGTTAAAATAAGACATAAGCGAAAATTATCATAGGACCATCCCTTTAGATGGTAGTCCAGCACGCTTAATATAATAACGCCACATCAGAACACATTTTATAAAAATACTTTCCTTAACTTAACAATCAGAATTTAGCTGATCACTTAAAAAATATTAAAATAAATTTCAAATAATGCTGAAGGAAATAAAATTTGTATGGGACTACGAGGTGCGTAAGAATAGCAACGTGTTTGATTTTTTTACTACACGTACAATTTTATTTGATTTTTGTATATCAATCTTTCAAAGTAGTTTCTCTTTATCAACTGAAATCGTATTTTGCAATTCAGGTACACTTCTTTCGATGTTATCGATAGTAGCACGATGACGTCCTTTTAAATATTTTTCTATCTAGGGGAATAAAAAATCACACGGAGCTCCGAACCCACAGGAGATGGTCGTGTGACAGGGGCGTTGTAATACTACCGCATGCAAGTGTTTGTAATGTCCGATCTCACATGAAGAATCCTTTATCCTTCAGATTCTTTTAAGGACTTCTCATCTTATCACAGAATTATCCTCACTTTTTCAACATTTCCATCACATTTCGAATTGAAAGCCCCTTTTACGATTTTCGTCTTCTACTATTTCTTAGCCATCCTAAAATGCTTTATGCCACCGAAAAATATTTGCTCTTGGTAAAGAATGTTCCCCATAGGCTCGTTGTTAATTTTCGTTTCTTTAGAAAAAAAGTTTGATTAAAATTAATAAGTCAATAATGGTATATTGGTCAAAGTTTGATTAAAAAATATTATAGGGTTTTTCAATAAAAGTAAATTGTTTTGTTTTTGCAAATAAAACAAAAACAAATATGGCAGAGTAAAATTTATTATTTTATATTGAATACGATAGTTGAAATTTTTGACTACATTGTGCAACAAATCACGTATTTGACGTTTCATAAATTTATTGACATAGACCAATGACTTTAAATCACTCCACAAGAAAAGGTCCAAAAGTGTTAAATAACAACTCCTTGGACGCCATTGCACATCTCGCCAAACCTTCCCCGCAATAAATCGATTATGGAATGGGCTGTGTGGTTCGTAAACTGTGTCTTGTTGCATTCATATATTCATTGAATAATATCTTTGATCAATTCAGGATGCGAAAAAGTTATTAATGATCTGTACCGCTCACCATTGACAGTAACGGCAACTTCTTTCTCATTTTGAAAAAAAAAATACGAACCGATGATGTCATCGTGGCATAAAGCACACCAAACGGTCACTTTTTCAGACTGTATAGGTTCCTCGTGAATAATTTATTGATTGCCTTCAGCCCAGTAATGACAATTTTATTTATTCACCGATTCAAAAAGCTGAAAATGCGCCTCATCTGAGAAAATGATTTTCTGGGACATTTTTTTTATTGAAAAAGTTGATAACGATTAATTTAATAAAAAAATTCGAAAATTTTCCATGCCTTGTTGTGGCGTGTATCTTTCCATGAATAAATTATAAACCCTTAGATTAAAGAATACCTGGATATTTTTTAATCTAAGGTACGTCGGATGTTCGTATATGTATAAGCAATTTTCTATCTAAGTTATCCCAAATGCGGTGTGAAATCGTAATGCTTGCATACTTTTGAGTAGATTTTTTTATGTAGACATGACACCCACTGAAATCTAGTTTTCGTAGTAGAAATTTATTGAACTCCAAAAGCATATATAATATTAATTTTAACTCACTTATTCCAAGTAAAAATATAATTCAAACACGACAGAAGGTAACATTTTTTTTTTTCAATCTTTTGGTATTAAATGCAATTGTATTTTAGATATATTATTTATTTTGTAAATATCAAGCGCCTTAATTTTGTAGACTTTCGGAGAGTTTTAAAATACGCCATTCTCCATGAAATGGTACGAGGGTCGTTCAATAAGTCCTTAGAAAATCCGAGAAATTGCGCTCGTAGTGTCGGTAAAGATTTTTTTTATAAGTAGCATTATCGACAGGAAAGCTGTCAAGTTTTAGGCTCGATCCATAGCGTAGGTCAATTTCTATCGTCGATTAAAGTTAACGACATTTATTTGTGCATAACAATGGAAAAAAGCGAGTTTAGGGCTGTCATCAAAAATCTCCATTTGAAAGGCTTAAGCCCGAAAGAAATCAAAGCCGAGTTGGATGGCACATCTGCACCTATGTTTGCGACGGTTTACAATTGTGTGAATGAATTTAAACGTGGCCGTTCATCCACAAAAGATGAACATCGTTCAGGACGCCCAGTTGAGGTGTCTACTCCTGAAATCATCGACAAAATCCACGATCTGATTTTGAACGATCAGCGAATTAAAGTGCGCGAATTAGTTGAGGCCACGGGCATATCACAAGGTACAGTCGCTTCAATTTTGCATGAAAAATTGTCTGTGAAAAAAATTTCGGCAAGATGGGTGCCGCGTTTGCTCTCAGAGGAGAATAAGCGCAATCGTGTAGTGGACTCTGAGGCTATGTTGGCACTCTTTCATCGCAATCCTGCCGAATTCCTTCGTCGATATGTCACTGTGGACGAAACCTGGATACACTACTACACTCCAGAAACGAAGAGACAGTCATCACAGTGGATTTTCAAGGGTGAACGGGCTCCGAAGAAGGCAAAAACTGTGCCATCGGCCGGCGAGGTGATGGCCACGGTCTTTTGGGATTCGCAGGGCATCATATTTATCGACGTATTACGCGTCGTTATTGCAACGGTTGAGCGAGGAAATCAAAGAGAAACGCCCCCATCTGAAGAAAAAAAAATCCTCTTGCATCAGGACAATGCGCGTGTGCACACCTGCGCTGTTTCCATGGCTAAAATTGTGGAATTGAGAATGGAATTGTTGCAGCATCCCGCTTATTCACCAGATTTGGCCCCGAGTGACTATTTTTTTTCCCCCAATCTGAAGAAATGGCTTGGCGGACGACGGTTCACTTCCAACGAGGACGTCATTGCTCAAACGGATGAGTATTTTGCAGAACTTCCGAAATCCTATTTTTTGGAAAAACGGTTGGAAAAGTGTATAGAGCTTAAAGGAGATTATGTTGAAAAATAAAAAATTTTTTTTTAAAAAACAGTTTTTTTCTATCTTTTTCTAAGGACTTATTGAACGACCCTCGTAGCATACCGAAATGATTGCATACTTTTGTTTATATTGAATAATAATTATCGCGAAATGAAAGTATAAATGCGGTATTATTAAATTTTAAATAATTTACTAAAATTTTTATTAAATTTTAAATAATTTACATAATCAGTTTTATTCTTTACAACAGCAAATAGAAAGTTTCTATTTTAGAATACGAAATATTTAGTGAAAAGTTTTTTTGTAAGTGTGTCCGTTCTTAAGAATGTATTCTCGAAAAAATTAGGACAGATTTTTTATGTATAGGCCTATCCAGGTCTTCTATAATCTTTGTGCTAATCTTACTAAATACAATTCACAGTGACAAATAATGTTGACAGGAAAATACCCTTTATTATGAAAAATATTATTAATGAGAGCACAGAGCTTGGTCACAGATAACTAAATAGTCGTTTGCAAGTGCGAGTAGCTTCCTATTTCTCTATAAAATGCAAATAAGAAAAGTCTCTAATATATTAATATATACTCAAAATTGTTTAAAAATTTTATGTTACGAAAAAATTTATAATTTATTTTAAATTATAAATAACAGATTATTTTTAATAAAATTTATTTTCGAAAAAAAGTTTTTTTTTGCTTTATAACCAACTAAATTTCGTAAATTTTATTGACATTTAGTACAAAAAATAGTAATATTATTAAAATAAATTTGTAATAACAGAATATTATTAACTATTCAAGATTTATTAGTCAGTTTGCTTCATATTCTCTTCTAAAATATAAGGACCTTATAGTCCGTTATTATTTATTACTGAAAACAAGATTTATAATGAACGTTTATAGTGAATATGAATACCTAAAAGGAACAATATTACAATTTTTATTTATTTATAATGATATATATATATTTTTTAAATAAATTTGAGTTTACTCTATGACTATACAACGCCTTTGAAATAATATAGGATAATATATTACTTTCTCAGTAATAAAAGATGAACTTTATCTAACTCTTATCGGAACCTTATAGTATAAGATCGATAAATGTTTGTAACTAAAATTTTTGTCTGTATGAAAACTTTACCATAAACCTTTAAGCACTTTTCTTATAATAGACCAAAGTGTTTAAAGTCAACAAGATTAATATATATGGGATGAAAATATGTCTAAATAATTTATATATGATAATTTTCCCAAAATTAAATGCGATTTATTTACATTCAAGCTAAAGGCATTATTAATGAATAAATTATTAGCTAAAAATATATGCATAGATTCATATAAACTACACTTAAGTAAGTTTATTTATAAGCTCACTGAAAGTTTCCCAGTAATATCTAATGGGGTTTTTGCCACTATTTTATACTAATAACGTCCTTAATCTCAAAATGTTTCCTACTTTCATATAAAAATATTTTTCTGGTAAAAAACACTATAAAACATTGATATTAGAAAGGGTCACTTTACATTTAGAAAGGTTATAATTATTAGTAGTTTTAACAAATATTATTCCAAATTAATTATGTTTTGAAATATTCAATTTTAATATACACTAAGAAATATTTCTTCAGTATAAACTTAGAATGGCTTAGTAATAAATTAACCAGAAAATTTATTCTAGATAGTATTCAAAAGTAAAGTTTTTCAAAAAAAACATTTTACACTTTCGGATCTGTTTCTTTAGAATAACAAAAAACCACGCGTTAGTTGGATATGATTTTATTGGTTATTATGTAAATTAAAAATTTTATTTTAGTTTTCTAAGTTAATGGTAACTCTTTTAAAATAGTTTCTTTGCTTTTTATTTGCGGTGGCGTTGTCACTACTGTTCGTATCAGTACTGGAAGGGTTTAATTGGAATCGTTTTCAGCTCCTTGGCTACACTCTTTTTGATATTATTGACAGTATCAAGATAACCTCATTTCAATCAGTTTTTAATTCTATCGTAAGGACTTTAATCAGGTGAAGAGGATAATAATGAAACCATTGGAATTCATTTTTCTAGGGAAAAAAATTGTTGAAAGAGGAGTATACAACTACGAGGGTCATTCAACAAGTGATAGCGTGGAGTATACAACTACGAGGGTCATTCAACAAGTACTTAGCCTCACCGCCCGATGGAATTGCTGTCACAAAAGAAATTTACCATTGTGCAGTACATCCTTTTAATAGCCTACTGTCAAAGTTTCAGTCGATTCCATTCATTAGTTTTGTTTTGAGAGCCTTTGAAAGCGAGCGTGTCGGTCGGTTGCACAAAAATGGAAAAAGAACAATATCGTTCGGTGATTAGATTCTTGTTTTTGGAAGGGAAAACGCGCAGCGAAATCAAAGATCGCTTGGATGCTGTGTATGGTGACTTTTCTCCTTCGATGGCGACCGTCAAGAATTGGTTCAACGAGTTTGTTCGTGGCCACACGTCGGTTTTTGATGAGCCATGCCCAGGTGGCCGAAAACGGCTGCTACGGAGGAAAACGTTAAAAAAGTCTACGATCTCGTGTTGGCAGACCGTCGATTGAAGGTTCACGAGATAGCTGAGACTGTGGGCATCGCAGTAGGAACGGTGCATCATATTCTACACGAAGAACTGGGTATGAGAAAGCTGTCGGCGCGATGGGTGCCGCGTTTGCTCACACCGGAAAACAAGCGCAACCGTGAGACCACATCGCCGACGGTTTTGGCGCTGTTTCAGCGCAATCCAGCGGATTTCTTGCGTCGTTTCGTGACTGTCGACGAAACATGGATTCACTGGTACACACCAGAGACCAAGGAACAGTCGAAACAGTGGACTTCACCCGGCGAACATGCTCCGAAGAAGGCGAAAACTGTTCGATCGGCCGGAAAGGTGATGGCCACCGTTTTCTGGGATTCACAAGGTGTGATCCACATCGATTACCTCGAGAGGGTAAAACAATCACGGGGCGCTACTATGCTGACTTATTGGGCCGATTTGACGTCGAATTAAAGAAAAAGCGGCCCCGCTTTGCGAAGAAAAAAGTGCTGTTCCACCACGATAACGCGCCGGCTCACACCTCCGCCGTCGCCATGCTGCCCCATCCACCGTAGCAAATTGGTCGAATTGCGCTACGAATTGCTGCCCCATCCACGGTACTCTCCAGATTTGGCCCCTTGTGACTACTTTTTGTTTCCAAACCTGAAAAAATCACTCGCCGGGAATAGATTTGGGTCGAATGAGGAGGTCATCGTCGCCACGGACGCCTATTTTGCTTCCCTCGAGAAAATGTATTTTTTGGACGGGTTAAAAAAGTTATAGCTTCGCTGGGCCAAGTGTATCGAGCTTGAAGGAGATTATGTGGAAAAATAAGTAGGCTAAGTACTTGTTGAATGACCCTCGTATCTGCAATATTCGATTGAAGGCGAAGACTTATTTGTAAATTTATGCTTTGGACTTTTTTTATTTTTCGATAATCTGACTTTTCAAAAGAACATTTTCAAAAGTTTTCCATGTTGAAGGAATCTCCGAGAGAGGTTTGTCTGCTACTTCTTCTCGGATCTCCAAAAATACCATATACCACCGAAAAACTTATACTATTAATAAGCAATGCTCCCAACAAAACCGTTGCAACTTTACGAAAGTCGAAGTCGCGGATTCATCAAGATTAACACAAAATTTGATAGGACATCAATGCTCCAAATTTTGATGTTCCATTTTTCGTATCGCACTACAAAAATACAACTTTTATTACCAATTCCTTTAAGGAAACTGCCAATGTAAGGCTACGCGATCCATAGAGTATCTAAATGCTCTTTGGATCTGTTGTGACACGACAAAATAGTCTCTCAGAGACCCTTCAAATAAAAAAGAAACAAATACAACTTCAGTTATCATACCCTATTGGATCGAGTCGTTACCGTAGGAGGTTGAAACCTACCTAATAAAAAAATTACAGAAAAGCTGGATTGTAGAATTTAAAAAAAAAATAATAATTTTTATTTATATTTAAACCTTTTTTTAAAAATATTTATATTAATAGACAAAATTTTAAAGTTTTCCTGAAATTGAAATTATGTGTTTTTTTAATTCAATTATAATTTTTAAACATAAAATATATTTTTCAAATTTTGATATTGAAATCTTGGGAATGTATTTTATTCGTATCATCTCATGTTCTCCAAAAACCTAAATATGATATACAAAGAATACTTTATCTTAGACAAATATGATTGGATGCTAAAATTTAAAATATGTAGAACATATTTATAAGAGTCGTCATTATTTCGAATATTGTATGTTAGGAATTAGGAATATTATTCTATGTGGGCATGAAATTAGTTAGATTGCTTTGATCGAACGAATATGAATCACTTCTAATGATAAAAGCTAACATTCTTACAAATCCGATTTCTACCCACAAACTTATTTTTGGTTACTTAGGTTACTAAAATATAGTAGAATTTCCATCTATAAGAGGATAGGCAAAAAAGTAACGACATCATTACCTATAATATTTTAAGTATTAAATGTATAACAAAAACCAATTTAAAAAAACCCTCTAATATGAGATTTGAATAAAGTTCAAAACTATTAGTGAGCACAAAGAAATTCATCTTTAAGAGATATTTATGGCTTACTTATGTGTATGAGGATTTCATCCCCTTGAAAATGTTCTAACAAAAGTTTGTTTATACAGAAAACTGTCATTTCTATAGTAATAGTTATTTAAGAAAAGAAAAACATTTATTTTTAATAATATATTAATATGCTTAGTTTCAATTAAAAAAAAAAGAGAACATAACATTTTTATTATTATCGAATTACTTCCTGTAAATACTTTTATGCAAAACTAATCATTTTATTTTCCCACCCTTCAATAATATCATCACGTTTAGATATTCCAAAAGAATAACCTAAATTTAAATGATATTTAAGAATGTAAAGAATTTTCCGAGAATTTAATGCTAAATTAAGGAATAATTGAACTTTACTTTATATGCAGAATCAACAAGTAAAAGTCAATAATATTAAATTGATATTGGCTTCAAAAATAGGAAAATATCAATATTTACCATATTTTTCCATTTTATATTTCATAATAATACGAGTATACTATAAGTTGATGGTAAATAATAATTTAAAATATATTAAAAAAAATATTCAATTATTCTAACTTCAACAAGACAAAGGTGGAATGTAAGAGTTAAAAACAAAAATACAAATTTAATTATATCCCTATATTGTTAAAATCCAAATAACCCCCTTTTTTTAAAAGCCAAATATTTTGAAATACTGAAAACTGAAAATCATCCTTAAATTAACCCAAAACTAATCATATAGAAACTTACCGAAGCGTAAAAAGTCAAGAAATTTCTAATAAAAAAAGTCAAGAAATTTCTAGGTAGGCAAATACCTGGAAATTATTTTCAATACAAAGCATATTGATTTGTTTATAATATAATACTCATACAATATATTTAGAAGAGTATAAGTTTCTATATTGTAGTGTACCATTATGTATTGTTTTCCAGAAATTTCCATAAACTTATAAGCGGTTAAGGAGTTCTCTCTGAAATTATAAGTTTACGCACTCTTTTAGATTATTAAGAATTGAAAATACAAACAAAAATTTTATAGAAAACTTGTTGAAACTATAAATATTCTGTTTGTGAAATTAATATACCAATAATTTTAATGAGTCGATGTGATATTGTTTTCATTTTCACTTGGACTTATTATAAAGTTTTAAGGATACTTAATCATAGAATAAATGGAAAAGAAGAAATTTTTGCTTTATAAAATAGATTTAAGGACATGACACTAAAAAATATAGTAAGTATCTAACCCTTTATGTTAATATCAATTTTGAAATTCTGAAAATATCAACTTACTAAACTTTAGAGTATACAAATCGATATTACTTATGTTAATATAGAATTAAAGGATAATACCATAAAATATGTTATAAACTTAAATATTTTTGATTAATACTATTCTCTAGTGGTTTTATTTGATTTATATGTTATTGTTTTTTTGTTGTTGATATTTGTTGATTAGAATTCAATAAATATTCGCATTTAAATTTATCCTAGAAACTATCCTTCAACAAATATAAAATCTATTTCAAAATCTATTCGTCAACAAATATCAAATCTATTTTAGAAATTATCCTTCATTACATAAACTATACTATAATTGAACTTCTACATATATGAGAAGGTATTATCTTTGTACAGTTATAAATCTATATTCGAATCCTTAAAGTAAACTTTGTAGGAAAATCCAAATAACCAAAGTTTTCTGAATTCTCAGTAGTCCAATATTAGAATCCCCCCCCCCCTTGTTTGAACGTTGTTGTCAATTTAACTTTCATGTAAAAATATAAAAAAAATCCCTTTTGTTGAGAGAAAAAAATTTTTAAACTTTTATTAGGGCAAAAAAAAAATTTTATTTAACAAAAGTTTTAGTTGATTTTGAATTTATTGAAGAAAATTATCTATGCTCATTCCGAAGTCAATCATTATGGTTTTCTTTTTATAAAAGTTCTATCTTCAAATATTAAAAGATGTAAACATGAAAAATAATTACTTAATAATTACAAAAAAAATCGACTGAAATGTTAATTAAATATTACTTTTTTCTTCTTAATAGTTAATAGTATTTATCTTAAAGTTGAGTGATTGGATTTGAGTAAAACAGCTATGTGGGTACTCGACCACTTTTTGAAAAATTATTCTAAGTTCGTGTCCTGTAATTATAGCTTTTATACAGTACGAATGGACAGACCTGTTTTTGTTTTTTATAAGTCACTTGCAATAAGGGGGTTATTAATATCCTTATGCAATGGGTGCCGGGTCATGTGGGAATTGTGGGGATTATGTACTCTACTCGTACATTTAATGGTGCTATACCGGATGTTTGGATTTTATAGCAGCAGTCGCCCACGACCATTGGGATTAAGATACGCTCAATCAGCGCATAAACCATAACTGAATATTATCAGTAAGTAATCACTTACAAGCTGATCACCTCAACTAAAGGGAATTGTGGGCAAAGAAAATGCTGACAAGTTGGCTGGAGATCATAGTCATTCCCAATCTGCCTCACATACTAACAGAATGGTAACTAATAACATTAGCCATCCGCACACACTATGACTAGACTAATAAAGACACATTTTTGTCATCCCATTGGATAATTACCAATAAACAAGTCTATTCAGCATCCATACCGAAATTCTGGAAGCGAAAACTCCTCAAAATCCGGATTGTATATACTGCTCTAATTCATAACTTCCTTTTTGGCAACATGAATCGTCCCTTATGCCAATCCTGTGGCACCGATTTCACTATCATTCATATTCTATATGACTGCCACTTAAACAATAATTACTTCGCGAGCTGGGTTCCTCGCATTGTGGAACTTCTGGATCCAACAACTCCATTTAAACTTCTACAACATAATAATCTTCTCCACAAAATATAACAAAATTTTTAATATTCTTTACTACTAACCCGAGACCAGTCTTTTTCAGATAACTTCCCACATGTACTATGAAAACGCCAAATGGCCCCACAGTCATGGCGCTATGAAGTAGCCTCTGGCATATGTTTAAGAGATCTTACAACCAAACAAATAAACAATATCCTTATAATGATTTGCATGTCGCGCATGTGGAAAATGTTAGAAGAGATAGAGAGGTGTTGGTGCACTTGTCTATGTTTTGTAGATGGTTGATCTGCTGCAGCTACCTGTTGTCTTCGCTTAGCACATGATCGATTTACTGTAGCTATCGTCCCGCTTATTTTCGTGCAGTTTTTGTGGCGGTGCCATGTTTTGTCTACTAGGAGGGGCGGCCATTATGTCTATTTTGGGTTGTTGTCTTTGACCAATATGATCAAAACTGCTGTATGCTGCACCAATTTGGGCAGATGGGTTGATAAGAGTAACCCACTTATGAGGAGTTGTCTCAGTCTACCGCAGGAGAGCATTAAGATTAGCCTGGGCATTCCAGAATGGTGTCATAGGAAGTCATTTTTGTTGTGGTCGGAGTGATACTGATAGCAATTCTGCCACATGCACAACGTAACAACGTGGTCGAAGCAATGCGTATAAGGGAAAGAAATCGAATTAAAGCGGCAGGACAAAATCGTAGGTTACTGCTGATGATGTCAGATAGACTCATCGTCTTATCCTGGTGGTGGATCCATGGTTTGATCGGCGATATAGTGATATTGGCTACTACCTTTTCCAATTTTTGACGTGACGTAGTTGTTCTCGCGCTTCCCAGTATCGTATTAAATTGGATTGCAGCCCTTTTTGTGACAGGGTATCGGAGAGCGCAGAGCACGTATTATTTTACTGCACCCGATTTCATGCGAAAAGTGAAGAGGGACAGAAGGGTGCTGGCGGGCCCCTGACGCCGGAGAGTCTTGTGACCCTTATGTTGATGTGTTTGCAACAACAGTCCTCAAAAGAGTGCGTTTATCTGAGCGGGAACAAAAATGGTAAGGGGAGTATAACAGCGTAGTGTTTACAATCAATCTCTACCCCACGAAGTAATAACTGACGGAGGTTCCGTCAGAATACATAGGAAAGTGACCAAGTAAAAAAAACACACCCAACTAACCCAATGCCGTAAATTTAACTCAATACTCTGATGCATGCAGCAAATTTGATCGGAAAAGGGGTCTGAATCCGCGTAGCTATACTACTTCTTACTTGGTTGAACTTTTGAATAGAAAATTTATGTCAAAATTAAGAAATTGGAAGATTTTGCTCATATTCTCCGATTGAACTGGGAGAGACTTTGAATAAATTTGTAATAGATTAGGTAACTTTTAACAAGAGATATGTTTTCAAGGTATACGAAGATTTATATATAACACAATATTTGTTAATTAGAAGCAGCATCCTTGAATAATTTAATTTAATTTATAAAGTGTTAATTAATGCAATAATGCAAATTTTATCTTATGTTATTTTAATAAATATATCTCCTAACATTTATCAGTGCCTTCAGTTCAGTAAAAATTCAGAAAATTCATATTTTATGTTATTTTTAGGAAAGGAAAAACAATTCTCTTATTTCTATATAAATAATCAAGTAGTGTAATAAATACTTAAAAAAAAAGGTGTAATTTAATAATTTGGTAGTTTTTAAATACAAAATAATTACTATTGATGAACATGGTAAAAAAATTCACTTTATTAATAAATAACTCAAGGATAAATGGGCGAAATTATTTATTTTGAGTGCTTCAAATATTTTAAAATGTTTGCTATCAAGTTTAGTTCATATAATCTCTTTTTATTATACAATATAAAATGAGTTGATAGAGGAATACTAAATTGAGCAGAAATAATTAAATTCGTTTTAATTTGTCAATTGGAAAAGGGTTTACTAAAAATATATGTTAAATATATTTTCATTATTCATAGGGACATTGTTACATACTTATTTATCCTTTGGAAAATTTAGATAATTTGACATTTTTTGTTAATAGTTTTCAATTCTACTTAATGTACCGAGACCTTTTAAATAGAAGAACTTTTTAAAAGAATTACAATTTAAATAATATACTCAATATGGAAAAATTTGCACAAAAAGTTGTGAACATTTTTCTATTAAGCAAAGTTTTTTCTTGCTGAAAGTTTTAATGGAAAATATTGTGTCTATAATATTAAATTTGATTTATATTTATATAAGAAGTGATAGAGGAGAAATGAGACTATTTTTTCAATTTTATCCCTTTCAAAGTAATATTTTTCGGCAGCTATATACAGGCGGAGGCGTTATTTCTACTCTTGATAGCTGTGCTAAAAGGCTTCACTTGAAATCGCTTTCAGCTCCTCAGTTACACTGATTTTGATATTATCAGCAGAGCAAAGATAAAGTCCTTTCTAGTGGTTTTTGATTTTGGAGAACCAAAAAAAATATTACAAGGATTAAGATTAGGTAAATAGTGTGGAAATATTCAGATGGCAGGAAAAGTTGTCATGGTCGATCGAAACAGAACAACTTTTTTTTTGAGCATTTGTGAAAAATTTTAATAAAAAAGAGTTCTTTTCATAAAGAATTCCGTGAAAGGTTCTATATTTTCATCAGTTTTCACTGTAAAGGACCTCCTTGAGAGAGGACCTTCTTCCATTATATTTCGGCTCACCAAAAATTGATTTTTTAAAAAAAACTTGTACTTAAAAGGACGCAATTTACCAAGCTTAATATTTAATTAAATTAAATTTAAGTTTTCGTAGTTCACTACAAAAATACAACTTATTTTACCACCCACTATAGATGGCTTTATAGTTATCGGATAGGGTTGGAATTTGTAATAAACATTTAAAAGGGACTAACGTATAAGCTACGGGGATGAGAAATATTCACTCTTACCAGATCGGTCTCAGTGGTGCCAATCACATTACAGCCACACCTCGTGTATCGTAATTTTTTTCGTAAACTAATTTGAAAAACTATAAAAACTTTCTTATAAGAAAAATATATGTTTTGATTTAACTTAATATACAATTAATAATGTATAAATGTTATCTCTGTAAGAATTATTAGTATATATTTGAAGGGAGTGTATTTATTACTTTTTAACTTTGCAATTAAAATTTTCATACAATAAGTGAAGCTCTTACAGTATTTATTATAGAGTAGTTAGTATCGTCTTGAATTTTCAGATATTATTTTACCATCAACAAATATATTATTATTTTATTTGTAAATACATCATTTTGTCGTTTTCTTATAAAATTGGGATCGAACTGATATTGATAGATTATATCCGATAGTAAAGAAAATTTTTCAATTTCCTTAATAAATACTCCTTTTCAACTTATAGTACACATTTTCTCTACAAATGGAATTATAGAAAGTTATAAATATGCTACGAATAAAATTAATTTATTTTATTCCTGATTGACTATATAAATACGATATTACTATGAAAATTCGTCATAAATTCTTTTTTACTAAATTTTATGGCCACTTTCATCCAAAAAAAAGCTATAGAAAAGAGAACCAATTTTAACAAATATCATAAAAAATACTCAAAGGATATAAGAATTTGATAGTATATATCAGTATATGTGTCTCGTAAAAATTGAGAGAATTGTGTACAACAATGTCTGTCAGCGCCATCAATTTAAGAATATTGCTATTCGGTTTTATATGTGGAAATAAAATTTTATGCTAAATACAATCGATTTAGATTCAATTGTGAACAACCGTAAAGTAATTCGTGGTCAAATTGACTTAATTTTTCAGATTAAATTGATATTATTCTCATTCTAGTATTCCACCATAATCAAACCTTTTTGTTTTTATTATTACTACGATTAAATGTGAGGTTTATTATATTTTTATTTGTAATTCGATTTGTAGACTAATTTATTAACAATATTTTTTGGGAAAATAAAATTTGATTCCTCATTGAATTTCTCTGATTATGTGATTATTAATTTTTAAATATATATTATGATTATTTATTAATTGCCCAAATTATATTATTATTATTATCAATAAAAAAAAATATTTAAGTTTTCTATAAATGTAAAAAAATGGTTGTTCAAAGCAGTGCTTTTAAGTGGCTCTTTAGTTGATCATCGCTTAGCAAATACTTGAACACACTTTCGACTCAACAATTCATGTTGATCGACCAGTTTTCATATTAATTGCCAACAATCGAATTTTAACTTTGAATAATATTCCATCACAAAAACAATTTTCTATTCACTGTTAAGAATAAAAAAAAAAGAAATTAAACTTATTTTTTACGATATACGAGGTGTGACAGAAAAATAATGAAACTCATCTTGCCGGGATCTATCTAGCACCACTGTAAACTTTTCCTCTAGACCTTCTACACGTGCATTATAACCATGTCCACAAATTACTGTTACAGAAAATAGAACAGCGTAATTTGTAGCAAAGACCTGCCATCAATCGATCCTATAGTGAGTACTTCCGCTCTCATTAAATGAACTTATTGAGACGTATATATTAGGGCAAAAGTATTTAAAGACATTTGTTAGAAAAAAGGAAATAAAATAAAACTCAGAAATTAAAATTAATAAATTCTTTTTAGAGAATTATTTATATTTATTGCCACCACGATTTTAAAGAATCATATCTCCTCGTCAGTAGTCTGGTACAAAAGATGAAGAGTAAGACTGATTAGGCCAAATTATGCGGAGAACAGGGTCCTGCCCAAAAAAATGATTGTGCATTACCTTTGGGACTATAAGCGATAAACGGTTAACCTGAAATCCTTAAATGCAAATAAGAAGAAGTGAACTTAACAAACGATACAAGCAATTACGCCTACCAGATAATAGGTCAAAAATGACAATAATTACTATACAAAACGGTATTGAAAGCTTTTATGGACATATAGACTCGAACTTTGGTGTTTGATTAAGCGTTCCAACTCCCATGAGAATTCAAATTCAGTAATCCTGCTAACGGTCCCTTTTAAGCACGAAATAATGCTGCCCATTGTGATCTAAATGTACCATTCATTTTATAAAAAATACCATTCGAGTTTGCCCTACCATCATTATCCTCTAGCTAGAAAACTGTTTATTCCCATCCTTCCATTATGCACCCACCAACGTTTTAAATGGCCTCGAGATCTTTAAAATTCATAAAATAAATCATCGCGTTCTTGACATTTCTCATCAAGAGCATATGTGGTTCGGTGACAAAAAAGCATTCTTGGAACACCAAAAAGCAGTGGAAGATGAACCTCTTTCAGGGAGGTCTTCGAAATCAAAAATTGATGAAAATATGGAATATGCGAAACTCTTGTGAAGTCAGACCGTCAATTATTATTGAAGCAGATGAGTAGTCAGAAAAGGGCTTCTTCGCGTCAAATCCGACACTGAAGACAGAGAATCCTACGGCTTTCTCCATAAACGAATTAATGATCTTATATTTGCTCAGCTTCCCTATTCGCCTGATCTACCATAAATCCGTTCAATTCAAAAACCACTTGAAAGGACTTCATCTTAGTACTGTCGATGACATTCCCCGCAAGGAGGTCACTTCTGGGTAAATGATCCAGCTAATAAGATCTGTATAAGAAGTGTCCTACGGGTCTTGGTGAACTCGTAATTCTGAGTTGTTCTAGCAGTGCCAGAAAACTACAAGTTTCCTTACTGAAGCTCTTTAGAGTGAGTGTACAACCAGATACGCTTTAAAAATATAAAAACTTGTACTATTGGGGTCGGCAGCCTCACGGTGATTCGTCCGCCGTGCTCGATCAAAGTGAAGAGCTTGATGGCTGTGGTTGCTTTGTGGTTGCAACCTATATTGCAGATACAGTCTTAGAACTCTCGGGTGCTATTACTGTATATGGTAATGGAGGTTTAGGTAGGCTTTGCTAACAACAGTAAGGATAACTAGCTTGTAACTTGTTACTGACTGTTAGCAAATGGACCTACCTGTGATGGATGAAGCTGGTAAGAGGTAGGACAAGGTAGTTGCTCAAGTGTGTGTGGAGTAATGAGGGAGCAATCTGCTGGTTGAATCCTACCAGCAGACTGCTTCCTCAGTACTGCTTACTGCAGGAATTGACTGAAGATTGAATGTTTAACTGCTTCATTCATAGAGTACGATAAATGTCTAATAGCGGTAAATGACAGAGATGGGATAAGGATCACCTTACTATAGCGAGAGCACCTGAGAGAACCTGAGAGAATGTTCCATGTATGAATTAGCCCAAGCAGGATAATCAAATGCTTTAGATTGAAGCAAGCTGGATTGACAAAGCGTTGATGGCGAGTTAGGTTATAGATTAAGATGATACAACTGCCCGGATCTAGTCAGCTGAGCTGGCGAAATCCATTACTTGACAGTTCTATTTTGAATAAAAATTAAATAAAATTGTTGCAAAAATAAAAATATATTTAAGAGTATCCTGGACAATAGTCTTTACTCTCAAAAGATGAAGCAATGTAATAAACAATGTGATGACATCGCTGGATTTTGGAATTTTCAGTTGAGACGATAATTTTATAATCACCAATAATTTTTTCATTATCTAGGAAAGGGTACAATCGTTCTAAAATAAAGTTTTCAAAAATCTTACCAATGATTGATAGGAAGCTAATATGAAATTGGAAAATTCATCAGGTTGTTTGGTTGAGGGATCATTTTAATAACTGAAAATGTCAAAAGTAAAGAAAAAAAAAATTTGTGCACAAAAAAAAGCAATCTCATTATTTTTATGCCAGACTTCGTAAGCTTACTTAGTGTCCAGCATTCTAAAATATAAACAACCCCATCTTTGATGGGTGGTCAAATTATTAATGTAGAAAATCAATGTACACCCAATCCTTTGGTGTGGTATTAACGGATAAGTTTGCGACTAATACGCAAGCATACTCGAGTTAAAAATACATCCTATGACATCCTGTCGCCTTAAGTGTCATTTCAGTTTGAGTTTTTCTTAAAATGATAACAAAACAAACAAAAAAGTATTTCGTAGAAAAAAGTATATATTTTCAAAGAGTGGGCAACTCATTTGTTTTTCCATTATAACAGGATTATTATGTAAACTAAAATGATAAATGTCGAATTTGGTTTTCAAAAGAAATCAATCAAATTTACCTTTTCGAAAAAGGTTGATTAATCAAAATTGTATTATAGAAATAATTAATTTTCTTATTTTATTAATAATTTTCAGAATGAAGGGAAAATTCGAATAAATGTATAAGAAATTTTGAGGAAAAAAATTACAAGAAGAAAAATTAATTTTTTTTTAATAAGCCTATAAAATTTCCTACACAAAATTGGAAAATACTGAATATTCTATATTTTAAGAAAGAAGTGCTATAAGCAATGAATTTCGATTGAAAAAGTGTTAAAAGTTTCTAATCGAGTTTTATTATAAATTTTCTTAAAAGTAATTGTTTTCAATTTTCAATTTACACTAATTAAATTCAAAGTTATTATACATTTAAAGATAACAAATTTCTGGTAAAATATTCATGTTGACTATTAAAATAATTTATAGATTGTATAAAGTTGGTAAATTGTCGATAATATCATTTAAAGTTTCTTTTAATTTTCATCATCTTAATGGTAATAATACTCGTAAAAGTCATTTTAACTTTTACATACATACACACACATTCATATAACATTTTGAAATTATCCTGAATTGATATTAAACAGAAATTCACATAATTCAATTACATTTAAATTACATGAAGAAAATTTGTTATAAAATCACATACGCGTAAAGAAATAATCACTTTTTATGATGAAGATGTGAAAATACCAATAAAAATTAATTTAAACTATAAAAAGAAAATTGTAAAACCTTGAAGAAGTAATTTGGATTTTTATTTTATTACCTTCTAATGTGTTGAAAAAGGAATTTTTGTCATGATGATTCAGTAAATATGCGTTGATATGAGAACGAACCTTTTTGCTATAATTTACTTGTATTAAAAGTTCTTCTTGTAGCTTTAGTTTTTCAGTGATTTATATTGTTGTCCATAAAGAAAAGACAGAGCATTTTACTTTCTTTGTGTCATATCAAGGAAAACTTGCCATCGAAGAATCAGGCACACAAACAATTCAAATGTCACCAGAAACTAAGGCTGCATCAGGCTTGCTATTGTATTAACGTACGAGTAAGCTTTTACTTGTAAAGTGACGATAACTACTGCGACAGCAGCTATAGACGTAAACGATAACGTTAGTCCAGTCCTTTTAGTTTTTCCTTATGGTTGCTGCTATTTTATGACCATGAACAACATAAATTCTGAACAATATTAAATATCTGACTTATGTTTGTGAGAATTTTCTTCAGAAATTTAAATGGTTTCTGTCGTATGCGAGTATGTACATACATACGCGTATTATTGTTAAGTTAATAATCTGACCCCGACATGAGTTTTTTTCCTCTCTCTCAATATTTTTCTGTTCCTTAGGAAATCTTTGTCAGTTAAGCCAGAGTAGATATTCAATGCCTTAAAGTACATAGGAATATGTGAATGTTCATGGGAAGTTTGGTATTTATGGATTCATTAGATGGTATAGCAAAAGGCACGAATCGTTAATGGCTAGTTGTGGTAGACTGTGAAGTCTAATTAACATGCAAACCAACCATTATACTATTGCAGATACATTCTATCATTGGCTCTGGCCGATCTTCTTGTTATACTCATTTGTGTTCCGATGGCATCAATTGTTTATACGTTCGAGTCATGGCCATGGGGTGGTACACTATGCCGCGTAACGGAATGTGCCAAGGACGTATCAATTGGCGTGTCCGTTTTTACATTGACAGCATTATCCGGAGAACGTTACTGTGCAATTGTCAATCCACTAAGGAAACTTCAGGTAAGTAATCATAATTCAATCTTAATTTAGTCTCAGAGTTTTGGGTTTTTTTTTCTATTGTATATTATATCCATTTTATAGACTCGCCCATTGACAGTGTTCACAGCGCTGATGATATGGCTTATTGCCATTTTATGTGCAACACCTGCTGCTATCGTATCAGATGCAGTGCCAAGAGTCTTGGATAATACTACGAATCGTACAATAATCGTTTGTACACCATTCGGACCAGATGGACCTTATACCCAAATGTATACAAGGTGCGTAAGTTACAGACTGACTTATCCTGATCAAAAATTATTCTTAATAACTGGGCTGAAATTTATCCAATACTTAATGCGAATCATTCCTTAATTAGCTGCTTAATTAATGTTCGTCTTCTTTTTACTGCTAATCTATTATAATCCATGTTTAATAGAATCCTTTTATACAGCTACGATGATATTGGCAATCAATTAAATAATCACAATAAATAATTACGATCCTAACAAATAGTTATCCGTCCATTTCATAGAAATTCCATATTCAATAATATTACCAATATTTCGAAATGCTTAATCATAGTTCGATTTTATTTATAGAGCCAATGAAATTAAATTAATCAGGCATGATTTGAACTTAAGAAATTATTTCTATAATTCCATAATTTTTATGATGTGAACAAAGAAGCTAGTACATCAACAAATGAATTTTTCCGTTTCCATGTAGGATTGAGTATCTAGATTGTCATTCTAATGTGGCATTCCTAAATTTTTATTTGATAAATCATACCAGTTATTATAGGAAAAAATTCCTATTTGTATTCGTCGATTAGTCAATTATTAATATTCATTAAGGATATAGTCAAATCTATATACTCGTAATTTTTTAAATGAAAATTTACTTAAAAAATCAAAAAGTATATTAATTCAGAAAGTTTACCAAAAATTCTAATATCTACAATATTATTTTTTTTGTGATTAAATAATTTAATATTTATCAAAATATATATTTTTATTTACTTTATTGCGTATTATTTTCATTTAATATGGTCTAAAAATATAAAATTTGCCGATAATTTCTAATGAGATTTATTTTGTAAAAGTATTTTTTCTTTTTTTAATGTTTATCAATATCATATGTGTAGTTTATGATTAAATATGTGGAATATTTGCAGATACACTGTAATTGGTAAAGCTATAATTTATTACTTCTTTCCATTATCAATTATTGGAGTATTATATGCATTGATGGCACGTCGTCTTCATTTGAGTACCAGGGAGATGCCCGGCGAAATATCAGGACCACAGAGTCGAGCTCAGGCACGTGCTAGACGTCATGTAGCAAGGATGGTTGTCACCTTTGTGATTGGTATGTTGATATGAATATATTTCGTTTTATAAATTTACATATTTCATTATGATTTATTTTATATTTGCAGTTTTCATAGCGTGCTTTCTTCCTCATCACGTTTTCATGTTATGGTTTCATCTTTATCCAAATGCAAACGAAGAATATGACGCATTCTGGCATATTGTCCGAATGGTTGGATTCTGTTTCAGGTAAATATTTATTATACTATTAAAAATTACTATTTATTTGTATAGATCATAATAAAAATGTATGTACATATATACTCATAAATGGTAATAAAAATATATTTGATAATTGAAACGTAGTTAAGGTAATATCAGATATATTTGAGATCAAAATAATATTTAATAAAAGAATAAAAGAAAAATTTTACTATCATTTATGATTTATTTATTTAGAATTTATTTGATGTTTTCCTAATATTGATAACCTTTGAGGAAGTGGCTTAAGCTATAGTGTCAATATTGAGAAGGAAAATGCCATAAATCATCATAAATTTATTCCATTAAGTTTATTATAATAAGACCGTAGATTTTCGTATTTAAATTAAACGCACAAGCTGTTTATTAAATTATTTATTTTTATTTAGTTGTTTAAAATAATTGTTGTTTAAAATAAAATATTTACCAAATGCGGGATGCGTAAATGGAAATTTTCCATTAATTTTCGGACTGTATGTAATTTTATGCTCTGGAATTGTCTTGGGCGCTTTAGTATAGACCATACTTTTCTCATTGCTCCAGGAAATATAGTCAAATGGTGTCAAATTGCAAGATCTTGTATATCATTAGATCTCGTTATTTTGAGAGATAATACGTACTGCGGATTTTATTTGTAATAAGGCCACAGTTTCCAGCGCTGTTTGACAAGTGGCCTGTCCTGTTAACATCATACATTGTCCAGTTTATCTCATCCAATTTAGATCATAAAAAGTTTACTATCATGTCATACATATTCACCATTCACACTAATAGCTTTACTAGCATCCTATTCGAAACATGTCCGATGACTCCACCAGCCGAAAAACAGTAGAAGTCAATGGCAGTTTTTCTTTTGATCTCCTACGCTCCACAACCTTTACGAAGACGCACGTTTTGCCTTGATCCAGATTCTCAAAATGTTAGCACCACATGACTTATTGTTCTCTCAGATGACTCAATTGCAAAATGGTCATTTAAAAATCAGGTTACAGCACTACAGGAATTCCTTTTTCTGATAAAAACTTATTGATGAAGATAGCCATGTGACAAAGGATGGTGGAGCAATCAAGTATCTGCATTGTGAAATCTGACGCTTAATAACCTTTTTTTTAATCTTTCCAAGAACTTCTCATTACTTTCAATGTTAATCGATGGTCTGACCTCATAAGAGCCCTCAATCGATATTGAAGGTTTCTCTGAGACTCTCCAGAAATGTTTTCTGCTCAGATTATTTTTAATACATTCGATAATGTCGCAACTGGCATCTATAGAACATTTAATAATATTCCACAACTTTCATCTGACACTAAAAAAGTAAGCTAAAAACAAATTCTCATTTTTTTTAGAAATAGAAAATAATTCAAAAAACTGAAATGAGTTATGTACCAATAAATTTGCACAAATTGCTTATATATTAGCATATCGTATAAAAATGATTAATGACGAAAAAATTCTTTATCTTATTTTTTTAACCCATACATCAAGTTTGTTTATGTTTTTATCGTACAATATTTGATAAGCGATGAAAAACTAAATAAGCAAAATATCAGATAACAAAAGTACTAAACATTTATTTGACGTAGGAAGATTACTGAATGTATAATAAATTCTGAAAGTATATAAACGTTTTTATGTACGAGCATATATAGAAAAAATATTATCACATTTGAATACGATTCTTCTATATTTTTCTGGATAATCTTATGCCCTCTCCGAATATCCTGTTTTAAATGGAAATCTTCCAACTTTATGAGAAGAGCTTCTGAATACATCAATACCTTCCATAATGCACATTTTATAACTTGAACTAAATTTGCATAAAAAATCTTAAGTTTTGAAAACAAAATAGTTACTAAATGATTGCAGGATTTCTGCTCAGCAAAATGTACATTATGTAATATAATATTGCATAGACTATCCCAAGTCATAATTAAACATGATTCAGCTTAATTTCTTAGCATTCAGAATATTGATTTTTCTTGCAGACGATTTTGTTATTTATATATATTATGAAAAATATTAATGCTTGTATAGTGTATATTTTTAGAAAAACAGACAATGAATTTTGTTCATAAACGAGACAAAAATAAATCTTTATTTAGTAATTCAATTATATTAAATATAATTTTTTGTGGTTTCTTTATGAGCAGCTTTCTGAATTCATGCGTTAATCCTGTGGCTTTATATTGTGTGTCTGGAGTTTTTCGTCAGCATTTTCATCATTATTTGTGCTGTCGTCAAATAAATCAGCCACACCGTTTGGGACAACATTCATCAGCAACTGGTGCCTGTGACACCAGTTTCATGTCTGTCCGTCGAACTACCACAAACAATCATAATCTTAATCATGGAAATAATAATTCAACATTAACAAATCATCATAATCATAATAATCTTCAAAGACAACAATCGTTACAATTGCAGCACACGGTCATCAATAGTAATGGTCGTACCTCACCAACCCAAAGTATTGTCTTAAGCGACAAAAGGTGAGGTACGGTGGTTGTACTCCAAAGCAATTTCTTATAAGTTTTTAAGATACACTTTTTTCTAAAAAAAAAAAAAAAAAGAAGAAGAAAAAACGAAAAAAAATTGCATTGCTTTGAAGTAACAAACGCTATTTATTATTATGCATAAAAAAAATCTAACAAATAAAATATAATCAAAACACAAATAATATTAAAAGTGATGTCGTCAGAGACTTAAAAATTTTAATTTTTTTAAAAAAAAATTTAAATTAAATATGATACATACATAATATAATTCTGTAATATATGTATTTATATATGCTTCTTATGCAAATTAAAATTACCGATAACTTTATGCAATTTCACAGACCCTTAATTCTTATTGTCCTCAATTATTATAAGTAAGTTCACTTACTTTTGGCTCAAATAATGATTGAAGATAATAAAGTTTTCTATTCTATAATATAACAGTTTATAAATAATACATTTTGTAAAAAAAGAAACGAAATAAATAAATTTAAAAAAAAAACTATATTAAAAAAGGTTCCCTTGATAGTCTCTATTATAAAAAATGAAACTCGAATCAAAATAATCGAATGGTCAATGATGATAGGTGGTGGTTTTCAATCAGTCTTGATTCATGTTCTGAATATAAACCAGATAAAAGGAATAAACGAATCAGAACTGAATATATTTCCACTTGTTTCAACATTGCCGCTATCAGTTGACGACTACTATACCAAAAATCAATAAAGGACTGAACTGCTGTTCATGAACATCGATAAAAATCATAACTTTGGTACTACAGTTTTTCATTGAATTTTGTAAAAAAAAATGCTTATTGGCAAATGTCATAATTGTCACTTACAGAATTTTTGCGTGTATTTCACAATTTTATTGTACTAAAAATTCAAAATGTGAAATTAAATAAAGTTCAATTTGCTCACATTTTTTTAAATTATTTTTTGTTGAATAAAAATTTTAGTTAATTAAAATTTTGTATACTTCTTTTCAATATGTCACATCGAATATTGTGTTCAAAATTCATTTTGTTTCCATAAGCGTGGAAAATTTTTGCTGCTAATGACCCAAACTAGGATTTTTAATAAAGAAATTATGGTTATTATTATTAATATATTTTTTCAAATAGATTCAAGTAGACATGCATACGTCATCCATAAATTTTAATTGCTATATTCATATTCATTTTATTAAAAATAATAATTACCCTCTCTATATGATTTATGATATTGCACTTATAAGTGAAACTTTTAATTATTAATAAAGAATAATATGAAAACGTTTTGTTGATTTTATGACGATTATACAATAATTAAAAATTATAAAACGAATTACTTATATTTAGTTTCCCTTAAATGTGATATGTTGATAAATTTATTTCGAAAAAAACTCCAACTTATTAAAATACTTTTATGCTCGTAAAGTGTGATAAATTTTTATTAGACTCTTTATCAATGTAATATTGGTATATGAAAGTTTAACAAAATAGTGTATTTGGAAATTTAGTGTAAAGATTTTTATAAAAAATTCAATTACGATGCATGTTAATTAATTAATTTTCCTACAAGCCACTAAAACACCAATTCTGAAGTATTTCTCCTCTAAATTCGTAAAGGTAATATTTTTGATTAATTATATAATATAATTTATATTTTGATGATTTTATACCATAAAAGCCCTATATCAAAATTAGTTTTATTTTATTCAATTAAATGTATTGTATTATGTCCTCTTAAAAATCATAGCCAAAAGACACATTATGGTGCAAAATGAACGTTGTGGTTTTGAATTATTTATAACAATTTTATTTAAGCGACAATTATTAATTACAGTATATTAATAGGAAAATAGTGGTCATTTACTACTTCGCACATTCGTGCTCTTTCCAAAATATTTTCCATAACCGTACACAAAATTTAGAGGTGTTATGGCCTCGATTTCATTGCGAATGTTTAATTTAAAATTCCAAAAAGTCTTCAATATACTAACGTAAAATAAAATAAAAACAACTAAAATAAAATAGTTGTTAGGAATTCGCACCATTTTGCACCATTCAAAAAAAATTTTAATAAAAAAATAATATAAAGTAAAATTTTTTATAATAATTGAACTTTCATTTAAAAAAAAACACACACAAAATGTAAGTTAATTGGAGGAAATTCTCGAGAAACCTTTTCGAAGCCCCGCTTGTTTTCTTGCTTACTAACGTGTTGACTGCGATGCTGGTTGCAATGCTAGAACAGACATCACTGCTTGCTCCGCTGCTTATGTTTCAGCTAGATTTTATCATTAGCACCGGTTCTATTTTTCGTGTTTGTTTTACTGCTTGTTTTAACGAGAACCAATGAGAAACCGTTATATTGTCACGTGGGATCCATGAAAAAATTACAAATAAGTTTGTTTACATTTCGGAAGTGCACATAATATCTGCATTTGTATCTCTTTTCCTTATTTTCTGTAGATTTTCCGGGTAAATATATAGAGTAAATTATTTTTATATAATCGAGTTACACTCCATTTTTGTTGACATTCGAACTGTTACGGCGGAAGCGTGAAAACTAGCTAGAAATTTAACTTTTAAAACAAGCATCGTGTGAAGCCAACACGCATAAAAACTATTACAAAACCAAGTGTCACGACCTACTTGAAAACAAGCAGTGAAACCAGCAGGCAAACAAGCTCAAAAAATACACAGAGCATCGTATCCAGAGGGTTTAACTTTTAGCACTCATCAAATAAATCTAAATATATAAATTTGAAAATAATTTAATTTAAACAACTAGAATTCCATATATTTTTGCTGATACGAAAAGAAGCTCTCTTTTTATATATTTTTTAATTAACTATTATAATGTATTCTAGTAATTATACATACATATATAAATATAGGTTTAATTCTTATATAATAAATTATTGATTCTTACTTTTATAAAATTTAAAAAAGAAAAAAACATAAATGATAATTAACGAAAAATATATTAAACAGTAAAATTATTATATAGAAAAGAATTTAATTATAAAATAAGTGTATAAGTCGATATTTCAATTTTCTATTACTAAAATAGAAAATTCTCTTAAAGATTTTCTTGAAAATTTCCCTTATATGACTTCCTTGTATACAAAATATAGCAATTTTCAAGAATCTTCTTTGAAAGAACTTTACAAATTAATATACATATAGTAAAAAAAAAAAGTTTCTTTTTGTAGTGACATTGTACATTTAATAAATATTTAATAAACACTTAAAACTTAAAAATAAATATGAAAAAAAATATTAAATATTTAAAATATAATTTCATTAATTCAAAATAATATTTAGCCAATGAAATTATTTTTAAGATTTTATTAAAATTCTAGAAATTAATTTTAATACTAATTACATTTATTTAGATACTTCAAGTTTTTATTTATTTTATTTTATAATATAAATTATTATATATAAAAATCAAAAAGTATATAATTAACGAAAATAAAATTTTCCACATTCGTTATTATTATTATACACATAAATATAAGATTAAAGTATTAAAAAACAAAACTCAAATATAGCTAAGAATTTAAAATTAAATTCACTTATTTTAATGAGTTTATATCAACAAATATTATATAATATATAAAAAATACTTTTAGTTTGTATTTCAGTATAAAATACTATAAATTCAAATTTATAAAAGACCATTTATATAGTTATTAAGTACTTATAATATGCATAAATATGATCATGCACATATAATTTGTATACCAATAAAAAAAAGCTTGTTAATTTTTAAAATTGTAAATAATTTTTTTTTTAATATACATTTCTATTGAAAGAACAAATAATATCTAATGCAATTAAATACATGCACACATACATACATACATACATACATGCATACATACATAAAAGTATATATATTTGTGTATAGATGAAATAATAATTTTAAAAAAAATATGTGGTCCAAAATTATAAAAAAATATATTTAATGATTGTAGAATTTAGAATTTATTTCTTAAATGAAAAGAATTTCATGTAAATATTTATCTTCAAATATAAACAAACAAAAAATACCTATACTCAAATGTACTCTTTAATAAATAAATATATAAAATATTAATAATTATATTTCCTTTTAAAAATATCTAATAGTAATTCTGAACAGAAAAATTCGGTTGTAAGTCATATTAATGTTAACCAAAGATGAAATAATATCAAATTCGTATATAATAAAATTGATTTTTATTTATGCTGGAAAACAGAACATATGTTATTATTAAAAATATATCTATGATCTTAAAAATTAATGAGTTCTTATTATATGAATTTTCATTTTTATTTACTCTTATTTCAAAAGAAAATTTCACTTTATATTATGTGTTGGTGTGTAATTTTTTTTCTTTTGCATAGTTAAATCTTTTAAAATATATCTTTATTTTGGCAGCATGGATAAATTGAAATTTGAATTAATTTAGCATAATTTGCCTTCAGTTCAATAGGCTTAATGGATCCATAATGTGCTCGTAGTTATTTGTTGTATACTGCGTGTATAGTATGAACTTTTTAGAGCATCAAATTTTATTTACTGGAAGTAATAAGCTATGTACATCGAATAAAATTTTTTTTCAGGTTAATGGAAATTTTTCCCTAGTGTTCACGTAAGTACGTAGAACTGCTTTGAAATACTAGAAATGATAGCAATTTTCTTGTTTTGAATTTTATTTTATTTTTTCAAGAACAAAAACTGTTTAGAGCTTAAAGTTTTATTACCAATCAAATATTGAGTAAAAAAATTAAAGGTGTCTTTAGGATATTTCCGTTTAGATTTTTAGTCACAATATGCCAAAATACGATTGATTATATTATAAAAATTGGAACTACAATAGAATAATTCTCATTATTCCTGTTATCGTAGTTTTTATCATTATCACAATTGTTGCCGAAAAGTAATGGGACTGGGAGCACTGAGAGAAATCTGGCAATCATTACGGACTTCCTCTCTATACAGCTTGTACGTTAGTCCTTTCTGTACTTGTAGTACAAGTTACAACCTTTAATTAAAACTCTTTAAAAGGTGAATAATATACATATCTTCAAGCAATATATAAGATCTTATTATTCTATACTTAGTCGCTCTCATATTCTATGCCAACCTAATGCTATATTTAGCTACCTCAATAGTTATAGTTTGCTTATATAAAACTTTGTCTACACTTTTGGCAGATATTTATAAATCCATAATTTCTATAGATAGTGTGCACGAAAAAAAGACTTTTATTAAAGTTCAGTATAGTTGTTCGTAAAAATTAAGTATTGATTAATTTATAAATTACTTAATAGTCGGTCGGTAAATTAAGCTCTTTTTAATTAAGATTAATACTTTTTTAACTAATATATATATATGCTTATAAGTATGAGTTGCTTTGAATTAAGTCTTTTTTCTTTTGCTAGCAATACTGTTCATTTACAGTACAAAGGCCAGTACCATTTTAAGTTATAAGAAATTATCAGTGCATATGTGTATGGTATGTGTATGAGATGTGGCAGAAAAGGCATCATTGACATCGATCTGGAAATACTGCGTGTAGTATAAGTTGTTCTTAGACGTGTAATAGAACTTTCGAGGTCATCCGGTAACTTTGCGACACCCTATAGAATGTCATAAGTGAAGTTGTAGATTTGTAGTACAAAAATGGAACACCGGAATTTGGAGCAACATCAAATTTTGTATTAAGCTTGGTGAATATGCGAGTTGCAACGGCCAAAAATCGGTGTAAGATGAACCATGCTCAGGGAGGCCTTTAACATTGATATGGAACCTTTTACGAATTTTTTTATATAAAAACAATAACTTCTTTTTATAAATAAGTCCATTAAACTTGAAAAAAGAGTTCTTCACGTCATATGACAATTCCTCTTGTTATATGACCATCTCTATCAACAAATTTTTGTGAGATAAAGTAATTCCTATGGCTCCCAGCCTCACTATTCACCTGACCTAACTCATTGTTACTTTTTCCTATTCCCCAATATCAAATATTTAAAATAAAGATCCCAGCAAAAGCTACCCTACAGTACTGCTACAAAAAGTGAAAACAATGTCTCCGCTAATATATAGCTTTCCAATGGAACTTCTTTAAAGGGGATTACATCAATGTTTAAATATAAAAAATAATTGGTCATTAGTAAAAATTGTCTAAAAAAAAATTTGTCATTATAATTGACAAATGTTCACCTGAATAATTACATATAAAAATTTTAATTACAAGAAAGTTAAGATTAATAAACTAACAATTTTTTATTTTATATAAATTTTCCCTTTTTAAGAATAATGATTCATGCTCTACAATGGCAACGCTCTATCTTGCATGGCCATCAATATTAAAAAGCTTTCGTCTGGCAAAAAGATTCATGTAGTACCTCTGTTATCCTATTTATTTAATCTTAATCCCCAACGATTAAAAAAAATTGGAAACGACGTCATCCTGCGACTGCTATGAAGAGTGGAAATAACGCTCCCACTATTGAAAGAGATAACATTGATGTGTAAAAATTAAACAAAATTTTAGCAAAAAAAAGATAGCCTCTACACTTTAAACCTTGTCAAATAAAGCTTAAATAGGTGAGTCTATTTGGAAGTTTGAAGATACTATATATTAGAATATTCGTATTGCAAATAAATATTTGCTGATTTACATGTGAATTTATATTGGAGATAATCGAGAAATGCTCTATTGAATTATGAGAAATTAAAAGATTTTGTACAAGGCACATAAGTAAGGATTGTTAGTATTAATTTGCATTTAGATTCTGTGAGTATAATTGAGATGATTAGGAAAATTAAATAATATACTTGGCAAGGAGATTGCCGGATCAAGAGGCTCAGAGCTAAAAGAAATGCGACAAGAAAAGAAATAAAAGGAAGTGTGGCAATGCCTTACGATATGGATAGTAGTAAAGAGGATTTTGCAGGGTGTACATATACGACGGGACATGTTCTCAAAAAAATAAATCGTGAGTAAGACCTCTTTGACCAATAGTATAGAATTTAGAAATACTTTCAGAATACATCGGAACATGTATTCTACTAATTATAAAACAAATTTGGCAAAATATTTACCTATATTGTTTGGGAGATTATGAAAAGAAAATAATTTTTATGAAAATAATAATAAATTAACATTAGTTTTATAAGAAAGTTAAATATTCTATAAAATATAAACCAAAATTAATTTCATACTCATACTAGTCAACTTTGTCAATTAAAAAATAAAATTAAATATGCATATGTGTGTGGAGAGTTCAAATTAATTAAATTGAACTAATACGAAGTATTTTGCTATATGCACCGAATGAAAATGCATCGATGCAAGTAACGAGTGTAAGCAGTTACAGAATTGATAATTTTATAGCGTACATAAATATTCAATAAAAGGGAAAGATTAATTTCCAATTGAAATTTTTCATCACCTCGTCAATTAAAAATAAAAATTAAATTATAATAGTTTTTTTTTTTTATTAATCTTTTATTTTTGTAAAATGTCGTATAAATAATATATATCATATATACTCGTAATAATAAATAAAATAAGAATCGAAACTTAAACCGTCGCGTTTTTTTTTGTCAAATCATTTATAACAATTATTATGCTTTTTTAAAAATGTTGTTTTGTCAAATCATTTATAGCACAAATTGTTTGCTAGAACATTAATATTATAGATAAATACATTTTCCAATGAATAATACCAATACTACTTGTCATACATTCTATTGCATAGTCATTCATCAAAGACAAAAAATAATCAGATTTATCACCAGAAGTAAATTGTTTGTAGATGAAACATTTCATTTCATTTAACCTTTTTTGTGCAGAGTTCACATTGTACTGCTAAATTTACGTTTCAAACGCAGACATATCAATTTTCGCTGTCCTAAAACTTCATATACTGCATCGCCTTCTAAATCCAATATTCCTCTTTTAAAAAAATTCCTTCAATATTTTTTTTTAAATAATTGAACAATGCTGTCCTTATTCCGTGCAAATGCACTATATCTAAACAAGAAAACATTTTTCATTTTGACAAAGTCATAATTGCTTTCTTTTCATGTGATCAATTTTTCTTTCAATAAAACTAGTGCAATCCTTTTAATATGAAATCTTTCAGAAATTGGAAATTACGTATTTGTATACTTGTATAATCATAATAATAATAAAACGACAATAATCTAATGATATAAATGAGAACACTAATAATTTTAAAGATAAAAATATTACAAAATATGCACTTATAATTCGTATTTTTAATGTGGTCAACTTGTAATTTTATTTACGCAGCTGGGTAGCCTGAAAGAAATGTTTAAAAACATGGAAATAGTAACCACAAAGTATTTATATCATATGAAATGATAAAAATACTTGTAAACATGAAATTTTCGATTCACTAACAAAGCAAATTTACAAGCACAATTTTTCAGTAAAAATTTTCAGTAAAACTTTTCAATAAAAATTTTCATTAAAATTTTCAATAAAAATTTTCAATAAAAATTTTCAATAAAAATTTTCAATAAAAATTTTTAATAAAAATTTTTAATAAAAATTTTCAATAAAAATTTTCAGTAAAAATGTTCAATCAAAATTTTTAATAAAAATTTTCAATAAAAATTTTCAGTAAAAATTTTCACTAAAAATTTTCAATAAAAATTTACAGTAAACATTTTTAGTAAACAGTTTTAGTAAACATTTTCAGTAAAAATTTTCAGTAAAAATTTTCAGTAAAAATTTTCAGAAAAAATTTTCAGTAAAACTTTTCAATAAAAATTTTCAGTAAAAATTTTCAGTAAAAATTTTCAGTAAAAATTTTCAGTAAAAATGTTCAGTAAAAATTTCAGTAAAAATGTTCAGTAATAATGTTTAGTAAATATTTTCAGTAAAAATTATCAGTGAAAATTTTCAATAAAAATTTTCAGTAAACATTTTCAGTAAACATTTTCAGTAAACATTTTCAGTAAACATTTTCAGTAAAAAATTTTCAGTAAAAATTTTCAGTAAAAATTTTCAGTAAAAATTTTCAGTAAAAATTTTCAGTAAAAATTTTCAGTAAAAATTTTCAGTAAAAATTTTCAGTAAAAATTTTCAGTAAAAATTTTCAGTAAAAATTTTCACTAAAAATTTTCACTAAAAATTTTCACTAAAAATTTTCACTAAAAATTTTCACTAAAAATTTTCACTAAAAATTTTCACTAAAAATTTTCACTAAAAATTTTCACTAAAAATTTTCACTAAAAATTTTCACTAAAAATTTTCACTAAAAATTTTCACTAAAAATTTTCACTAAAAATTTTCACTAAAAATTTTCACTAAAAATTTTCACTAAAAATTTTCACTAAAAATTTTCACTAAAAATTTTCACTAAAAATTTTCACTAAAAATTTTCAGTAAAAATTTTCAGTAAAAATTTTCAGTAAAAATTTTCAGTAAAAATTTTCAGTAAAAATTTTCAGTAAAAATTTTCAGTAAAAATTTTCAGTAAAAATTTTCAGTAAAAATTTTCAGTACAAATTTTCAGTACAAATTTTCAGTAAAAATTTTCAGTAAAAATTTTCAGTAAAATGTTGTGATAATTTCCTGCAAAAATTTTCTGTAGTCAAACTTTTCAGTGAAGCAAAGTTCTCTGAAATGAAATACTAATGATGAGATTTAAAAGAACGAATGTCATAAATATGGTATATACAAATTGATGAGATTCTTTGGCAATAAAAATATCTAAGAACGTTACTTAAACTTGTAATACTCGTACTTTAAAAACTTAAATGTTTTGATATAGTTTGTAATAATCTGTGCAAAGTTTTTACTTATAACATGGTGAAACTCTTTAATTATACACAAAGTAACCTGAAAACTATTCTGTAGAAAAATTGTGGGTAGTTTGGATTTATGTATAAGTGAAGAGTTTCATCATATTTGTATTCCCAAAGTTTTTTATAAATTGCTGATGGAACGGCTTAAGTGTGGTTTTGATAGTTTAAATAACTTTATGAAGCAATTTGGTTTCGATCAAAATATCTCATGAATTCGTATGGCATGCCATAAAATATAATAAAGGTCAGCTCAAATAATGTATACTTTGGTGTATACTGTATAGAACAATTGGAATAAAAATTTCATTGTGATAAAATTACAGTTAAGATTGCATCTAGACGAATTGATTCTAATGTTGACTGTTTTCTTCAGTAATACATTGCCTTAAATTCGCTTTGCCGATAGAAGTTTCAACAAAGAAAGAATCTCAGAGATATGTTGATTTATTCAAACTCTTATAATCAGACGTAATAAGATAAATAAACTTTATTGACTGTAATTTTTTTCGATTATTTCGAAATCTTAGCATAAGAAAGTTATCTTAAAATTGATATAAATTGCTGAATCTGCATTTGATATTTAAAAGTAAAACCTGTGGAAAGTATTTTTAAGATGCATATTTACCTCAGATCTATAAATAATATATGTGTACGTATAAGCCGATTAAACTCTTGGTTTCTTATTTTTATTATACTGAATATACAAAGTAGATTTTTCATTATTTAATACAAGAAAATGTATATTTTAACAAAATCGGATTTATGTAGTTGAATTTTTTTTCAAAGAAGCGTTTTCTTGTATGTATTATAATACGAGGAATTATTTTTTAATTTTTTATAAGGATTTTTCTATATAACAAACTAATAAAAATTCGCCAATATCGCATGTTCGCTTCAATTGTGATCGATCTACTATATTCAGAAACTTAATTTAATGTAACTAAAAATGAGTTCTTGTACGTAAGTCTAAATTTGCTTTGAAAGCGAATTATTGAGGGTTATTCAATATGTCCTTTGAGAATTAGAGTTTAAAAAAAAGATTCAGATTCCTATAATATTCTTATTTCATTATATTTTTAATTGACCGCCATTTTTTGCAGGACTTGATCATTTTGAGGTAATTTTTGATGACTTTGTAGCACATTTTAGTTAGTAAATCGGCCATTTCTTGACTTTAAATGCTTTTAAACTTTAAAATTATCTGCGTATACACAATCTATATCCATAAAAATATCCAACGATCGCATGATCTTAGAGGCAAATTGACATAATCAAATTTCGAAATTTTTGCTGTTTTATGGCTTGTGGTGCCGTTTTGTTGAAACCACATTTGCTCCAAATTAAAATCTACAAGTTTTAACTCAGGATTGACGGTAATGGTCTGGCCTTATTCATTTTCAAAGAAATATGGACCAATGACATCTTCAGACCAAAAGTCACACCAGCCAATCACTTTCTGCAAATAAAGGGTTTTCGAATAAGAGTGATATGATTTCTTTTAAAAAAAAAACACACTAATTGTTAAGAAAATTCAAATAATTTTTATTTAATATGAAGTACAATCGATACAATTAAGTTCAGAATAAAACGTCATTCAAATGGCCTCCACGACTTCGTTTGCAGGAACGAATTCGATGAACCCAATTTTCGAGCACTTTTTCCACTAAATCAAGTCGTATGTCATGAATAGCACATTCAATAATGACTTCTAAAGCTTGAAGAGAGTCTGGTTTATTGGTAAAGAGCAATGACTTCAAATAACCCCACAAGAAATAGTCTAATGGTGTTAAATCACAACTTCTTGGAGGCCATTCAATGTCACAATTTCTTGAAATAATCGAATCTCCAAACTTTTCTCGCAATAATTCGGTTGTTGCACGTGCTGTGTGGCACGTAGCCCCGTCTTGTTGGAACCAGATGTTGTCAAGATAAACTTCTTCCAATTCCGGCCATAAAAAGCTGGTTATCATCGATTTATACCGCTCTCCATTGACAGTAACGGTGTTACCAGCTTCATTTCGAAAGAATTATGGACCGATGATTCCACCAGACCAAAAACCACACCAAACTGTCAATTAAGGTGAATATAATGGGTGTCTATGAATAATTTGTGGATTTTATTCGCACCAGAATCGACAGTTTTGTTTATTTACCGCACCACTCAGATGAAAGTGAGCGCACGAAAAGTTGCAATTGGAGAACGATTATTTTGATAATAAAATTAAATAATTTGTAAATATTGTTCTTGCATATTTCTCTCCATGATGAAATTGTAAACATTACTGAATACAATGAAAAAAAAAGACAGATCATGACATATTACAAATGGCCAAAACGTCACTTAGAAATCATATCACTCTTATTGAAAAACCCTATACAATGGATTTTCGACTGCTAATTTTGAGTTTTCAGAGCTTCAAATATGGCAACTTTTCGTATTGACAAATTCACGGAACAATAATTGAGCCTCATCAGTGAAGAAAATGTTTCGAAAAATATAGCTGTGGCAGAATCACCACGTTTGTACAATTTTTTAAATAAACAATCCATTATACAAAATGGTAAATTTTGAACTAAATAAATATTACATTAGATGGCTTATCGACAAGGATGTACTTTCTAAAGTATAAAACAAATAATCATTTATAAAAGTACTTTACTGTCTATGTATTTATTCTCAATGTCAACCGTTTGCCTGAGTGCAGTCATAAATATCAAACTTTAGGTTCTTGTGGTATGAGAACGTGGACGCACTTTCGTTTGAGGCTTTGCATTTGGATTTGGAGAATTTCGGAAGTATTTTTATTAGATAGAATATTGATTATATTATCTATATACGTGTATGTAGCAAAAAAGAAGTTAGGAAAAATGTATGTATATATGCTGTAAACAATGGGGCCAAGTATGTGGAGATATTCGATCAATCATCGGCTCCATTTTCTTGGAAACACTGGTTTGCGGTATTTTTAAATAATTATCAAATATCCTGAAGACTATTCAAAATTTTCAGTGAACAGTTCTGAAAATTTCATAGGTTATCGATGGTTACATTTGATTAAAAACATTGTACAAGAAAATCCATGGAAAATTTGCGAAAAAAAAACTGTGATTTCAAAGAAAATTGATTTTTGAATAAATATATTAAGTACTATAAAATAAATAAAGTATATTTATTCAATACAATACATATCATAGAATATTTTAAAGGCAATATAATTCAATAGAAAATAAAAATAAAAAAATTTTTATTACAAATTACCATAAACAAAATAAAAGTATTACAAATTACCATAAACAAATATCCATTATTCTTTTATCGAATATAAATTTTTGCTGAAATTTATTCTGTAAAAATGGCCTGCCATCTAGTACATAATGCCATTCACCCTTATTTTGTAAATCAATTCAATCGAATAAATTAAGATAAGACATCACATTCTTATATTAAATAATATTTGATAAACAAAAGTGAATATCTTCTTAAAAATACTTTAAGATGGATATGCGGAAAATCTGTTGAAAAAATGTCTCAAATAAATCATAAATGTTATTAGGTTTTACCTGCATGAATAACTTAAAGGTTAAAAAATAAATAAAGATTATGGAGAATTTTCTAAATAATTTATTTATCGAGTTATAAGATATGAATTGAAAAGATTTGCTCACAATGGTTCGTTATTCTAAGAAAGAACATTTCTTACAAAATGAAATATTCAAAAAAATTTATTTGACTTCCATCATACTTAAAAAAACATATTTCTTTAAAAACTATTAAATAAATTTTTATATTGATCTTAGTTATTTAAGGGAATATTTAAAATAAATAATATCCTATATATGAACAAAAGTTAAAATTAATAGACTTTGATGTTTAGAGATTTCTTTTGGATATTTTATAGATTTTATAAATATTTTATATTATTAGAAAATATTCTGATTAATTTTATTTATTAGCTAATATTTAAAAGCTTATATTCCTATACAAATATCTAAATAGAATAATTAAATGGAATTTATTTAATATTTTATAAGAGAAACGCTATTTAATGGCTAACTTGCAGTTCTTGGAATTTCAAAAAAGGTTTCATCATAATTTTCAAAGTTAAAAAAGTTTGTTACAAAATTGGGAATAAGTACTTATACATAAAAGTTTATTTCACTAACTTTGTAAAACGAGGAAAATTCTTTTGCGGTTATTTTTTTTTAAATTTTAGACTAGAATTTGAATTTATATTTATTTGTGGAAAAATGCTTAAAGTTTTTTATTGCGTTTATATTCTGTTTATAATTATGAAATCTTTTAATTAGTTCTTATGGGTTTTCTTTCTTCAATTTTATTAAGTGTTAACTAATAATTTTTAATTAATAACATAATCATTAAAATGCTTCGTGATTTTTTTCTAAATATTAAATTTGAATATGATATTTTTGTACAAATTATTTATTTATAAAGAAATTCTTTTTATATTTAAAGTAAATTGCAAACGGTTATGTTAAAATTCAAATTGTAACTTCTGCCCAAAGTTCATATATAGTCGAAATAATTTATAAGAAAATTATTGAAAATATAAAATTTTATGTATCAAAAAGTTTTTAATTTTATTGAATATTTTGAATTTTTTCAATAGTTAAGAATGTAATTAAAATTATTGTTTAGTAGATTTAAGTTGATTATTAAATATTTAAAAATTAAACGAAATTAATGAAAAATACAATTATTGTAAATAAATAAAATTAGTTAATAAAAAAGAAAATCCAAGTTTTAAATATGAAAAATTTCCTATAGGAGATATTATCCATCCATTCACCATGCATAATCAAATACTTTACGAGCTTTTAACATTATTGTCTTTCGTACAGCTAAACTTGGCTAATATTATTTGAAATATTTTATTGTGTGATCTTTGCTAAGAAATATTTTTAGTACTTCACTATAAATATCTATGTATATTGTATATTATAGGAATTATTTAAAGTTTAATAATATCCTTCCTAAAGTACTTTTCCTTTTATTTTGATTTGATTCAAAATTTCATCAACTTCTTATTATTAAATGCAAATTTTAAGTTTTCAATTTTAACATTCACTTCGTATTATTGGTTTTTTGGTTAGACAGTAGACTCTGTGGTAGATTTTCAAAGAATCTATTAAAATTTTATCAAATTAAAAACTTAATTATTCATCTAAAATGTATCACTTAATCAGAAAATGTTGCAAATTGAATTTAAGGGTAGCGAATATTTAATAGTGACACTTAGTTTTGCGTACTCAAATAGTACTTAACGAATGTAGTCTGAAGTACCAAGATAAGATTTACATATAATCAAATAATAGCTCATTATACTAATTTGTGGTAAGATTGATATAATTTCGGTACTTTGTTAATAAAATATTTAATACGATCATATACTCGTATGCACAACATAAAACATACGAAAAATTGTCTCAAAATAATCACAAAAAATTACCACAAATAGTATGAATATAAATTACTAATATAATTGCCTTGTAATAAAATCCTTGTTATTGCAATTACCATGATTATTCAGATAATATATTCCCATTCTGTTATTTTTCAAAACAACTACATACGATTTTATTTGCATAGTTATTTTGCTAATTTGGTCAATATAATTACTTTGAAACTGAAATTGACTAACCTTATATGGACTTAATAAAAATTCTTCGATACTGGTATCAATTATGGTATGAAATGGTCAACAACCATCATGTCTACATGGTCTACAAACTGAGCTAAAAATTTTATATAAAAATCCTCAACAACTTTTATAAATTTTGATTTATGTCTCTTAAGAAATAAAAAATATATTAAATTGAATTCTTTTATAAAATGAATTTTGCGCATTGTTATTTTTAAGTATATTTCGAATTTAACATTGTACATGGTTTTTGGTTGCTCCCTGTATAAATTTTAGTACAAAGTCTGGATTTTACGACTATAATTCTTATTATTTGATTAAGATTTACCACAGCAAATATTATTTTATATGTTAACATGTGTCGGCAAAGAGATTTATGAGAAATTATTACCAAAAAAATTATGACTATTTGCCTGGTAAGGGAAACATGTATATTTGTCAATGTCCTCATAATATATTTGTACGAAATTGTATAGAAAATTAAGCAAATTGGTTCTTTTCTAATAAATAAATACTTATAAAATACAATAACAATCAATTTGTAGAATTCACTTATTGAATTATATTCGTATAAATTGAGACCTAGAGAAATATTTAAGTATTTGTTACTTATTTAAAAAAACGATTCAAATCTTAAGAATATATGTAGTTGTAGATGTCAAAAAATATTTTCTTGGGAAAATTCCATTAAAGATTTATTTTCTGAACAAACAAATCAATTCATATAAGAAATCGGATATAATTTATCCATGCAATGCTAGTTATTAAGGTTAACATTAAAAAACTACTATTTTTTTAATGTTAACCTTAATAACCTCACTTCAATATTTCCGTCAAACATATTAGTTATCCAAGTTGCCATTTGTTCAGTTTAAGATTTATCGACCAATCGTTTAACGAAGCATATGTAGTATACCATATAAGCCACGTGTTTGGCAAGGCGGGGCCCGCGAGCCACGCGTGCCTCACTGGGCGTCTATTTGTGGCCCACTGAGCTCTTAATACTGATGTCATTTTAAGGCCTTTTCTTTTGGGCCAATTTTGCTACCGAGGTAGAGTTGCAGCTGTCATCATCTACTCTACCTCGAACAAATGAGTACATTGAAGTGGGAGTTACGCATCTACCTTACGGTAGGGGGATTTTAGTTTCCTACCTGGAAATAGATGGCTTAGCGGGTTCGTTGGTTATGTTGAAGTATTTTTGTTTTTATTGTTTATGTGTGCTACCGCGATTGGTCCAAAGGAAAAGGCCTTTTATTTATTTATTTTTATAGTGAAAAACGAAGACCCACAATGGCGTCAAGTAGTAAAGAATTTGGATCAACGACGAGAAGTTTTCAAGACAAATGGACTATAAACTATTTTTTCGTGGAATTTAAAAGAAAGCCGATATGCTTGATATGCAATAATTCTGTTTCTGTCTTAAAAGAGTATAACATTAGGCGGCATTACGAGGCTAAACATGCAAGTAAGTTTGATAATTACAAAGGGCAATTTCGACAAGACCAAGTAAATGAATTTAAAAAAAAACTTTCTGCACAACGTCAGATATTTACTAGAGTGTCTCAAGAGTCATTATGCTATGTAAAAGCTAGTTATGCATGAGCCATGATACTAGAAAAAAAATCGAAGCCATATTCAGACGGTGAAATGATTAAGGAGTGTTTGGAGAGTTTCTGTGAAATTCTGTGCCCAAGAAAATAAAAAGGATTTCTCAAAAATAAGCCTGTCTCGTCAAACTATTACTAGGCATGTGGACGACATTGGAAAATATATTGAAGATAATTTGAATAATCGAGCATCCAAGTTTATATTTTAATCTCTAGCATTGGATGAAAGCACAGATCTAACAGATACCGCCCAAGTGGCGATTTTTATCAGGGGCGTTGATGTTAATTTAAACAAAACAGAAGAATTAGCGGCACTGTATCCACTTAAGGACACTACTTGCTCACGAGATTTGTTAGGAGCTGTTACATCGATATTGAATCGCTTTTCGTTACAACTCAATAACCTATCGGGCTTAACAACAGACGGTGCTCCAGTAATGGTTGGGAAACACGAAGGTTTAGTAAAATTGATTGAAAATGAGGCCTGCAAATTTGGTAATACTTCGATGCTAAATTTTCATTGCATTATTCATCAGGAGAATTTATGTTCCAAATCCCTTAAAATGGATCATGTCATGAAGGTGGTCATCAAAACAGTGAACTTTATTAAGTCGAATGGGTTGAATCACCGTCAGTTCCAAGAGTTTCTCAAGTCTTTGGATTCAGAGTATAATGACGTTATATTTTATGCAGAAGTAAGATGGCTGACTCGTGCCAAAATGTTGACAAGAGTGTTTGACTTGAAGCAAGAAATCCAATCATTCTGTACAAGCAAGTCAATTTTATAAGTGTTATTTAGACAAGGAGAAATATTCTGGATTTTATAAACATGCTCTAATGATGATTTCAGTGTTTGGGAATACTTACACGTGTGAGCAGCTTTTTAGCAGAATGAAACATATTAAATGTCAAGCAAGATCACGAATCACTCATGAGCATTTAGAAAACTGTTTCCGTGTAGCAACAACATCAGTCAATTCTAATAAACTAAGTTGTTTATTAGAACTAAGATGAACTTAGTTCTAATAAACAACTTAGTTCTAATAAACAAAGTCAAACGTCTCACAAAGATTTATTATATTTTGTTTATTTTATTTTTTGTATTATAATTTTTTGTATTTTGTATTAATAAACTCTAATCTAATAAATATGTTTGATTCTCATTTTTGTTATATTTTCTTTAAAAAAACAATAGATTTCTTGTTTGCTTTGAATAATAAAAGAAATTTTGTTGTACAGCCCGGTAGGAATTCTCGTTTTAAAAATCTGACCCGGCAGCTGAAAAGGTTGGCCACCCATGATATAAGCTAATTATGTGCTGAAACAACTGGTTTGCTGGCTTTAAGAGCAATTTTTCTGTATCAACGGGGGGAGAAATGAACTCTAATAGCTCAGAATTGTGTTTTAAGGAACTCTGAAAACTTTTTTCCTCACAAGTAACTGTGGGGAAATCATTGTATGCCTTTAAATATAACGAAGCAGAGACAGTTATCATGAATCTAAGCGCTATGGCCCTGTGATAACTGATTTTTCTTTGGCTGGAATTTCAAGAATTCAATCTGAACCATACGAGTATGTGATTTTAACAAAACAGTGCCACAAGCCACTGAACATGATAAATTTTTGCTTTATTGATCGAAAAGTAGTTTCGACATTTGGTTATGTCCATTGGCTTCTTAGATCGTGCGATTTGGCTGCTCTAGACTTTTTCTTGTAGAGCCACTGAAAAGATCTCGTTTCGCTGCCAATCCTTATACTTTAGATTATTTAAAAACTAGCCTACGTTAAGTAATAGTCAAATGTATAACCCGAAATGTACGACAAAGTCATAAAAAATGACCTGAGAAGGATGGAGTCGTGCAGAGTTTCGTGACTGCTAAGCAATAAAATGAAATAAAAATTTCATAGAAATCTAAATTTTTAAGTGTGTTTTATTGAACTTTACTTTTCATAATTGGATAACATATTATAAGCTGCTGCCATGCTTATATACAGAATAATTATAGATACGGCCAATTAACGTGCAAGACGGACCTGTCCTGTTATGGAGTTCGCCTGTCTAGCTGACTGTGGGCCACCCTTATCCCCGTTGTACCAGTTTTGCTTACACCCAATCAAAGAGCTACAGCAGAAGGAAGCTTGTAAATTCCAACTCAAGAACCGCAAATTTTCCAAGACCCGGAGGCCACTTCTGGTATTGATCATAGTTTGATAGTTCTTCCAAAAGAGGCTTCCTAGCGAGGTCTGCTGATATACATAAGTGATGTCATGAAGAACAGGTACGAAAGATCGAAACCAGTCCGCAGGATGTTTTTGATGGTCCTATGATTGCATGCATTGACAGCCGTATTAGTACATTCAGTCCGGCAAGCTTATAAAAACCACTTTTAACGTTTGAAGATATGTACTTGCGACAAAATAAATTTAATTAGCAACGAGAAGTAACAGCTCTGGCGCGTTCATAGATACCACCAGATTCTTACTGGTTGCCTTTTCACAATATAGGTTGCTTACGTATTTTGATCCCTCATACCTTAGATGATAGACAAAATGGATAGGCATCTGCACAAAAATTCTGTCCAAATTTGGTCGAGAATGGATTCGGAAGAACACGCACACTTGCAAAATTACCTTTCACGAAACACTTCGTATTTGTAAAATAGAAACTTCCTATTTCCTGTCGTGAAGAATAAAACTATTTATGCAAATATATTAATTTATACTGATTTGTTCGTAAAATATTTAAATTTTTATAAAACCGCATGTAAACTTTCACTTCGCGATAAGTATCTTCAATGTAAACAAAAGTATGCAAGCATTTCGGTATGCTACCATTTCATAGAGAATGGCATGTTTTAAAACTCTCCGAAAGTCTTCAAAATTGAGGTGCTTGATATTTGATTCATATTTACAAAATAAAAATAAAACCTAAAATACAAATGCATTTAATACCAGATGATTGGAAGAAAATAATTGTTGCCTTCTGTTGTGTTTAAATTATATTTTTATTTTGAATAAATTAGTTAAAATCAATATTAATTATGCTTTGGGAATTTAATAAATTTCTATTACGAAAACTAGATGTCAGTGGGTGTCATGTCTACATAAAAAAATGTACGTAAAAGTATGCAAGCATAACGTTTTTTCGCTGCTTTTGCAAAAATTACACATACATATACGAAAAGATCACTGACGGGCCTAGACAGCTATTCTTTAATCTAAAGCTCATACGTACTTTTATAATAAACAAGAATATACCAGATGTCAAAATTTGAAGAAATCGTGACACCAAATTTTCCGCGATCAAAATTGATATCGAGATCTGTATTGACTAAAATTGTGTCACGGTCAGAAAAGCAAAAATATCCACATTTAAAGCAGTGTCGGCTGGAAACAAAAAAAGCGAAAAAATGTTGTGTCTTTTTCTAGACTTCCAGTCTCTTATATACTAGAACACGCTTTGATACACTGATAAGTTTGCAAGAGTTGACTGCATGATGATTCTGTAATCCGATACTACAAATTTATTATAGCTGCTCAATTCAATCACATTTGCTCAATTACAATTTTCACCACTGTCAAATTAATGTATAGTGTTTTCGAATATAACAAAATAGGTTACTGCGATTTGTTTTTAACAGATGTACTCGTTTTGACCGCTGGCAGTAGTGCTGTGGTATGAAATGTAAAAGCAATTCGTTGGTAATGGTGGTCAATATGAACTGTACACGTAGAACAATTTTTCCCTCTGAACAAAAATTTAGCGCGTCTATGGCATTGAACAAAACAAGAGCAATTTCTGATCTAATTCATATTTTTTTCTTTCGAAATCTCGTTTTGATCTTCTGTTCAGCGACCTAGTCCAGAATTTCTCGCTGATTTTTTTAAAATAAATTGGATTTTCCAAGTTTTCTAAAAGTTTCCGGTTTTTTTTGTTTTTGCACAAAATATGATAATAAAAGCATTTTATTGACAATTAATCGAAATAAATTACCGAAAAAATTTATTTTAAATTTATATTAAAAATATGAAACCGTTTTGTCTGTGAAATAGAGTAACTAATTACCACACTGCCAACAGGGCAGCTGCACCGAATGAATTAGTTTTTGCTCTCGACGAACACAATCCAACAAATTTTATAAAATCTTCTCCATTTTATAGGATTGTACAAAATTGCGACGAGCAAAGATTCACTCATCAAAGTAGGTTTGTTTCCAGTTTTTTGTTCGCGGCGTAGTACACACATTTCAGTTGAAATTGAAATCGCAGGCAGGATGAAAAATAAATGTATATACAGTGTGTATTTTATATTCCAGGTCGAAGTTTTTTTTATAACTTTTAAATGAAATGCATTTTTGTAATTTATATTTTATTGATTGATTACATGGTATTTAGCATTATGTATGAAATATGACGTCGGCCAAATTTTCGCCTGTGTCCGCGGCGCAAAGTCGAGCTCTTTTAAGCACATTTATCCCAGACTTCTGGTGTTATTTCAGCAATACCGTTTAGAATGTTGTCCTTAAGCATCGAGGTTATAGTTGGTTTGTTAGTGTATACCTATTCCTTCAAGTACCCTTATATGAAGAAATCAGGAGGGTTCCAATCAGGGGATTATGGGGCCAGTCGATATCATCACTTTTTGAAATTATTCGGCCGGGTAAAATTTTTCTCAACATTTGCATCGTAGCACGAGCTGTGTGTGATGTGGCATCGTTTTGTTGGAATCATATGTTCTGTAGGCCTAATTGATCCAATTCTGGTAAAAGAAAGTTTCCCAACATGTCCCGATACCGGTCATTATTAACTGTCTGCCTCCAGCATCCCCAAAGAAACATGGCCCAATGAAAGTCTACGAGGGTGTAGTGGTCTTTGGTGTATCAGCTGAGGGTATTTAGTGCCCCAATAGTGGTTATTCTGTTTATTAACAAAGCCAGCCAAGTCGAAGTGTGCTTCTTCGCTCTTATTGATTTCTTGAAAAAATTGTTGGTAGTTTATACCGAGCTGTAAAATTCAAGCACTCCAGTCTCGCCGCCGTTCATTTTTAACAAATATTATGGAAACATTCCCAATTCTTGTGCACGGAGTAGATGAGAGGTACCCGGACATTTAGCAACACTCTGCCACACTTCATCAATATTTTCATATGTACCCCAGTGTATGCATATTTTCAAAATTATTGATTACACGCTGAATAGTTGACTTGCTCGACATATGATTAACATAAAAAAAAGTCACGTAATTTTCTCCGCGTATTCATAAATGAACAATTATTTAAATCAAATGTGTCACTAATTGCAATACGTTATTGCAGCATTAGATGATCTTTTATAAATTGTTATCGACTACTCCCTACGACTGTCTAATACCAACAGATAAACATTACCCAAAATAAAATGGCGGCCAAACAAAAACAAACTTGAACCAAAAAGCACCCTGTATGACGTAAAACGAACTTAAAAATATAAATAATAAACTGATCAGATGACGTTTCCTCATTCGTTGCAATTGTTTTTCGAAATTGACTCGGGCAAGATTCATTATTGTCGTCAGAATTGTGTTATCTGTAATAGCTTACTACGTTAAAAAGTTTATACATGAACGTTTCTGTTGGCGTTAAGACTCTGTATATACTATTAATCAATACTATATTTGATAAACATATATTTCAATATGATTTTTATATATTATAAGAGAATGTTGATTATAATCCCGATAAATCTGCATTTTATAACTGTCAGTTATTCTTCCATTCAGTTCTTTATAGAAAAGTAAAAGCTGTCAGAATTTTCAAGTCATCTTTTAATACACTCTCTTAAACACTAAAACAATTCCAACGAGAACTAGTTAAAATAACTAAAATCGCTGTCAAAATTTATTATTTATAAGTGCATACAGGTGCGACGGGCAACATTGACGAGAAACAATTTACTCGTTGAATTAGGTCTTATTTCTACATAATTATTTTGAGACTATTTCACATAATAAATTCCTTTTACGTAACATGACAAATAAAATTATTTAAGAAATTGGACAAACTTAAATACAAACAAACTTCAAAATTCAACTTATCGTTACTCGTACTTTCAAAAATTAAACTGTAAACAAAGTTAAAAGTAGCACGGTATACGGTATGCTACCACTTCATGGAGAATGGCATTTTAAAACTCTCAATAAATCTTAAAAATTGACGTGCTAGTTAGTTGATTTATATTTACAAATTCAATAAAATACCAAAATACGATTATATTTAATATCAAAAGATTGTAAAAAAATATTTTCTTTAGTTTACATAAAAAATTCTCCACATAAATATGTACGATGTGTTCGAACCATCATCACCAGGTGTAAATATATCGATATCAAATTACGTTTATATATATACGAGTATAGAAAAATATAACAAAAGATTTATCCGGTAGTTCTTTAATGTAAAAAAAACTGAAGAAATACGAGTACTATAATAAATTCGAACTTTAAAACGTGCTCGAAATAAATTGATAATGATACGCGCTTTATTTAATTATGAACAGAAAATGTTGTTCTGAATTTTAATTAGATACATTATTAAATATTATTTCTAGATACATCAAAATAGGTTAGAAAATGGCTAACGTTCTTCAAATAAAACAAAAACTCAACTTTTTCATATTTCAGAATAAATATAAAAAAAACTTTGTGAAAATAGTAATGTTTGAAAAAACATTACTATTTTCGGAAAGTTCACGATCTTTACTGTATCTCAGCAGATTTTATTTTTTGATTATATTGATTCAGCAAAATAGCTGGGACGGAAAAAAGAGGGGCTTTATGTGCAAGTTACAGCCTTCCCATCGTACTGTATATATTTTCCTACGTCAGAGAAAAATAATAAATTATTAGAATACTTATAAAGAAATCAGTAAATTTAACTACAGGAACTAATCGAAAATCATATTATATTACATTTAAAATATTACTTACGGATATCATTTATACTTAAATAAATATATTTTTAAATTAATATAAATTGAAAACCTTCTTCAAAATCAATACGCCTTTCTCAATTTATATTTTCTCAAAAATCATTAGAATATTTACATTAAATAGACTGTTTTATTTGTTCATTGGGAACTGTTTAGAATTTCAATTTTTTTTTTTCATTTCTAGTAGGTTCTCCATTCTGTCCATTTTTATTATATTCATATAAATTTAGTATTATTTTCCAATTCAATGATGTAGAAACATGTCAAATATAGGCAAATAAAATCCCATGAAAATTTGTTGACACTCATCTTTGGACATTATAAAGTAAAGAGTTATTTTGTTGAACGAGTCATATTTTTTATATTGATATACTTATATAGAAAATACTAGCATATATTTATAAAAAAAAAACTCGTTTTGGTTGTGTGATATTATTTATAAGATAATTTAAAGTATAATAAACAACATTTTAAATTATTTCGATATAATATTGCAAAAGCAAACTTCCATAATAATGAATACAAAACCACTAAGTGTCCTCAAAATATTCTAAAAAAATTTCATTTAAATACTTCATTGGAATAATAATTTTATCTTATAATTATTTAATTATAAAGGAAATCCCTGAAAAGTGTGTAGGAATAAAATTCTTAATAAATCGTTATTGATTTATTATAATTAAGGGACAACAATGTCATACTTAAATTTTCCTGGAATAAAATAATCTCGAATAATTGAAATTCCGTACAGCAAATCGCTTGAATAATAAATATAATAATTTTTCAAATAAAATTATTATATTATGGATCTTATAAGATAATTACCCATAAAATTCTTAAAAATATTCATGCTTATTTTAATAGTATTAATATATGTGTATAGTGTATGTACAAACAATATTAAAATAAGTGTTTATCTTCCTGATTTCAGTGATTCTTCTTATACATTAATATAACGAAATTTTTATTATTATTTATATTTCGTATTTGAAGAATTGTAGACTATTGGAGTAATTTATAGATTTCCACTGAATTGAAAATTATTTATATTAAATATGATTTAAATACAAATTTTATGAAAATAGCAATCACTAATAAAATTAGACATAAACAATTTTTGGTATTTGAAAACTTTATATCGATTTCTACCATTTAGAAGATAATTAATCTTGTTGTTATTTAATTGTGTTTGTGGGTTTGTGGAAATTTAAGTAATTAATTATTTTCTTATTAATTATAGACAAGAGTGTCAATAATAAAATTGTTTTCTTAATTTATCTAAAATATGAGAATTATTGTAAATATAGATTCAGCTACTTTAAAAAATTATCAAAAACTTTAAGAGACGAGTACATAAATCAAACTTTTGAATTTTTAATTTTAAATATATTTTATTTTTATATTGTACATCAATATTTATACTCTTTAAAGTTTATTTTATTTGTACAGGGAGACTTCGACGGAGGCTTTCTTTCCACCGTTCGTAGCATTGCCGGAAAGCTTCAACTGGAATAGCCTTCAACTACTCGGTTCCACTCTTTTGGATGTTTTTTATAATCTAAAAACTACATCATTTCAAGTAGATTTTTATTCTTGTTGAACCAAATAAAAAAATAAACAGAAGCAAGGACTCAAATCAGGCGAATAGGCAGCTTTTACCGATAAAAAACTTTGATAAAGCTGGCCGTGTCACATGAGCCGAAAACATGGTGGAGCCACCAAATATCTGGACTATCCGGTCTGACGCAAAATGACCCTTCTAATCATCCTTCAAAGACCCTTTTATGAAGAATTGCTTTAAAGTTTCCATATTTTCATCATATTTCGACGTTGAAGGACTCCTCCCTGAGCGCGGATCGTTTACCACTGCTTCTCTCCAAAAATGTCTTGTGCCACCAATAACTTGTGCTCTTGATAAGGAATGTTTCCCATAGGCTTGTTATAACTTTTCTTAAGACAAACTCGCGGATTTACCAAGCTGATAGGATCACGTAGTTACCGACCAAGGTTATTCTGAAAGTCTGCAGTGTTGCCACACTTCGTATAAGCAACATTCAGTCTGCACTCATCGATTAATGACTACACTCATGAACAACTCACATACGAGAATATGGTATATGAAATTTATTAATGAAAAATATTTTCTAATATTAAATTTTTAAATAATTTCTACTTGTAAAATAAACTTCTATTGATACCAATTATGAATGGGAGGAAACTTTATAAATTGATATCATAACTCGTTATGCATTGGGACTTATTTCAATGAAGAGTTTCCCATTTAAATGGAAATTTTGGTTGAACTTTTCTATTATGGGGGAAAAAAGCTATTCAGAAAAATTTCCAAACAATCCAGACATTTTCCCCCATTAGAAGAATAAAATTTCATATGAAGTTTAAATTTTCTGTATATTTATAATAAATCAACATTCATTTAATATAGAATGAGCAGAATATTTAATATCGCATCGTTTGAATTGTGAGGTAGAATTTTTTTTTATTCTTATATGATAAAATAGAAAATATTTGAATTTAGTGTAATAATTTCAAATTGAAAAATCTGAAATAGAAATGATGAAGACAAATTCTTTTTTCGAACTAAGCAAAAGTTAAAAATTTAATTAGAATTGAAAACTTTTTGCATGGAATATTTATCATTATGAGTGTCGGTACATTAATTCGAATTTAAAAAAGTTGAACTATGAAAATACCAAAAATTGGAAATTAATTCATTTTTTAACAAGTGAATTATTACAAAGTAAATTATCACATTACTTCTTGTAATGACAGCATTAGTTACTGATTAGTTCTGTTTAATTTTCTAATAAATTTGCATTTTTCTGAATTTTCTAGACATGGTGAATTGTCATTTCTCCATAATAATAATGTAATTATTAGTAGAAATGTTATAAGAAAATTTGACATTTTTTAATATAACTTCTTATATAAAATTATTCTTTTTTTTTAATAATTGACAGAGACTATTTATCAAATTAGGGGTAGTTAAAAAATGGTTCTTGAATAAATATTTACATATTTTTAAATTAACATAATTAACAGGATTTTTCAAATTTACATTAGAATTTTTTATTACATATTAAAGTTAATTAAACACAAAGAGAAAAAAAAATACTATATTTAACGTAGAAAATATTCCATTGTTAATAGACAAGCTGCATAGAGACATCGTTTTATTTCAAATATCTTTGCTTGATCAAGCAGAAGAGGGTACACTTAAGGAAATTGTCAACATATATTAGAATCGAATGAAAAATAGAAAGAAAATCAATAGATTTACAAGTGAGAAAATTGTAGCAAAAAAGTATTACCAACAGACGCATATGGTATCGCAGAGAATTTTTACCTGATAAATTAGGTAGGGAACATTAAGAAATGACAATAAAGAAGAACAGAACATTGAGTAGGGCTCAAAACAATTTTAGAAACATCGTTATCTGTATAAGAGCACAAGGTTAAAAAAAGACAGATTGTAATTTAATATGTATTCTGAAAGAACAAACATTATTATTGATTATGTGAAGAAAACTTGTTAACTATTCATTCGTGGTAATATAATTTAAAAAAATTGAAAGCTAAAGATTTTCAATATTAATAACCAAGAAGCTTAATTTTAAGAACATTTTTCTACTTTAGATGATTAGAATATGTTCAAAACTACAAAGGAATTCCAATAATTCAAAGGTATAGTCGTATAAAGAGCCTTTAAAGAGGATATATACAGACCAATTATTATTTTATGCATTTTGTGAAGCCCAATCCAATTCTTAAATACGAGGTATTGCAGAAAAGTAATGATACCGTTTTTCTTTGTAACAATTAAAATATCATTATAATTATCTGCACATCCTGCGTGTGGAAAGGATTAGAAGAGATAGAGAGATGTCAGTGCACTTGTCTTCGCTTAGCAGATGATCGATCCGCTGCAGCTATCGTACTGCTTATTTTAGAGATGTTTTTGGTGCGGTGCTTAGTAGGAGGGGTAGTCATTATACCTATTTCGGGTTGTTGTCTTAGACTATTGCGGGTATTTATCCACGATTGGTTTTTCCTTCCGAAAGCTGGCATTGGTATTTCCGTTTTTCTGATGACTGATAGCTTTTTCAGGTATTTTTTTCGCACTTTTAATTAAGGAAAGTTTAACGGAATACGAAATGAAATTAGATAGGAAAGAAAAATTATTTTTGGGAATTATCGTAGGACTATGCGTTACAACGATGTTCGAACCAATGGTAATCCATCAAAAATAAAAAATACACTAACAACTGTACTATTTTTTATTTTTGTTAACGGGTCATCAGACCTCACCAGACGATATTGCCTCCATCTGCTCAGGCGGTTTGACGGTCCGAACTGACAAGTTATATGTACACATGGGAAGGCATTGTTTCCACTTTTCATAGTAGTACTGGAAGGTTTCAACTAAAATTCCCTTCAGCTCCTTCTTTGGTTCTTATTGATACGAGTAGTACTAAGAGAAAACAAAAAAAGGCTGACTGAATAGCATTGCTTAGGAACTACAAAAAATCATTTTTCGATAAAAACTCGTTGATGGTGATTCCCTGGTGACAGGATGCGATATCACGGTGGAGATTTAAGTGTCTGAATCTGCCGTGAAGAATCCTTTATCCGAAACTTATAAGGACCATTCATAAGCTTCACATGTAATCGATGGTTTGACCTCATAAGAAACATTACTCGTTCCACATTTCATCAGTTTTCGTTATTAAAAAGCAAGGATCATCTTCCACTATTTCTCAGCCCTATTAAAACGCTTTATTCTACTGAAAAACTAGTGTTTTTATAAGAAATATTCCTCATAGACTCGTTGTAACTTTTTATAAATCAAACTCGCGAATTCACTAAGCTTAATAAATTTTGCGATTCCATTTTCCGTATCGGGAGAGGGATTAATGCATTTTCCGTATCGGGAGAGGGATTTTCATATTGTACATTTTCTATTAACCGATATGATCATACTTAGCATATTTTAAAAATGACTTCAAGATTTCTCTTACAAGTGTACCTATTGTTATCAAAAACTTGAAATATTTGTGATTTTGCATTTTATTAGACAGTAAGTTCAATTCTTCTTTATGAGTACGAATATGATCACATAAGTTAAAAGTTAAATGCATTGAAATTTTCTTTGTCCCCAAGTATTTCGATTTTTTGTCGATTTTAATGCATTCAAATAAGAACATCCAATTGAATCGATTTTAATGCATTCAAATAAGAACAATTTAAATCAATTCAATACATCAATTGCAGATTCAAATTGGAAGTGCATAACGATTCTAACAGAGAGCCAACCAAACACCCAATTTACGACGCACGAGTGTCGTTGAGATGTCTGCACTAAGATAATAATCTCTACTTAATGGAAAATTTAGCATAGTTTCTTGAATATCTCTTAGGAAATGTTTGTTTTCTTTTTTTTTAATACACATGAGATTTTCATTTTAAATGCAACTTAAATGATAGTTTTTTCCTTCGATATATGGCCACAAGCTTTGTCCACAAAAAAAATGTTGGATTATCCACTTGCATTTAGTTTAAATTATTTTCATGATATTCTACAAAAATTGTTTCTTATTTTCTAATAAAATAAGAAACAATTTTTGTAGAATATCAAAAATATTCTATTTTAGAAATAGTATAAAATAACCGCCCTTTCGCGAAAAGTATTGAGACTGGTTTATTGCCACATTGTGCTAAGGGATGAGGCTCATTTTCGACTTAGTAATTTTTTTGAAAATTGGGGCTCATTTTCGACTGTTGGATTGAGATAAGCCTACAAAAGTTTTTGGAGACCTAATATATGTCTAAAGTGGCATTCCGATCAATGGTTCGCGCTACTGGATCATAAAAAATGATTTTTTTCAAACGTTTTCAAAACCATAGAAAACATAGACGAGAACGACATGTTGTGCCAGCAGAATGGCGCTACTCCCCATATATCTCGCGAAATCTTCGATTGAGTATAGACACGATTTTTAAACAAACTGATTTTTCGCAATTGATCTGCAAATTGTGCCACCAAGATTACATGATTTAATTCCGTTGGATTATGTCTTAGATGGATATACAACGTCTTTTGTGTATGCTGGTAACCCAGTAATAATTGGTGCCTTGAAAAATAATATTTATGGAGATAATAAGCGTAGATTTACTCAAAAAAGCAATCGAAAATTGGGTAGATTCGTCAAGAACAACTGTAGAGATTGTAATGTGCTCCTCAACAAGGCTTAAATTAGAATTATTTTATTTTTATTTGTATTAATATAATTATAATAAGTAGGTGAATATTTTTAGTTGTTGTTAAATTATTATGTTTATCATAACTTTATAAGACCAAAATAAAACCAATAGAATCATTTTTCTTGGGAAAATTAAATGTATTTTTTTTGGTTTTAATCCTCTTAAGCAAACACTCGATATATGTTGACAATAAGGATCTTAAAAATATTTTTATAGACATTTTTTTTGGGCAATATAAAATTTTTGATTGTATTATATTTTTTTTGGTTTTAATCCTCAAAAGAAAACACCCGACATAGGTTGACAATAAGGATCTTACAAAAATAGAACATTAATTTTTATAACAATAAGAGTAACTTAACAAAAATAAGTGTACCAAAATAGAAATAGTGTAATTTGAATTTATCCGTAATACTATTAAAATAATTATCGAATTAAAATAAAATAATTAAATTTTGGCATATACCATATAAATTGTAAGTTTTCCTCATTTCTTCTAATGCGCTGAACCAAGATTTAATTCTCATTCAAACATCTCTGAAAGTATTTTTAAAATATTTAAATACCATTAAATTAAGTTAATTGAATTAATATCAATTAAAATTTATATAAAAAATATCAAATTTATAATTTTAGAAAATCAATATTTTAATAAAAAAGAATTTGTGATTGTTTTACGTTTAAATATTTTTTTTTTTTTTAATTTATGATTATCAGATTAAGAATAACTTTCTGATAACAAACGCATCTAAAAAAGATTCGTATCTCACCTTAAGTGAGAAAAGTGGAATTGAACTTTTGAATTGGAAAAGCTTATTAGTAAAGACTACTTCTTCAGTAAAAAAGGGGTGCATTGTTAAAAAAAAGACAAAAATGTGTCACTTTAAATAAAATATCTCAAAATCGATATGTCTGAGCCCATAGAGGTATTGAAATTTATTTTCTGTACGCAAAGAGAAAGGGAATAGAATTTTAAATTCGAGTAGCATAAGACTTATAACCGAGTGTTCTCCAACCTTCAATTCCAACTACTCAAACAGACAATCAATGTTCACTTCAACAAGGTGGCCTAGAACAATTCACAATAATGAATATTGTCTCTTCGGTAAGCAGATTCTAATTGATTTGAATCCGAATTCAATGACTGAAAGCTTTTAAAAGATAAATTCCACTTCAGAAGGAAACCTATTCAATTCTTTAAGTTTAGGAGTCTAATTTTGTTTATCATCATCCTGTTTCGAAATGCCAAGATTATTACTATCTCTTTTTTTATCTAATTTTTTATTCAAATCTCTTTCCTCTATTTATTTAGCTATCGAATTTTCAATTTCTTACCCTTATTTGAATATTCTCTTATTCACTTTGCTATTTATATAAATTACTGGCAACATTTTACGTTTTCTCCTCAATCAATTTACAATCAATTCAAATGTTTTTATTGTATTTTTTCTATTGTTTTTTTTCTGTTGCTTTTGTATATTGAATATAAATTGTTATTATTATTTACGTTGACCCTAGTTCGATTGTAATCTATCAAATATAAAGATTTTGAAAGCAATCATTTATTTGGCTTTCCAAAAATACCAAAAAAAAAAACCAACTCAACTCTACACATACATTAATTGCTATAATATATCTTTTATAGTAGAAAAGTTCATAGTTTATCGTAAAGTTTATATTAAATGAATTCATTATAATTAATTGCTTGAAATAATCTCAAGAGAAATTGCCATATATATAACTAAAGTATCCTTTATCTAAAATACCTACGTACACATATACATACATGTATGTGATTTGAGAAAAAGGATTTATTATTTACAAATTGTGAAAATAGAATTCTATATTGAAGAGATTTTCAATTATAAATATTTACAACATTGCAATTTAATTTAGAAATGTTTATTTTCTTCTACATTTCACCTGGAAAACTTTTCTTTAGAATCAAATCTATTTTGAATATGACACCTGAAATAATCACATCTGTAGGTACGTAATGTATATATGCACACATGGTATAATTTTATAAAATAAAAACAATGTCTTTCAGTTAAGAGATTTGTCGAAATGTGAACATACTTGTTGAGGGTGTATACGTAGATAAATGAGTTTATACAAAATGGAACTTGTTCACAGTTGTTGTTCGGTTAACAAATCTGTATTGAAATTTTACAACATTTAAAACTTTTGAGCAATGTGCAAATAAATTCTGAATGAAAACATAATAAATACAATTTTCAAACAAGTATATTATTTTATTATGTTCTCAATTTGTTGTGTTAATAAATGCACGTATTTTTGATTATAAAAAACTTTATATAAAAATTGTATAAATTTATTATGTTACTTAAAAATTAAAGTAAGAAAGTAATTTGAACTTAATATGAAAACTTAATGTAATTTATTTAACATAAAATTAAGTAAAAAGAAATGTGAAAATAACTTTACTTACAAGGCTTTGTCAAGTAATATTATACGATCCAACGTAGATTTGATAGTTAGGATAAATGATAAAAATAAAATGCTACATAAATTACGAGACTTCTATACAACACTTTATTTATATACAATTAAATCAATTGAACAATTTTTAATTTTTGCAAATATGAAAATAAAAATTTTCTTTTTTTGCAATAATTTTATTTTTGCAATAAAAAAGATACACTTTTTGTATACTTACAAATTTGTCTTTAAAAATTGGTACAACTTTATGAAAGGATATTAAATAATAATTTGAATAAAATTCTATTTTTAAAAAAATTTAGCCTGCCTACCGACACAGTCGATAACGTACTGGACTACCATCTAAGGGGTCGTGGATTCGAATTCTACTAAGGCATGGCCCTACGCTATTTTCCAAAAGTCGAGTTTTCCTTTCCATTTCTACTTTAATTGCCTTATCCCGATTTCCTTTGTCACCAAATGGTTTTTAGTGTCGTTGGCGCTTAGAATATACATTTTAGTACTAATTTTACTTGTAATGATAATTTAAAAAAAAAACAATTTTCAATATAATATAATTTTTTTTTTTTAAATAAAAAATTTATCAATTAAAAGAAATTTACGAAAATAGAACACTTTTGAAGAAAATAGATATTTATAACCAATTTGAACAATTTACAATTTTTTAACATTCAGTATAATAGAAATGAATTATTTTTTATAATATTTTTTTAAAAATCAATTTTTTTTTTAATTTTCTGCTACACATATTTAAAAATTGGTGTAGCAGAAATATATCGTTTTTAAAATGTTCCCTTGGGTAGCTGTACAGTAGAGAAAGCGTTGTTTCCATTCTTTGTAGTGGAAGCAGTGCCTCCAAGTAATGGTAATATCCTATTTGTTACGATGTACCCTTTATTAGTCTTTCAAGGACTTCACAAGACCACTTATTCGTTCCACATTTTCATTACTTTACGATGTTCAAAGTCTCTCTGAGCGTGATTATTTTTCCACTGCTTCTGGGCCCTCCAAAAACTTATGTTCTTGATGAAAATGCTCCACATTCTGACATCAACTGCAAACTGAACTGCAAATACTGTCAAAATCTGACGAATTCTACCCAAATCAACCAATTAAATACAATTGCCATAAAATTAATTATTTATAATTAATGTTTCATATAATTTTCTAATATAACTACATAAAATGTATTCAATTATGTCATTTCTACTTCAATTTCAACTGTCAAACAATAATCCTGCATGATAACAAAACACTGAAATGTATGGCAGTACTTCAACCACAACTGCAAAATTAAAACAAAATCAAATTCGGCGATAAAATAGTTTTGAGTTTTCGTCTGCCTTCGGAATTTTGTTCATTCCCATAAGATTGTGAAAGTCTTAAAATATTGACAGTAACAAGTAGTTGTCGCGGGAATGTATTGTGGTCCTACCTTATGAGGACGAAAAGTCCGCAGTATGGCCAGATCGCCCTCATCTCATAACTCTTCTGACATACTTCGTATTTGAACATTTCTCTATTTTTTTACGAGAATTTATTACACATTAATTTATGAATAACTTTTAATAGAAAATCAAAAAATAAAAAATAAATTAAATCACAAAGGTGACATTTTACAAGAAAACATTCCTTCTAAATCCACTTAAAAAATCGCGTCTATAAATTTAATTTAATGTGCAATTTACCTCGTGTGAAATTATACTTATAGTATAGTTTTAATTTAAATATAAACTTGATTCTTTCAATAAATCAATTATTTGTTAAATATAAGATGCACGTGTATTAGTCAATTATATTATATTTGTTACCATTGAAAGCTTATGAATGCTTCTTGTACATTCAAGTGAATACTTACAAATTATTCTCATTTTTATGATATTTAACACAATATTTAAAGTTTATACTACAATAATATTATTTTTATTTGATTGGATGATTTTTTATATATGTCTCTGTTAATAAAATATTGTTTTGTCAAAATTGGGAATTTTTTTTATTTATCTGATCATTTTGTCTGCAAAAATATTTGTTGCTATTATTTTGGCAAAATTTAATTAGTACTTACTATTATGTATTTTAAAATATTGTTTAAATATATTAACAGTAATAAACTATAATTATTTTTGAAAAATCTATTGTATTTTATACAATATTAAAAGGTGTCTAATTATTTCTGAATTGCAATACTCGTATATTCAAAATTTTATTATCACTTTAAATTTATAAAATTTTCGGTGACATATGGTATGTGTATATTCAATAAAAATATTTCAACTACAATATTTAGTTTCGAAAATACCTTTCGATATTGCATATTAATAGTTTTAATATAGTTATTAATTATAAAAAGGGAAAAATTCATTAAGATTAATAATAGAACTATACGAATTCATAATAATAATAGAACTATACGAGGGACATTCAACAAGTACTTAGCCTCACCGCCCGATAGAACTGCTGTCACAAAAGAAATTTACCATCGTGCAGTACATTCTTTTAGCAGTCTACTGTCAAATTCGATTCCCTTCATTAGTTTTGTTTTGAGAGCCTTTGAAAGCGAACGTGTCGGTCGGTTGCACAAAAATGGGAAAAGAACAATTTCATTCGGTGATTAGATTCTTGTTTTTGGAAGGGAAAACGCGCAGCGAAATGAAAGATCGCTTGGATGCTGTGTATGGTGACTCTTCTCCTTCGATGGCGACCGTCAAGAATTGGTTCAACGAGTTTGTTCGTGGCCGCACGTCGGTTTTTGATGAGCCACGCCCAGGTGCCCCGAAAACGGCTGCTACGGAGGAAAACGTTAAAAAAGTCCACGATCTCGTGTTGGCAGACCGTCGATTGAAGGTTCACGAGATAGCTGAGACTGTGGGCATCGCAGTAGAAACGGTGCATCATATTCTACACGAAGAACTGGGCATGAGAAAGCTGTCGGCGCGATGGGTGCCGCGTTTGCTCACACCGGAAAACAAGCGCAACCGTGAGACCACATCGGCGACGTGTTTGGCGCTGTTTCAGCGCAATCCAGCGGAGTTCTTGCGTCGTTTCGTGACCGTCGATGAAACATGGATTCACTGGTACACACCAGAGACCAAGGAACAGTCGAAACAGTGGACTTCACCCGGCGAACGTGCTCCGAAGAAGGCGAAGACTGTTCGATCGGCCGGAAAGGTGATGGCCACCGTTTTCTGGGATTCACAAGGTGTGATCCACATCGATTACCTCGAGAAGGGTAAAACAATCACGGGGCGCTACTATGCTGACTTATTGAGCCGATTTGATGTCGAATTGAAGAAAAAGCGGCCCCGCTTTGCGAAGAAAAAAGTGCTGTTCCACCACGACAACGCGCCAGCTCACACCTCCGCCGTCGCCATGGTCAAATTGGTCGAATTGTGCTACGAATTGCTGCCCCATCCACCGTATTCTCCAGATTTGGCCACCTGTGACTACTTTTTGTTTCCAAACCTGAAAAAATCACTCGCCGGGAATAGATTTGGGTCAAATGAGGAGGTCATCGTCGCCACGGAGGCCTATTTTGCTTCCCTCGAGGAAATGTATTTTTTGGACGGGTTAAAAAAGTTAGAGCATCGTTGGGCCAAGTGTATCGAGCTTGAAGGAGAATATGTGAAAAAAAAAATTGCCACCTTTCCAAAATTTTCGTTTTTCTTTTGTAGGCTAAGTACTTGTTGAATGACCTTCGTAATATATGGAAACTTTCTATAATAATATTTTATAATATATGTTTTTTTCTGAATTATAAGGGAAAATTTATTCAAAAGGACTTTTATACTAAAAACTATAATGTTCATTTCTGGTTTTTTTAATGACAAACGCTTACCAACATAATTCGTATCATTACACGTATATTTGCATTAACTTTAGTAAAATTGTCAATCCCATTTAAACTTTCTTCGTTGAATATTACAGCAACTCGTAGTAATTTATAGTAACCAAAAGATATTCGCAATAAAGGAAAATTTATCTTTTAACCGCATTATTTCTGTACAGTTCATGCAAATCGTCTATTCAATTTCAACTCATTATTCATATCAATTTCTATATTAAAGCTCATTTTACTATAATTATCACAACTTAAAAAACCACTTACTCAATAATAATTAATAATTAAAATATAAAAATATCATTCGTAATAAACTAAATATGAAGTATCAGATTAAATTATCAGAGATTAAATTATCAGAATAGAAGAAAATTTATTTATGTTAAAATATCTATTATCGAATGAAAGAAAAATTACTGAATATAATTAAATATATTGAATCGAAAGTATTATTTCTAAGAAGATTTTTTATAATTACAATTTGGTGATTAAATAATTACATAAATAAATTCCAACAAAAAGGAAGCTAGGCGAAATAGAAATAAAAAAAAATTTCTTAGAATATATTTTGATAATAAATAATTAAAGAAATTACTTAAATCATAAATATTTTCTACAATTTAATTAATTGAAATGACAATGTTGATATATAATATTGTTATATCTTGGCTTAAAAGCGATCATAATAACTTTGTAGACACATAATATTAATTAATGTTGAATTAAATTTCACAATCAAGTCACGTTTTCTTAAGCGAAAAGAATTTCATAAGTTGTGGAAAAATTTACTCTATGACATATTGAATAATATGGAAAAAACAAAATATTTAAGAGAATGAACACTCATAAATTTGATAATTTAAAAAAAGGAAAATTCATTTTTACCACCTACCATAAAATAATATTTGATATATTCGAGTTTGTTTTATTTGAAATTCTGTATTTTTTTGCAAACACTCTCATCTATTATCTTTGTAAAAGCTTTCAGAATTTTCAAAGAGATTCAGTTAGCTTAACATGAATAATCTAAAATCAATTCAGTATCCTTAAATTTTGACTTTCATATCAGACACAAATGTGCAAATACGAATAAATCGTTCCAACAATTGATATTTTACAAATTGCCTTCAATGTGATTTTATTGTTCTTTACGTGGAACAATTGGTTAACAGATACAAAAAATTTGAAATTTATTTTATAAGCAATACTCGTATCTTCTTTTAGTATATTCTCGAGTGGAAGATGCATCTGCACTATCATATGTGTATGTGCTTAGAACATACTATCATATATTTCAAATTTAATATTTGACAGAGAACAATGACATCCATAAAGTAGATATTCTACTTATAGTTTGTTAGAAATAGATTGTTTTCAAGAATGGAGAGAAAATATGATCTTCTATCGTTTAAACAAACTAACAAATCCCCATTCAATTAAAGTTTACATTCGAAAGTGATAGTATTTACATCGTTACACTGAATACAATTTTTTAAGCAATAGTTACTGAATCTACTTCAAGATTACGAGCACATCAAGAAGTTTTTAATTAAGTTGGTCAGTTCATGAATAGATGATACTAGTAAGTTTACCAAAGAATTTGATGAAAATTTAGTGTTACTAGCTCTGTTACTCGTACTAATTTATTTAGAAAGTTCTTCAAATTTTTTTTGCTGTTGTTTTACTCTTTTTTTTACTTTTTTTATTATATTTTAGTTAAAGTTCATAATTGAATAATAAATTAACCAACTAGTCAGGTCACTTATGTGTAAGACTTTTCTTTCAGTAATTTTTATCTCATTGCTGTATTGTAAATAAATTTATCAAGTTAGTTAATTTTCCCCAAATTTAATTTCAACTAAATAATATGGAATTAAATTCTTTAATTTGCAGATTAATATTTTTGAAATATTGTATTTTGCTTAAATTTTAATTAATTTTTCAATGAATAAATGAATTCATAGCTGAAATATAACAACATAATTTATTAGCTTCCATCATTCTATCGTGAAATTTTGACAACAAACATAAAATATAAAATATTAGAACAAAAAAAAAAATTATTTTAAGGTTATGAAATATTTATGTTGTGCGAAAAAATTAATTTTGCAATTAAGAAGAAATTTACCTCAATTAGTCATTAATGCGCGTAACTTGTATATTTAATTGCGCTACTTTGTATTCAAACTTTTCATATACCATCTTTATAAGTTTTCTGAAAAAAAATTCCTATAATTATTAAGTATGTATAAATATACGGAACTTGAACTATAATATCTTTGAAGATGATTTATATTCATCGTCTTAAAGGTACATCATTTTGAACACGAAACTATGTTATTCAACATGACCTACATATTAAAATTTTACATAAATTATCTTGTAAAAAAAGTTCCTGTTTTCTGAAAAAAAAAAACAATTTCTGTTTTATATTTTCAATTTACTCCCTTAAACACATATATCACCGGAGACACTATCATAATCCAAGATGGATAACCAAAATACAAACGCTAAAATAACTTATTTTTTCGTATTTTAATTAGATACATTAATAAATACTATTTTTGTAGATAGTAGTACATCAAAATAGGTTAGAAAATGGCTAAAAAAATTGTTTTTATTGTATAAAATATTCAATGATTTTTTTTCATACTTCAGAAAATTATTATGGTCGAAAAAACATTATTTTTTTCGAAAACTTGACGTCTCAGAGGCACTGAGGATTCTTTGCTATATCTTAGCTGTTTGTTTTGTTTTTTTTTTTTTTTTTTTTAAAGTTGTGATGAAAGTAGTTTGGCAAAATTACCCTGGTAGCGTAACTATCAAAGTAGTCAAAAAGCAGTCTACGTAACTATAAAAGTAGTCAAAAATCAGTCGTATATGTTATGTGCAAAATATAGTTTATACCACTCCATGGTATTCTATGGAATAATCTCTCAAAAGATCAGCTGCAAAATTGTAAACTACTCGACTAATTATTTATTTGTAGCAATCACCTAGAGTAAATGAGTTTTGTGTTTGAATTAAAAATTAGAAAAAGTGAATTCTATGTAATTAATAAATCACAAATTAACTACATCTGAAACAAATAGGAAACTTCCAAAATGTGATAAAGACTCTTCGCCATCAATTCGGATGACTCATAAGTGGTTTAATAAATTCCTTTGTGGACTTAAGGTCGTCAGAGCACTAGTGATGATGTACGTTCAGGACGTCCCCTTTAACCTAAAACTACGTAAGATACTTAAAATCATGGGTAAAATCACTTGTTCATTACTCCTTCCAATATTCTTATGGCGTCAAATATGGCAAAAAAATATCATCCAATAGTTACCATGTATATAAGCTTAAATCAGTTTTGTTATATATGGCGTGAGTGAGCGTATTAAGCTACAATGGACACGCCATTCTTTTTTTTATGAGTTTGACATCTGTCAACATTAATCAGTGCACATTGTCGTACAACAACATACATTTTTCCTTTGGTAATCATGTCTAGTTTTGTGCCAGAAAAAGAGCATATGCGAGAAGCTCTACTTTTCTGTTTCAATTTGAAGAAATCGGCTGCCGAATCGCATCGAATGCTTATGGAGGCCTATGGTGACAGTGCTTTATCGGTTCAAAGACAGCAATTTTAGCTTGTGGGACAAGAAGCGTGAAAATCGGCCTAGGAAGGTTGAGGACCATCAATTGCAGGCTCTTTTGGACGAAAGCGATACCCAATCGCAAAAAATTCTCGCGGAGCAGTTGGGTGTTACTCAACCAGCCATTTCAATGCATCTGCGTGCCATGGGGAAGATTGAAAAGATCCGAAAATGGGTGCTGCATGAATTGACCAATAGGCAAATGGACCGACGCCAAAACACATGCGAAATCTTGCTCGCCAGACAAAAACGAAAGTCGTTCCTGCATCGGATTGTGACAGGCGATGAAAAGTGGATATATTTCGGGAATCCTAAATGCCAACCATCAACATCTTCCCCAAGACCAAATCGCTTCGGACGGACGACAATGCTGTGCGTTTGGTGGGATCGGCAGGGTATCGTCGACTATGAGATGTTGAAACCTAGTGAAACTATCAATGCCCACCGCTACCACCAACAACTGATCAAAAAGGACGGATTATCAACAAAGACATGACAAGCTAATTTTCCTCCACGACAACGCACCATCTCACACGTCAAAAATGGTCCCAAATTACTTGGAAACACTCAACTGGAAGGTGCTACCACACCCCGCTTATTCTCCAGACCTGGCCCCTTCCGACTACCACCTGTTTTGATGGGTTACTCGCTCGCTGAGCACCACTAGGATTCTCACGAAGACGTCCGAAAATGGTTTGATGAGTGTTTTGCCTCGAAAGAGAAGGAATTTTTGTCGGTGTGGTATCCACAAATTGCCCGAGGGATTGAGAAAGTACTTTAAATAAATATGTTTTTGCTTTCTATGAAAAAAACATGTGTTTTATTGACTAAAAACAGCGTATTTAAGCTTATACACCTGGGATGTTATACAAAGTACAAATGGTTTTTTTAAAGATTTGGACTACATGTACTATGCCAACGGCACAAAGCCACCCAAGAAACAGTTGAGGATGAGTATATAACTTAATAGATACTACGCGGAAAAATAGAAAAAATAAAAAAAAACCTTTTCCCATTTTAGTTTTCATTGACTTATCAATTAGCCTTTGTCGAGCCCTAATTAATAAATAACTAATTTTTTTCTGTATATTTTCATATTTTCTGCTATTAATAACATGTTGGGCCAACTTGGACCAATTGGATCTTCTATGGAAAAATCTTCAGATCAAGGTTCAAAATTCGTCTTTGCGATGCTCCACAGATACTCAAATAAGGATCACGTCGATGAGTAGACACAGAAGAATCATCGTTGACACTCAGCTCTACAGCTTCCAGAGCTTCTTCATTGCGAACAGACCTATGCGCATTTGGTTGTGGTTGATCAAGTACTTCACCTTGGTTTCTTAAAAACAGTTGATTAAGTTCCTAATCATATTTGCCCTGGGAGCTGATGCAGCATTAAATCGGGAAATAAAACTAAATTCAACAATTTTAATCCTTTTCTTAGACTGAGCATGTAGCCTATATAAAACTTTCAAAAAAAAATCTTAATAATTTGCAAGAAAACAAAATTTTTAACAAATTTGGGCTACAATTTTTTAAAAATAATCAATCTAAGTTGGCCCACCATGTATTATAGAAATTGAATAAAAAATTCTACGCAAATAGTAGAAAGAAAATTAACTTTTCGCCCATATTATTTAATTTAGTAGAAAATTATATTTAAAAATCATTTATTATTCCTAAAATAACAGTTTAAAAAAAAGTGGTTAAAAACTTTTTAAAAGAGTAAATAAAATGATTTCATTTTGTGAAAGTTGTTGATGTTCTTAAGTAAAAACAGATTTGCTTTCAAATACAATAAGATTCTTTTATCTATTAAATAACATAAATTTAATGCGTAAAGAGGAAAATATTTTCTATTTACCTTTCTAAGTTTTTGCTTTCACTCCCACGACCAATGCTGTATTCGATACTATTACTTTATCTAATCAAGACATCAAATGCCCCCAAGGCAGTAAGACCTTTACCTTCTAGTTCTTAACTACAGTTTATGGGTCTACTTTCAATAAGTTCAACAAAAACAATTTTTTATATATTAAATTATAAACCGGCAACAACTTGTTATTCTGTTGAATAACAATTAGGAGATGTTTTCTTTAAGGATAAAAATATTTGTTTTCATGTTGTAAATTTAGTTTTTCAAATTTTTTACCTACTTTTTTTTATGTTTATAAGAAAACATTTCCTCTTTAAATTTAAGTACTCATTCAGAGGAGATATTGTATTTTTGGTAAATAAAATTCAAATAAATATTTTCTAAAACTTTTATCCTAAATTTATTAGTTCTAAGTGTTGTATGTAAACTTTTTTATCGTATCGAATATCTTGTTGAAAAAACACATGGAAAATTTGGAATTTTTCTATAAATAATTTATTGAATAAATTTTTTCAAACAAATGTCAAGTATCCTATTTATAAAAATGAAGAAAAAAAACAGAATAAAATCTGTCTTTTTATTTGTATAACCTTACAATAGGGTCGTTTTAACATTGTTTTAAGTTTCCTAATATCATAAATATGGTAACTTTATTGCTTCTAAAGTTTTGTACTTAATTTAATAAAGTTAGGCTACAAAACAGCAATAAAAAATAGGTTAAATGGTTAATTTTTTTTTACGAAGTTATAAGAAATTTCTTTTGAAACTATGTTTTTTGTTTGGAATAAAAATTTGATAATATTTGTTTAAGAATTTAAATTTCAATTTTAGATAATAGTATTCAATTTAAAGAATTTGATATTAAAGTCACTGTTGATTATTACCTCTTGTATCCTATTTAGGAGAGACTTGTATACATTTTTTAATAGTTGTAACGGAATTTCGTTTGACGCCTCTTTAAGACCTATTTAACTATTGAGTAATAATATTTTTCTTAAAGATCCTATTTAACCATTTAATATATATATAAAGAGTTCCAACGTAGAACAACATTTTTGTTATACGAAAATATCACCCATGAAAACATTGACTTCCCGGTTGTGGATGATATATGAAAATATAACCCTCCACCCCATACATATGTATACTGATCGCAAAAAATCAATAAAAATCAACACAAGAATATAATCAGAATAACGTGATAGATTTGTTATAATCGCAGTACCTGGAGTAACCGTTGTGAATAATCTTTGTGAGTGGCCGTTGTGAGTGACCTTTGAAAATAGGTGCATTGTCTTCTAGAAAATCTACTATTATTCTTCAAGTAAGTCGTCGAACTCAATTTATTTTGAAATCCAAATAGTTTCAGGCAGTTTTCTGTTCTTCACCCTATACTCTTACGGATCCCACAGATCTATGACTCCTTACGGATTCCGCGGAAATTTCCAATATTAATTCAGTGGTTTAAAAGAAAACTTTCTTTTTGTTTAAACCGTGGAATTAATATTGAAAACGATCTTGGGGCACAAAAATAACAAAAATAAGTTACAAGAAGTAACATAAGGTGAAAAGGGTAGGCTGGGGAAACCACAGGAATTTTTTTCTTGCGAGAAAACCTCGTTGATAGAGACATCCGGGTAACAGAAGGCGTTCTCATTGTTGATCATCTAAGTGTTTGCAAAGTCCGGTTCAAGGACTCACTCATCAGAATGTTTGATATCACAAGATTAGTCTTAGAAAGATTCGTGTTCTACTGTTAAACGACCCCCACTAATAAATGCCATCGAAAAAAGGTAACTTTTTATAAATTAAACTCTCGAATTTATCAAGCTGAATGCAAAATTTGATGGTACATCGTTGATCCGAATTTCGCTGTTCCATTTTATGGAACGCACTATAAAAATACGATTTCTTTTATTACACTCTTTAGTGGATCGTGTAGTTACCGGACATGCTTGAAACTTGTACTGCACGTCTACAAAGAATTAACATACAATTTATACAAAAAACAAGTCTATAGTGCTGCCAGATTACTATAAGTTATGTTAGTGTCAGTTCTTTTCTGTCGCACCTTGAGAGTGTGTGCCAATGATCCTTTGTACTTACAGATATCCAGCTTTTAAATAAATTTGTTGTCACTATTATTACTAAATCCGATGTATCTCTTAGAATGTGATAACGTTCTTTAAACGAATTTAGTGCTTCTGGCCCTATTTTTTTTACAGTTTTCTGGATCATTTAAGTAGTAATTTATTACCAGAGCACTGAGATTTAGTTTATTGGCAATTTTATCCCAAATTTTTACTCTCTGAAGGCATTTATTTTGCCAATTTCTTCAAAATAAAAAGATTTTTTGGGCCCATTTTAATTTTTTTTGGAACTAAATTTAATATTTTGATGTTTACACGTGAATAATTGGACAGGAAATAATTTGAGGTTTTTTTTCATTTAAATAGGTGTAGAAAATTCTTACCTTGGAAATTTCAATATTGTTACTACAGAGTATACTGATGAAACAATATCAAAAATGTCTAATCTTCCTTTTTTTCAAATAAAAGTAATAGTTTCATTCCGCCAACAAAAAAACGGATAAGGATAATCAAGTATCGCGTAGTATATTAGATTGCACATATTTAAGAGTACTCGTTCTCATACAAAATTATATAAAATTAATTAAAAATAATTTACGGCATAAAAATATAGATACAAACCGTATTAACTTAGACTATAGAAAATGGGAAATCCTGATTCGAAGTGGAAGAATGTATCTCTTAATAGTTTTCTATAAAATATTATATGGAAAATTTTATTTATTCCATCATTTTATAAGGTAAAAACCATCTGAGAGTCTCAAGAGCATAAATCCGACAAGGTTGTTTGTTCTTTATATGTACTTGTAGGATATTACAGAAAATCGATTTTCGGTTTTTATTATAATTCCAAATTTAAAAAGCCTACAAATATGCATATGACAGTACACTTTAGTAAGCACAAAATAGGTTAGTAGAAAAAAACCTATAAAATGAGATTTGCTATATTTAGAATATGAAATTGAGTTTATATTTTGATGAAATTTATGGTTGACAATTCATTGATTTTTAATTCATAATAACTTACTGAAAATATAATCAAAATCCAAAATGTTTAATAATTTTATATCTATATTTGTAAATTTACTCAGTTAAATCTAATAGAAAAAAGAAGTTTTTACAAAAAATAAATTCAAATAAAATGTGAAAATAAAACCTTCTTGCAAAATAAATTCTAGAAATGATTTCTGCCACTTCAAAGAATATGCAAAATTGTATTTTTTAAAAAATTTTAAAAAAATATATTATTTAAAGCAAAATCCAATTTATAAATGTCATCATACATCATTGATAATTCTTTATATAAAAACTCAAATTGAACTGAATTTAAAACCCAAAATTCATATTTGCTCATGAAGATTGAAAATTAATACTATTGTTAAACTGTGAAATGATTTAAACTGAAAACTTTAAGTTTGACTGAACATAGTATACCCAAAAACATATGAATGAAAAAGGATATACATACTCATGTGTACGTTCTAATTTATATTCGTGATGATTTTCAACTTTAACTGTGATGCATAGTGTGCACTAAATTTTGAAGAGATAGAATGATATTTGAAATGTTCTTATATGAGTATAGAACTGCAAAAATATATTGAAGAACATCAACTTAAGCTAAGTAAAATAACATATGAGAGTAGGTTATTATAGACAAACTGAAAATTTTGTTATTTTTTTTATTATCAGAGATGAATGAGATGATGAAGAAAATGTGAATCCATTTCGCGAATATATGCGCCGGAAAATTGCTTCAACGCTAGGACAAAGGAATTGTATTTCTGAGTTAACGTCCTGAACATGTAAAAAGTCGATTTTTCTTTTACGGCGGACACCACACATTAAATAAATATTCCTGAGAGCTACATATAATATCCATGCACTTTCACTTGTATCCTTAAAGATCAAATGATATCAAATGTGCAGTAATTTACACTTAATAGAATTTTTGCAAATAATACTTCTCTCGTATTTACTTATATGTCTGTACTTCTGGATAAAATGGACATGAAATTCTTAGCCATTAATAATATAAAAACAACAATTTACCACATTTCAGATTATATAAGTTTTCTCCAAAAATTGTCACCCGCACATTTTTGAAAGTTTCTGATTCAACATATTTTACCTCCACCAAAATGATATTGCCTTCATTATGAAGCTTTTACTAAAGGTGTTATTTGCAATTTGACTAGCAGGTGAGACGTGTCAGCAACTGCTGTAAACACCGGACTTGTGAGAGGTTCCACTACCAATTGATAGACTCACAGTTCCTATATGGCCTGCAACTCATCACAATTCAACTCCTTTGTTGTTAAGCAGATTATGTTGGATATTGTTGAGAATAGTATCACTCAGCGGGACACAAGTCCAGAGCTACGTGGCTGTCACTGAACATCCAGAGCTACGTGCCACAATATGGAACTACCCAAAAAGGGAATTTCTAACTGCTCTAGAAAAATTGGCCTGTAAATAGATATCCTCAACTTTGCTCCTTTCTGTCCAGAAGATACTCTCAACTCTGTCGTCAACCATGGTTTCCAGTCACGATGAGCGATGGAAGTTTGGAAATCCAGATCTCTCAAGATTAGAGATCAATAATGAAACTGAAAATTAAATTCTGTAAAAAGGAGTAGATATTATGATTTTTAAAATTTTCTGCAGATGATATTCAGAGCAATAAAGGCTTTTATAGAATAATTTATACGGAATTTGAGAAGGTAATTAGAAATGGGCTTGTAACCAGATTCCATAAGTAGAGAGAAGATGTGCTTCACTCACCAGACAAATACAATGGTTAACCGCTGCCTGAGCTAGCTTAAATCTTGCTTAAATCTTGATAAAGATGAACAAAAATTTATTGTTTAATCATTCTTAAAATGCCGTTAACTCAAAGCTTTGATTGATTTTTTCCGCTAATAGAATATGTCGTTTTCTTTATCACTAAAGTTATCAACACATTTAGCACCAATGTAGGCATAAAATATTGTTTAACAGTAATTATGCCGACATAATTTAAAATCCTTTCTTTTTCCATAATCAAATCAGAAAGTATTTATTCCCTTCTTTTTGTAATGACCTTCTAGAAGCATGACCTTGTCCATTCTATTTTCAAGACAAGCACCCATTTTATCTCATCTTTTATATCATTCAGTTATGGTTAATGCTCTTTTTTAGATGAAGGTTAACTGGGTGGGTGGTCGGTTATTTTAATTTACCCAGCGAATCAAAGACCTACTAGATGTAAGCTGTTGTAAACTCGTTCTGATCTATTTTAGAAACCTTTTCTTCTTCGGCCATTAGAAGAGATTCAGACAAGTCCGAGTAGCATCAGAACCCACTAGCTACCGCTTTATAAGCAATGTACTGTATTCTGTTCTTTTGGGCTTCTCGTAGAAATAAAGAATTTAATAAATTGACCACTACTGACCTAGAAAAAATATTGTATAAAGAGGGCTTTTGTATAAATCTCTATTCTTTCCTGCAGACAATGCTTCCATGACTGCCCACCGACATATTCGGAAGCAAGTAGGATGGATCTTCAATTTAAATTCATATATTCTTGTTGTTGTAAGTTAACAAAATCATAATTTTTTCTTCTAAGCTATTAGTCAAACTTGTAAGAAACAATTTTGTTATTAAACAGACAGCAACTGCAGATGATCTGATTCAATCTCGACATATATAATTCTTGGTAAAAAAAATGCCTCTGAAAATTTGGTCATCATATTATAAGGCATAATAAATTTTTCACTATTATTTTTAATAAACAATATATTTTTCAAGCTAAACTTTTTTCCCTTTTTTTTGGAAATTTTCTCCTTTTCCAGTTTCCTTTTTTTTAACTATTTTTTAAGAAAATGTTTGCTTTTTCTTATTGATATTTTAGTTACTATAAAAAAAAATATTTTTCTCTTATCAAATTCTTTTTAAAAAAAAAAACAATTTGTCGACTAATCAATAAAAAAATTGTTAAATATTTTAAATTTTATTCCGAAAAGATTCGAACAAGAAAATATTGTAAAAAAAAATGTTTTTTCAGTATTTTTATAATCTTGTTAATTAAATATTTAACATATTTTTCGGAGTATCCAATCAGTAAAATATAAAGAGTGATGCCATATACTTCTCTAGACACAATTATATGTTATCGGTTCTTACGCAAATGAAATTACACATCCCGAAATGAATCTGTCTCTAAAGCCTGATAACATGTAATGACCACTGACTAACCGCTTTACATTCCAATTAGTCATAGTTTCGACACTTTATGACTTTATACACGTAAAACACAGTATTATGGTATTATTTGTCGTAAATTGTTAATAAAAGTAAAGGCAGAAAACAATTTTTTTTTTTATAATATTGTAGCATAAATATAAAAATGAATATTTTTTATTTTATATGAAAATGGCAATTTTAAAAATTGAGTTCGTATCAAAATTACATTTTTTTATGATTACATCGAATGGGGGCATTTGAACTACTATTTTATCAAACAGTGGAAAAGATAGGACATTTGAACACCGAAAAATAGATGATACTTTGCATAAATTTCATAAAAAGAACTTTTGCTATTAAACGAAAAACTTAAAAAACATTAAATTTTATTAAATACCAATAAAAATGTAAAATTCAATATTATAACATTAGTATTTATTGTATTTGTATTGTATTCTGAATATACTAGATTTATATGTCAACATAAATTCATTAATATTCAAATTATTTCTGCTATAACATAATTTTTTTAATAGAAGTTCTTTTATGCAAAGCCTTAGATAATAAAAGAAGAATCAATAATAATCGTCGTTCTATTACTATGACGGATAACATTAGTTGAAACTGGTTTTTCCAAATGCAATCAATTTTAAAAATGCTTTTATTTATTACAGAATACTTGGAAATAAATCTGCAATAAAATATTTGATTGTAACTTATTTTTTATTAACTAAACTAAATATTTTATAATTTCTGAAAAATTATTTATTATAGAGAAGAAAAAAAATCTATTATTTTATTGAGAAGAAAAAAAAACAAAAAATATGTTTTTAACTGGGTGTGAGTTCCTTTATAGATGAGCAGCTATTTTATAAGAAGTAAAGTTTTTGGTAACGAAAATATATATTAAAGATTTAAGATATGACTTTTTTTCTAAATTGGGCTATAGTTTTTTTTAATGCGATTTCAGTCCATATTTTTTTTAGATAGTTTGAAATGATTTTTTTTATCGAAATCATTCAGTTGAAAAGTTTTATAGTAAAAGTTTCAATTGAGCTTTTATTTGCACATACCATACATATCGATATATTGTAAAATGTGTACTATGACAGTTTCTAAATTTATCCGCATAATACAGAAAACCTAGGACCTTATCCGTTTTACCAACTTGAATGTTGACTATTGAAGCGTTTTTATCAGAAAATAACCTCTTAAAGTCAAAAAAAATGGCCTTCTTATCTATATCCTTTGGACAGTAAAATTGCTTGTTTGGAGCAATATAACTGCAAACAATTGAAAAAGCAATATTCGCAAGGCTTAAGGCTTTGGTTTTGCAAATAGGATCAGAATTGTTAAGGATTTTTGTAAATTATACAATTGGAAAGAGTTATATTCAAAGAAAACAATTTCATTCTCATGCATTTTTTTTGTCCTACAGTAATCACTTAAAAATAATTTGGCTTCATTTCGCAAAAAAAAATTGTTCTCCTTTCAACTGAATACTAAATATATCTTTTCAATTTCATTTCATTATAGTAGATTTGCAATTTAAAAAAAAAACTTCAATTCATAATAAAATATTTCATAAGAACTAGAAAAATATGTTTTATATTTAATATATTTTCTTTTATACAAAAATTTATCTATTCTATCCAAATAATCTAATACTTGTTTGAATATGACAAAATTGAATTTGTGTTGATAAGATATTCTCCATTAAATTCTCTTCTTCGTTGGGTGGGGCTTAAAGATGTTTGCGAATTCCGTAAAATGAATCCATATCGATAAGAATATTGCACAATTTATGATGGGAAATTTATTTTATGAATATTGCTTACGTACTATATTATTTAATGATTCTTTTTCTATACCTTTAAGTTAATAAAAAGGAAAACTTTAAGTGAATTGCAGTTTTTTTAAAACAGTATAAGAGACGGCTAGTATTAATGGCTATGCTTAATAATATAATTATGCAGTATTTCATTTAATTATATAATAGAAGATGCTCTAGATTTTTAAGTACTATAAGAAAAAAATTATAATTTGAACCCAATTTTCCAACACTTTTTGATTTCCACTATATCAAGTCGTATGTCATGATTAGCACGTTCAATATTGACTTCTAAAGCTTGAAGAGAGTCTGGTTTATTGCTAAAGACCAATGAATTCAAATAACCCCACAAGAAATAGTCTAATGATGTTAAACCACAACTTCTTGGAGGCCATTCAATGTCACAATTTCTTGAAATAATCGAATTTCTAATATTTTCTCGCAATAAATCGGTTGTTGCACGTGCTGTGTGGCACGTAGCACCGTCTTGTTGGAACCAGATGTTGTCAAGATCAACTTCTTCCAATTTCGGCCAAAAAAAGTTGGTTATCATCGATCTATACCGTACTATATTGACACTGACGGTGTTACCAGATTCATTTCGAAAGAAGGTTTCCACCAGACCAAAAACCACACCAAACTGTCAATTTAGGTGAATGTAATGGGTGTTCATGAATAATTTGTGGATTTTCTTCGCACCAGAATCGACAGTTTTGTTTATTTACCGCACCACTCAGATGAAAGTGAGCGCACGAAAAGTTGCAATTGGAGAACGATTATTTTGATAATTATATTGAATAATTTGTAGATATTGTTCTTGAATATATCTCTCCATAATAAAATTGTAAACATTACTTAATATAATGGAAAAAAAATAACAGATCATAACATATTACAAATGGCCGAAACGTCACTTACAAATAAAAAAAAATCAATTTTTGTTTTTAATTTCAAACCTTAGAAGCTATTATCTTTATTAAAATTGAAAGACTACCCCCGATTTTATAGGCAATTAATTGGCAGTTGGTATTTTTCAACTCAAAATCAAATGTTGACCATGAATAAAATATCAAATATGATATTGAAATATTCTTCTATTAATATTTGTACAAATTTATTGTTAATAAAAATTTATAGAAGCATATAAAAAATTAAAAAAAATAAAAAAACAAATTTTAATTGTGATCAACTTAATTAATTAGAAGAAAAAATATTATATATAAATTCCTTCCTATATAATTAGAGTTCAAAAACCCTAACTAGAATATTTCAAATAAAATCTAACGATTAATTAGTATTTGTATGTACACATATGTGTATAAAAAAAATGAAAAAATTATCAGTTTTGTAATATTTTTTTTTCTTTGATTATACGTACATATACATACGTACATATATAAAAAAAATTATTTTCGCATATGTATCTGGTAATTGGTAAATTTAGAAATTGATAATTATTCTTAATAATGTAAATTTCTGCCCTGTTAAAAAATAGTAATTCTAATTAAAAAATATTACGTATACATACACGTATGTAACTATGTAAGATTACAAATATATTAATTTACGTAAGATAATAAACTTATATATTACAAATAAATTGTATTGTATTTATTGAATAAAAAGAAGAAAACAAATTCTTTGTAGTTGTAAATGTACTTAAGTATTGTATTTCGTGATATTCTATTGTAGTATGGAATTCGTAAAGATCTTCTTATGAACGTGATCTTTTCCACGTTCTCAAGAAGCTATTTTCAAAATTCCATATTGGACTCTGTTTTATGAGAGTTTATATATCTCTATGTACTCGTATGTTTATGGAAACTTATGAAAATTCTCAAATATTGAGCTTATGACCTATCAGAAAAAAAAATTATTTCTGAAAACGTATTCTTTTTTATTTACCAATGCACAATAAAATTTGTGCATATAAGTACAAGTATATTATCGGTTTTTTCGCAATAAAATACTTTTTTTTTTGACTATAAATAATTAAAAAAATTATGTCTATTATAATTAAAGGGAAATCTTCACTATAACGATATTCCGAAAATAATTTTATTGTTTTCTTTTTTAATTTCTTCTAGTGTAAGGTAATCATATCTTTTAAATGTCCTACTAATATTGATTTATTTGTATGAATTAGAAAACTTTTTTTGCACCTTCATTGAAATTAATTCTCACTTAATTTTTAATTTCAATTAGTTTCTTTTCCCAATATATATACAATTCTACAAGGAAATTTAAAAAAGAAATATTTCATTTAACAATACCATATTCTCTTGGAGATAATCTTTATAAATCGATACCGAAAAAATTCATGTCAAATAATTCTATTATCATTGTGGATGATCTTATACGAAGGCTATTATTATTCGGGGTTAGAATATATCACCTAACATATATTTTTATATGAAATTTCTAATACGCTTGTATACAGTATATCTAGAATAAAATCGTTCAACAAATAATTCAATATTTACTGATATACTCTTATATGCACATATTTATATATGTATTGTATATAAAAATAATCTGTCTAATATATAATACGTTTTAATATAAGAAATTTTCATATTTTTCATAATTTTGTGATAACAACTAACAAAAATTTAACATGTACCATCATATAGAATTTCATTTTGACAATAACTTTATAAATTTATAAATATTTGTTCAAAGGGCAAATCCATTTCAATAAAATACATTTTGATAATTTCTTTTAATTGTTTTTATTATATTATTGTATAATTTTAGAAAATATGATTTTCATTTGTATGTGTATAAGTTTTTGTGTAAAATATAAACAAAAAATATTTATAATAATTATTATTATAATTTATATTAATGTACATTTTTTTTTATGTACTAATTTATAGTTAATTTTATGTGTTTTTATTTTAAGCTCCTTTAACTAGAGATTTCTCTGGAAAGATCCATTCATTTCCAGATTTGATTGTCTTGACCATATTATGGACAAGAACATATCCAGCAACAGCCAGTCTAAAATATGTCCAATTATAATAAGAAGAAAGAGAAAAATTGGTGTAAAAAAATTACTTACGGCTGTTGCAAGAAAACTGCGCCAGCATTCAATTCGTCATCGTTACTCTTGATATTATGGGGAGAATATCTATTATACAATCCCCAAATTGAATTCATTAGTTTACTATTATATTTCACCGGTGAATATTCCATAGCTGCAATTCAAAATAGTAAAGCTTTAATTCCATTGCAATTGGAAAATTTTAAAATTTGTTCAATTCATAATATATTAAAAAGTTTCCAAAAAATGGAGAAAAAAAATATTTTGTTAAATTTCGTATAAGCAAAAAAAAAAATTATTTGTTTGTGAACAATTTTATTTACCTTCCATATTTGGAAAATTTTTCGATTCTTGTTTCTCGGTAGTTTGTATTATTGATAATGTCATATTCTTCTCAGTGTATGATCGTAGTTTACAAGCTGCAAAAGCTCCATGTGGAATTGCGGCCATCTTTGTGCATTCTATAAAAGTTTCATTATTATGCAGAAAAAGAAAAGGACAAAAATACAAATTAATTATGTATAATCAAATTAAAAAATAAATAATAATATTAATAATAAACTTAAATTTAGGAACAATGATCTTTTCATTTTAATTACCTTCGCAAAAATCGAACAAAATTTCGGCTAATTTCCTATTTTGTTGTTGAGCTTTTAATCGGAGGGAAATGATACGATTTTTGGTTTCGTTACTAATAGTTTTTTGATCGCAACTAATCATTAAATATTTTTTTATATTATTTATATTATATTTAGGACAAAAAATTATAATCCTTTTCCTTTTATTTACTGAAATTGTAAATTTGATTTTCACTAGGTTTTATTCTTTATAAATATTGTTTGATATTAATTAATTCAGGTAGATAAAAAATCACAAAATATTATGTATACAAAATGTTATGCTGGTTTTATATATTTATTATCATTTTTTTTTTTTTTTGGTATTAGATAAATTACTATATTTTAAATTAAGATTGCTTAATAATAAAAGTTGATGGAAACAGCAGAAAAAAAAGTCACTAATATATTTGGGAATGTTATTTATTTAAAAGTTTTCTTTTCACAGATAAATCACAAATGCAATGCAATAATCACAATTAATTTCCAGTTTTTATTTATATTTTTATTTAATAAACGAACTTATTATTTTGATTAAAATTTATTATTTTTCTTTCAAAAACTTTACCAATTAAAAATACAATAATTAACTTTTTTTTTTATTTATATTGAAAACAAAATAGGTTGTCATAATTTTTGTGGAATATTTTTCGTTTCTCTTGAATTTGTTCGTTCTTGTTTAATAAATAGTTAAATTTTATTGAAAAAAAAAGAATGCACTTTATTTCAAATAAAAAAATTTATTTGGTAAAGCAAAATAGATTGATTTTTTCTTAGAGTTGTTTAAAATTGTGTAGCCACGATCATTTTCAGCAAATGATTGAAACCAATAGCAGTGATCACCAGCATTTTGTAGGACGGGGTTATCAGTTGCACAGGGGTCTTATCGGCTTGAGGCTATCAGTGTTTACGTGCGTATTCGCTTTTCTATATTAATTCTCTAATACATTATATACGAGCACTGTTATTTTGTTCAGCAAATACATAATGTTCGTATTTATCATTTTATTCGAAGAGATGAAAAAAGCGAGAAAAAAAGTAATTAAGGAAATCAACATTATATCTACATGCAAAAAAGATTTCTAATTTTAACAAAATGTTTTTTGAATTATAATTTATAAAATATGTGAAATATTATATTTCTAAGATACTACGAAGAAAATGGACTCATTTAAAGAAAATTGCAAATATTTAGAACGTTTTTGGAAACCATTCTTTTTATTGAAGCAAATATTAAAATGTAAAATGGTTTTGAGTCAATTTTTTTGGAAATATTTGCTTCGAAAAAAAATTCATTTCATATTGATATAAATATCCTATTTTTTTTCAATTTATAATTAATAATACTAAACACAAACTTATAAAGAAATTCGATACTCAAACGAGGAAAACTAGGGCCATAGTAAAAAGAAATTTTATATCGTATATAAAAAAAAATTTCGTACAGAACGGTTCCGTACTATGAGGGAAGAATAACAAACAACTATTAGTGAAATTTTTTTAACATCTCACTGGCCAACTACCAAAAATCCAGTCTGCTCAATATCCTTACCTAAATTCTGGGCACAAACACTGCTCAGAATTCGGATAGGAGTTACTGGGATCACCATAGTATTTTTCGTGGAAATCACACACATCCTATCTGCCAATCCTGTGGCGTTCTCTTAACTATTCCACACATATTGGGCGAATATCCTCAATCCTTTCATTGTGGAGCTTCTAGATGCAACAATTTCATTTCCAAGTCCGGTTTTTAACCTGATCAAACATTCTCTAACAAAATTCACAAAGTTTAACAAAATTAAAGTTTAATTTTTAAATTTTACTAAAAACAAACCAGCTTTGTTTAGGAAATTTTAACGAAAACAATAAGTCGCCAGATAGCCTCAGGGTTGTGGTAAAGTAAAGTGGCGTCTGGGTCATGTTTAAGCGATCTTATATTTAAACCAATAAAAAAAAAACAATAATTAAGCTATATAAGCATTATACCTTTTAATATATGACATTAACGCGATTATTTTATTAATTTTATTATTTTTTTACTTGAAAAATAAGCTTTATCATTCATGATATAACATATTTTCATTAAAAAACTAAACAAAATATTATGATATATTTTTATAAGATGAATATTATTATGAATAATCACTGGTTTAATTATCTGAATTTATCAAAATTAATTAAATTCAAAGCCCAGCATTTAAGTCTGCTATTATTTTGTTTGAAATTTAAATTTCTTTAAAAGATCAGAAATTTTTTACCCTTTTTCTATTTTATATTACCTAATAGACAAAACAATAGACAAAGTACTTGCGGATGTGATTATATTTGATATTTCTTAGTTGATTACAGCTTATTATTTTTGTCTGCAAGTATCATGCGACTGATCTACAATAATTGGAGACGAAGACGCCTGTTTCCAAGCGATATTATTATATTATTAATAAGTGGAAATAGAATGACGAAAATATTGCGTATTATTTTTTATTTTAAAAAAAAAAAGCAAAAACTTGAAAGAATTGTGAAGAGAATTTTAAACTTAACATTTGATTAATTCAGACATTTAGATTTTTAAGAAATTATTGTATATTTCTCAAATAGCACCACTAGAATTTAAGAACTTTATATTATATTTAAGAATACTTGAAAAATGTTTGAAAATATATGTAAACTAAATATATTCTAAAACTTAAAAGAATATATATATATTCTTGGGACTCTGAAAACCTACAAGTAACTAAATGAAAGCCATTGCATCTGCGAAAACATTTTGGTTCAAGATGTCGTATACATTTTGGTTTCAAGGTGTAATTGGCCCGTGTTTCTGTATAAATAAAGATGAAGAGACCGTTACCGTCTATTCTCAGCGCTATGGCCGTATGATAACCAACGTTTATAACTTGAACTTGAAGATATATGTTTTAAACAAGACAATTCCACAAGTCGCATGCCACGACAAATTCAGGCTTTATTGCGCAAAAAGTTCCCATGACCGGTAATTTCGCGATTTGCTGATGTCAATTTGCCTACAGGATCGTGCAAGAAGTATAATGGCAAAGTCAATTTGCCTAATATCGATTCCTACAAGAAGTATAATGACAAAGTTCAACCAATTAAATGAAATGAAAATTTCATAAAAATCTATACTTACAGTATGTGTTATTTAATTTTACTTTCCGAAACACAAATTAAATAATCCTTTATTATTCAATTCAATTCAAAAATTTTAAAAATTTCAAAAATTTCAAATATTTTAAAAGTTTCATAAATTCAAAAAATTATAAGATCTTTGTCAGTTAAGATTTTTGTAAGTTTTAGATGAAAATTGTTTAATTATATTCTATGCAGAATAAAGCCCTTAAAATTGTTCATATAGTATATTAAAAGTTGCTTTTTTCTTATAAACAATATATGAAATTAAAAATTTCTTTCGCAAAAATAGTAACCAATTATACGTACACAGATTGTATAAATGAAAATCATTACAAATTTCATAGTAATTAAAAATAATGCAATTTTTTATTCCAATTAAAAAGTATTAGCAGGTCTATAAAGTCTATCAATAAATCTGTTATTTCCATACGTATTTTCGTCAATAAACGAAAAATATTGACCAATATTGCTTATCTTAAGCATATAAAATAAATAAATTTCCTTCTTTAAAAAAAAACAGAAAATATCACAACAAAATAAAATATTTTTTTCAATTTACTTATACTTACAGTTCTTATACAATTGTAGATACTATAAAATTAATAAATAAAAATTTATAGTTATTCTATTCTGATATAAATAAAGAATTCCTACTTATGTGTATATTGGTAAATAAGCCAACAAAGTTTAAAACAATATATAAACACCAGCTTGTAAACGTTAATGCACTCAAAACAATTTTTACATGGAATATGTACGAGTATGTATGTTTTCGTAGCTGTTATTTACCCTGACCTAGTACTCATCTGTAACATAATCGGTGGCTTTCTATTCAAATACTCCCATAAATTTTATTCTAACCAAAGACTTAGTCAATTCTTAATTGCAAATCGATTTTTCACAATTACAATTAAAAGTAAAATACAAAAAACACATAAATTTAAGAAAAAATATATAAGAATCCTTGTAATTTTTTCATTAGGCTTTGATAAGAAAATAATTTATTTAAAAGTACAACAGCATTAATGCATATAAAGATAAGCAGCAATATAGAATATAAATTATCATATACTAATCAAGCTAGAAACTAAATATTAATAATAATATTTTTAATTACACATGCGTTTGTGTATGTTTGAGTTATTTTTTAAGATTTATAATAGCATTAAATTTGAGATTTTCATTTACTATATACAATATGTGTACGTGTAATTGGTTACTATTTTTGTGAAAGAAATTTATTATTTAAAAAATTATCTTTTAAATTATTGTCTGTTTATTCAGTCAATAAAATCTATTTATAAATCATCTCAACAAATTCTCAGATTTTTTTTTTAATAAAATTTGATTGTCTCGTTAAGATTAGTATTCTTGATAAGTTATTGCGTAATAATAATTGCATAAAATAGGATATCAAATTAATATATACCGACTCCAAATAGGTCAATTTTGATATACTAAATAATATATAAAATATTGGATATCATATTCATACCGACCAAAAATATTTAAAAAATTATAATTTAACTATTTATTGTAACTTAAACCTTACTTAAATCTTTATACGAGTAATATATAAAGTTTTGTGTTTCCTTTATCTAATTTAACTAATTTTAAGGTATATTTATATATTTAGACCTCAAAAAATTGGATTATATATTATATTTTTTTGTTATTTTCTATTATTTTATAAGTTCTTAGTACTCCAGAGTTGAAAAAAAAATTTAAATATACTCGTAAGATACATATTTTAACAACTCCTCTCACATCTGGCATTCTGAATATAAAACTCTAACATTGTTTACTACAAATCATATCAGCATTGTTATATTATCTCTAATTAGAATTCAATTGTTGTCATTTTATATAAGGAAGTTATAATATTAGTTTACATAATATACCATTATAAGAATTTTATGATAGGCATTATATTGTACGTGATCAAAACTAGAAGATTAACAGTTCACATATAAAAAACCCCTACGATCAGTAGTTGATACATAAATAATTTTGAATTTTTATTATAAATTTAAAATAAAAATAAACTAAGTTCAATATTCATTTAAAATTGAGAAAGTTTATTATGGAAATTACAAAAATAAAATATATAAAAAAAATATAATAAAATAGTATATAAGAAAGGTTCAATAAAAGCGTTATCATTTGAAAGACTATACTAAAAATTTAATTACACAGACAATGTTTCATATCATTTTTAATAGGGTTATTGTCTACTGAACTTGTTTTAGATTTTGTATTTTCTGGTTTTTTAGAAATAAATTTTCCAACAGATGAAAGAAAATTAAAAACAATCACACGAGTTGAAAAATTATAAATTCGACGAGCTGATGATGGGAATTTTTAAAACACATTTTTATTAGTAAGTTCACCTTTTTTATAATAATTATTTAAAAATGGCGGTAATTTGATACTATTTAAAAAACTATCAAACTTGAAATTTTATTGAAATTTGCATATAGTTAATTTTTTCCGTCAAAACTTCTTCACCAGTGAAAGACTGGAAAAAAATATTCGAAGAAATTTGCTATGCGCCTGAAACTATGCATTACAATTAAGTTTGTCGGACTCGATACAAAATGTGGTCAATTCGAAAAAGCTTGCTTGACTGCAATTGAATACGGACAAATTTTGAATACGGAACAAATATTGAAAACAATATCCTTTATCTATTTTAATATTATAAATCTACATAAAATGTGATTTGTCTTTAATATAAATAAATCGTAGTTTCACACAAAATTCAGAAATTTTATTTAAATTTCCGAGTTTTCAATTTTCAAGTTCCATTCTATTACGAAAAGCTTTCAAGTACATATCATTTTTTATGAATTATTAAATATTCCATTATTATTATTTTGACATGACGATTTTTAAGAAGAGAAAAAACTGTTACTTTAAAACACCAATTCCCATTGCATTATTTCAAACACGATCCTATCTATAATTCACATAGAAATTTACTAATCCCAATTTTCACCTGACGCAAAAAAAGCACTTGTGTTTGCACCTGTTCATAGATAAATTTTTCAAAATATTTTCAATTCCGCACTCAATAAAAGTGACTTTAACATGCAATATTAAACAAAGAAAAAACGTAAATGGATAAATAATTTCGAACTGAATGTGGCAATTCTTCACGGATTTTTAATGGTATTTTCATGAAAACAAATAAAATAATTTTCCAAAATGCATTATTAAAACTAAGTTTCTCTAATACCATGCAAATTAGCACGAAATATCAAAAAAATCTACACTTGCTCGAGAATTTCAAATATGTCACTACTGTTTAAAAAACTAGGAGTTTCTTTTACGCCAAAATATAGGAATTTCTTACAAGCAGCAGTGTTTTATTTTGTTTTAAATTATACACAATAATAATAATAATAATAATAATAACCAATTATATATATTAATGCCGTAATATCAAAATTTATTTATATACAATCATAGTAATTTTATATATTATGTTTTATACCCGTGATTGGGTATAACAAACCGTATTACCAATCACAAATATTATTAAAAATAACTACAATTTCATTCTTCTAGCTATGAAATATTCAATCGGTGCATCGGGAAAATAATATTTTTAAAATTAAAATTTAATTAAAAAGACAATATTGATTATAGTATTTTATATTCAAGAAAAACATTATCCAAATAAATTAAGTTAATATATTTCTATATAAATATTTGTTTTTTATTTTTTAAAATGAATAGATAAAATAAAAGAAATCAACGCATATACAAATATGAATGAAAATTGAGAAAGAAATATTTTACCTAATAGTCACATTTTTACACAAATTTTATTTTTGGTTTTTTTTTTAACTTTGTACAAAAAAAAATTGTTATAATAATAAGCTGTCTATTTTGTGATATTGTTTAAAATAATTGAGTGGTGATTTTACTAATGGTTCTAACACAGTCATCGTCTCAGTTAACTCTTTAATACGATCGAATGGCGGGTGGTACTGTCTGTACTTCATTGTCAAGTGGTGTATCAATAACGGGACGATATTTAATTTCTACATTTCCATTTTCCCCGACCCATGTTAATGTGTGCTTTCGCCAATGTTCCTCTATTGGCTTCTTTGTTTGTCCTTCAATTGATTTGCTAAAATCCTGCAATTATAAAATGGGAAACAATTTTAAAAGTTGTATAAATATTATCTAATAATTTAATAAACAATATATCCTACATATTCATCGATTCGAGTCTTATAATCTTCACGCGCATGTGCACCTCGTGATTCTTTACGATTTTCGGCCGCTACTATTGTCATTTGTGCATTCATTAGTAAGTTTTGTAATTCTAATGTTTCGACTAAATCTGAATTCCATACTAAAGACCTTTAACGAGAAAAACAAATTTCAGAAATAATTTTCATAGTTAATATTTTATTGCTAGACGATTAAAATACTTACTTATCAACTACTTTAACATCTTTGAACTCCTGATAAACATCATTCATTTTTGAAACGCCATCCTTTAAAACTGGTCCATCTCTAAACACAGCAGCATGACCGTGCATGGTTTTTTGCATTTTCAAGCGAAGATCAGCAGTAATAATTGAACCGTCAGCATGTCGCAATTTATCTAAATTAGCTACGGAAGCCTCTCCAGCATTCTATATTTGTTAAAAAATTAATTATGCTTTATCTTAACAATATGGATAAATGCATTACATCTTTAAGTGAAGGCGGCGTAGCACCAGGTTTGTTTTCAGAAGCAATCGTTTTAGCGCAAGCACGGCCGAAAACAACTAAATCAAGCAAAGAATTGGCCCCAAGTCGATTAGCACCATGAACAGAAGAACTAGCAGCTTCACCACAAGCGTATAGTCCAGGAACAATGGTATCGTTTCCGTTGTTATCGATCGTTAATACTTGTCCTTTGTAATTTGTTGGTACACCACCCATATTATAATGCACTGTTGGTAGTACAGGGATTGGTTCACGAGTCACATCGACGCCAGCGAAGATCATTGCCGTTTCGGAAATACCAGGTAGACGAGCAGCCAACTGCTCTGGCGGCAGATGGTGCAATTGTAAGTAAACATGGTCTTTTTCGGGTCCAACTCCACGACCTTCACGCATCTCTATTGTCATCGAACGTGACACAACATCTCGAGAAGCTAAATCTTTAGCAACTGGGGCATATCGTTCCATAAATCGTTCACCTTTCGAATTTACCAAGTAGCCACCTTCACCACGGCACCCCTCTGTTATTAAGCAACCAGCTCCATAAATACCAGTCGGATGAAATTGTACAAACTCTAAATCTTGTGATGGTAAATTTTGACGAGCTACCATTGCTGTGCCATCACCAGTACATGTGTGCGCAGATGTACATGAAAAGTACGCACGACCATATCCACCTGTCGCTATCACTGTATTCTTTGCCCGAAACCTACCAATTTTCACAGAAAAATAGTAATTTTGTAACAAAAGATTAAAGCAATATTTACCTATGAATCGACCCATCTTCAAGACACAGCGCAATAACACCTTTGCATTCACCATTCTCGAAAATTAAATCTAAGGCGAAGTATTCAACAAAGTAATTGCAATCGTAGCTAAGTGACTGACCATACAGAGTATGCAAAAGTGAATGACCAGTTCTTAAAAATAAATTATTCTCTTAATTACGTGACTGTATCATTTGAACACAAATCAATAGTGAAAATGCCCACCTATCAGCAACAGCACAGCATCTGTGCGCTTGTCCACCTTTACCATATTTCAAACTCTGGCCACCAAAAGCTCTTTGGTAAATTTTACCATCTGGTGTACGTGAAAAGGGCATGCCATAATTTTCTAATTCGATTACTGCCTTTGGAGCTTCTCGCGTCATATAGTGGATAGCATCTTGATCACCAAGCCAATCTGAACCCTTTATAGTATCGTACATGTGGTATTTCCAATCATCTTCTTCCATGTTACCTAGGGCGGCATTAATACCTCCCTGCGCAGCAATGGTATGCGATCGTGTTGGGAATAACTTTGTGATAACTGCAGTTTTAAAACCTTCGGCGACAAGACCAAAGGCAGCTCGTAGTCCTGCTCCACCTGCTCCGACCACAATCGCATCGTAGCTGTGATCAATGACTGGATACTCTTTGGAAATAGCATCTGCATTCGACTTTGCCGAACTTGATCCGTGAGTTATATGCAAATTTCTTGTAGGTACAACCGATGCAGCACGGATCTAGAAGAAAGTGAAAATCGTTAAGTTTTTGTATAATATGAAAATTTTTGCTATGTAATTTAAGTTTAACCTTCGAGCTTCAATAATTAAAACTAATAAATAATAAAAAATATAACATTTTATTTGAACACTAACAAATTTCAACATATATTTATATTATCTTGTTCTTTTTTTTCAATCTGTAGTTTTTAATTTTGACAGTTTTCAAAATCAAAACAAAGTGTTAGTAGTATTGAAAAACAAAATTAGTTTTGTCGTTTCATTATCAAGAATAACAGTGTGTGATGTCATTGAAGTCTATACAAGTGCTTAACGTAAAGACATGGTCGACGTTAACGCAACTTTTAATCAGATCTTTGCACCGAAAATTTAATCAAAACGATAGATTTTATTTATGACGATCTTGACTAACAAAATTTTTGAAATTATATAAAATTATCTTCAGTAAATTCAATAAACTCATCACTTTGATCAGATATAAATAGAATATTTAATCCAAAAATAAAATGAATTGAAAAGTGGGAGCCGCAAAGTAGCAGTGCATTGTCAAAAATTGCATATCATTCAATCGGTTCGAAGCTGTTGCGAACGCAGTGAAATAAACTCCCATTGAGTCTGCCATCGAAATTTATAAACAGCGCGAATCACTAGTTAATTTGTCATAATACCTCTATATGATAGTGTCGGCGGGATAGCTTTTAATTGATTGAAATCAATTTGGTCTAAAAGGAATAAAAGCAAATAATCATTTCAAATTAATTCGTGACAGAAATTGTTTTTTCTCTGTATCGAAACTTCCAAACATTCCGTACACAATTGCTGATATGTTAACGATAATTATCAACATTTGCACAATAGTTTGGCGCTCGAAGTAATATTTACCAACAATCGAGCGCACAAACTACCGCTAATGAGGCACTCAAACAAGTCTCGCTACCACCGAAATCGAGAATTTAATTGATATCTCTTTTCCAATATGACCAGTTTTCGGATATTCATTAATGTTGACTATTCCTGGAGGTAAATAGTCAGAATAGAAATTTATGTTTTTAAATTTAGTCTGTTTTTTTATGATGCCAGCAAAGTAATTACGAATAACCAATGCTCGCACGTACGGATGTGAATGTTTTCAAGGAGAGATTTATTTTAAATTTTGTACTACTTATTATTTGTTCGCGTTGTAAGAGTAATACAAAAAATTGTACGATATTAAAAAAATTTCTGTACTTTTAATTTATGAATGAATGAAAACGTATACTCGTAATTCGAAGTATTATATGATCAATAAGAGACTCAAAGAATTTCGATAATAAAACAATATATAATTTCTGAGAATAAGTGAAGCACGTGATAATAAATTATTGTTTTGTAAGTTTATAATGTTCTTCAAATGTATATGCTTTGATGCAATTTCAACATATTCTAGTATAAATTATATAAACTTTTATTTCGGAACATCTGGAATTTAATTTGGTTACAATTGAAATTTCTAAAACTTCCAATACCCAAGGCGTCTCTATATTCTTTGGGGCACTACTATGCGATGTGGCACATTTTATCGATCCATGGAAATTACAATAATAATCCAATAAAATTTATTAATAATTATATATCTATATTTAACTTATAGCGTTAGACCTGAATATATAAACCTATATTTATCATAGAATCCCACAAAATAATTTTTTTTCTCACAATAGGTCATTGCAATCTTACGTAAACTATTAAAAAAAATCTAGTTTTGAAAAATACATTCTACAATTTTTCCTTAGACACATAACACTTTCTGCACTTAATTACAATAAAATCAACCTAATTATAGAAAAATTATCAGTTAAATTGCAACCGATAATAAATATTGCATTACATAATGTAACAGATTACGATTTTTAAGGATTATTAGGAGAAGTTTTTGCTTGAATCTATAATGAAAGTAATAGAGTTTCACAATCAATGAATTACCATAGCGGCTGCATTTTTTGCCAGAATAGATGGTACTCTTATTAAACCGCTCATATTTACGGCACTATTTCTTTAATAAGAACACTAAAATTCGTGTAAAATCGTATCGAAACTATTCCCGTCAAATTACATTCGCTAAGCAACAACTATACTGCATAAGGTAAATCGCACCTCATTACTCCGCTCCGTTAATAGAGCTGTTTCGTTGCCAAAAAAAATTGGATTGAGCAGAAGGAATGTGAAGTGATAAGCGATTAAATGGTTTGCGTATTCTCTACTCATAGATTTATGTATTGAATAAGAACATTTTCACCTCAAAAGTTATGTTATTCATATTGGTCAAAAATCGTTAGCGGTCTATTCGACTTACACTCATTTGCGCACTGTCATAATCGAAATATTCAAATAAATTCTATATAAAAAAATGTTTATATTTTATGAGAATCATTGATAATTATGTATAAATAGAGGAATTTAATATTTACTACAAAATATATTCATTTTTTATATATTTTAAAATGTATTTTGGATTTTATTTAGACAAAGTTATAGTTACTGAAACAAATTATATCGCAAAGTTGGTTTATTTTCTTAACGCAGAAATGAATAAATATTTTTTCATGCTGTATAAAATTTAATTTGTGTCTTCATCAGAAAGCTAATTAGAAATTTCTATTAGTATTTTTCAATATTATTTTCAAACTGCTAGTAGTATTTAAATAAATTCGAAAAATTAATCATAAATCTTATACATATTTATAAGCTAAAAGTTATATAATAACAGACAAAACAGAGGTTTTTTGTCACTATATAAATTATGATTAAGGCAATAGTTGATAAGATTTTTTTCCATACATAACTCTAGATAAAATGGAATAATTCAAATTTTGATAAAATATGATTTACTACGGCTACAAATTTTATTTATTTTGTGCTTCTTTTATCACTTTTTTTTTTTTAAATATATTCATCCAAATTGATTTTTTTTTGGAAATTTTATTTAATGATAAGTTATATTATTTAGGTCGTTAGAATTAACTGCATGATCGACTTTGAAAAACATATCTAGGTCATTATAATAATATATTTGGTTTTTTTAATTTTATCTGTATATTTCATATTAAATATTATAATAATTAAAATACTATAGATTCTTAGTCAAGCATTTTTAATATAATATAAATAACTTTTTATATACACTTTAAGCCATATGAATATGCTTAGCTATAAATATCAAAATTGAACTTTGATTGATGTTGAATAAATTACTATAAATGTATACTAACATGTATGTAAGTATACTTTAATTAACATTGAAATAACTGATTAGATATTATTAAATTTTCGTGCAATAATTCAGAAGATTTATATTATAAGATAATCTAATTGTGGAATCGTAAACATTATATAAATATGTTTTAAAATAAACAATATCAAAGATAATTTTATTTTTTGTAGACAATTTTAATACTTCTACTCTGGCTTTAACATTTTGTGAATAAAAGAATAAAAAATTAAGTATCTTCGAAAATTTCTATGATAGTTTTCTTATGACTAATCTTCCATGGAGATTGATGACACCCACAAAAAAAAAATATATAAAATAATGGATAGTAAATAAATCTAGAAGGTATTTGTGAAAGAATAAACTTTGCAAATTCTTTGTTAAAAATTTGTTGTATTGTAAATGGGACTCAGGTTGAACACTTTTCAATATTGGCTCTACGATGAGGTATTTCTCTGCAAGTTTTCATTTTACTGTATGGATTATCTAGCGTCTTTATAATTTTACAAGTTTTTTTCGCTTAAGTAAAGGTAATATGCCGAATAGCAACTAAACAATATACGCCGAAAATGGAATAAATTTGTTTTTTTTTCGTATTTGAAGCTACCTTTCACAATAACTCATACTGATAAAAGTTGTAATTAGAAATTTTTCTTTCAATTCTATTTAAAGGTATTCTCTCTATACTATAATATATTTGATGTATCTTTATTAGAGATAAATGTTATGTGAACTTTATATCTTTGTATTAAGATATTGTATGAAAGTTTAATATCGAATTTTTTGTATGGTATTTTGATTTTTGTTTTCTTGCTTCGCTTTGCATTTTTTACTTGAAAAAATAATACTAGTCTGAAGATGATGACGCAGCCAATTTTAACATAAATCCATGTCAAAATAAAATTTAACATTTGACAATATGATTGAATTTTTAAAATATTTTATTTATTTAAATATGATTTCATTTTGTTAGAAATGTCGATTCAAAAATATTTGCATTTTTTTAAGATTTATAATACCAAAAAAAATTTAAAATTTTTATATATTTACTATCAGCTCTTATTTAAACGTACTTTCATTTTTATATTAAGTAGTTAATTTTCACTAAACAAATATACATAATTAGTTGATTATAATTTTGCAAGATAACGCATATAATAACATATCGTAAAAATATATTTTATAGGTTTGTTAAAGATTGAGTAGAAACAGTGCATGTACGAGCGCATATTGAAACCACTCCATATAAAGTATTCGTAAGTATCTAAGGAAATGCTAGTATATGTTCTTATGTCCTCTAACGCAATTATCTAAATCAATTCTGTTCATGTGCCTATGCATCTAGCTAATTTTTATTTAAAGTTCGGAAAAAAATTATAAATTGAGACCGATTTTGTAATCAAAGTCAGATTTTCGATAACACCACAATTAAAAATTAAAATTTATATTAAAACTAACACTTGAAAATTGTTTATATAGAAAAAAAACTATACTCAACTTTTTATATTCTCTCATCATAAAAGTAAATAATTCTTTATAAAATGCATATGTGTACATTCAAATATATTGAAAAAGTTCCAATTATGAACAATAATAAAAGCAAATGAAAATTGAATCTTATTCAATATTAGTCGAGAATATATTTTAGTATTTCATGTACTCAACAGAAACAACTAACGATGGACAAATTAATATTTATTTATTTATCTAATCAGAAAAGTCAGCATAAATTGTAATCTGGTGCACGAGTTGCTATTTAAATGTTGTTTTTTTTTTAATTAATATTCAAAAAAGAAAAATACTTATAATAAAATAGTGAATCAAAGGTTAAATTTATATATAAAAAATTATTTATTACTATAATAATAAAATTTGCTTACCCAATTTATTCAGAAATACTCCCCTAGTTATGATGTTTTCAAAAAGTTAATTATCTTTTGAATATTTTTCTAATAATCATAATTTTTTTTTAAAAATAGAATATTGTTTTTTTTTTAATTCATTTTTATGCAAACTTTTATCAGTTAGGAAAACCACATTGTTTTACATAAAAATGCACTTAGAAATTATAAATTTAACCGGTTCACTGGGAGCATTTGCATTTAATTGAAGGACAAAAAATTTATTAACATCAAATAAAACTTAAATACAATTTGAATATTATTATTTATAAAACAATATATATATTTATATATATTAAATGTAAACGTTTTTTGTTCTAATTAAAAATAGAAAATTGCTTTTATAAAAATATCGAACTAACTTATTAAAATTAGAAATTTTTCTATATAAAAAGAAAAAAAAAATAATTACTTCAGTTTAAGATTATTTTTATTGTACATATATTACTCGTATATTTTATAGTTATTTTTTGTAGCGATTTTATAGAAAATTCTTATCATTTATCTGAACCGCAACCGACATATACATAATATGAACTGAAGAATGAAAGATGATCACTTTATTGAATGCACTTGCACAATAGCAGAGGACAAGATAATCAACACTTTAATTGAAGCATTAATTATGATGCAAATACAGAACTGAATATGCACGTATTCGTATATGAACAATTAATAAAATAGAGTGAAACCCGAGTTTTGCGAAATCAATCATACAGACAGTATTTAAACACTGGCAATTGCACGTAGTCACCCAATGGAACTAAAAACCTTATTTATTGTTCGATGCTATTTCAACAGAATAGGTATGTAACACAAATCATACCACCATGGTGGCATGTTGTATTCCGAATTGAAAGCTCTTGTATGCGAGTATATAAGAAACCCCAGTCTTCATATTACCTCATTTATTTATTCTTCGATACAAAAAAATAGCAATAAAAAATATGATCAAACAAAAAAGTAACTAAGAGCCTCTCTCCATACACACTTATGCACATATGTATACACATACGTTTATAAATATATTGTACATAAATCGAAGAAAAGGGCTTATTTACTTTTCGCCGAATATTAAAAATTTTACGTGTATTCCCCAACTAAAAATTCGATTGTCCGAACTTTCGACAAATTTTTTCAAACGCTACGCGCAGGTTTAACTAACTAGAAAGTAATTTTATACACTTAAGCGCAGATTACTAGCAATCGTGATGACGACGATTCTAATGCAACTGAACCGTGTTTCTGTGCAACCAAATCTGAATTTTTATTTATTCAACGTTGATAAGAATTACCACTAAATTCTAAATGGACAAAATCGAACCGATACTCTGTGACCGTCTGTCCAGGGCCCTTATTTAACTTCCAAATAATTTTTGGGCAATTGAAATACCCGCACATTTTCTAAATTCGGCTTAATCGAATCAAATTTTATTACTTTGGTTATCGCAGCAGTTTAACTCCTATAGTGGCTTATAAAATTATGTTTTCATTTCAATTTAATTTCATATTTCAAACAGCTAAACATTCGGATTTCAGCAATCTTATTATCATTAAAAGTAATATTGCCAAAATCATTAATATCAATAACAATAATTTTTAATTAGATATGTAGATGGGTAATACAACATAACTACGTTTCATAATATAAAAAAAAGCTATATTATTTGCTTTTATGGATTTTTATCCTACAAAATTATAAAGTAAATACTGACATTTAATAAAATTATGAAGTAAATGGTAAAAATATCTACACACTATTTATGATTATTTTGTGTAAATATTTAATAAATTAAGAACAGAAATCACATCTTGAGCTTGCGTGCTCATTGAAAAAGAAAATTTAATTAAAATTCAAATTCAATACAGTTTTCCGTTTCCATATTCTTCTCCAAATATTTAAAGCTTAAATTTTAGAAAAAATCGTCAATTTCTTCGGCTCGAGCGGTGTTATAAAAAATGTTCATTAAATTTGTGTGTTTGAGGCGGAAAATTTCGCAATTTTGACAATTTTCATTGTATTTATGTGTGTGCGTTATTTGTTTTGTTTTTCAATTCGTGATGTTTGCTGGTTGTTTCAGTGCGAAGACCAATGTCGCCAAATATATTCTTCGACGATGGATTTCCTCAAAAAAACCGTTGCCGAAGGGATATCTCAGCCACGGGAAAAAAATAATGCTGGCCTTACGACGCATAATGCAATTAATTCGTTTTACCGAGGTGAATCTATATTTGTGGAATACTTCGCTCTTTGAATATAAAGATCGCTTTCACTGCTGTTGTCCACCATCAGCCATATCGCTGGAGCTGCTAAAACGCAACATTGAAAATTATAGAAACGAAACAAATTTCAAATGAACGAAGAAAAAATCGTGATTCGAGCAAATTTTAAACGGGTACACTTTTGATTAAGCTCGAAGAAAAAATCGTGATTCGAACAAATTTTAAACGGGTACACTTTTGATCAAACTCGCGATCGAGACATATATGTTTTTCCTCCGAAGGCTCGAACAAAAATGTTTCAAAATTAAATGAAAGAAAGTCAATAGAAAATCACCTCAGATTATTTACCTCCTACAACCTCTGATGTCTATATATCTAAGTTTTAGATTGTTGTATATGTTTTTATTTATTAGTTTTTCAATATTTTATAAAGAATATAACTAAACCATATACTAGGGGACCAAATGAGTCTCACGAGCCGTCCCCCCTCACGTTTGCGCATGAGATGTTAATAAAATAAATGTAAAATTTTCATAAAATATCATATTTTTTTAGTTGTATCCATTTTAATTGTTTAATTTTTATATTTATTTGAATATATATATTTTAGTATATTTAAGGGGAAAACACAAACAAATTAAATAAAACTGCCTTGGGGGGTAGAATGTTTTTACCGTGACTTTAATTACAACGCGCTCTTCTCTCTAATTTACACTGGTTCGGCTGCTTGCTCTCAAAATCCGATCAGATGTTTTGTAAATGTCAAGTTACAAGTTCATTGTGGAGAAGAGTGCTTAAATGCCGGCCGCTGTTTCAGTAGTTGGCTTACTTGACTCAAGCAAATTATCAATCAGAGCTAATAAATCCTCCGCGTAAATACGTCGTGTTGGTGCATTAATTCGTGGGTGGAACGTTATACGCAGTTCTGTTAAATAATTTCGTGAGCATTGATAAAAACATCTTGTGTACGTTAGAGGATTGCCATATTAATTGTTTGTGGAAAAAAATTTGTGAAATTTTATTATAAATTAATATAATTTTTGATAATAAGACGTAATTAAGGACATTAGTGCTACAATTGCCAACATCACAATGGATTACATGAAAATCGAAGTGAAAGATATAAACAACCTCCTCCAATTGGATTCGTATCTGAAGCCGTTTGAGCGCGAAATTCGTAGAAGGTTAGTAGTACACACATTGCAGCATCTCTTATGCAATATTCTTTGTCCTTAATTATGTTTAATGGGTTAATAAAAAGATTTTCGTACGAGAAATAAATCAAAGGTCGTCTGAAGGTTATACAGCAAAAATAGAAATTCTGTTCTATAAATTAACGAAATAGTTTCTATTCCAGTCGGATTTCCAGTCATACCGAATTTATTCACAATCAATTTTATTTAAGTTTTTCTTACTTGTAATATAATAGTTTATACTTCGAATCATTCTAAAATTTATAACTTATTACCAATAAAAAGTAATAACCAACGTTTAATTGTAAATAATATATGAAATTGATTTAAAAATTCACGTGTTCGATATTGTTAGTTGATCGCTTTAAATGGTGCATTATGTGGTTGGTGGGGGAGTTCAAGTATGTTACGATAATGTGACGTACAGGATCAAGATCATCGGTTGGATTCTTGGCACAGACTAGTCGTTCTTTCTGAATGTGTGAGAATATATTGCATATTGTGGTTTTGTTAAATATTTCCGATTATTACAAAACTTGCCATAGTGCCACGATTATTGTATAACCAGTTATTCGTCGGAACTTCTTCTAGATCGATTTTGTGCCGTTATCAAAATTCTCTATATTTTAAATCTTAAACGTGTACTATTGGCTTAGAAATATGTACGACAAAAAAAATAATGATATGATTTAATCTCTTATTTTTGGAACTTCTGGTTTCCTTAAATTTTTTCCAATTCCAAATCATGCTAATTCGGCGTGAGTTTAAATAGAAATAAAAAAAACTAAATTTAGAAAATTCTATTCTTGAATTTTTTTTTCGTATGATATACTCACAAATCTCTGTTGATGTACAAACTAATTAAGCGTAAATATTCACTGATAGATTTAATGAGGATTTGCCAAAGACGACTACACATTTAAATGGGAGAGACTTTCTTTTATTTATTTTAAATTTTAAAATAATTTTTTTAAGCTTTAACTTTTTTTTTAATTAGTAAATTTTTTTTTAGGATTAATTATTTGAATTTAGAAATTTAAAAATTAGAATTTATAATGGAACGAAAAACTTAGTTCAAAAAGCCTAAAATTTAAAAAAAATTAGTATTTTAACAAATGGACATTCTTACAACTAATAAATAGTATTAATAACTTTCAATTTTTCAAATATTTAAAAAAATATTAATTTTATTAAACAAAATTTTTTTATAAAAAAATTGTAAATTTTGAGTAAAAATCCATAATAATTTTATTAAACTAGGATAACTAGTTTTATGAGAGGTACAAAAAGAAATTTTTAATGAACAGTACAAAAACTTTTTAGATTATAAAGATTTCGTTGAGTTTCAAAATTTTCTAATAACTTATTTAAGGTAAAATTAATTAAATATTTAATTTTAAAAGAAAATTCATTTGACTTTAAGAAATGGGTGCTTACAAGATTGGCTTCAGAAAATTGATAAACTGGAAGGTGGCATGAACACATTTTCACAGGCTTATAAATATTATGGTTTACATTTTAACGAGGATAATTCAGTTGTTGCCAGAGAATGGGCCCCAGGAGCTAAGCAAGTTTACCTGACTGGAGATTTTAGTAACTATAAATATGGAAAATTGAAGGCATTTTTATAAAACTAATAAACATTTGACTTTTTAGATGGCTGGCAATGGGAAAGCCATCCCTATAAGAAATTGGATTTCGGTAAATGGGAATTACATTTGCCTGCAAATCCGGATGGAAGTGCACCCATAAAACATCAATCAGAAATTAAAGTGATTATTAGAAAAGAAGATGGCCAGTTGGTAGATCGTTTATCGCCATGGGCAAAATATGTTAAACAGCCTCCGAAAGAAGCTAATCAAGGTACAAATTATAAGCAATACGTATGGAACGCCCCACTTCAAGAGGTATACGCAGGATAAGACAGTTGGATTTCTTTAATATTACAATTTGAATAATTTTAGCGCTATCGCTTTTCTCATCCCAGGCCAAAGAGGCCAAAGTCATTGCGGATTTACGAATGCCATGTTGGTATTGCTACTGAGAAACCGGAAGTCGGCAGTTACAACAATTTCGCAGATAATATAATTCCACGGATTGTAAAGCAAGGTTATAATGCTATCCAAGTAATGGCGATAATGGAGCATGCATACTATGCGAGTTTTGGCTACCAAGTCACAAGTTTTTATGCAGCATCGAGCCGTTTCGGCACTCCGGAAGAATTAAAGCGAATGGTTGATGTTGCACATAAGCACGGTCTTTTCGTGTTACTTGATGTTGTCCATTCGCATGCGAGTAAAAACGTTCAGGATGGTATAAATGAGTTCGACGGGACTGATAGCTGCTTCTTCCACAGCGGAAGTAGAGGTGAACATAAACTTTGGGACAGCAGACTTTTCAATTATTTGGAATACGAAGTTCTACGATTTTTACTATCAAATCTGAGATGGTGGCACGATGAATATAATTTCGATGGATACCGGTAAATTTTAGCGCTAAATAAAAATATTTCTTTCAAAAAATAATGCTATTAAAGTGTTGTTATTCATTTGATACAATTTTTAGATTTGATGGTGTGACTTCCATGCTCTACCATTCGCGTGGTATTGGAGAAGGTTTCAGTGGTGATTACAATGAATATTTCGGTTTGAACGTGGATACCGATGCTTTGGTTTACTTGGCGTTGGCTAATTACATGTTACATGAACAAAATCCAGAAGTTGTAACAATAGCTGAGGTAAAAATGAACGATTAGATTTTCGTATAAAAGAAAATTTATATTTAAAGTTAATCTATTTTAGGATGTTTCGGGAATGCCGACTTTATGTAGACCGGTATCAGAAGGTGGTGTTGGTTTCGACTATCGTCTGGGAATGGCTATTCCTGATAAGTGGATAGAATTACTGAAAGAGACGGCAGATGAAGATTGGAATATTGGTAACATAGTGCATACACTCACAAATCGTCGTTGGAAGGAGAACACGGTGGCATATGCAGAGTCGCATGATCAAGCGCTCGTTGGCGATAAAACAATTGCATTTTGGCTAATGGATAAGGAAATGTATACAAACATGTCAGTTTTATCTTCACCATCACTTATCATTGATCGTGGCATTGCATTACACAAGATGATCCGTCTTATCACACATTCACTTGGCGGAGAGGCGTATTTGAACTTTATTGGAAATGAGTTTGGCCATCCAGAGTGGTTGGATTTTCCACGATCTGGAAATAATGACTCATACCACTACGCTCGACGCCAATGGAATTTGGTGGATAATGATCTTCTAAAGTACAAGTACCTGAACGAATTCGACCGCGCTATGAATTTAACAGAGGAGAAATATGGTTGGCTAAGTAGCGATCCAGCCTATGTAAGCTGGAAGCACGAAGATGATAAGGTGATTGCTTTCGAGCGAGCTGGGCTTGTTTTCGTGTTTAATTTTCATTCTTCAAAAAGTTTCACCGACTATAGAGTGGGTAAGTGGTTATAAAGTTCTTTTACAAGACTTATTCATTTGGTCTAATATGGGAATACATATTACAGGAGTAGAGATTGGTGGAAAGTACAAAGTTATTCTTAGTTCTGATGATGAAATCTTTGGTGGACTTAAGCGAATAGATAAAAATTGCGAACATTTTGCAGATCCAGAAGGCTACGCTGGTCGTCGTCATTACATTCAAGTAATACTGCTCAAAATTTGTTGTTAATTATGATCCGATTTAATAAATTTCTTTTTCTTTTAAGATATACACACCATCACGAACTGCCGCTATATATGCTAAAGTAGATTAAAAATGAAAGTACATGACTTGTGAGTCATTTGGTAGTAACTTGTAACTCGCATGAAGTTTTCCGATTTCAATTCGGCAAAAGAAAAACAATAAAAAAATAAATTTGTAGATGCTGTGAAAGAATTTATATTTTTGTAATGTTACGTTTTAATTCTATACATATATAACTTGTTGAAAAAGTAGTATAATAATGGTGAATATAATACGGTAGTTTGCATTTGTGCTTTTCTAAATTCTATTTATGAATAGTTTCTTAAGGCAAAAATTCTAGTTTTATTTTTTGTGTTTTACAGCAATAAGTGCTGATGTATTTAACGATATCTTACTTTTTTATTGAAATAACTCAGAAATAGAGATAAAATTTAAAAAGTTTAACGATTAAACTTGAACAGGATAAGGCATTCTGAACTGTTTGTTTTTGTGCCACTATATTGCAACTAGTGTAGCCCCTTTTTAAATTACTTTCGGTGATGTATTATGGTATAATTTGTAAGAGAGGAAATTAACCATGAACTTCATTTGAAACTCTCTCGAGGATCTTGAAAGCTGTTTCGATATCTTCACTTTCTAGCAATCGATTCGCCGTAACTCGCAGACTTGGACGAGGGCAATGTTTTTCCATTTCCTCTATGTATTGAGCATCAATAACTGCCAAACCATTTTTTATACACTAATCAATCGAAAAAAATAATTCAATGAAGTGAATATTATTCCAGAAAAAAATGTGCTAAAATTACTTTGTCAACAATACTACGCAACAGTACTCTTTCTTCTTCGGCATCTAGTTTTTCTCGTAAGTACAAATGTTTCACGGGCGAAATATCGTGACCTCTGATCGTCATCTGTGTCAATTGTTTCATTTTATCATGCAGCATTTTGGATCGTTCTTGGAGTTGCAAGAACACTTTTGGATCATTTTCGAATCGATTTAACGCACTAATGGCAGCTTGTGTTAGTAATGGCGGTAAAGATGCTGAAAAGCAATAACCAAGACCTGATAAACGTTGATGTTCGACGATAAATGATGAACCAACACAGAAACCACCAATTGAAGCCACTGCCCACTCCAGACCGGCAGATATCAAGTCCACTTCTTTCCGCTATAACAGTATAAATATTAGTTTTTGGAGTCATCAATTATGATCAGTTTAATTAAAAAACGAAATCGGAGCATCTGCTTACGTCAACATTGAAATATTCTGTTACACCACGTCCAGTGGCACCAAGCGTTCCAAAAGAGATGCTCTCATCAAGAAAAAGACGCAGTTTGTATTTTTTTCTCAGTTCGACTAACTCGGGCAGTGGACAAATTTCCCCAGTGTTCATGTATATTCCTTCAGCAACCAAAAATCTTCTCGTTCTGGATGCTCTTTTTGGATTCTTTTGAAAATTATAAAAAAATTTTTATTAATTTGATTTTGAATAATAATAGTTTATACTTTTTTGTCTCGATTTTGCTGTTCAATTAATAGACTTTCCAAATGCTTCATGTCATTATGATTAAAATAATAAATTGTACTTCGTGACGCATCTAGTCCCTTTTGTATAGAAAAATTAACTTCCCGGTCTCTAAAAAATTCATTTTTTTTAGCTTTATACTAGAAATTATTTAAATAAAACTTACACAAATATTATATCAACACGCTTAGAATATGCCGGGATAGCACTTGCAATTGTAGAGAATCCATAAGAATAAACGACTGCTTCTTCCATTTCCATGAATTTTGCAAGACGTTCTTCCAGCTCTAAATGAACATCTGCAATAAATCATTGGTGCATTCAGAAAAATTACAGCGCATTTAAGTTTAGTTCGAATTAAATCAATTTATATACCGACAGTTCCGTAAAATCCTCTTGGCCCACATGAACCAACCCCATACTTCCGCAGACTAATTATGGCATCTTCTTGAATTTGTTCATCCTCTAACAGGCCAAGATAATTATGTGTAGCCAAATTTAAGCAATCAACCCCATCGACTGTGATTAGTTTACCAACGCGGCTAGTTACTAACCGGCTGATCAAAGCAGGGTGGTCGTCAGAAATGTCTTTTACCAGATCTTCTGGAGTGTAATCGTTAATAATTTTCTCCTCCTCTTCGAAAGAATACCTCTTGCGACTAGATGACTTTTGTTTGTAAAGAATTAGCCAAATTACACTCAATAATAATGCAACTTCCAAACAGATGGCATAAAATGGGGCCTGTCGAAAATCAGTAAATTAATTTCTTTAGTTTTCCATGTCAAAACAAGCACAACTATTCATCTATTTATTGATACCTTGCGAAATATGTCGTAAACTTCGTTGAAAATATACGGTGCGGCAATCATAATTCTTAAAATGGAATTATAATTTGAGGTCGACTAAATGCTTATTATTTAATGTGTTTTTCGCGGAAATTTTACTTGAAATCACGAGAATAGATTCGAGGTTGGATTTCAGTTTGACAACACACGATTTAATTAAACTTTTCGTTATCTTTATAAGCAAGAAAAATTTATGGAGGACAGTTTTATCATTCTATTTTCACGCCCTATCAGTACAAATCAATTTTATTCCGCTTCATACATACAAAGAATTTTTATTCTTCTTGGTTATTCACAACTTTTGAACCGGCATATACAACAACCAGTAGTACACTACATAATAGCCCACGAATTCAGATGACCGAGGAGAAATATTCGTGCATATCTCTTCGGTCTCACGTGCAATTTTTCAAAAGTCAAAACAAAAATAATAGCTGTCAATAAATGTGTCGATAAGTTGGTTTCAACGCGAGAGAATTTCCAATTGGGAATTAAGAATTCAAATAAATGCATTCTTCGATAAAAAAAAGTGAATTTGCAGGTAAATGTTCACAACGACTTAAATATTTAATTGTCGATAGATTATTATTTTATAAACTTATTTAAAATGCAATTGAAATTATTGCAGTATTATAATGAATCAAAGTAATAAAATATATTTCAATTTAACAGTGTAGTCGATAATGCAGGTCTTTATGTCGTGATGTTATTTTCAGCTAAAGCGGCCAGTCACTTTGCACAATATCAAAAGTACTATGAGAACTTTGACGATGAAAACCAAACAAGAAGAAGAAAGTAAATGTAAAGCAGATTAGTTCACCTTTTAATAAAAAATCACCAAATAGTTTCTGTTAACAAATGTTAAATAAATTTAAATTATCATTGATCAAAAGTAATATATTTATCTGTAAATATAATATAATATATTTTTGAAAAAAAATGGAAGAAACTTACGAAATAGACGAAACACCGGTAATTATTGAGGTAATTGATAGTGCGGATATTCCAGAAAATGAATTGAGCGAATTCCAAACGACACAACCGATTGCGTTGGCCCAAGTGTTGGACGGGCAATTTACAGAATCAAAGGAAGAAGACGAAGAAATTCTTATTACAAAATTCGTTAATGGAGAATCTTCATTTCCTGATTTCTACGCTCGTTTGGGGGCCGACGATGACGACGAATTCGAATGTGAAAATAGTGAAGAGAGGAGCCAACGTATGATAAACAGTTTCGAGGCAGAATTGTTTCAGTCTCGTCGAGATTCACTGAAAGGTAATTTAAGAGGCGTGCAACAAAGAGATAAGAAAATTATACGACGTAAGCCCCTGTTATCTTCGACTCTACAGGCTTTAATGGGCGAAGCGAATTTAAGATTTGCCCGTGGGCAAAATGAGATGGCTGAACAAATTTGTTTGGAAATCATCAGAGAAAACCCCCTTGCGCCTGAGCCGTTTCTCTCACTTGCTCAAATATACGAAACGAAGGATCCAGAGAAATTTCTTCAATTCACAACAATTGCAGCGCACTTAGAGCGTACAGATCCTGATCAATGGATGCGAATTGCTGAATTGCATGTCGAACGGAACGACATGCAACAAGCAAAGAACTGTTACTCGAAGGCTATACGGTACAATGCGAAAAATTTCGAGTTGAGGCTGGGAAAGGCTAGGTTGCTTGAGTTAATGAAGGAAGAACGAGCCGCAATGCTATGCTACTACAATATGTTGTCAATAATTCCTCCAGAAAAAGATCAGTTTTGCCTACAGATTGCAATTAGAGTTGCAAGGTACTTCCATGAAAATAAGAAAACCTTCCAAGCTCTAAACTCAATGCGATTAGCATACGAACGAGTACCTCACTTATTTTCTCAAAAAGATATTGATTTATATTTGGAGTTGTTAATACAAAATGGAAAATATGCTGCTGTTTTGACTACACTCCGAGATCGTGCAGATTTAGATGTAATTTTCGACCAAGACGGTGAAAGTGTTGTGATTATTGCTTGTATAATACCCGATCATATGCTACCGGAATTGCGGGCAAAGCTTTGCGTTAGTTTGGCTCACTTAAAAGCTTATTACTTATTCGATTACTTAATTCAAAATATATTGGAATGCATATCGCCAATAGAGAAAATTGATTTGTATGTGGACATTGCCGAAGCTTTCATGAAAGAGGAGAAATTCACTGAAACCATCAAACTGCTGGAGCCGTTAATCAAGAAAGAAGATTTCAATCCGCCACCATATATTTGGCTTCAGTATGCCGACTGTTACAGGGCACTAAATCAAACCCAACCAGCTATCGACTCTTATTCGATTGTCGTAAAATTGGCTCCAAACTATTTACACGCCAGAGTTAATTTGGCGGCTCTTTTAAAACAACAAGGTCGATATAATGAGGCGTTAGAAGCACTCAAGCAAGACCTGGAAAATGAGGTTATCGATCCACGCTTGCTATACGAGCGCTGTCTTATGTTGAAAGAAATGGGATATCTAGAAGAATACATCGATATAGGATTCGTATTTCTATTAAGGCATTCGTCAAAACTACGCTCTCGTGAAGAGATGGTAACTTCGATGAGATCAAAGGCGAACACTCGGTTAACGAATTTGAAAAGTTTAAGAGAATCTCGAATGGAAAACATCGAAGACGAAGGTCCGGAGTACCTAGCACACATGGAAAATGTGTCCGTTGAGCAAGAGTTTGAATTTTTAATCGACCTTATGAGAACGGCACACAAGCTAAGAAAATTCGGTAAACTGCAAAAACTAGCATTCACGGCCCTGGTTTCAACGTTTTTCCGATCTAAAACAAAAGAAATCGAAAAACTGGTCATATTTGCTTGTTTGTATAATGAGGATCCTCATTTATCTTTTAACTTTCTACGTGATAGGCTGTCTAAAGACCCACGCAATTCAGCATATTGGAATATGTACAATTTGATTGTACAGCTCGGCGATGATATTCGTTATATTCGCTTCGTGAAAAGACTGCTGCCCCGTGTTGGCTACCGTCCATATGTTCACAACATGATCGCAAATTATTATTTAGCCTCAGGATCATATAAATACGCTGTAAATGGATTTGTACAAATATTCAAATTGAATCAGGATCCGTTGATTGCACTGTGCTTAGCGGTCACATTCTCACAAATGGCCAGTCAGAAAAATTCCTCCAAAAAGGCAACAGTCGCTGCACATGCTATTGCGTTCGGTAGAAAATATATGGACTTGAGGATATCACTTCAGACAAAAAAAGAGGTTCTTTACAATCTAGGACGGCTACACCACCAATTGGGCGTTTTTCAATTGGCGATACAATATTATGAAGAGGCGTTGGCTATACCAAATTGTGAAATGGTTGAAGAAAATTCCGAAACACTCGATTTAACACGTGAAATCGCTTTCAATTTGCATTTGATTTATAAAATGCAAGGAAATTTAGCAACGGCACGGAGCTATTTGTATAAATATATTGTAGTATAAATATTTAGAATTAAATTATATGTATAATTATTTTTAGAAATAAATTATAAAAAGTAAAAACAAATCTTTTTTGATCATTAACTGATCCGAAGAATACAGTATTTTATGTATAGGGTGGTCCATCTAGCGGTTCCATTTTTAAATACTATTTATTTTAAGTACTAGAGTGTTAAATGTCAACACGAGTTGACAGATTGTTAGTTGAAAGTCAGGATTTTACGAAATGGTAATCCATACGCTTGAAGAAAAATGAGAAATATTGAGAACTTACTTCCAAAGTGGTGAGTCTTCAACCCAAACTGTGAGAAATTTAAAAAAAAAATGAGTAAAGATCGAATGCCATCACGTGAATTTGTGGGCAAATTCGTGAAAGTTCAATTAGTCCACCAACTAAAGCCGCATGACCATCCGATGCGTTTTCGGTTTGCCCAATGGGCTCACGATCAATTGGCCGAAGATGAGCATTTTTACCGAAAAATCATCTTTTCGGATGAGGCCCATTTCCACCTCGGTGGGTATGTCAACAAACAAAATTGTCGCATTTGGGGCTCAAAAAATCCATACTTTACCATGGAAAAGCCGATGCATCCACAACCAGTCACGGTTTGGTGCGGATTTTGGCCTGGAGGCATCATTGGCTCGTTTTTCTTCGAAAACGATGAAGAAGTCGCTGTTACGGCCTTGAAACACGAAATCAAAGTTGCCATTGAAGAGATACAGGCCCGGACAATCGAAAATGTACTGAAAAATTGGGTTGAGCGAATGGGATACTGTAACGCCAGCCGTGACAGTCATTTAAATGATGTTGTGTTTCATTCTTAAATTTAAAAAAATATATACTAGTTTTTTTTATTTACTTTTTAAAATGGAACTTAATTTATTAAGTATAGAATTTTAAGTTTTCATACACTAGGAATAATAATTATAATTTTCTATAATTTTATATATTTAAAAAAAATTAAAAAAGTAGTCCTTATTTATTTTGATAAGTTTTCTTTAGAACAGAAATTCCCTCATTCGTCAATATTTATTAGGAGCGTTTTTGCGGCGTTGATTTTGAAAGTCCCAAATTAGTAATTGTTTTGTTTAGATTGTATTTTCTGCGTATTGTTTGTAATCTTTTTTGAGTGATTATTATTATTTTTTGTTGTGTAAATTAAACGCGGCTAATATATTTGAAATGGCCACAAATCTTTCAGTTAAAGAAAAGTTAAATTCTTTTAAAGAAGCAGAAAAAACTCAAACTAAAAGAAATTTTATAAAAGAAAATGTTGTAAATTTGCAAAATAGAAAGAAAATTCGATGTGAGAAAATTACAACTCTTGGTTCGGATTCCGAAAGCATGAAAAATTCAATTAAAAGCAAATTAGACACTGAATTGCAAAATAAAAATGTGAATACAAAGATTAGCCAAACTAATGCGATGGAAACAACATACAATCCTTTGAAGGTCTTATTCCGAGCACAAGATTCTGCACAATTTGGTGTTCTATTTATGGATCAAGGTGTTCAGACGTGTGATGTGGATAGTGAGTTATTTTTGAAAGGTGCCAAAATATTACATCCATCTGTCGAGTTGTTGAAAAATATTCGCAATTCCAAGAATATGAAACTTTTGAAAACAAAGTTCATTGAAGAACATTTTCCGAGCGCCCATCTTTCCAATCTTAAGGAATATTTAGATACGGGCTTTATATCAAAAAGTAAAAATGTCGAATTCGCAAGTAATAAATTGGCATTAGAGAACAAAACACGTTTGAATCGCATACAAAACCATCTATGGTATGAAAATAATACAAAATTAACGTTGGGAAAGAAACTATCTAATCAGAAAGTTGGAAAAGTTGAACAATTTACACGTTTAGATGGTGGAGATGGTAGCCCAGCTAGAAAGATACCGAAAATTGATTTTACTTATGAATCATGTGCGGGAGATGTACTTTGATCAAGATTTAAGATTTAAAATTCAATTTTATGTATATTTCTTTTATAAAAATTTAATAAAACCTTTATTTGAGAATTTTTTTTTTTAATTTGATGGAATATATTTTGGGGTGTTGTTAATACAAATTATTCGATAGGTTTTTAGTTTCATCACTTTGTAATTGAAAGTTACTATTTGTTGATTCGAATCGAATTATTAATTGGTCTAACACAATAATATTAATTGCATAAATGATACTTTTTCTAAAATATGAGTGAGAAACACCTTGATTTAAAAATATTATTTTATTTACTTCGGATTCATACATTATTAACTCGTTAAGATATTCAATATATTGTAATTTTTTTAGTGACATAAATTGTAATAAAAATATATTATAGTATGTATAAAGTTATTTTCCTGATTTTATTCTTTATTTAATTTTATGTTACTTGTATTTCATAAACAATTTCCAATTTTCTTAGTTATAAACGTTCATTTAAAATTATCATGCCCTTCTCTCATTTCATACTTGTATATGTTATCCTGTTAGCTATCCTTTGTGCACTGTCATACAAAATTCGTGAAGTACAAACTTTTTATCAAATAAATTTTCTTTGCATAAATTTCTCTTTTATAATTATATAATCATATTTATATGTATATAGTTAAGATTTTTATATTTTATATAATTTACTGAATGAAAAATGGTTATTTCTTGCATTCTTAAAAAATAAGCGAGTATTTTCTTAGAATAGATGATTATAGAAGAAATATATAAATCTAATTAATATTTTTTGTTTGTTTATTTATTCATATTAAATACATTTTTTTAAAAAAATAATATAATTATAAATAAAAATATTTTACATAATAATGAGTTCTTATAAAATGTTTAAGATAAAAATTTGTATTTACGGTTTAAAGATTGTTTTTTCTTTCAATAAATTATTCAAAAAGCAAAATTTATTTTTATACTAAATATGAAATTTTAATTGAAACTTCGATTCAATCAACAACATTGTTCAATCAATAATATGCGTCTTATCAAAAAATTGCAAAGTTTGACTTGACTCGATACATATAGTTGGAAGGTTTTAAATAATTTCTGTGTATTGTTTTTAATATTCATAAATGCTTGTAAAAAAAAATCAATAAAATTAAGATTGAAAAGTTTACTGTGTCGATTGAAAAACGTGTTTTTTTTCCGTTAACATTTCAATTGTTTACGATTGCTTTTCAGTATGAACAAGAAAAAAATAATATTTTTAACGTTCAAAATCATTGACAGCTGACTTCTTTAGACATATTAAAATTTTATTATTATTTAAAAAATCATATAATTATATGTGCTATTTAAAAATGAAAATATAATTTTAGTAAGGTTTTACTTGAGCAATAAAAAACCAGCACATGCATTTGTAAGGTTTTAAACTTTATGTATTTACTTCAACTCCTCTATTTTATCGTTAAAATGTTGATTGGGCCATTTTGTTGAATAAATTTTGTTGACAATTTATGAAAATTTAATGATTGAACCGAAATATTACAATTTTCAAGTTTAGTTGATTGTTATTTATTCAAAATAATATAACGCCAATGAACTATATAATTTTGGTGATTATTCTTCTGCTTTAAAGAATTCAGTCTTGTTAATTTGAAATTATATGAAATAAAAATAGAAACAAAATTCGTGTACATATTATGATAACATTTATTAGAAAAAAATTAATACAAAATAGAAAATAATATGCTGTAAGAAAAGCAAAATTTAACAAAAATATACGATGTTATTTTTCTATTTGGTAACTTATAAAAAAAAAACAGATTAGTTTAAAATTAGCTACTATTTTTTCTTGTCTTGTTTTGAGATTTATGTGTGCGCGCTGCTTATTTAATGGTAATAATCTCATCAATTTTTATTTAATGGGTTGATTGATTGTACAGAATGCGTTTATTCTTTTTTTCGATAATAAAAATATTTTGTAGTTTTTTGCTGTTGATTTAATTATAATTATATAATTAATAATAAACTATGAAAATTTTATTAATAGCTTTTTTTTTCTTGTTTTAGTTATTAAATTTGTTATGTATGTTTAATGATAAATATAATAATAATAGTAATTATAACAATAGTATATAGCTATATCGAAACTGACTTTTTTTTTTAAAATCTTTTTAAATTGAATTACTCCAATAATTGTGACTTTTTGAAAATTATTTTCAACAACTAAAAACTTCTTATTAGAACTGCATAATTTGTATATTATTGTTTTTACAAATATATTATTAGTTAAAAATAAAACAAAGCAGCAAGAAGAAAAAAATTAACAAAACAGTTATTCACAAAAAAATATGATGATAGAAAATTTTGATTTTATTCGACGACTATGCGTCTAACGCCACATTCCATGCAGAATTTTGCTTGATTGACGAGAAATCTATTGCCGCACTCATGACAGAACTTCGACATTCTTGAATCCCTTTTCAATTTGTCCAAATCTTGATATTTTTCAGTTTGGATTTGTGACTGTATTGGTGGTAGAGAAGTATCGGAACCACTCGAACTAGCGCTAATATCACGACTGCGACTCTTTCCGTCCAGCTTTTGCGAGTGCTTTTGTTTTGATAACGAGTGATGAAGCTCGACTGAGTTGGCAGTTTGTTGACGACTGCGTGTTGAATTCCTCCGCAGCGATCGATCAACAGGACTATGACGTGAAAGGCTAGTTTGAACACATTATTGAATTTACTTACAAAATTACATATTTAGTAGATTGAATAATAATTTTTTTTTTCATACTTTTTAAAATAAAGTTTAAAGAACATTACCTTCCATAAGCTGAGTCGGCACTCTGTTTAGACTGAACATTTCGTCGTACAGGGAAACATTCAACACTACTAATTTCATCCGAATCCACAGGATAAACGGACGCTGCTGATTCACAAGTGCGTTCATTTGGAGACATGACCCTATAGTCCTCCCCCATTGGTGATAATAAGACACACATATTATTTTGATTGATATCCTGAGTGGTAAAACTAATGTCGTTCTGTTTTTGTTCACTAATTCTGGCCGCATTCAAATGATATCCTTGGTCGTCATTTACACTCGATATATTAAGCCTTCCGCCAGAGGAATTACTGAGTATTGGGGAAATAGGAGATAGAGGAATAGGCATATTTGGAGTAGGTGATCCCAGGGGATTTGACATTATTTCATTTTTCATATTTTCTTCGCTATCAATTTGACTTTGAACGGCTTGTTCCGTTTCAGTAACTTCATAGTCAACAGCGTGATTAATACTTGTTGGTGATCTAATAAAATTTTGACTTGAACTATTTGATCTTTTATTAATTGATCGGTTCGATAGAAACTCTTTGTAATCTTTAAATATCGGATACTGTTCGTCGTCTTCGAATGAAGAAATGAATTCTTCAAAATCGAAGTCATCGAAAAATGGCTCGTTATTTGTCATGTCGTTTTTGTTCAAATCTGAATCGATTATTGACATTGTTTTGTCACACTGTTCACTATAAGGATCACTATCCGGTGACATATCGTATAGGAACTGATTCTTTCCCAAGCGAATCTGTCGTTTGAGGAGATTTCGTTTTTCGGTTGAATTTCGATTACTAGAAACTGACTGTGACTGCGTCGATAGCATTGTTTGAGTTTGACTTTCAATTTGATTGTGGGACTCGGTTAGAATTTTCGTTGTGCCATTTGATTCTGTACTACTAGAAGTCATCTCAGAGTCGGACAGTTTTGCCACATTTATAGGAAGATTATCATAAACATTTATCAATTTGGGATCTATATAGTCATCATCTTTGGAATCGTCAAGAATCGAACTTAAGGTTAAAGGACGACTCTGAACTGAGGGACTTATAATACTTGCCGGAAGCTTTGGAAGTGGTTCTAGTTTTATTGGGTATATTTTATTAGTGGTGATAAGGCTATTTGGTTCTTTTAGAACTAACTTTTCACTATTGGCCTCGAAAACATTAGTGAGAGAATTTTTCAAAGAGGCCAATTTTTCTCTATCATTTTGACTACAATGAAGTTCGTTTGAGGAATTCTTCAATGAAGTTTGTCTACTTAGGCTATTGCTTTTGTCTTTGATATCTTTTTCAGTGAGAGTTTTTGGAAGCGTGAAGCTTTTCGATTCACTTTCATATTTAAGGAATACTGCTAAAGAGTCGGTCTTCGACAAGGGTATATCACCACTTTTGTCATCTGGTTTATGACTAAGATTCAATTTAAGATTTCGTCGATTCAGATTCGAATTATGTTCACGTTTAACTACTTTTGGACTATGCGAGTGAGAATCGTGATGTCGAGCGGCAAAGTCATTTACACAAACCGATTTAACTGGCATTTCGTCATACTCCTCGGGCTTAAGGAAATTATGCGATATTGGTCCCTCATCGGATATGCCACGCTGTATTGTTGGCTTTGGAGGATTTATTGTTGGAATGAATACAGGACGGGACAGACCTGTTTTTCGAGGAACACGCAAGGATGAGGTACGTCGGAAATTCGATTTAACACTGTTTAAAGTATTTGTAGGATTTGACGAATAGGCAGATGGTGACATTGATTTTTTCGATTTCGCCAATGGCGTCGACGTCGGATATGAGTACTCAGATTTTGTCATTGCCGATGGAGAGCAAAGCTCTTCAAGTTGTCGTTTTGCAGAAAGGAAAGGATCATATTTATCGGAGAGTCCACTGCAATATTTTAAAAAACATTTTATTTTGAATATGTATTTTTTCTATATTTAACAATATCTCTTATACTCCCGTAGTGGAAAACCAAAATTTGCTATTTTTTTTTTCAGATTCGTTATTTATGTTAAGTTAGTAATAAGTCTGAGTAATACAAAAATTTCCTATCTCATAAGTAAATTGGAAAATTCTCAGTCAAGAGACAATATAAATTTACTTACGTTATAACAAAACTTTCACTGGAAATACAACCTCCGTCACTAGGAGAAATGTGCACGCCCGAGTGAAGATCGGTTTCATAATCTCTGAACGAGCGAATTGATAACGATAAGTTATTCTCTTCAGTGCTTGACTGTTTTAATTCGGCTTCTTTTTTTGATAGTCTACGTTTATCTTTTTGTCGATTTATATCGCCACTTTGTGCAAGATATGCAGAAGCATTGATTTTTTCATCAGTATTTACTAGTGTCAGATCCATTTCTATTTTTTTAGACGATATAGTTCTTGGTGATAAATGATTTACTGTATTCGTTTTTTTAATTTCATATTGGCGTTCTTTAATTTTTGGCGACTTTTTTTTCATGTTGATCAAAGATGCTTCTTGGTGACACTTTTCTACGTGCTCTGAATTCGAACTTGTATTACGAATAATATCACTTTCAAATAACAACGATTGGGATTGATATTCTTCTGTATCTAATTTTATATTTAAAAGGAGTATTAGCTAAGAGGCTATTTAAAAAAAATTTAGAACGAAAACCTAAAAAATTAGCTTCAGTTTTGATACTTATTTAATTTTTAAAAAAAAAAATTTTTTCATTAATATTATAAACTGTATTAAATTTTATAGCGAAGATTTTATGTCGGGCAATTTAACAATTAATCTTTCGTTATAATTTTATGAATTATGAATGAATAAAAATAAAATATCTCAAAAGAAAAAATTAAATTAACCTATTTTTTTTAAATACATTCAATTATGGATTGATAAAGCTCAGAATTTTTTTTTATATTTGCTAAAAACTATGTGAAACGAACCATTTGATTGTGGAAAATCGTCACCACAAATATACTCTTCCATTTGACCATAAATCAGTTGTAGTTCTGCTTCTGAGCCATATTTTGAATATTCCAAACTTTCTGAAGGAATGGTGCAAGGGATTACGGATAATTCTGAATTAGCACTATTTACATCGATGTCATTTAGTGCATATAAATCAATTAATTTGGAATTAGTCGCTTTTAAATATTTTGGTGGTGATATCCTTTTGGTATTATAATCATCAGGATTTTTATTTATTTCAGAAGGTATTGTAAAATTTAATCGCGATATTTTTGATTTTCTTAATAATTTATTTTCGCTATAAGGAATTTGATTGATTTCTGTAGTTTTTGATTGTGTCAAATTATAAGATTCAGGCGGCGCCATAAGTGGAACATTATTAATGTTTACTTTATTTTCAACGATCGGTGGGTCTCCTTGTTTGCACGAATATTGGGATTTCGATGGTTTCGATATTTGATAATTTTTTTGATTTTCAATAATTTTTGGTTTTGAATCTATAGTATGATTAATTTTGACTTGACGAGATATATCAACAGAATCATGAATTGAATAATTTAAAATATCTGATGAGTCGTGTTCCTTAAGAAATTCATCCATCAGTTCAAGCTCTTTCCTTAGAATTGCAGTAGTTTTTAGTTTTGTTGGCACAAGTTTCGATTCGACCATCTTTTCTGAAACATTTTTCAATATTTGCGATTTTGAAACTCTTCTTGACTTATTATCTTTTTTCTTGTCTATACTTTCATATTCTTTTAATAAAATTTTTGTATGTGAATTTTTTTCGGTTTTGGTAGAAATTTTCGCATTATCATTTTCCAAGTCTTGAAAAGGATCTTGCTGCATTGAATATAATTCTATTTCGACATATGATTTTTCATTAATTAATTCTTCCTTTAAAGGGTTACTTAGTGCAGGGGGTACTTTAGATGAAGATTTATTGCGAGATGAAGAAAGGGATGTTGTTAACGTATCTCTTGTATTTTTTTGATTATTGCCAATATTTTTAGATATTTCTTTAGCTATTTTTCTTTCGGAGGGATTTACAGATTTCTTCGTAGGCGATTCGTTTTGTGGTATTCTTGGACTATTGCAAATATTTTTAGATTTTTCTTTAGCTATTTTATTTTCAGAGGTATTTACAGTTTTAATTGTTTTAATTTCCTCCTCACCATAGGGTTCGGTTGTTGAAAGTTCTTTTTGTGGTATTTTAGGTGTATTGCGAACATTTCTAAATTTCGTTTTTGGTGATTTTACTTCAGGTGGTTTTACAGAATTTGTTTTCATTTCTTCCATAATTGAAGGCTCAGTTTTTGAAAATTCGCTTGAAGGTCCTTTTGGACTGCTGGAAGCAATTTTCGATTTTTCTTCACCCAATTTGACTTTAGGAGAATTTGGAGAATTTTTTATGTTAATATCTTCTACAATACAGGGCTCTACGGGCGAAAATTTGCTTACAGATATTCTAGGATTGTTGCAAACATTCCTGCATTTAGTTTTAGCTGATTTTACTTCAGGTGGATTAACAGAATTGGTTTTCATGTCCTTTTCAATTAAATTATCTGTTAATGAAAATTCAATTGGAAGCATTCTACGACTGTTGCAAATAGTTTTTGATTTTTCTTGGGCTGCTTTATTTTCAGAGGTATTTAAAGATTTAACTGTTTTAGTTTCTTCTTCAATACAGTGTTTGGTTATTGAAATTTTACTTTGAGGTATTCTAGGACTGTTGTGAACATTTCTAAATTGTTCTTTAACTAATTTTACTTCAAGGGGATTTACAGATATCATTGTTGTAATTTCTTCTGCCATGCAAGGATCTTCTGTTGAAAGTTCATTGTGTAATAATAAATGGCGTAAGTTCATATCACAGTCTCTAGGACTGATTTCTATTTTATGTGGTTTTAATATTGATGACTTTGGAAATTTATTTTCAATATGAGTAATTTTTGTATCAAAATTAGTTTGTGGGGCTTTTATTACGTTTTTTTCATCTCTTTTGGAGTCTTCTTTTGTTTCGCATATGCTTCGAGTTTCATTAGAAATATTTTCAACATCGAATTTATTTCTACCTTCTCTAGACATGTTTCTAGACTTATGTTTGGTAAATTTAATTTTTGATGATTTTATAGACTTGGTAATTTTAGGTTTTACTGTATTATTTACACGCCCACAATTTTCTACATATTCAACTTGAGATGGTTTTATAGAAATTCTATTATCATCAATTTTGAAATTTTCGTTTATTTCAAATACACGCAAATTTATATTGGATACACTTTTCTCTATTTTATGACTATCCATTAAATCAGATTCGTGAATATTTTCCAATTTTTCTTTATTTGAAGATGTTCTAGGGGAGTTAATAAAATTAATAGTCGTATTTCTTGGACTATTTGCTCCGGAAATTCTTTCAAATTCGATTTTTGTGGATAGCTTTTTAGATACGGAAATTTCTGTTTGTAATGTTATCTTATTATAAATTCGTGGGCTGATGTATTCATTTATGAGGGATTTTTCATTTATAGGATATGAAATTATGTTACTAATATTTTCCTGTACTATTTCTTGTTCCTCTAACACTTCTTCTTCAATACAATTCTCGTTTAAAGGAATTTCAGTGTTAAATTTTGTTAAATAAATATCATCTTCTTGCTCTTCACAGTCTTGATAAATTTTATTAAAACGATCTTCATCATCAATCGTGTTTTTATACTTCACTTCTTGTTTATCGTTGATAAAAGTAAAATTATTCGGCTCAATCTCTTCTGATTTTTGATCAAGATGATCAATATGACTACTTATTTCACTATCTCTTGGACTATCTTCACCAATAAAAAATGTCACTGATCTTCTTTCTTTTCCAGTTTTCTTAATCTCATTCAAATTATTTTCATAATCAGACTTATTTTCTTCATCTTCTTGATATTCAAGACTATTTTTTTTAAAAGCAAATTTTTAAAATTGGGCTTTCCATACAAATAAAAAAATGGGAAAAAACTTTAAATATAATAACTAACCTATCACTCATTATAGAAGAACACAACGAAGTCGACATGGACATTTTTCGTTCTTCAGAATTCGCTTTCGATTTACTTCTAGAACCGGAGCCGCCTCCATCTGAGAGACTATTCGTAGACCCAGCACAGCTCATACCGGAATATTTCTCCCTATTAGCTGCTCGTTTAGTCCTAAGAGGTATGACAAATATGATTTTTCGTATTCGACCTTATTTTGAATTATAAGTTTTTATAAGGATCAGAACATACTTCAAACATGGAGCTCTGTATTTTGTCCTAGCCTGAAGTCGTTCTTTTGCTCTGTTAAGCGTTGTGTTCGTTTGAGAATTGTTGAGGCGCGCCTTTTCCTTGCACCATTCTACGTGTCGATCGAAGGCCTTAACACCAAAGCATCTTTCACAATAGGGACATTGTTCAGAGGCTATGCTCAGTGCTCGTTTTACAGCTGGTTGCATCCTTTCTTTTGGTGGTACTGATGAAATTTGTGCAACAGGACTTGCTGCTTTTTTATGTACAAGAGCTGTTGGCGATTTGGCTAACTCATCGACTTTTTTCGATACTATTAAAGGCGGGCTCTGAAATTGAAAAGATTTCAAATTTCGGTTAAATTTTCAACATATAAAAACTACAAATAATATAAGAGTTTAATTAATATTAGCCATATTATGTATTTTTATTATAATTTTATTCATTTTGAAACTTATCGAGTTTTTTTTTAATGAAATCATTTATTTTGTAATTAGTTTTGATTAGTTTCAGTTTATTTTGAAGAGATCGAAACAGAAATTGTCAGCTTTTATATTATACATAATTTATTATCCCATATAATTTTTTTTTAAATAATATTAGCTTATTTTTCTATTTAATAGTCGTTTATTTTTCTATTTGTAATCTGTTTTGAATAAAAAAAAACTTAAAAACTACCAACAAAATTAAGTGAGTTCGCAAAAATACGTATTTAATTAGCAATCGATTAAGTTTGCTTTATAAATAATTCAAAAGCGATAAATGAAAGTGTAATGATCGGTCTCTTTATTGGGAAGATATTGGTAAGTATCCATTTTTGGTAAAGACGACAGTTCTCAAAGTTTGTAATTTACTGTATGCAGAATAACCTACCTGTACAGTTTTCGGTGAAAGTTTTGGTTCCTGTATTTTTGATTGTGGAAGCCCAAAATTGACCGGTAGAAAATCGGCTAGATCCGTACCCTCGCGCCTTTGTCGTGATGAATCGAATTTTTTTCGTTTTTTCTGGGCCATTTTTTCACAAATGTTAACATGTTTGACTAGTGTTGTAGGCTTAAATGTTCTTGTACAAATTGGGCATGGATGCAGTTCAACATTCACCTCCAGTGGTTCGACGAGTGTATCGAAAATTGGTTTCTGAGGATACTCTGTAAAAGATGTCAATAATAAATATTAATTAGAAAAACTTTTTACAACTAATCTTGCCTTTAATAAAAATTTATGTATAATATTGTATAGCGCAACTTTTCGAAGAGATTCAGTTTCAAAATTATATTTTTTATTTCAAAAAATTTTGATAATGTAAAATTTGATATAAAAATAATCGAATATTTTTTAAATCCGGTATATTTTTTTTATTTTGATAAAATGACATAAATGTGTGCTCATACACGTGCAGGTCTTTAAATTTTTTTGTACCCTAAATAAAATTTGGCTTTTATCATCAACATCCAATTTATAAACCATGTACATCAGTTGAATACAAAATTGTTTCAAAAGAATTTCATCAAAATACTAAACGATAATATACCAATGATAAGGAACAGAATAAATTATTTATTATTCTGAATGCGAAATAAAAGATCTTTTGCAACTTATTGCATATCGTTTTTTAATCTACAATTATAAAAAAAGGAATACTATATGTTTGGTATTCTCCTGTAGTTGGGTCAATAACTAAGTCACGAATGATAGCTTTTGGGGACAGTAGGTTTTGTATTCATGAGATTAGCATTTATTTGGGTTAAAATGAGACAATTTAGAGAATTTCACGTTTTTTTTTATTAACCATTTGACTTTATTTTATTTGAAATGAACTACTTACATTTTTTTCACCTAAATTTGAAAGATTATGTACTGTTTACTAAATACTTTTCATAAACTATAATTTTGTTTTATAAAAAATTCAGAAATTTGTTTATTCTATTTTATATACTGGCAAACTATTGTACAAAATAAATTATAGATTAAATATATGATTAAAATTCTACAATACATTTTAATTGTTTTTATTACTTTTAATGAAAAACAAGAACAAAAAATACATCCAGAAAACACACTTCGGAAATAAAAAAAATAAAAAAATATACACAAGCAAGTATAATTATTTTAAATAAATTTAATAAAATTATATAATATTTTAATGGTATATATAATAAATGTCGGTTTGCATTTCAGTTTTTAATTGTTACTGTAACTATTACTATATGAATTTTCCATATATTGATAGTCAAAATAAAATCAATTAAAACTTTTTATTTCATTTAATATGTTTTAAGTATATTCAAAAGCCATTTTTTATTCACCTATGATCATACTTCAAATATTTGTTTTTTAAATTTTCTTAAGTTTTCTTCTTTGTAAATTAAATTGTATTGAGAAAAGGTAAAAGTAACTTTTTTCTTTGCAATTTTTTAGCATTTTTAAAAATATTAAAACATTTTAAAAGCATAAATAAACAATGAATCATTTATATTTTCCGGATCGCATTAGGAGTGTAAAGAGACTAAATATCTTTTCAAATTGGTTATATTCAATCAGTTGGAAAGACAAAATTTTGTTTATACGAAAGATTTGATAAAGAAAAATGACAGAAAACTAGCAAAATTTCAATGAAGAATATCGTATGGAAAATGTTAAACTAATCAAAATAAAATTTACAAATACTGATAAGTACGTGAAAATATATTTGTATATTCGAATATTGAACTTTTGACTTAAAATTGAATAAAGTTATCAGTTTAAGCTTTTTTTTATTGTACTTAAAGTATTTGTTAATTTTAAATTCAAAATGATTATTTCTTTTTATCTATAGTAAAACTAATTATAATAAAAAAATGTTATTAATTGAAAACAATTTCTAGTAAATTAAAATTTTAACAAATTATTTGTAAAAAATTTTAACAAATAATTTGTAAAAAAATGTTAACAAATAATTTGTAAAAAAATTTCAATAAAAGTAAAAAATGAGTAAAAAAATTTTCTATGCAAAAATGTTTAAGAAAAAATTATAATTGAAAAATTGCAACAAATTTTCACTAAATAAATTTTCAAAAAAATAAAAATTACCCATGAAAATTGTCATTATTAAAGAAAATTGTCATTAAAAATGCTTTCAGTAAAAATTTTCATACAAATTTTCTGCAAAAATTTCCATAAAAATTTTCTATAAAAATTTCCATAAAAATGTTCTATAAAAATTTCCATAAAAATTTTCTATAAAAATTTCCATAAAAATTTTCTGTAAAAATTTCCATAACGATGTTCAAAAAAATTTCCAATAAATTTTCTATAAAAATTTTGAATAAAAATGTTCTTCTTCGAAATAAACATTTGATTTTAAGCTTGAATAGTACGTATATAACGTGTATAACTTAATAAATAATTACTGGAGCACAAATAAGTTCAGCTTTTATACAGTCAATTAATCAGTAAAATATTTATTAAGTGAAAAATTACATTTATTAATTGAAGAAGAACCTACGACAAAAGAAGCTCAACAAACAACATAATTCGTATAATAATCTTTAGATCTATTATAAAAAGAAATTTTGTTAAGTTAATTTTATAGTAAAATGATGACATTTCCATTTCTTTTAATAATTATTATCTACCCATAATTGTCATTAAGTCAAGCTTATGAAGAATCACATTATACCACAAAATCCAAGTCATTCTTATAAGATAAACAACACAAAACAATTAAGATCACATAGATTTTGGCTCAAAAAAATCTTTGCAGCATGAACATTTCATAATGCGATCTTCTCACGCAATCTTCCATCAGTTTTTTGTCCCCAAAAATGATCTCATTTTAATTTCACTTTTTCAAAACAGACGATAACATGTGAAAATAAAAGAAAAACAACTTAATAGTCTGTCGTCCGTTTTTGAATACTGAATAAATAAGCTATGCTTCAAAATTATGACTGCTTCATTATGACTGAAATAAGTCTCATAAAGCTAAAATTTTTATCTAAAATTGAAGGCAAAAATAAAAATCTTAACAAAATTTGACCATGAAATTTAAAAAAAAATATTGTGTCAAAGATATCAGCAGTTTTCGTACTGAAGCGATTTGCATTTTCATTTAACATATCTTAACACTTTTGTGCAAAATTCATTCAAATATTAATAAATAATTTTATTAAAATTACTTAATTTTTTTTTTGTAAAAATTTATCAATATTTTTATTATATTTTGATAAGTGAAATATTGCAATTATTTTCAATAACATTTGCAATATTTAAATTTATGCATCACGATTTTTCGAAATTTTCTTGTTGATTTTTCTATTATTTTTTTTATTTTTTCAATAACAATATAATTTGTTGATATTATAAAAATTTATATTAGTAATAAATTATAAGTTTCTATAAGTAAACTATTTCTTATTGCGTCTAAACATAGAAATTATTATAAAGGATCCTCCAATTTGTGCTTTGGAAAGTATAGTTAAATATACGAGTATATTATTCTTCTTCTAAGTTTCAATGCTTTTGAAGTAACTTTTAATGGCTTTTTCGCACATTTTGAGCTGTAATTCGGCCATTATTTGGTTTTTGTTGGTTTTTAAATGCTCTAAAGTTCAAAGATTAATCGTGTCTTCTTCTTAATTTTAAAAGAAATACGGGTCAAACCAAAATATACATCAGACATTCGCTTTTTACGGATATAATGGGTTCTCTACAGTTATTTGTGGATTTTTCAAGCCCCATATATGACACTTTTGCTTAGTGACGTATCCACCGAGCGAGAAATGAACACCTCTTCGCTGAAGAAAATTTGTTCGAAAAATCAGCATTCAAATGCCCGTTGTGCCAATATCAAGTCTGAGTATCTTCTGTGCATTCCATGGTCGATTAAATGATCAATAGTGAAAATGATAAATCTTAACCTAAAATAAGTATTACCTTGAACGGTTTATATGTTTGACAGCTGTCAATGACATTTTGAGGGTTTCCGTATTTGCTAAACAATAGAGCGACATAGTCAGTGATAGAGCTTCTATATCGAAATTAAACTGATTTATAATTTTATTTTATAATATTACCCTTAATAATAAAATTAAAATTTTCGAAAAGTTCTATTAAAAAAAACTTTATCTGTTTTATTGCATTTTTGTTGAATAAACACAGACACACGTTGAAGACGAAATCAACTAACAGAAAGATACTTAAAAGTATGAGAATATAGCAAACTTTTTTTTGTAGATATCTAAAATTGTCTATGATAAAACTATAAATATTTTAGATTATACAGCCTCTGGCCTACTTAAGACTTGTAAGATTTTAAAAATAAAACCAAACACAGCTGATTTTGTAGGCTTAGAATTGTTATTTCAGTTTTTGATGTAACCATTAAGGCAAAACAATCAGTAATTCATCATTCTTAGTAAATCTAAATTTAGGAACAAAAAAAATTCAATTACTATTTTTTTTTTAAATTATTTAAAAATATTAACAAGAAAGATATTGAAGATGATCCATTATATTTTATACTTTTGAATGAAAACAAAATTTTTTGTATCTTTTGAGTCAGTTTCTGTGGTTTTTCGGAAAATAACCACAGGAAATCTCCAAATACATTACTTCCTCCTTTCGTCGATCATAGCTGAAACATATCACACACAGAAATATAAATAGAAACTAAAAATGGTTTTAGTGCAATAATAAATTTTCAGTTTCCTCTCCAATTACATGCGACATCGAAAGTTTTTGAAAATTTGTTAGGTTGGCGCATTTTCGAACATTAAAGGCGGCATTTTATTCAGAGGTAGTTGAGCAGACCACATGTGGTGATAGTTGTCATCACTATATGAGCATGAAAATTGTATAAATTCACGTAAATGAGAAAAAATATACTTGATATTTTTATCTGAGTATAAAACAAATATTATTTGAATTATTTGTATTTGAAACCTAATAATTTCAATAATATTTGTTTTAATCGTTTGTGTGATTGATTATACGGAAGGGGAATTGTTTCTATTATATAAGTACATACTTTTATGATTTAATTGTCACCCAATTGACTAAAGAAATATAATTTTTTGTTTTATAAAAAAATCAATAACAAAAAAAGACTGTAAAAGTATCAACAGATACTACAATAGGATACTAAAAAAACGATACTTTTCTTCTAAGTTTTTGAAATAAAAACTTTTTTTTTTTTGTATACGACTGTATTTTCAAGATACAAAATTACATATAAATACCTTTCTTGGTGTCATAACTACTTTACTATTTGAAAACTAGAAGAATTTTTAAACCGTTGAATAATCTAGTTATTATGGTAAAAGTAAAACATAAAATAAGCACAACTTTTAGGGATGAGCCGGATTTAAATATTTTGCTCTAGTTCTTTTAATAGTAAACATAAAATATTTTCTATTTTTAAAGAAGCCCTCCAACAGGTAAATTGGCAAAAAGTTGTCAGCACTCAAAGGTGTTTTGTATTGCATTAAACAAAAAATGTGCGAACAAAAACTTGTGATGACACAATTGAATAAAATCATAGTACAAGTACGAGTTATTTAATGGCATCATTTGTGAATATTAGATTTTTAAAAGGTATTAAGTGAAATATGAGAATAAGAAAATTCAAAAGAATCTACTCGTACGTGTATCATCAAGTAGTCTACATTTTTAACTCGTATTTGCTTATATTCAATGAACTGAAAACAATGTTCATTATTGGCTTTAATATCATAATCTTGAAAGAATACCATTAAAAAGAGTTTTTTTCTTCAATATCCCACTTTGTTATTCTCGATAAAATAATTTTCCAATTCTTTGTAAATTAATAAATAATATTATATGAGGTTGAAATTTTGTCTTCGATATTTGCGCATAAAGAAATTCATTTTCAATAAAATATTAAAGTATAACTTTGAATTTCAACTGTTTACTTGTTGTATTTTTTTGGTGTAACAGAAAAGAAATGAGACGGCTTTTTTATTGTAACAATTTTATTTTTGTATATCAATGGTAAGCCCTTCAACAGGCGGAGACGTTGTTTCCACTCTTCGTAGTACAGCTGGAAGTTTTCAACTGGAATCGTCTTCAGGAGCTGGGTTGCACTCCTCTTTGGATATTTATCGACAGTACCAAGATGATGTCCTCTCAAATGTTTCTTGAACTTGGGGAACAAAAAATTTCATAAACAGGGATCAGTTAAATAAGGATAGTGAGAAATCCCTTAACCGACAAAAACATGTTGGTTGGAGGTGCCCGTGTTACAGAGGGTGACCCGTGTTACAGACACTTAGACCATCAAAGTGTCTGCAATGTCGATTTGACGTGAAGAATCCTATTTCAGTGACTTTATCATTATAGTTTATTATCTCACGAAAGCCCTCACTCGTTCCATATTTTCAGCAGTTTTCGATGCTTAAGACATCCTTGAGCGAGTTTGATAAGGAATGTTTCCAGTAGGCTCATTGCACCTTTTCGTAGATCAAACTCGCAGATTCAACAAGGTTACACTAAATTTGATTGCATATCGTTGCTCTAAATTATGCTGCTCCATTTTTCATAACTTTTTTTTAAAACACAACTTAACTTTTCATAGTCTAAAAGATTGTGTTGATGAGGTTGAAACTTGTACTGCACGTCAAGGAATAACTAATCTATAACAAGTCCACAGTGGTGCCAGATTGCTCTCAGTAATGCTGGCCTTTCTGACCCACAATTTTTTAGGTATAATCGCACTACTAATATGAGTTCACCAAAAACCTTCGATTTCCATCTATCAAAAACGTCTCCAATTTCTTGGGAATAAAAAGTAAATTTGCTTTTAAAGATTGCCTATTTTTTAATTAAAGAAGGACATTAGCCGGCATTTGTTGGTATATTATATATTTTTAAGATATGTGTCAACATTTTCTTTAAAATATAAATTAAAATCTTGCTGTTTACTGAAAGGATACATAATATAATATTTTCAACCATTTGATTGCTGATAATTTCCGATTGCTTTCTCTCACAGCTTATCTTTTGAAAATAGAAACTCAATCACTACAGATAATTCTACTTCAAAACATTCTCCTAGTTAGACTAAACAATAGATTCGAAATTATTTTTGGAACAGTGTAAAAATTCAACACAACCGGAAATTCTATTTAAGCAGAAGTAGGAAATGTAACACGTCCCACTTGTGGCGAAACATTTTTTCTGCTAATATTTATTATTAAAACTATTTAGAAGATAAAGGTTTTGCGTAGGTTTTCTAATGATAAAATTAGGCAAATTTTCTTTTTTTGCAGTTCATTCGATCATTCGTTTACTGTCTGAATTTTTGTTTTGGTCCCAAGATGATGTAAGTCTTACAGAGAAGTAATGAGAGATTATAAACGAAACGAGGATGTTGAAGTGTCACTCATGTTAATTTGGTAATATTATATTTAAGAAAACTATAAAAAAAAAAACAATCAACACTAATTGTAGATTAAACAATCTTTTTAATAAATAACACATAATTATGTAAAAGTTCATAAAAATGTTCTTAAAGAAAAATATCCATTTTGATGGTTCATATTAGTTTTGAGAAGACCTCTTTGTTAACCAAATGATATTATTATACATGGGACGAGTTTAATCTTTTTTGAAAAGTAAACATCGACCAAAAAATCATATAGAACTTCTGAAAAGATGTTTTAAGTTAAGTCACGAACTTTTGATATGCTCGTACCATTTTATAACATTCCATTATGAGGTATTTCTTCATATAATAACATTATGAGGCGAATACAATTTGTGTTTTGTAAACTGAGACTAAGTTTACCATATAATAGAGAAAATATAAATTCGATATTTTTCTCTACAAAATTATTGATAATAAATATTATTTACATGTCACATTTGTCTATAAACGTTCAAAAGAAAATACATTTTACACTCGTATATGTTCTTCCATTATTGCTTTGCTTTTTTCTGATGACGCAAATTCAATATTTATTTTCTGAATCAAAACTAAACTAATATTTGTTTTTTTTAAATTTATTTTTTCTAATTGCTTTATAACTTTTGAATTTATTAGAAATTTAAATATGATAACATTTGGTATAGTCTGAACGAATTAAAAAGGCATTTCTAAAATAATAAAAACAGCACCAAAAACATTTTGCTAGTGTTCAATAGCCTCATTCTGTTGATTGTAAAAAAAAAAGTTTTCAATTTAAATTGTCGTCAACATATTTTTCTTGTTGACATAAAATTTCTGCACATTTCCTTAGTGATTAACTCCAATTGAAAATAAAAGAATATTCAAGATTGTTAGCAAAAAATGTCCTCATTTTCAATTTGATATCAGATATCTTTTTTCGGTATCTGTTAATATTAAGCTACAAGCAAAAAAAGATAAGTTCTGAATTTTGCAAAAATACACAAAAAACAACAACAAAAACCAAAAACAAACATAAGTCAATTTAAGACGTTATCGATTAATAAGTAGAGAAAAAAAAATTAATTTGCATATGAAAAGAGAATCTACTTTTTTGGATGGGTTATTTTAATAAAAATTAAAATAATAATTAATGTTTACTATAAAAGGATATAATTTGTATTTCATATAAAAAATAATTATTTTGTGTTTAAGTGACTTTTTCTATTTAAAAGATTTTTTTTTCTGTTAAGATCATTCTTTATAGGTCGAACCAATGTAAAGGAATGTGGTTTTAGTATAAAAACTGAAATATCTGCGCTTTTGATGTAGTTTTATAGAAAATCTTATAGCTTATGTTTTGTGTAAAAAATTTATGAAATTTTGTCCAAAAATGAAGATATTTTCTTGTTATTAAAACATGTTTTCTTGTACAGGGAAGCATATTTTAGTAACCTGTATAAAAGTCATAAATGAATTTAGTTAACAAAAAAATATTCGCAGGAAGAAATTAGGCACATCTCCTGAAAATTAAAATACGCGCGAATTTGGACAGCAACTAAAAAATATGTTGAATAAAAGATTGATTGAGAGTGATCTGCCAACACATCGATTGTACGCTAGTCCCTTTTAGACGTGCTAAGTGAATTAGTACGTTACGAAAAATAGAACAGAAAATTTTGGAGCAATGATGTACCAATAAATTATGTGCTAAGCTTGATGAATTCGTGAGTTTGACCTTCGAAGAGTTGCAACGACCCTACGAGGACCATCTCTAAACAAGATCCGAGAAGCAGTGGAAGAGGAACAGAGCTCAGGGAGGCCTTCAGCATCGAAATTTTTATCAGTGGAACGAGTTAGGGCCCTTGTTGTGGGTCAGATCGTCGACTAACATTGAATCTGATGAGTAGTTAAGTTCTTGAAATACTCAGAAAAAGGGTTTTCCGCATCAGATCGGACAGTGCCAATACTGGTTGATCTACTATGGCAACGGTCCCTATTCCCTAAGTCTCCTATTATTTACTTCATCGCACTCCGTAAAACTTTTTTTGTTGACCAACATAAAAAAAAATTTGAAGGACATTATCTAAGTACTGTCGATAACATCCAAAAAAGTGTAACCGAGGAACTGAAAAGGGATTTCAGTTGGAACCTTACAAAGACTGTAAACAACAACTCCGTCGATTTATAGCTGCCCAAGGGAATACTACTCGTACTTTGAAAATTATTATTTATTTTATTTATTGTCATCAATGTGAGTACCTCAGCAATAAAATTCGATAAAGTTTGCATCTAATTACTCACACTATCAATAAATGAAGTGATCCGTTTTCACTTATTAACTTAATAAAAGTACTATCAACGGAATAATAATTTTTCTAATTTTAAAATATTGGAATAATTTTTAATATGTTTGAAAATAAGTTGTTCCCAAGTAAATATTTTTCCAAAAACATTGTTGTTTTTTGTATTTTCATAAATAATTTGAATAAAGAATTAGCATCAACAATAAGTCATTGCCATAAAGAGTAATCCGATAGACGCATTTCCATTCCTGACCATGGATCAAATTACAATCATAGTAGGACTAGTCACCTAATTAGTTTAACAATATTTTGTGTAGGTTTATATCAGTTTCATTAGGAAATTTTATTTGATTTCCTAGGAAAATTTTATTGTTCTTTAAGAATTATAGATAAAATTTACATTTTGTGAATAAATATTCGTCAATTTTAGATAAAATCTTATTTTTTCGAAATATTTATTATGAATTGATTGAAGTTCAATTTCTGCTGGAATATTTTTTTTTGAATATTTACTATTTTTTTTTGCTGGTAAAAACTATTGTAAATATATTTTTTTAGATAGACCCACAGAACTTATCGGTTACTAGAGAAACTTTAAATTTGAGATTTTTTTAAATTATAAAATCTTACATATAAAATTTTTTATATTTCTTAGATATTGCCTTATACCATATAAGAAAAATAATATTTTGCCAAGCGTATAAAACCAAACAATACTATTCGAATTGCTAGGAGGAAAGTATGCTAACCACGAGTCTTCTCGTTGGTAATGGCCTTTATTTTTTATATATAAAATGCATGCTGTTAATTATTGCTAAGACTGGGACAACAGTTAATCATCAGAAAATCTTAGACATTCTAGACGTGTTGGTAACGTATTAGAATTTTTTTTTTTTTAAATTATTCCCGTATGAACTTATACGAGTATTATGAGCAGTTGGGAATGCCATCTTATTTTTAACTACAAGTACTCGTATACTAGGCCACTCACTACATTTACCATCTGCAATTTATATTCTAGAGAATTGGCATTCGGAAAATTTATATTCTTCTCGTTATGTTTTATTGTACTTTTGTGGTCGATCTGATTTGAATACGTAAATAAAACTATGGACATATGTAAAAACATTCAATAAATATGAAGTTATATGCTTGAAAACATAATAAACTAGATCACAAAACGAGAAGGAATCATTGAACTTATGAGTTATGTCACGAACTGGGACATTTTTATGATAGATCCATGGCTTAGTTTTAATGTAATTAAAATTAATTTAAAATCTAATTGAAATTAATTCTTCTTATTCTTATCAGATGACTGTAAGTTTTGATTTGAAATTAAATCGAATTACCAAAATTTTGATTTATCGTATTTGTTGCTTCAAGTTGTGCAGCTTTTGTCTCAGAACCATTGAATGCACTTTTTGGAACTTCATTTTCGGAAGTTGATGATGTGACTTTGTTGTTGTGTTCCTTATTACGTTTTCGACTGAAACTATTTAACCATTTGGACTTGTGCGTTGGAGTTGGTGAAGTAGGATTGGCTGATAATCCAACCGTAACATTGACTTCGGCTACATTTTGACTGTTCGATTCGGTGATTTGTTGGGACTTTTTCGAGGATTTACTTGACTTTCCTTTAAAAAGTTTACTCCACATCTTTTTTTAAAGAATAAAATTTTTGTAGTAGAATAATCCCAAATTTTTCGAAACAATAAAACCCTTAAAGGTAAGCACTATTTAAACACGCGCTTTTACTATTCACTTTAGAACGTTGCGTACTCTACCATTCATCGATGGATTCTCTTCGAATGCACCTACACTTTATCGAAATAGAACCAAATCAAGTTATGCGCAGTACACCTACTATACGCCATAAATTGCACAGGTAAGTTCAGAACGAGTTATGTAAAGAGAACTGATGCGTTTCACTGCAACGATGACAAAACGATGTACCGCGTTACAAGTCGTCGGTTCGTGAACCAGTGGGGAATCCATAGGACTCTAGCGGGTGATGATGGTGATCGAGGTCACGGCTCATAATCCCGACAGTACTATTAAGACTGTTTTTTTTCTTTAATTTTTACACAATATTACACTATTTACGATGTGCATTCCTACATCGTCGAGAATATCTTATCTGAGCACTATTACTAATGTTCTCGGAGAACAAACCAAAGGAATACGAACACTTTATTAAGACGAGCAACAAGACAATGCGTTAAAATAACGTGCAAACAGAAGCTGAGTCTCAAACTGACTAAACTGCTAGGGCCCTGCTTTACTCGCGGTAGAACTCCACAGAAAGCAGCCAATACGAGAGAATCCGCTTTTTGGCCTGCCTAACTATGCCATGCTAACCAGTGCCAGTAAACAGACAAGTTGGGGCGAGTCGATTTTATCGCTCTCTTTACCGTGCGTCGATTTCGCCGCTGTTGACTGGTAGATACCAGTCAGTCATACTCAATCACGGACGCTAAAAAGACCGTTGTTATTATCACCGGATTGTCGTTGTCGTCGTTCTCGTTATCATTATGGTCGATGTGGTGTTAATGCGTTTCGTTGGCGCTCCCGGCGATGTCGTGTGGTTGGTGCCTTCAATTTAGTTTGTGCCGTTTCTGTTTTTAGATCTTCGGGACCACTATTCGATGCGCTTCAAAGTAAAGTCATCAATCTTGGAGTAGCTGCTTTGTATATGTAGTGAGTGTAATCTTGGAACTTGATTAAAGCGGACAAACATACTCAATTCTATGGAAATATAATGTAATCGGTAACATTAACACAACCCCATCAGTTATTTTTCCTTATGCTCGTCGTTCCAAAGTCGCAGTCTACTCCGTTCCACTGCAACGATCTTGTTTTGACGATCATACGCATCATATACCACGAATAATAAATGCGCTATGCTGCACTTATTGGCTAGTGGGAGCTTGTGAAGTCATCCATGATCCAAATAAAGAACTTCTTATTCATTAACGTTGTTCAATATTCACTTTCCACCAATTCGATAGATCATAGACTTTACTATCCTAGATAGCATTAGATTAATTGATGGGAGACTTTAACATATGTGTATTTGGATTCTGACCGCAACAGTAATATTTAATTAAACGTCCGATTCGATCTTTATGGATGATTAGCTGGAGAAAATCAGGATGTTAATATATCCGGACTTTGTACAAATAATTTTGCTTCAAACGAAATTTCCGGTAAGTTGGAAGGGTATTCCTTTTTTGCTGTTTTTTGTTGATGATTTTTGAGTACATAAATTTTTTGAATATCTAAGTAAAAATCAATGTTGTTAAGCGTTTTATTCAAAACGATTCAATATACAGATTTAAGATTTTTGGTGGATTATAATCTTAGTATGTGAATTTCCTATTGTCAATGACAACATGCTGCCATTAACCAGATTGAGAGTATAAAAGAATTACAAGTTTCGGTAGCGATTGTGATATTTCCATGGTAATTGTACTTACTTAAGACGCGTGAACCTTTAACTTTGAACTCGAACCTGTGTCTTAGGTCGACTGGGATTTATGAATATTCCAGTATGTGTTGTCGACGAATGCACTTACAATTCATGCGATCGCTATTGTCACAGAAATTCGTTGTGTTTTAAGAAGTTCCCATCGTGAAGATTTGTTTTTCGTTTTTCTTTACGTTTTTTGTTGATAAATTTCACACTCTTATTTGTACAAACGATTTGGAGAAAGGCGTAAATTACCGGATGAACTGTATGGAAGTGAAAAATATTCTCCAAAAAGGTACGTTTTTCCACGATTGTCGTAGAATTATTTTTTAAAAGAAAAATTATCTGAAACACCTTTTTTTTTTTATTATACATACGAATATAATAAAATAAATTACTTTTAATACCAGGAAAATCAAAATTAAAATAGAATAATTTGAAAAGTCGTTTGGGAAAGTATTTTATACGAGAAATTATTGTTTTCCTTACAGAAATTAATAAGAAGATTTAAAAGTGATAACATTTAATAAGTGCCTAGGAAAATTATCTTAAATAATAAAAGAAAAAATTCTTATGCTTTTATATGTGATTGTAATATCAGATAATATATAAATTTGCATAATATTTTGCTATAAATTAAAAAGTCATATCAGATGGAGAAACATTGAGGGGATTGGGGTGTTTACTACATAATTCCTTAGAGTTATTGTAAATATCCCCATTGCAAATGCTGCTTATTATAATTTTATATTTTTAGTTGTATCTAAATAATAGAATAAATAATGAAAAATAAAACAATTGTATTTTTTCTGGGAACATTCAAGGTAGCCAACAAAATAAAATCTGTACATTTATTTTTTTGTACAGACATTGATTTATAGAATCACTGATATTATTAGTATCCTTTTTTATTATTATTTTCTTTTTTTATTGAAAGTTATTCCAACATAATATAATAACGTCTTTTTACTCTTTTAAAAGCTTATCCAAGTAAAGAGCCGCAAAAACACATTAATCATAGACTTTGTATAGTTCATAAAAAGTTCGACTTCATAAATTCTTGTTTATAAAACTAACTTGTTTACTATGCATACTATCTATTATATTAAATAATCAATAATACAATACAAAGTAGGGAAAAATAAACAATATAAAAATATTTTTTTATTCTATAAAACTTATTAGTTTTGCAAAATAGCGATTATTATGTTATAAATAGTGTTGGTTTTTGCTGAAAAAAATTTGACAAATATTTCAAACACGTGTTCTATTCACATGATCATTAAAAATAGACAAGACAAGATAGTCTATTTTCTTCGTAACAAATTATTTTGTTGAAAGATCAATTTTCCGAATAGAATTTATTTTAAAATTGCATGTCTGACAATAATCTTTCATATATAGAAATACTGATATATAAATGAAGTAACAAACATTACATCAATTAAAATCGATCAAACAAATTTGTTTAAGATTGTGTGTATAGCTAGAAATTGCAGAATTGATTTAAATGACAACTATAGTTCTATAAATTAAGGAAAAAATTAACTGACGTTTGACAATGCTAACGAAAATATTAATTGAACTAAATTAAATTCACTTAAAAGCTTAACAAGACCATAGAACAATGTTTACAAAGTACAATTTCGGAATATTTTCTTGAATAGCACATCCAACAGAGAATGAACTCAACTCTAGGTCGTGAAATAGACGAGGACATACGATAATTGAAAAGTAGAACTCAAATATTATTATTTGCTTTTTCGAAATGATATAAATCAATTAGTGAAATTAATAAAAATTATATTCATTCTGCCATTTGATGACGAAAGAAACTACAAATGTGCAAAAAGTCTTCACGTTTTTAGGTTTTATCAACGCTTAAGTCAATTACCCAAAAGTTCGAATGACATCACCACCATAAAAATTGGTTAGTTTTGAATTTTATCACCACCAACGAAACGTTCTGAAACTATTTCAAATCCCACTAAAGAGACTTCATCACATGTGGGCATAAATGGAAATTGCCTATCATGAATAATAAAAAAAGTAAAAAAATAGTTTTAAAAAAATCAATATTCTTGTACGTATTTGCTTGTGAAATCGAGCTTCCTCTGGTCATCAATCAAATTGAACATTTTTGTTGCTTTCCTCAAAGAATTTATTTCCTTTCAGCAATGTTAACATCATTGATTAGGTGACTACTACTGATTACGGATGACAGCTCCTTAATCCTGATGAGAAAATCAATTAAGACTGAAGGTCAAAGGAACTGACCGTATATGGGGTAGTTAAAAATTAAAATTTAATTTAATGGGGGAGCACAGCCGGTATTGAATTTTGTTGTTTTGTCGGAAGCTTATCCTTTAAATTGTTTATTTTATTGATTTTTTTTTCTCTTGTATTTATTTGAATTCAACAAACATGGACAAATATGTGTTCAAGGCGACCCTGAATAAGAAAATATTTGCAAAAAAGCTATACTGGCGTAACTGTTTACTATTTTGCAGAAAATTACGCAACATGTGCTAATATGTATGAATGTATGCATGTATATTATCATCGAGTCAAGTTTCAACATATACGTAAGTATATTCTCGTTGGAATCTTTTAATGTCGGCAAACAGTCTCTCTTTTAGTACTGCAATGTCTTTATGGTCAAATTTGAACAAATACGTACATTGTCTGACTTTATGCCTTATCTGAGATTTGATGGCGCATTGATGGCGTCTGATTTTCAATATAAATACTCGTTTGTATATGCAAATATCTGATAGTCTTTGACTAATTTCTATTCATATTAAATAAAAATTAAAACTAGACTATATGCCTATTCATCGTAATGACTTATAGAAATTTTCAATTAGATTATTTTTATTAAACAATTGATGTTATTATAACAAATACACATACCGACTATAGATAATCTATGCTGTTTACATACATTCATATATTCATAGAGGAGAAGTTTTCTAAATGCTGGACTAAGTATGTATGCCTACAATAAATTATTTTCTAGAAACTATGTGTATGCTTTTTCATGGCATTCTGTAAATGGAGATGCAGTATACAGTGTCCATAAATTTATCCGCAACTGCCAAACTCGCAACAAAACGAAATCGATTGAAAAATAATTTAGATTGCAGATATTATTCGATATTGCAACATTTGAAAATATCTCAACTTAAATGGGTATAATACGAGTATGTCGGTCAATTATTCCTCTGTGATGCGGATAGTATTGGATTGACAATTAACAAAACTACTACAATATTATTCCGAATGCTTATTAGAGTGCCAAAGATTTTGTTCGTAATAAATAGATACGACAACAGTAGAGGCACAAAATAATGTCCTGCGACCAAATATGTTTTGTTGGAAGTCAACTCTTTATTATATCCATTTTGTAGTTTGGAAAAAAACAGCCATTTTATTTGAAAGAAATCCCTAAAAACATATAATATAAAAGGTTCAATTTTTTTAGGTTAAAGTTATCCATTTTACAATTTTATCAAATTTTAACCTAAACAAAACGTTTTGCGCTTTATAAAACAAAATTTTCCATCAGCGATCAAGCTTATTTCTCGTAACTATAGAGAAGGCATTGTATCTTACAACTCACTGTAGAGAAGCCATTGTATCCGTGAAAAGTGACTGCCCGGTGTCCATTTTGGTATTAAGGTGTCATTGGCCCCGTATTTCTTTGGAAATGAAGGAGAGATCGTTACTGTCAATTTTGAGAGCTACGGCACTCAGATAAATAGCTTTTTTATTATTTTAATCTGAACTATGTGTACATGTGATTTAAACAAAACGGCGCCACAATCTACACAACACGACAAATTTAGGCTTGATTGCCCGAAAAGTTCACAGGATTTCGTAATTTGGTCTTCAAGATATTGTAATTTGACGCGTATTCACTTTATCTTGGATTGCTACTTAAAAGATCGATTTTCTACGCAGAACATTATAAAACCAAGATTCGTCAAGTTATAGCCGAATTACAGCCAAAAATCAAAAGGATTGGGTCCTGCATTTGAATGATGCATAAAGGTAAGGTCCTGCACGTTTCATTATATTGCTTGGATCATCCATAATGCAAGGTCATCGGAGGATGCATTTTATCGAAATCTGAATTTTAAGTGTTTTTTTTAACTTCACTTTCCTAAGCATGAATTAGAGAAATTAGATAATATTGTAATACTACGAGTATCTACTCGTATTACAGCACCATGTCCAAGTTATGGAAATCGTCAAAATTTTGATACAATCCGGATAAGCCGGAGTTTCTTATGGTACTTTATAATATCTTTACTTTAGCTATTCCCAGAGTCAATAATATCCTTACAGCCACATAATACTCGAAGCATGGTTTATCAAGTGGGGAGTGAAAGTCAATAAGCAGAAAAGCGTTTATTTACGTACACTCTTCGCCCTGTAAAAGCTCGCTTTTTAAAACTTAATAACAGGTCATTTCCAAAAAAAATATAATAGTAAGAAACTTGGGATTAATTAAATAGTTTTGATAGGTCCTTACTCCTATTTGTATATATATAAATATTTTGAAAAATTATTGTTAAAAAATTTACTTGTTTCAATAATTATAGTTGTATATGTCAACATTATAAAAAAAAAATCTAATCAGAATAAAACATCAATAAAAGTAAAATTGTTTATGAATCAAATTAAAAAAACAACAATTTTTTGAGTTTTTGAAAATATCTTTAATAAAACAAATATTAAATTATTATCGTAGAAAATGTGTATCCGCATTTTAGTGAGAGTATAAGGGCTTATTGGATTGTTAACTACAATAGAATATCTAAGGTTAATATTAAAAACGATACCTAAAAGTACATTTTTTCCTCTTTATGTTTCTAGAAAGTTAAAATTTAATAAGTTAGAATTAGCCAATCATTATTTTAGTAGAAATACGTTAGGATATAAAAAAAACTATTTAAACTTTTTAATTACATTTGAATAGCCAGATTACATATTCAAAAAATAAGTTTAGCATTTATTGTCAAATTTTTTTATTTGCTAAAATTTATACGTAGAAGTATCTTTATTTGATATATACAATATTTACTAAATAAACATATTTTCAACTTATGCAAAATAATTTTTATATACAATATACAAAAAGGTTAGTTATATTATAAACGAATACGAACGTTTTTATAATTTTTATGAGCTTTCAGGAGAAATATTCCCATGTGTCATGCAATAGTTATAATCATTTAGAAGTAAATTATTTATAAAGGATAAACGTTTAGTAATGTATGTGAAACTCTACTCGTACATGCAAATAACAAGTGACTTTTAACTACAATATGAGAAGAAAAAAAAATTACAATTGAAAGAAAATATATTGTATAATTAAAATAAATTAAAAATTCTTAAGGTGTGTTTTAAAAAGAAGCAATTTTTATGAATATTTTATTCGCAAAAAAAAAAATAAAAAAAAATCAAATAAGGTCGACAGACATTGCACGATCTGAACTTTATTCATTCAATGAGCATAAATTAAAACGATCGATTTCTTTAGATAGTCACATATATTCGTAACCTATTTAGAAATTTTTGTACAACATTTAAATATTCTTCTTTTGTATAAATTTTTAATACAAATATTTTTTATAAAATTATTGAAATTTTTATTAAGTTTTGCTGGGTTCTTTTTCTAAATCAACCACCTACAACGACTCTCTTCCATGCAAAGTAATATAAACTAATTCAATTGGGTCATCTTTCAATTTGCTCTAATATCGTATCTGGAAGTGAATTGATATCGGTAGACAGCGATTTGCATAATCACCTGGTATTTATCTGTAAATGTGACCACTTAGAGTATCACCTTCTGAAATGATTTTCCTGAACTCTTACACAATCCCTTGATGAAAATTCCATTTACTTTCTCATAAATTTATTTACGCCTCACCGTTTCTTAAACGTAAGTGTTTTCTTGAAACAGGTCAATGGTTTTCATGATTTCTTTAGGCTAACCATTTCTTTTTCAAACTCTTTTCATAACAATTGACTGACAGTAATATATCAAGCGTGCGATACCTAATATTTACTCGTATTTACGAGTATAATAATAAAATTGTTTTCTTTCCAATACAAATACTTATTAGATTCTTTCAAATAAACATAATATTTTTTGTTAATTCTTATTTGCTTGGAACCCAAAAACTCTAGCTAGAAGCTGTCTAATTCAATTAACTTCAAATAAGAGTATTGGCATTTCCTATTTGAAGCCATATTATTGAATTTCGAACAAAAATATTTTCCACCAAAGACAATATATTCGAGCACAAATTTATTCTTTAAGCTCAAATGCAAATATGGTAAATTATGTGACATGAAAAGCTTTTCCAAAGCTCACACTGAATTACAAAATTATATCGAAACTGTGTAACTATAACACCACGACCCATCTTAGTATTCCGTACAAACATTAAGTAGTATTCAAAAAAGGTAGATTTGCGAGACGAAATAATTTTATTAAAATTATATTGTAATAATATTAACATATTTTTTATTTTTCTAGTATTACCGCCTAGGAAATACTAGTACTACTTATCGGTGAGGACTTTTAAAGAGGCGCAAACCGAAAAGGACCAGCAGCGCAAGTGATAGAATATCCAATAATATTAAAAAAAATGATTATTTCAGGATTTTTGCCTCCTCTCCACCCATTAAAAATATAAATAATTCTTAATTTTCCAGTCTACTGTTTAAACTTTATTTAGTATAAAATCCACCATCAAGAAAACTACGATTCGTATATTTTAGCAAACGCCTTCACGCTTTTGTGAAATAAAATTAATTGATCGAACTGGGAATTTGAACAGAATAGGCTGTGGGCGTTTGAAGCAATTATTATTCAGCCAAACAAATGGAATTTCCTATTATTGAATAATAGTAACCACATTTTTCGTTCTAGTTAAAAAAATATCGAAACACTAGCTTATAATTTTGTCAACACTTCATTTAAAGATATTAATACAAATTAAACTAAATACATAGTTTAATTTTTATATAACAAAATTAATATCAAATAAATATTTAAAAAAATTATTGCACACCTAATCGTTTTCAAATAAATAATATTATATTATCTCAGAGACTAATTAAAAATTATATGAAAGATACAATACCATGTTTGTCGATTTAAAAATGTAAAATTTGTAGCGAATTTGAAAATGAAATTTTTCTTCTGTTTGCAAATAATTAAACTATATACTATCTTTAATATATGACCTTTAAAATTAATTTAAAATAATTATTAAGTATTATGTAGGGGGGGGGGGGGGGTGGATATTTAAATAAAAGTTTGCGTGTTTGTTGATAATTTGCTAATTAAAACAGGGACTGTAGAAAATTGTCCACGTAAATAAATATTGCAGAATACAACGAAAATGTATGTTTGACTCACATCATTTGCCGCGAAAAATTTTAAATTAATTAATTGCTAAAATTAATGCCACATATTTATAAAGATCTAGTAATTTTTTAATACCAAATTTTAGAAGGAAACAAAATATTTAAAATTATAACTAAATAAAACTTTAACTGGAAAAATATTTATTGAGAAAATTTTACTAAAATGTTTTACTAAAAATTTGTATGGAAAATTTTTACTGAAAATTTTTAAAGAAAATTTTTAAGGAAAATTTTTACTGAACATTTTTAAAGAAAATTTTTACTGAACATTTTTAAGGAAAATTTCTACTGAACATTTCTAAGGAAAATTTTTATTGAAAATGTTTATGGAAAATTTTTTGTGAAAAATATTTAAAGACAATTTTGATGGAAAATTTTTACCAAAAATTCTTATGGACAATTTCTACTAAAAATTTGTATGGAAAATTTTTATTGAAAATTTGTATAGAAAAGTTTTACTGGAAATTTTTAAGGAACATTTTTATTGAAAATGTTTATGGAACATTTTTTGTGAAATATTTTATAGAATATTTTTATTGAAGATGTTTATTGAACATTTTTACTGAAAATTTGTATAGATAATTTTGACTGAAAATTTTATGGACAATTTTTACCAAAAACTTTTATAAAAATTTTTTATGGAAAATATTTATAAAAAATTTTTATGGAAAATTTCTATAGAAAATTTGTATGGAAAATTGTATAAAAGATTTTTATGCAAAATTTATTTAAACAATTTTTATTGAAAATTTGTATGGAAAATTTTTACTGATTATTTGTATGGAAAATTTTTTTGGAAAATTATGGAACATTTTTACTAAAAATTTTTAAGGAAAATTTTTACTGAATATTTCTAAGGAAAATTTTGATTGAAAATATTTGCGGAAAATTTTTTGTGAAATATTTTATAGAATATTTTTACTGAAAATTTGTATAAATAATTTTTATTGAACATTTTTACTGAACATTTTTATGGAAAATTTTGACTAAAAATTTTTATGGACAATTTTGACTGAAAATTTTTATGGAAAATTTTTACTGAAAATTTTTATGGACAATTTTTACTGAAAATTTTTATGGACAATTTCGATTAGAAATTTTTATGGACAATTTGTATAGAACATTTTTTAGGAAAATATTTATAGACAATTTTGATGGAAAAATGTTACTGAACGTTTTATGGAAAATTTTTACTAAAAATTTGTATTGCTAATTTTTATTGACAATTTTTAATGAAAATTTTTATGGACGATTTCTACTAAAAATTTTTATGAAAAATTTTTATTGAAAATTTGTATAAAAAATTTTTATTGAAAATTTGTATAGAAAATTTTTACTGGAAATTTTTAAGGAACATTTTTATTAAAAATGTTTATGGAAAATTTTTTGTGAAATATTTTATAGAATATTTTTATTGAAGATGTTTATGGAACATTTTTACTGAAAATTTGTATGGAAAATTTTGACTGAAAATTTGTATGGAAAATTTTGACTGAAATTTTTTATGGACAATTTTTACCAAAAACTTTTATAAAAAATTTTTATGGAAAATATTTATAAAAAATGTTTATGGACAATTTGTATAGCAAATTTGTATGGAAAATTGTATAAAAGATTTTTATGCAAAATTTATTTAAACAATTTTTATTGAAAATTTTGTATGGAAAATCTTTACTGATAGTTTGTATGGAAAATTTTTACTGAACATTTTTGTGGAAAATTTTTATGGAAAATTTTTATGGAAAAATTTTTATTGAATAAAAATTTCAGTAAATTTTATTGCAAACTTTGTAAAAAAAATCATTGCACATTTTTATCAAATATTTTAATTTCTAATTGATTTTTACTGAAAAAACGTATCAAATCTGGCTCACGTTGGGTGAATTACAAATTAAATACGATTCATATAGCTTTTACCTAGAAGTAAGTATCCTTTACACACGAATAAGCACATTTGTTGACTATCAGATCGTATATAAAGAGTAATTGTTGGGAAAACTTTTCAAACATGTTGCCGTAAGACTTCCATGATGAGTTTATTCACTTTTAAGTAAAACATTTTCGTGTATTTTAGGTCATTCAATTTGTGTTCAAAATAAGCCAATAAGTCTTTTTCGTTGAATTTTTAAAATTTCAACTTCGTATTACCCAACATCTCAACTTTTATGGTATTGTTAACTAAATAGGGAAAAACAAGTTTGAACTATACGCTTGCGAAAATTTTTCAATTGCTAAATTTCTTCAGCAAAATATAGTGCTCATTATCCGTTTTCTATTTAATGGTTAAAAAATACAAATGGAAATTTAAATGAACCAATTAAAAACCTGAATTCTAGAAAAAAATGTTATTCTAAAAATGTAGTCACGACACATGAACATATGTCATTCGACAACCTCATCAAAGACGATCTACAGTCCCTTCAGAGTATATCATTCATTTCCATAAAAGAGTATATAATTCCAGTTGATACTCATACTGACTAGTGTATGACTGACTATTCGATTAAACGTCAAAGGCGGGAGAAATGATTAAGTGAAACGTTAGAAGGATTACTTCGCCTTTCACCATCTTGTCGGATATTTGTAGAACTGAACCGAAAGTGCTCATAATACGAGGAAAATGCTTTTGCTTTTAATTTAATCGAGTGTAAATGACAAACATTCTCGAAGACTAAAGGGTGCTATCAAAATGTCTTCAGTTTCTTCATGAGTTCTACTCGGTAGTCATAACAGAAGAGGTGGAACCAATAGTCGAACAGGTGTGATGCTTTAGCACATTAATAGAAGAAGTTGTTTTTGAAAGATGACAATGATAACAAACGAATTCATTTCGTAAAGTCAAGATGAATCGAAACCAAATGGTGAAAAACAAAACATGCTGCAATGTTCATCAATGTACTATGTTTTATGTACATACTCGTATGTAGGTGGACGGCTGGACGTGGCGGTATAGTCATAAATGAATTGCTTAAGAGCTTGATGTTCTTCGAAGAAAATTGGAAAATCTTCGGTGTTTGAAAGGTTTAACATAAATGAATAATGAATTCATTGTTTCATAAATCTGGGTTAAAATATCTCGTTGAAAACTGGATTCCGAAACAGAATACTACGTTGTAGTAAAAAACGAAATAAAAAATGGGATCATCGCCTCTTGGACATAACCACTAGTTTGTACATATTAGTCTGTCCATATCATTGACAGGGAATGAATATATTCGTATACCTCAGTAGCTCAAGAATGGTAATCAATGCATTTGTATTAAGGCACTAAAAATCCAAAAATAGCATCTATTCGATAAGTAATAGCTACTAACATGCAATATTCTATCGCTATAGTTGCTTTTAGGCTTAGAGTAATTTTCTGTTTGTTTTCATTTTGTTATTTTTCTAGCCCTTAAGCTATTTTTAAAACTTAAAAGTTTCAAAAGAGATAAAACAAGAACAAGAAAAATTGAAGTCAGTCTAATGGCTCTTTAGTTTCTTGGGATTCTGGAAATGTCCCAAAATATTCTCATATCCAGAGACATATCAGCCAGGCAGTGATTCCAATGACTAATGTTGTCTATTCTGCATGAGATGATATTTTTTCACATCTCTCGGTTACGGCAACACATTTCCTGTTGCATAAAATCTTGAAATCTTACGAAATACATCTAAATAAAGGGGAAAAAAATGGAAAAATAATCTTCTAGACTTGGGAATATATGATTTCTTTTAACACTTAGACACTTAGTTTATTATTTCTATGTTGAATTATAAGTTTTCGAAAAGTTCAAAAAATATTAATAATGTTTTTAAAAAGATACTTTCTATAGCGATTCATTAGTTAAAATTTTTAACATCTTATTTGTGGTAGGTAAGTTTGGTGTTGTACTGTAGCTTCCGGTGAATTTTTGTACGATTACGCAATATAAAGTTTGAACAAAAAAAACTGAATTTGGTACAATATGAAAGTTTTCATAATTTCGGAGGAAATCAATATCTACAATTTTATATTTTGATCGTGTTCAAAAAATGACAAGCTTCCAATTAAGGTAGAGTAGAAAGTGGGAATGAAGTTGGAAACTATAAGCTTTCCATATTGTTTCACAATATATTTTGTGGGAGGATAGACATCTTTATTTTTTTGACACAGTTTTTTCTTTTTATATTATAAGGTACTTTACTAAAAATATTATACTAGAAAAGTTTCAATAGCATTTAGTTATTGACATATTTTCTGTCCCAAAATTTTTTACGATAAAAATATTCACAAAAATATGTTACCATTTTTATTTAATAATAACTTTTACTGACAAACATTTTTATATGAGAGATTTTTTAATGAAACAATTTTTCCTAACAAAATTATCCTGATTAGTATTTTTACTAACAAAATGTTTCCTGGACAATTTTTACTGTAAACATTTTTACTAACAATATTACTCTATCATTTAAAAAAAATCCTGAAAAAATGATTCTAACAAAATTTTACTACACAAATTTTTTTGATAACATTTTCACTAAAATTTTTTATACAAAAAATAAGAATTCTTACTTCTACTAACAAAGCTTTCACTAACAAAATTATTTAAATATATGTACTAACAAAAATGTTACTTAAAATATTGTTTACTGAAATACATTTTCCTGAGAGAATTTTTACTGATAAAAATTGTTTAGATTATCTGAAAAAAATTTTGCTGGACACATTTTTACAGAGAGAATTTTTACTAAAAAAAATTGGTACTAAAAGAATTTTTACTGAACGTAATTTTACTGAACGAATTTTTACTAAACGAATTTTTACTCATAATATGTGTTTACTGACAAAATTTTACGGAAAAAAATATTCTAATAATTTTACTGAAATAGTTTTTTGCTATTTTTCTAAAAAAAAATAAAAAAGTGTTGTGGTGAGAGAATTTTTACTGATAAATATTGTTTTGATAAAAACTTATCTGAAAAAAATTTTGCTGGACACATTTTTACAGAGAGAATTTTTACTAAAAAAAATTGATACTAAAAGAATTTTTACTGAACGTAATTTTACTGAACGAATTTGTACTAAACGAATTTTTACTCATAATATGTGTTTACTGACAAAATTTTACGGAAAAAAATATTCTAATAATTTTACTGAAATAGTTTTTTGCTATTTTTCTGAAAAAAAATAAAAGGATGTGGTGAGATAATTTTCACTGAAAAAAATTTTGCATTCAGAAATGTTACTAAAAAAATTTGTGCTTTACAAAGTTCTTACTACAGAAATTTAATTAAAAAAATTCATTGAACAATTTTTACTAAAAATAATTTTACTAACAAAATAATCTCCGATTTCTTAACGATCAAAAATAGTTTTACTGGCAAAAATTTATATACAATTTTGATGGAAAATTTTTACTAAACATTTTTATGGACAATTTCTACTAAAAATTTGTATGGAAAATATTTATTGAAAATTTGTATAGAAAATTTTTACTGGAAAAAATTTTTTATTGAAAATTTGTATAGAAAATTGTATAGAAAAATTTTAATAAAATTTTTGCTTTTAACAAAATAATCTCCGATTTCTTAACGATCAAAAATAGTTTTACTGGCAAAAATTTTAAAAGCAAAAATTTTTGTAAAAGCAGGGCTTATCGAAATAACTTTAGATATTTAGTTATAACTTATATTAAAAGTATATTAACTAGTTTAACTAATTTTTTTTACTTAAAATGATTAATAAGATGATTATTATTAACATAAAATATGTTAGAAATTACTATGCACGATTGACTTCTCATTATTACGTGAATTTTATGGAACGATCAGATTTATTGACTGCCATTTGAGAACATGAAAATACGAGTGTGTTGATCAAGTAGTGGTTTTGTTTTATATTTTTCCGTATATAAAAGTACTAATTACCAGAAAACGATATGATTTTTATGTAAAGGCCGATCATGTGTAAATGCTTAATAGTTGCTTATCGTTTTGCTAATGATTAAAAATATTATAAAAGCAAATAGAAAATATATTTATTTATAATCAATTTGTGAAAGCTATGTGCAACTACAGTTTTATACATATTGTAAATAGGGAAAACACAGTTAGAATAGTGGCTAGCAATCAAATTGAAAATTGCGGCTATCGTTATTGAGGAATAAAACTTTATTACGAAGAGTCATTTACGACACGGTAAGCGGTAAGACAATTAGCGGATACAATCATAGACCCCCGATGTATTTTATGCTAATTAAGTGTTATTTTATATTGTTGTACTGTCATGCAATCACTCAAACACCCATCACAGACAGTCGTGTACGAGCAGTCACTCAGAGTAGTCGCACTGCAGTTTATTAGTGCATACGGAATTCAATTGTGATAAACAGTTCAATTAAATTTAAAAAAAAATATTTAAAAACAATAAAGTGTGTAAAAAGCCTATAATTTCAACTCGGTACCGATTACCAGCTTCTGCTGATTAATGTGCGATAATGATATAGATCACTTTCCTAAAAAAAAACATAAAATGGAATCTAATGAAGATACCCAAAACAGCTTCGCAATGCTACCAGAAGCTGATGGTGTAGATATGGGTTCTGATAGTAGCCCAGATCACACACATAACGAGAGGAGCACCCGTAAAACGGCGCTCCGCAAGGCACAGGCATATAGAACTAGAAACGACTACATGGTAGAAAACGAGTCATTAAAAAATGAAATTCAACTATTGAAAAATCAATTAACGGATCTTTCAAAAAAAATTAACAATATCACACCACCAATAATTAACCCAACAACAACAACAAGTGTAATAACTGATGACATCAATCAAACCTCGGTCGGTAACCTTGAATTCGATGACTTTATACAAGTTATAAAAAAAAAAAACTCGATTAAACAACAAAAATACAGAGATCAACTGAGTCAGAGCCAGAGCCAGAACCAGAGCCAGAAACAACTAACAATAGACAGTACTTCAAGGTCACACTCAACTCCAACAAGAGCAAACAACAACAATAATACCAATCACCATAACAACGAGAGCGGGGTAGAAAAACAAAACAATGCAACTAATGAGATAAGTATTATTAATAAGAAATTTAAAATACCACCAATTAATACTATAGGCCAAGAACCTAACGACATAGTCAAAATCTTAATTGAAAATTTAAAAATAGACAAAAACGATTTCTATATTAAAAAAACATCCTTCAACAAACACGCAATTTATGTTAATTCCATGGAAAGCTATAATAAAACAAAACAAGCATTAGAAGCCGTGAATGCCAGTTATTATAGTTTCACCCCAGCTTCTGAAAAAAATAAAACATTTGTATTAAAGGGACTACACGAAAACGAGACGACGGATGATATCTTGCAATACTTAAACAACTTAATGTTAACCAATATTAAATTTATCAAAGTAGTCAGATTAGTTACCAAAAAATCTACGAAACTTAATATAAACCTACCAATATATTTAGTACAAATTTCACCAAATAGCAACGTCTCAGAATTGTACAAAATCAAAATCCTTAATAATCAAATAGTCAATTGGGAAAAGCTAAACAAACCAGATATCCTACAATGCAAACGTTGTCAGCGTCTAGGCCACGCTGCGCCTAATTGCAGAATGGAGTACCGATGTGTGAAATGCGATAAATCACACAACCCGGGAGACTGCACTATCTTAAGAACTGAAAATATAAAAGAAAAACTATTTTGCGTTTTATGCAAAAATTTTGGACATCCGGCTTCTTACAAAGGCTGCTCACAATATTTAAAATTGAAGCAAGCTTTATCAGATAAAAAAAATATTAATAAAGATAAAATGCAACTTAGAAGTACACTGTTGAACAACTACACCTCACCAAATAAATCATTTGCCGATATATTAAAATTACCAAATAATAATAAGATACAAACCAATGCTGAGCCAACCACAAATCAGTTTGATCTTAAACAGATACAATCCACCCTGAACACAATATCGTGCCATTTAAAATCATTAGAGGATTCACTGAAAGTAAACACTAGACGCATCAACGTCATATATGATATCCTTCCACTTGATGATAATTAACAATCACCACTATCATAACCTAAAAATCATAACAATAAACGTCAATTCAATCGTAGCGCTACATAAACAACACTTCCTGAAAACATTTTTAGACAAACATAACCCAGATCTAGTACTTTTATCCGAAACTAAACTTAATTTAAATAGAAAATTGAAAATTGAGAATTTTAACATAATTAGAACGGACAGACCAAATTCAACTCTAGGAGGAGGTACGGCCATACTAATAAACAAAAAAATGAGTTACAAAGAAATAAATCTGCCGAGACTAAAAACTTTCAACTGCCTTGAAACAACAACAATTTCCTTAAACATATCAAACGGAGAAAAGCTCATCATAGTTTCGGCCTATGCTCCTGATAGCCACAATAACGAATTTGCTGAAGAATTCGAAATACTCTTCAAGGATTTACAGCTCGATAAATTTAACATCAAATACATCATGGCTGGTGATATAAATGCCAAACACACAACATGGAATAATAAAAGCAACAACACCAGGGGAAACTTTATAAACACTTGGTTACAAAATAACAATATAAAATATAAACCTAGGCTATACTACAGCAAAAATCCTTCGTACCCCAGATGCGGCTCTTACTTAGATATTTGCATAGCTGACAATAGAGTAACCTTCGATGCCGATAGATCAACCTCTCTACTCAGAACGCTTACTTATGATAGCGACCATCGTGCATTACTATTTAACATAAGCACCGAATCCGATAACGATAACATACTCAACACGCAACATATTAAAGATCGCCTTGATTTCAAACGAACAAACTGGCAAAAGTTTCAAAAAGAACTACATAAAAAATATCTGGAGCATACAGGAGTAGACACAGGCTATGTTCCAAATAATAGAAATCTTAACAATGAAGAAATCAACAATTGTATCAACACGCTAGACCAAATAATCAAGGACACTATCAAAAAAACGGTACCTAAACTCAAAATCTACAATCATCTAGATAAGTTTAATACGACCCTAATTTTAAAACTGCAAAAAACAAAAAAAGCTTTGATTCGCGACCTTCACAAAATGTATAGGACCAACTGCAGAAATGACGACCCCAACCTCCTAAGGACTAAGGCTTTTATATCAAACTTAGATTCATTAATTAAGCAAAACTACAGATTAATAGCGAGCAAACACTGGGAAAATAAATTAAAAAACATTTCACCTTCCAACACGGATATGTTTCCTACACTAAACAAAATATTTAGAAAAAAAGACACCACCATAAACAAGCCACTAAAAATTAACATAAACCAAATAAACCTATTGACCGATGCAGGAATCAACACTGATGAATTACAAAAAGACGAAGAAAATAACTTTATTATCGACAATTATAACCATATGAGCAATATTTTGGGTCTCACGTTCCAAACTAAACACACATTACATGCTAGTGCAAACGAATTACTCAACACCGAAATACGAGAAACAGTGAGGCAGTTTGAACAACAACATATTTCTCTTAATGTGAGAAATTTTTCAAATAAATTAATTGCGAATAATATTGAAGAACACCAAACAGATAATTACTTCACCACCTCCGACAAAGCAATATATTGTTTTAGAAATCTTAAGAGCAAAACATCTTCAGGTCCTGACAACATCCCAAATATCATCCTCAAGCATTTGACTGATATAGTTATCCTCGATTACGTCACAATATTTAACAACGCTCTCAACAATTATTACTTTCCATCGTGCTGGAAAGAAGCGAAAGTAATAGCTATCAAAAAGCCGGGGAAAGATTCATCTGACCCGAACAACTTCAGACCCATCAGTCTTACGCCTAGCATCAGTAAAATTTTCGAGAAAATCATACAGGACTCTATTTTACACTCAGTAAACAACAACAATATTTTAGTAGAAAATCAATTTGGATTCAGAATGGGCCACTCTACAATTCATTCAGCTAACAAACTCATGTCGGATATATGCTGGTACATAAATAATAAAGAATGTGTCGGGGCGCTATTAGTCGATTTATCCGATGCTTTTACCTCAGTATGGACTGAAGCTTTAATCTTTAAACTGATAAAAAATAACTTCCAACCGTGCTTAATAAAAACAGTTTCTAATATGATTTCCAACAAAACATTCACAGTTGAAATAAATGGAGCTGGACAAAGCAAAAAATACAGCATTAACAATGGTTTACAACAAGGAACGGTAACATCCCCAACGCTATTCATTATCTACATAAACGATTTATTAAAGAAACTGAACAACCTGCCAGGTAAAACATTTACATTAGCTTTTGCAGACGATATAACATTGTACACTGCTGACCGCAATCTAACTAATATACAAGCTAATCTGCAAAAAATGTTCAAAATCACACAGGACTTCGTTAACTCTTGGCGCTTAAGAATTAACTATAGTAAGTGTGAGTCGATATTATTTCGAAATAAAATAGAGTCGTGTCATACCTCGGTTCGGCAAAATTGGAAGCAATTTTGCATTAGAGCAGATAATGGCGAAACTTGCAATAACAAGTCCTGTGTTCGTTACTTAGGCATATGGTTCAAAAACAACTTAAACTTTACCGACCACATTAAAAAAGCTCTTGAAAAAGCAAATAAAGCGTTTAGGATCGCCAACAAACTGTTTTATTCAAGACTCATTTCTTCCAGAGTCAAAATTATCGCTTATCAGGCTATAATCAGACCAATACTATGTTACGGTAGCCAAATTTGGTACAACGTAAGCGCGTCACTAATGGAGAAATTTAGAATTTACGAAAGGAAATGTCTTCGAGCATGCCTTGGAAAATACCGAAAGCCAAACACAAACTACAAACACTATATCTCTAATAAAACGATTTATAACTGGGCAAACATAATTAGGATAGATAACCATATAATCTCTCTTTGTAGGAAACATTTTAACAGAGCGCAACTTGCTGAAAACAATAGCTTAATAGGACACGCAATATACCCAGATGATCAGTATATTCAATATAGCATGGACACAGGTTTCATACCCCCTGAAGCTTTCATCTTTTTGGATAAACACGCATATATCCAAGACGCAAATAAGATCCCAATTTTATTCCACACCAAACGCAGAGCATCAGACAAAAAAATTCCAAGGAATATTGCAAACAACAGAAACATAAATACTCTACAATATAACACAGAAATATCGACAAGAGACAAAAAGAAAACAAAAACGCGATGCTGGTGGATCGACGAAGGTTAACCAAAATATCACTAGGGTTATGGATTAGTTATAAGTATTGGGTATGGGTAGTTGTAAATTAGGTGTAAATTCTTTCTTTTAGGCTAAGTAACAATATACAAAACAATAATAAATGGACTACGTTTTTTTAAAATTTTTAGTAGTATATGTTAAAAAAAATATAATAGATAATTAGAGAAACTTAAATTTCAATAGACTTAGGAAAAACCTTGTAATAATATAATAGCTTAAGTAACCTAGAGTATTCCATCGTGAATCAGTAGGTTAAGAAAAATAAAAATCTACAGTGGTTCTTTAGTTGTAAGTTTCATATGAACACCACCACCACTATTACTGAATAATAAATAAATGAAACTATAAAAAAAAAAAAAAACACCCATCACAGATTTACTATGAGGAAGATGGAATAAATGCAACCATCATGCACTTGCCAGGTTTCTTTTATTATTTTTATTCTGTTTTCATATAATAGGAGCACCTACAAGGTGCTATCTCTTTTGACGTTTTTAAGAAAAAAAAATATTTTCTTTAATTAATGTAAGATGAAAATTGCATTACACATCAATAGACAACTTACTTAAAATTATTATCTGATAAAAGATATTCGCTTATTTAAAAAAATTACAAACAATAGAATGAAAGCAATTAATAAATTTTATTATTTTTTTTTTTTTGAAGAGCACACCGTAATTAATATTTACTATTAGATGACTAGTTTTTTCTGGGATTTGATAGGTATAAATTGGAAAAATATATTTATTAATAATACATATCACGTTTTTAATGACAATAACATACTATTATCAGTATAAGATTAGTTTTCTATAAATTAGATAAAAATTGTTATTTATTACATCAATTTTTATAATTAAAGATTTAAATATAATTTTTTCTTTAAATTTATGTGTTAATTAAATAATAAAATAAGTCTTAGTTACACAGTAAAAATGCTAAAATGTGTTATTTAATTAAGCCGCAATCGAAATGTAATTTAAAACAAACAATACTTTAGATTCAGATTTCTATGAAGTTTTTATTTAATTATATTACTTGGAGCGTGCATGGAATGTAACATCATTCAAATGGCAACCACGAGGCTTTTTGCAGTACTCGATCCTTTTGAGGTAATTTTTGATGATTTTTTCTCACATTTCGAGTAGTTATTACTTGACAAATAATTGTCTACACAAACATGATCTTTTACGTAGTTCTATAAGAATACACCAATTGACATCAGCAAAGCTCAAAATTTGTCGTGTTGTGTTGTTTGTAAAGCCATCTAGTTAAAACCACAATTAGTCCAAATTAAAATTCTCAAGTTTAGGTCAAAAAAAGTCGGTAATCATACGACTGTAGCGCCCAGAATTAGCAATAACGATATCTTCTTCATTTTCAAAAAAATCCGAGCTTATAACACCTTCAGACTAAAATACCAAAATCAGATAGTCACTTTTCGCGGATACAATGGTTTCTCTACAGTCGCTCGTGGGTTCTCAGAGCCCGATATATGGCAATTTTGCCTATTTACGTATCCACTAAGGCAGAAATAAGTCATATCGCTGAAGAAACGTGGCTGTTTTTACAATTTTTATCGTGTTGTATCTAAAAAAAATGCTACAATGGACGCCATATACACATACGTTTAATAGGTACTATGTTCGTATACAGTTGCATATCAAATAATACACGTAAGTTTATAAAATTTTCTAACTATAAAAATTAGGAAAGTAACATATTTTTATATGGATAAATATTATTGATTCTATTGAAACAGTATAAAAAAATAAAATATTATATACAATATTATCTTTTAATATAATTTGATTTCGAAACTGATATTAGGAATAAATCAATGAATCGATAAAAGTTGAAAGGTCGTTGGAGTGCTTAATGGAGTACATTTAATGCCTGATATTTCACCTTCTAATTGAATTATATATTTTCTTATAATGTAGTAGAACCTTGCTTTTCTTACCGTATAATTTTTTTTTATAATCGATACATATATAAACAATTAATTATTTTTTCGATAAAATTATTTCTGGAAAACTATGTTGGAAAACTCATGGATTCTAAAATTTCTGTTTCTCTCTTCAACTAAAAAATAATTTTCGACAACATAAATCTTTATTACTGACTTTTTTATTTAGAAAATAATTTAAATTTTTTCAAACAAATTAAAAAAAACCATTTATTGTATGTTTATATGTACGGTCTTTGAGATAAGGACCACAGGCTATACTATAGCACCATGACCACGAGGCCATTTGGCGGCTTCAGCTTCCACAACGAAACTAGTCGAATAACATATACATGAGTTAAAAGGAGCAATCTCAGATATTCGATTCTTTAACCAAATTTAAGAGATGACTTAGAAAACGTTTATGGAGTCATATTCGAAAATAAATCCTAAGTTAAGTGGCATATGCCAGATAGTTAGTTGAACACCACAGGAATGTCATATAGGACGAGCTTGATTCTCGAAAAGAAAAACATGGTTAAATGCCGTATGTCCAATCTAAATTCTGAGAATTTTCCTTGCCAAAAAATTTTGAAAGGTGGTTTAGTAGATAGGTTTCTAATGTTAGGCCAATGTGTGTAAAGATATCTTCCAGGGCCAATTTGGTCAGTATATGCGGCAAATTTAAATAACAATAATCGTTGGACGGTAAAGAATATCCCTTGCAGTTTGTCAACTCGATCATTGCCGAGGATACTCCCACGACATCTTATCCAACGCAACTCAACGTTTTGATTGCAAAGTAATCAATCTCCAATACAGTTTAAAACGGAGTCAAGTCAGAAGCCACGAATGGCTTCCAAGGCAACGATACTACCGCTGAATATTTTTGCACTGCGATGTTTAAGATTTCTATTTAATAAGATTCCACACAGTTAACAAACCATCTCTATTTATTTTTTATTTGCTTATAATTCATTATTTTTTTTTTAATATTCAGTGTAAAAAAATTGAAATGTTTTTTGAATAAAGCAAAACATCATTCAGATTGCATAATATGAAATATATTGAAAACGTTTCATTTTCACTTAATTACTATAAGTGCATTATTGTGCATTTCCAGAAATTGGAACAAAAGTAACACAAATCGAAACGTGATACCTTTTTATAAAAAATATAGGCATACAAACATATATAATCAAATTAATCAAGTTGCTTTCATTTTTAAAATGCACCTGATTTTATTCAAGTAAGAGTTAAAAACGATAAAAAAATTATAATTGTCTATTTGATAAGTTAGAGAAAAAATATCTCCAATCAATAAATACACGTAATATAAACTATTTGAATACGTGTAAGTTTTGTTAATTAACTAAAGAAGAAATTCAGAGAAAATTATAGCAATTTCTCAAGTATTGAAAACTATCAGAAAATTAAAGTGGAAAAAAAATCACAAATCGATTGGAAAATATTAAAAATTTTTAAATATTTTTTTTGAACTATGTAGACATGAAATTTAAAAAAAATGATCGATTAATATGTAAATTAATCTATGGAATATCGTGACTATATGATTATTTATTCCCAATTTAATTCAACAGCAGCACTCATTTGAAGACGATTATTTCTATCTAATTAAAATTTTATGCTTTTTAAATTGAAGACATAATAGAAGACTATCATATTCGTCAATAATTCATGCTTCAGTCTATATGATTTAAGGTGTGCTGAATATTTACGATTACTAAATATTTAATATTATAGTTTAGGCAGAGAAGTACACCTATCCAAGGTTGATTTATGTATGAGGATTCAAATTGAAATGAAGATTATATGCATAATCATTTAAGTATGGAACTCAAACATAGAACTCATAGATAGGATTATAATTTAATATGTAGAGGGTATTATATTTTAATAAAATTGTAATTATTCGATACTTTTAAGCTGTCTTTTTTTCCCTTTGATTTAAATGCTAAAGTTTCGTAATAGATGAAGATCAATAATTTATTATTCTTTGGTTAGAAAATATACATGCATGAGCATATACGTATGTATAGTTAATATATGAATTTTTGCTCATTTTTTTCCCATCAAATATTTAAAACTATTACAAGTAACAAGAAGATTTATTGTTAAAAATGAAATAAGGAGAGCTGTTACTGCGGAGGAGTCTCAAGTAAGGAGAGCTGTTACTGCGGAGGATCACCGAGGATAATTGTCTTACAAAGGAATTAGGATGATATGGTAAACGAACATGAAACTTTTTATAACGAGGAACAGTTTGCTAACCAATATATCTTATTTATATATTTTGTTCACTGCAAGTCTTCGTAGTCTCATATGTGGTTTCAAGGTCAGTAGTTTGCAATGATATAGTCATATATATAGTTCCTCAAAAAAACGCCATTACTGTTTTTGAGGAACTCAAACAATATATCAATTAAAGACAAAAAAGTTCCACCATTTTATTATTGAAAATAATTGAAACCATTAAATTTTGTTGCAATTAAGTCCTAGTAATTAAAACTATATTAAAAATTGGTATAAAAAAATAAAACAGAAAAAAATGCTTAAATAAAATGACGAAAAACATTTATGATATTATAAAAACATATCTATTATTGTTAAAATATATTTTTTTTAATTTTAATATTGGCTTATCTATTTCGTAGGTACCAAAAGGGCAGACTTTTCATTTAAAAGTTATCAATCATTTACTCGTATGTCATCAAAGATAGTATTTGCTTAGTTTAAGAATTCCCATTTACATTATAGATCGTTTAATTGGCCATAAAGTATGCAAAAGACAAGCTGATTGGGCACAGAGACAAAATGTTTTGATGCTCGTTTTTCTAACAAATTTTCTTCTGTGATAAGAATTATTTCTCGATCGGTGAATACGTTAAAAAACAAAATTTTCGTATATGGGGCTCCGAAAACCCACAAGTGACTGTGAGGGAGTCATTTTAACTATAAAAAGTGACCATTATGGTCGTATGATAATTCTAAACGCTTTGGCCTCTTTTGGCCTAAACTTAAAGATTTTATTAATCTGGACCATAGATGGTTTCAACAAAACGGTGCCACAAGCTACAAAAAAATAACCTCAACAGGATTAAGTTCTGCAAAAAGTCTCTAATTTTCTAGAATCAGTTCTTTTTTTAAATTATTAACAATTATAATTATTTTGTTTTATTATTTTTATTCAAAATATTATTTAAATTTCATTTGTATCCAAAAAACTACGTGGTACTCAGTATTTTTTTATTTACTAAATTTGAATGTATTCACCGCTCATACGCACATGCATTTATATATGCAGTGGAATTATACTATTGAAGTGAAAGCATATAATGATCTAATAAAGAAATACCCACTTTTTGTTGAAGATAAGTTTCCTTTTCTTTTTCTTTTCTGTACAGTGTACAATTAAGTCCTAGTAATTAAAACTATATTAAAAATTGTTATACAAAAATAAAACAGAAAAAAATGCTTAAATAAAATGACGAAAAACATTTATGATATTATAAAAACATATCTATTATTGTTAAAATATATTTTTCTTTATTTTTAATATTGGCTTATCTATTTCGTAGGTACCAAAAGGGCAGACCTTTCATTTAAAAGTTATCAATCATTTACCCGTATGTCATCAAAGATAGTATTTGCTTAGTTTAAGATTTCCCATTTACATTATAGATCGTTTAATTGGCCATAAAGTATGCAAAAGACAAGCTGATTGGGCACAGAGACAAAATGTTTTGATGCTCGTTTTTCTAACAAATTTTCTTCTGTGATAAGAATTATTTCTCGATCGGTGAATACGTTAAAAAACAAAATTTTCGTATATGGGGCTCCGAAAACCCACAAGTGACTGTGAGGGAGTCATTTTAACTATAAAAAGTGACCATTATGGTCGTATGATAATTCTAAACGCTTTGGCCTCTTTTGGCCTAAACTTAAAGATTTTATTAATCTGGACCATAGATGGTTTCAACAAAACGGTGCCACAAGCTACAAAAAAATAACCTCAACAGGATTAAGTTCTGCAAAAAGTCTCTAATTTTCTAGAATCAGTTCTTTTTTTAAATTATTAACAATTATAATTATTTTGTTTTATTATTTTTATTCAAAATATTAATTAAATTTCATTTGTATCCAGAAAGCTATGTGGTACTCAGTATTTTTTTATTTACTAAATTTGAATGTATTCACCGCCCTTAATAAAGCATATGAATATGCACGAACATACGCACATGCATTTATATATGCAGTGGAATTCTACTATTGAAGTGAAAGCATATAATGCTCTAATAAAAAAATGCCCACTTTTTGTTGAAGATAAGTTTCCTTTTCTTTTTCTATACAGTGTACAAATTTGGGGCAAACTTTATAGTGCAAGGATAAATTCAGTAGCTATGACGTCAAAAATGTAAATAGCCTCGACTCTCAGAAGCTCCCATATTCGTACGTATACCCACATTATTACTGAATATGTACCATTTACATGCAATATAAAAGTGTGCTGTATTTTCCCTTATTTTTAATACACAAAAAAAATTAACAAAACTTTGTAAGCTTAAGTAAAATGGAAACATGAATATTTACAATTGACTAAGCCAATGTTAACATAGCATTTACGACGCAAGCATGTATGCATTCGTAGAAATAGAAGTCATTTGCATCACGCACCCATTTTTTATAGTTCACTGCCCTCAAACCATGTTTGTTTAGTTTTGTTAGATGCTATATCTCCCTTTTTAATATACGAAAACTGACAAAAAATCAACCCTTCTCGGAAATTATCGATTGTTTAATTGCAACCGGGTGGGGTTAATAGTCATCGACGGTGCAAACTTAATTAATCCTGCCAGCGAGTGCTTGTGAGTATAATTTTTGGCTTTTAATTGTAGAAATAGAAGGAAAAAATCAAAAATGAAAAACCAATCTTTTAATAGATGAAATTACGTGTTAGACTGTTGTAAATTAAACCCGGTCAAATTATCGTAATAAAAATAATAAAATAAACCAAGGAAAAATATCAAAAATCGATAGAAGTTATTCCATTTGCTATCTAGAGAATTAGTCTTGTATTTATATAGGATTTTTATGATTTTCAATTTGGAATTGGGAAAATCTGATTTAATACAAGAATACAATAAGTTATTTTACGAAAGGGTGGTGTATCAAGGAATATATTAAATACTTAACCGAAAATATTTCAATCAATAATTATTTTAGTACAAAGAAAAATATGAACGTGCGTCAAATTTACAGCGCAGCGAGTATTGCAGCCTATGCGTCGGCAGTGCGTCGGAATGGCGCCCAGTTTGCAGTCAACTTTACAATATGTGCGTCACCTTTGGATATAACAAATTATCCATTTCATATTTCGGAAAATATATTGTTGTCATTTTGACAGATATTAAATAAATAATAACGTCATTTTATATTATGGATCGATTAATTAACACATATTATTATAAAATAGTATAAGAACTTTCTACAAATGTGCAGTTCCTATCGTAGGTATTTTCTTTAAGATAATAAGACTCCCTTCTCCACTAGCAAATACGTCAATAAACAAAATCGCCGTAAGAAGTCATTGACCCGTATTTCTTTCAAAATGTAGAAGGAGAAATTCCTTCTTCATTTTGAAAAGTTCCTAAGACGCGTGTTTTGGAGATTTGGTTGATGTCAATTAACCTCCAAGATCGTCCAAATTGACGCCATTAGAATTTTTCTTGTGAGGCTTTTTCAAAATAAATAATCAGAAGTTTAAAGCTTGTTTACGGATTAGTAGTAATAGCCGAACTACAGCCGGAAATGTGCTGTGAAATAATCATCAAAAATTATTTCATGAGTCCAGTTCTGTAAGCAGTTTTTTATCGACTATTAAAACGAATTTATATTTCGTGCATAATGGCAAGATCGAACTATTATAAATTAAAAAATCTTTATCAGAATCTTAATTTTAATTGTTTTATTTAATTTTATTTTCGGAAGACTAATTTTATTCGTAGTTGAATTTCGTAACAATTTCTTAATCTGATTGAGGGTAAATTTTATATCAACTACGAATTTATAAATGTTTTTTTTTCTTTCCACTGTTACGAAATTTAAAAAAAAATCGAATATACTAATTGAAATTTCTAGTAAGATAGTAAATTTTAAAATTCAAAACGCTAGAAAATATTGAAAAATTATTTCAAAACTTTACGGAAAATATTTTATTTTAATCAATTTTTTCTGAGCCTAATCAATTTATATTCAACCTTCGATCAATAAATATTATTACTGTATTAATGGTGGAATTAATTATCAAATATCTATTTCAAAAATAGTGTGGTAAATTTGATTAAATGTTTGTTTATTACTTTTAAAATAGTGAAAAATTTTAGTCACTTTAAATTGGCAAATAACTTTTTTCTATTTTTTTCCTTTATTTATCTAAAATTTATTTTATAGTATTTTAATTTGTATTTTATGTAGTAATAATTATGTATTTATTTACAAATTCATTTAAAATTTCATATTTATTTTGTTAGTATTAGCATAACTCTGAGATTTACAATCCGTAAATTATAATTTGCATACAAATATTTGAAAATAAGTTGATTAATTAAAACAAATTTTTTTTTGTTCGTTATTATTTGAAACTAAATTTTATTTTGAATAAAATTTATCTAATAGGGAAGTGGCTTTTTTTATTTGGGAAAAATTGGAACACTAGAGGCGTCAAGGCAAGTTTACACTATCGCACTATCATTATCTGAAGAAAAAAATTAATAATAAATTTACAAGTTTTTGCAATTAAGTTTTTTATTATTTGAAAACACCAAATATACATTATCAAAGAGAATAAGGTTAAGTTCAGAAAGTATTCGAGAATCGAGCCAAGCTAAGTAAAAAGGATTGTTAATTTGAATCAATGATTTAACATAAATGATAGGTAAATTTATTAGTGGAAAAACTTAATATTATATTATGAATAAATTTCTATTTTATAAAGTATTTATAAAATTCTTGATTTTTTCAAAGTTGAACATAGAACGAACAAAAATGTGGACAAGAGTGTGAACTATCACAACTACAGGTACAAAAACTCAGGTATGTAAAGTGTTCAAGGTCGAATAATAAACTCGTGTGTCCGGTGATCACATTAACTACAGTTCGTCCATCTCGTTTCTTTAATCTTTCTTTCCTCATCTGATTAAATAAAATAACATGAAAAGTCCCATCGATAACGCGCCGGTGACCGCTTTTTCAAAAAATATTGAATACTGGGGGGCGAAAGAGGTTAATTGGAAAAAGCCTACAAACACAATCTCACAAATGGAACCGGCTTTGTCATGTCGTCTGCATTTTTGTGGTCGTAACAAAAGTCATGAATGGAATAACTTTCGTTTTTGTATAGCGACAATCACGTAATCTGAGCTTTCCATAGTCGATGTGAACGTAATTTTATGTTGACACGTGCACTAACCTGAATTGTCATGCTTGTGTACGTGAAGTAATTGTAATCGATGGAGTGTCAATAGTAGACGAAGAAAGATAATACAAAAACAATTTTTATATTTTAATGACACTATCTACTTCCACTACAAGCGCCATGGCGGACACTAATTATTGAGCAAAGAAATCGATAGTTGATATCTCACGCGAATACACCTACATTGTACCAATAAATCAAGGTATCGCACGAATCATTAACAATTGAAAGGACAAGTCTGAAGTTTGTTATTACATGTTTCGTCTATATTACTGTTTAGACTTTTTCTTAGAATTTTTGGAAAAAAATTGAAAATTTCGGAATCTCTTTTTTTTGTCATTCATATGATTACCACAACTCAGTTTGCAGGCCTGCATCTGAATGTCGAAATTTCAGATGCAGGCCACCAACAAAAGTGGATCAATTGCTTCAATTTGAATAATTGGCATACACTTTTCATTTCGAACAGTCTACACACAAAATCAAACAGTGTCAAATCGGAAGATCTTGGCGACCTATTCACATCAGCGTCTCGTGAGATTATTCAATCATCGAATTAACTGCGTAACAAAGCGATATTTTGTCGTGTTGTGTGAATCTCATCGCCATCTTCTTGAAACCAAAGCTCATTCACACTCTATTCATTCAATTTTGGCAACAAAAAGTTTTTTAACAGAATTAAAAAAAGTCCGAATTTACTTTTTTTCTTAAAAAATAGGAGATTTTTTAAGGATGCATCACCTTTTTTAATTCGCGTGAGGGTTTTCCACGCCTGAGATTCAACAATTTTGTTTGTCAGCGTAGCTATCGATGTGAAAATAAACTTCGTCGCCAAAATAATTTTCAATTTTCAAGGGCTTTACAGAACGCCTGTTTTCGTAATAAGTTTGAATGAATAAAATGCGTTATTCTCTTCATAATGACTGCATTACTAAAATTGAACTACTTTATACTTGATAGCTGTCCCAACAGATGGCTCACCCTTTGTAATATTTACTTCAATTTATATGAAACAACAACAATTTTTTTTTATTTTTTAAAAAAAAGTTGTTGTTTCATGTTAATAATTTGTAATATTTACTTCAATTTATATGAAACAACAAATTTTTTTAATTTTTTAAAAATAAATTTGCTATTATGTTTTTATTATTTGACGCTTTACATGTTGGCGCTTTGGTAAATGTTAAAATAAATATCAAGGTAATTATTATAAGTTAATGCAATTAATATCTAATATCTTACAATTTCTAACAGGATCAATCCTACATTTCTAATAATACCGCAACAACCACATCAAAAATTTGCTCCCACATCCTGGTCAACAAATACTTTTGTAATTATAAAACCTAATCTACACATACAATATAAAGATTTATTAATGAATTTCCCCAATGTCCATATAAATATTATTATCAAGACTATTTATTTTGTTATAAAAACTATCCTTTCTTCTTAAATGTCACTAGTTTCCATTCATCGGATTTAATTTATATAAACAGCTTTATTCTAAATTAGGTTCTTTAAAAACACTCCTAGAAAAAACCACTAAAATTTCATATAAAATAATATTTAATATTTTACTAAAATGGTAAACATTGACATTAATACACAACCAGTCATAATTTTTTTTCTTCTATTCTTTTGAAAGGTAGTAAATTTCAAGATCAAAATCGTAAATTTTGTTTTCTATTTTTTTTATTAACTCCTACACATAACATACTATATTTGTAGTCACATTTGAATTCAACAAGAATTTAATAGTTTTATTTTCAAGTAAATCAACCTACACGAAAATAATAATAAGAAAAATTATATTTTATAAATTTATGAAGTTTAAGTGATCAAGTACTTTGGAATTTTGATGGTACTGACCTAAAAGTTGTTGGTGTTCCAGTTCCTTTGAAGTTTGTTCATCTCTTAATTTATTAAAGTATGATAAAATTTATTTATTCAGTTTAAACTATTTTGATTTTTGATTGAATTGGAAAGATTTATAATTTTGCGAATTAAGTATAATATATTCTGTACATGGAAAAATACCAAAAATGCATTTCTTGAATAATACGAGTAGAAGCCAATAAACTAGATGGCACAAAACAAAGGTGCTTTAATAGTATGCATATATGACAATTTGTGCTTCAGAAAGCAGAGTTAACGTTAAAGTTCAGAAATTTTTATTTCCTTATATTGTTTGGACCTAGTCATTATGCATTGAATATAATATCGTTCAAATGGCTGCTACAAGACTTCTTGCAGGACTCGATCCTTTTAAGATAATAATTAATGATGTTTTCATATATTTCGGGTTGTAATTGAGACTTTTGTGTTTTAAAAATTCTCTAAAGTTCCATAAGCAAAAGTCAAACGGCGTCAAATCGTACGATCTTGAAGGCTAATTGGCATCATTAAATCTCGAAATTCCGCGTCCTGAAACTTTTCGTGCAATAAAGTAAAAATTTGTTGTGGCTTGTAGTGCCACCTTGTTGAAATCACATATGGTCCAGATCGAAATCTTCAAGCTAAAAACTGAAATAATTACGGGCTAAAGAAAACTTTAGGTCGAAATGCTCACTAGACGGTCACTTTCGGCAGATACAATGGCTCCTGTACAGTTACTTGTGGGTTTTCAGAGCCCTATACATGACAATTTTCCTTACGGACATATCCACCGAATGAGAAATAAGCATCAGCGCGGAAGAAAATGTATTTGAAACATCAGCATCTAAAGTTGTCGGCGTATCTTCTGCGCGTTAGATGACCTATATATTTGACAGCTGTCAAATGACAGGCCTGTAAATTCCGACGCACGAAATGGTTAGCTTGGTACTATACCAAAATGTTCAATTTTTTCTGTGCTAATATTTTTTTTATTAAATAAAAGTATTTTTTATAAGAAGTTGCGTATAATTTAAAAATTTAAATTTTTAAATTTATAAATTATACGCAATTTTGTATAAGAAAAAATAACAGATAAAAAGCACAATTCTTTTGACTTGCCTTATTAAGTTTTATAAGGACACAAATTAGCGATTATAAAAAGTTCATAAAAACGCTGTAAGCGATGAAGCTTCTAACTTTTTCTGTTTTGTTTATATTTTTTGCTAATAAAAGATTCAATTTCAGAAGCAACGCTCCTCTGCTAATAATTCAAAATGGTTTGGTAATGAAATAATTACTAATTGCTTGTTGCCAGCGGGCTTATTCCAATGCGTAAATATTCAGAAACCGAAAACAATATTAAATGGCCAACACCAATTTAAATATCCAACAATTTATATTAAAATCTAAAATTTCATTTCAGCAATTTAAATTTATAAAAAGTTAGAAAAGGGATCGTTGGTTTTTAATTAATTGTAATTGATACAAGAAAATTTCAATTTTTGTGGGCGATAAATCTGTGTTGTAAGAACCAAAGCACATAGGTTAATCGTCAATTTGCTGTTATGATAAACGTAAATTCATAATCATTTATAAATGTAGTCGAACCATTTAATATATTAAAAACTCGTACATACTTTAAGTATAAGTAAAGATAAACAAAAATGTAAATAGAGGTAATATGATATTGAAAGAAATAAAAATTTAAAAAAAAAATGATAATTTGTGATAATAAAAATACCCTTGAGTGTCATCATTGTGGTTATTTTTGAAATATTTTTTAACCGAGCTAAAATTAATATTATTATTCTTATTGTGAATTTATAAAAATAAATATTTGAATAAACATTGAATGAATTTCAATGAATATTTGTGGAATTTACTTTATTTTTCCTTTTTTCTTTAATGCGAATTTATATAAAATTTTCTGCACGTTTTTAAAAAAAAAGTAAAACAGTTGAAGGAATTGGTATGCTTTAAAATTGTATTAAGTAATAATATTCATAGTACGTAGTTTAATAATAAATTGAAAAAATTTAATGGCTCAAGTTATTTAATATATAATAAAAAGTTGGTATTTTTTATTTAAAATTAAAAGTTTTAAAAAATACTTATACACGTATAGTTAGTTCCGTAATAAGTTGATAGTATAATTTTACTATTTCCTACTAAATCCTACATCCAATCAGAAATTAACTAAATGTAGAATTTAATAGTGAACAACAGCATTTCATGGTGTGCGCTGATATAGCGACATTGGAGCGCCTGTGACTTCGAATCCATCGATTTATTCTTTCTTTGACGCTAAGGAGTCTGAGTTGTCGCGGAACTAAGAAGTAATATTTCAGTAGAACTGCTACTATCACTTTGAAACAAAAGTAGGAACGTAAAGTAAATTTGAAAAGGAAGTACTTGAAAATGAAAACCCATTTTTGCTTGAATATGTGTATGGTCTATTAAAGTGATAGTAACAATATTCTTTCCTTTATATATTTTTTTCAATAAAAAAGAGGATTCTGATAAATTTGTTTGATAATTTTTAAACTATTTTAATCAAAATAAATGAAAATATTAAAGCATCGAAAAATAATATAAAATAATCTTTATATTCTAAAAGAAGACATGTCGTTTAATTTTTTTAAAATATTTTTTTATAATCAAAATTCAATGCATTTTGGTCTAAAGGTATCATTAGCGTATATTTCTTTGAAAATAAAAAAAATAGAGACAGTTACTGTTTATACTGAATGCTATGGTCGTATGATAAAGGACTTTTTTGGACCTGAACTTGAAGATTCAATCTGAGCCATATGTGGTTTCAACAAGACGGCGCCACAAACACGATATATTTGGCTTTATTACCTGAAAAATTCCTAGTACGCATGATTTCGAGTTTTGGTGTTATCAATTGGCCTCCAAGATTATGGCATTTAAAGCAGTTGAATTTTTTGTCATGTTAAAAATTTGAATAATGTTATATTATTCAAATATATAATAATGGAAGGATTCAAGCAATATAATTAAATAAACATTTTATCAAAATCAAAATTTAAAATTTGGTTTATTTAACTATATTTTTCGAAGCACAAATCGAATAATCCTGAATAAGACAGTGATGCCGTTTTAATAACGATTCATTTTATTGTAGGCACAGTTACTCTCTGTTATTTTCATAATTTTTCTTTAATATAACAAATTAACTAAAATATGCATTTTTATATAATTTAAACAATTTGACAAAAAATCTGGATTGTTAGAATTGGTTTATTTTTGAAAAAAAGTCCCCTTTTTATTATCTATGATTTTTGGTTAAGAAAAAAAAATATTTTTAGGGAATTTTTATTTAAAGAAAATTCTTATTGAATAACTTTTGTATCTCACTGTTGATTAATCATTACTCTCTTAATATTATATTATAAATAAAAATAATAACAACTTTTTGCATATATATAATAATATTATCAATGACATCATTCTGACCAACTTTCATATGTATTTTCTTGGATAAATTTAATTTATTCTACTGAGACAAATATATGCACATATAAAATTGTTTACATTAAAAATATTTAATCTTGTGCAGGTAACACTTCTAAGCAATACGTAAATAGGACGTACGTAGATAAATACGTAAACTTACAATTAATCAAATAAGAAAAAAATTAAGTACAAACTTACTTGTTTCTATTTCAATTGAATCCACATCCATTTTTGATTCTGTAGAATATTATTAACGGAATCGATTAGGATTAAGACACCACAATTTATTGGATCGGCATATGAACAAAAACACAACAACAAAATATTAACTCTACAGTATCGTAACTTATCCCAACATTAGTAACCGATTTCAAACTACACCCCTTGTTATTGTAGTATTATTTATTTATATTTAAATGATATTAAACTTAATTAACTACAACTTATTTAACAATTGTTATTTTAATACTTAATTTTATATAATCATTCACTTTTATTTTATTTATATTTATTCATTATTATTTGAGAGAGAAAAAAACCTCCACGCTTAAAACTGCACAAACAATTATAAATTAGCATTGATTTTTCTTTATTGTTAGTTAGCTTTTATGAACAAAAAAAAAACTTTTCTTTTAATAGTAATAATAAAACTTTTTTGAAAAAATTCACTAATTATAAACTTTTTTAATTATATATGTGTATTTATTTTTATATTATTATATTTTTATACAATTTTTAATTAACAAAATTAGTATGTCGGCTTATACTGTAAAAAAATATAATAAAAAATCAGATAAAATAATATGAAAATTATAATTTTTGTGGATTGTGGTTTTTTTTCAAATGGACAAAGTTAGTTTTTTTTCCACAAAAAACTTAACAAAACTTTAAGAGTATTTATGTGTGTATGTATGCTGTGTAAATAATTTTAAATTCGTATATAAAACTATTCGTATTTATTTGATATTCAAATTTGAGAATAAATACATACGCACATTTGAGACTACATTATCTTATATAAAAAAACAACAATTCTTTTGAGACTACACTACGAGACTATCATATTGTACAATCCATATACACATTCAGAGATAATTATTTGTATAAGTGATCATGCGTAAATAATTGATTGTCATCAGATACGAAAATCGCACAACTGTCCACCAGAGGAGTTGTGAGCGTTAAACATAAAATCGTGAAGCTTAAGTTTAAGGCAGCGCCAAACCTTAGTTTTCTTTAACAATTGTCCCCCCAAAGCTGTTTATTGTTTGAAAAAAAAAAACAAAAGTTAAGTAATAATACTGCTGAATAAACGAAGATGGCGAATAGCAATAAAAATAAAAGGAATAAACCAAAAATAAAGATAACTAAGTAAATTGTTGAATCTTTTCCGTGACTTTGGATGTGCTCAAAATTGTATGGGTAGCTCAGGACAAGCCGTATGTACGTATATATGTACATACTCGTATATACATCATATTTGCACATGGGCATGCTTGGTAAATTTGCATATGTAGAGAAATCTATGTAATATAAAAGTATGCACACATGAAAGTGAGATGATCAAGCGCGCCAATATTGTATTAGGTCATCTGTGCGATTATCAAAAATGAAAATAAAATCTTGGGGCTTGTATCGATATGAAAACGTTTTAAATGAAATGTTTTTCTTTTTATTAAAACGTTTATTTAGTAATTGCTTTGGAGAAGAACATTTATATGCATGAATGTGTATATTGTTCACTTGTATTGATGGTATTTGCTTTTATTTATTCCATAGTGAGTCGAGATTCTTTAAGGCTTACTAAGGCCCACTATAATTATCTAAAGCCTACAAAGTATTCTATAATGACATTTTTTAGATTTGACTTCTTGTAAATATGAAATATTTCATAATAAAACATATTGCAAAAATTTTTTTAAAGGCTTGTCAATATAAACAAGATGGAATTTTTTAGAGCGTAGCAAGAATGTTGTCATGTGAGTTTTTTTTTCTTCAAATCAAATCAAAATCAAATTAAATAATAAATATTATCTTTATGCTAAGAAACGTTATATGTACGCGTATGTATTATTTTGTACAATCTATTCTGAACTATTATATGGTAATATACTGTGATTTTTATATTGCAATTGATTTTTAGTAAAGAAAATGAAATTCAAACACTTCAGCTAGTTTAGTATTAAAGAACAAATTAATTTTATTGTAAATACAAATATACTCAGAAACTTTTTTTAAATAATCATATAAAGAAAAGCTCAATATTCCAATTTTAATTAATCTTAATTTATGACAGTTTTTAACAGATACTCAACTCATTCTTAAGGCATTTTAAAGTATATTGTAGATATTCTCATACAAAACTACATGTGACTGTTCAGATATTTCAGCTCTTGGTTACGATGATTTATTGTATAAGGAAAAAAATTTTATATTCTTTGATATAATTGCTTTTTGAAATTTTGAGAAAGCACAAATATGGTTATTGGTTATTATTGTAATATTTCGTATTTTTCCCCTTCATATTAACACATATTCAAAGGTGTACATATACATAGATAGTGTTAAGATTTTTGTCTTCCATTATTTTTGAAGACAATAATTTTTTTTTAACACAAATATCTTAAATGGAAATTAATGTAAATATAATTTGTAGCTAATTAATTTTTTATTAAATTTCTTAAATACATATTCAAGTGTAGATGCTTGAATTTAGTTTTCAGAATACATAACGTACAAACATATTTACTATTTTCTAAGTTAGATCTTATATACTTATTATTATTATTTAGATATACAGAGTGAACCAAAAGTTAAATTTTTAATAGAAAAGATATCTTGCTTCCATTAGACGAACTAACTATGAGATTAGTAAATTTTCGTACCAAATAACCAAATAATAAATACGATATTATAGTTTTTTTAGTATTGCTAATATTTTAGAATATTGAGCTTTTGATGATTTGTTCACCCAATTTTATTGCTTTTATAAACTTGTTTAGAATCAAAAATTAGCTGAAAAATAATATAATAAAATTTAATCATAAACATTTGTTTCATATCATAAAAAGGAATCATTTTATTATACTATCTTTCTAGACAATCTGTTAACAGAACCAGTTTCGATAGTATCTGTAAGATATGTATATATTTTTTTGATCTACAATATAATACTTTTATTAAAAAAAAATAAACCTTTTTTTTTTAATATTATTTATTTTATTAAAAATTAGCAAAAAAATAAATAAATATTAAACTTTAACAAGTTATTATAAAATAGTTTTTATATGATGGAAAGAAATAACGTTTGTTTATTGAGCTTTGATTGGAACACCTTTTCATTATGCATCGATAAATGGTTATGTCGCAGATTATGGAATTCAAGTCTTTTTTTTTTTTTTTAAAATCTATTGATTTTGGTTGTATATAACAAAAAAAAGATAAATTTTACACTTTTACTTAGCCAATGGTGAAAAAATATACAGCAAATTTTATATAAAATTGTAAGTTAATTTTTATTTTAACTGAATGATATCTCTGTAACAATTATTTAATAAAGTATTTATTTTAAAACAATAAACATATATTAATATAATATTCTTATAACTTTATTGTAACAAATATTTGATAATAAAAATATTATAAGATATACTAACCAATAAAGAACTACTATCACTTAATTAGTATTTCTAAGAAAAATATGGCGTAATATTTTTATAGCCATATATTTTTAAGTATATTATAATTTTATAATAAATTTAAATAAAACCAATTATAAATGAATTAAAAATTTAATTTATGTTTTTTATTTGCATTTATAATTGAATAATTTAGAAAATTGTTGAACTATTAGAATTGACGCAATACTGAATATTCAAGAAACTAAAAATAATATGGTTTTATGGCAAATTCTAAGAAAATTGAAATTAGAACCAAATTAATTAGTTGATTTGGATTAGAAAATTGAACAAATTGAGAATAAAGGTATACAAATTTGCGATCTCAGTAATATTAGACTGTGGTCATAATTAATATGTTTGGAATATAAAAATAAAATTAATAAATTGAATAAAAACAAAATTTGCTTTTTTGGTTTAAATAAAAACAATATGTTTTTATAATTAAAAATACGACACTTTAAGAAATTTAATCAAGAAATTCCTTAGTGTCATACGTATCAGTTATTTAAATCATCAAATTGAAGTGATGGAATGATACTTAAATGCATAAAAAATCTTAAACTGTTTCAATAAAGCAACGCTCAGACAAATTTTCATATGCTGGTTTGTTATATGAAAAGTACGTGGGTTTCGTACACTTCTTATTCAAGAGAAGTTTTAATATACAATTATTAAGTTAACAAAGAACGAACATTCATATTCATATGCGAAGAATTTTAAATAGTTTAAGAAAATTTAAAACGAATTATTTTCATTAAAATAAATTAATTTGAAAATAATTTTTTTTTTTCATAGAAATCATCAAGTTCAAGGGTAAATAGTACAAGTTTTTATATGACGATATAAAAAAAAGCTAACAAATTTAATCATTCACAAACAAGTGTCGAAACTGTAAAGTAAATAATTTATGTCCGGAAAAATTATTTTTTCTTATTGTTTGTCAATGACGAAAGCAATATTTTTCAATAGTTTGCTTCCAAGTTTAATTTAGGTGCAGAAAGTTTATTCTTTGAAAAAAATAATTCTTCAGGCTCAATAGTAGTAAGTTCCTAGTGACAGGGTTACCAGATAAGATTTTCTTTTTCTAAAAGTAAAAAATATGTTCTAACTTAAAATGGTTTTTGCTTTTTAAAGATTAAAACGTTTTTACAAGAAATTGAGAGTATTTTTGAAGTTTTCGAAGTAAATAAGGAATCTGATAAAAAATGAATATCAGAAAAGGATTATTTTACAGCGAATAAGATTTAATTTCCTGTTTTCTGAAAAGGACTTGATATGAAATTTTCAAAAAAAAAAAATATTGTATATACGAGGGTCGTTCAATAAGTCCTTAGAAAATCCGAGAAATTGCGCTCGTGGTGTCGGTAAAGATGTACATAAGTAGCATTATCGACAGGAAAGCTGTCAAAATTTCAGCTCGATCCATAGCGTAGGTCAATTTCTATCGTCAATTAAAGCTAACAACATTTATTTGTGCATAACAATGGAAAAAAGCGAGTTTAGGGCTGTCATCAAACATCTCCATTTAAAAGGCTTAAGCCCGAAAGAAATCAAAGCCGAGTTGGATGCAGTTCATGGCACATCTGCACCTGTGTTTGCGACGGTTTACAATTGGGTGAATGAATTTAAACGTGGCCGTTCATCCACAAAAGATGAACATCGTTCAGGACGCCCAGTTGACGTGTCTACTCCTGAAATCATCGACAAAACCCACGATCTGATTTTGAACGATCGGCGAATTAAAGTGCGCGAATTAGTTGAGGCCACGGGCATATCACAAGGTACAGTCGCTTCAATTTTGCATGAAAAATTGTCTGTGAAAAAAATTTCGGCAAGATGGGTGCCGCGTTTGCTCTCAGAGGAGAATAAGCGCAATCGTGTAGTGGACTCTGAGGCTATGTTGGCACTCTTTCATCGCAATCCTGCCGAATTCCTTCGTCGATATGTCACTGTGGACGAAACCTGGATACACTACTACACTCCAGAAACGAAGAGACAGTCATCACAGTGGATTTTCAAGGGTGAATGGGCTCCGAAGAAGGCAAAAACTGTGCCATCGGCCGGCAAGGTGATGGCCACGGTCTTTTGGGATTCGCAGGGCATCATTTTTATCGACTACTTGGAAAAAGGAAAAACAATAACAGGAGCGTATTACGCGTCGTTATTGCAACGGTTAAGCGAGGAAATCAAAGAGAAACGCCCCCATCTGAAGAAGAAAAAAATCCTCTTGCATCAGGACAATGTACGTTTGCACACCTGCGCTGTTTCCATGGCCAAAATTGTGGAATTGAGAATGGAATTGTTGCAGCATCCCGCTTATTCACCAGATTTGGCCCCGAGTGAATATTTTCTTTTCCTCAATCTGAAGAAATGGCTTGGCGAACGACGGTTCACTTCCAACGAGGACGTCATTGCTCAAACGGATGAGTATTTTGCAGAACTTCCGAAATCCTATTTTTTGGACGGGATAAAAATTTTGGAAAAACGGTTAGAAAAGTGTATAAAGCTAAAAAGAGATTATGTTGAAAAACAAAAAAAAATTTTTTTTAAAAACAGTTTTTTTCCATCTTTTTCTAAGGACTTATTGAACAACCTTCGTATATTCAAAATATTGTCATATAGTTTTTAATGTATTACGTTTTATTATTTTTAAATATTAGGAAATTTTCTAAAATACTCTAACTTTCCATAAATCAATCCTTTCATATTTTGTATAATAATGAAAATGATTTATTAATAATATATTAAATAAGAACGTATGCACAGAATATTAATGTATCGTATAAATTAAACTGAAAACACTTGTAAAGATACATGAGCAAATTTACAAATTTATTTAGATACTTGTATATGTGTTACACATACACATTAAATAAAAAATTCAACTGTGACAAAAGGTATGATCATAAGAAATAACCAAACATTATTAATAAGATTTATAATATTTCATATAGAATATTGAACTCCTGATAATATTGGGATATTGATTTTTAATAAATACATTTAATAGTTAATCAATACTAATTATAATGACTACATGTGTACATTAATTATTATTGAATAAACAGAAAAGGATCAGATATTATTGAATAGATAAAATTCATAATATTTACTGAATATTATACTGCATATCAGATTTATACGAAATTATCTATAGTAACACTTAATATGTTAAGCAAATTTTTTAAGAGAAAATTATCTATCGAAATTAACAGAAAAATTTTCAAAATTTGTACAATCTAATAATACTTGTACATACATGTATATATATACATATATATATAAAGTTTTGATTATTTTGATTTTTGTTTTGTTATAAAATCACCTTTATAAAACGGTATAAAAAAAAACCATAATATAAAATGGTTTAAAAAAAGAGAAAAAAATCTTATTATTGACCGAATATAAAACTACGAAAGTATATTAATCGCTTAGTACGAATTAGTGTACATACAAATATGTACTCGTTTTTGCACATATTGCATAATAAATTTGAATCGACACCAAAAGATAAAATGAAGATACTTCCACTTGACCGAGGCCACTATATACCATATGGTTTCAGTGCCTAATATTCTCAAGCATTTCATTTTATTTAACGTCTCCAAACAACCACTAATATGAAGTAACGTGAACAAGTGTCAATAGGGATTATACCTCCAAATCATCCTTTCATACATTGGAAATTTTGCCTGTAATATATGCAGCCTCGCGTGTTTGTATTGTCGTATGTTAGGTGTTCTGAATAGTGGAAACTTTTATAAACAAATATATACCATATAGTGGCATGCTTAAAGCTTCAAAAATTCTGAAATTATGTTTGGGTTTTTCTATATATGCTTTTACATATGGACATTTATACATACATACATTATTAATGTTAATTTTATTATATATGCGCTCGTTATTTTCATTAGATGTGAATAAGTATTTCATATCACTATTGGTAACACTACAATATTTGAAAAAGAAAACAAGCTCAAAAATATTTAATAAAAGAAAATAAACATCAAAATAAAATGACAGAAAAAACTTTAATTTGGTATATTTCTCTTGCGTGTATCGATTAAACATGTGTCCCATAATGATAGTAACTATCATCTACTAATTATATGGAAGAATGGAGTAGAAATGCAACGTTTTTCAGAATTATTCAAAATTATTCTCAGTTTTAATTACATAGTTTTTATATTTACTTTACCAAAAAATTTTTCAAAATACAAAATTTCTTATATGTGTGCCGTACCCGGCTTTATTAATTTCACAATAATTTCAGCTTTTCTTTTAAATATCATTCGAAAGCTGGTTATTGAGTTTTAGACTCGATTTAAAAAAAAAAAAAACTATATTTTATTTGTCAAATTTTTAAGATAATTTCAAAAATTTTTGAAATTTAAATCACAACACACAATTACACTGACCGGAATTCATAGATTCGAACCGCAAAATGAAATATTTCGTGAACATAACCACTATCACAGGATATGGAATATTATTATTGTTATAATTAAGCACAGCAAATATTATTAATTTTTTTAACAAATTTAATTTCTTATCACATTTTTTTTAAATTGTTAATATATATTTTTTTGTTTATGTGTTAAATATTATTCAGTAGACAGTTAAAATATTACCAAAATTAACATTTTATAAATTATAAACTATTGGACCGCACTTAATCGTTTTTTTTTTCATTTAGAATTAATTCAATATATAACATTGAAGGAGTTTTCGTTTTTTGGTTGCAATTTAATTTTAATTCTTAAGGAAAAGAAAAAAAAGCTTAGCCTAAGCTTTGTAAACACAAACGGTACACACAACACACAAAATTGCGAACAGCAAGTTGACACTGCGAATATGAAAATGCACACCGGCACGACGCGTCAACAACAACTTTTTTTTGCAGGAGCAGCAAACCCAATTGCGCTATCATCGTGAATACTATGCGCTGCGTTAACATTTGTTGTGAAGGCAACTGTAGAGGCGAGACAAGTAAATAAAATAATTTCATACGCAATGTAACGATCAAAATTATTTAAAAAACGATTTATTAACGATGATATTGTCAATTAAAAAACTGATTCTAATACAAATAAAATGAAAACTATCGTATTTTATATAAAATAATACATTTACTTAGTTAAAATCTCTTAACATAATTGGTACTTAATGTATTCTTAATTATTTTATATTTTTAAATATAAAATAATTAAGAATACATTAAGTACCAATTATGTTAAGAGATTTTAACTGAGTAAATTTCAATGAATTTGCTTTTACAACTATTAGTTTTGTAGTCAAATGTATAATAGTCAGTATAATCAGAGTGTCTGCAACTGTGTATTGAACAAAGTTCGAAAAATAATATATTAAAAGCACTTACCTGCTGACGGCAAAGTCGTTAAGCTGCTTGGAGCTGTGGGCTCGTCGTCAGATGATGCCATACTTTCCCCAGTCAAATGCGTGGGTGTTGGTGCCTAATTGTGTTGCTGTGATTCCCCACTACGTCTTACTAACGTTCGCTATGCACGAGTTTATTGTAGGCCACAAGCGATGACTTGTTGGAACAGTTCGGCCTTGTGGCAACAGAAGTGTTCGTAGGCCTAATAATTAAGCATTAAAAGCCATAGTATTCCTATTAAAAGCTGTTGAAGTAGTAGTAGTACTAGTAACTGTGGTAGTAGTAGTTATATTGTAAGTTCGTGGTAGGATAATATTGTATATAAAAAATATGAAGCTTTCCCGCTCAGCTAGTGGTGGGCTTTTTAGACTTTTCTTTTCGCGACTGCACACACGAGCAAAAACAATAATTCTGTTTCACTGTAAACAAAAAAAAATTACTGACATTCGAATTATTATTTTCTGTTAATGTATTAGCTATGGTGACAAAATAATATTTTTGTTCGATTTTTTTAATTTATGCTCGGATGCATCGAATTAAGCAACAAGATTCGAATATGCCAGAATTTATGTGTCACCCACGTATTAAATAAATATGCGCATAATCTACTGTTATTTGAATAATCTGAAAGAAATTCAGTCTCATATATTAAAATATTCTCCATTAAAATCAATTTTTATTTATTTACTTATCTTTGTCATCAAACTTATTAATTTTTATTCTCTTTCAAAATTAAAAACGAATTTTGAATTTAACAAAAAATTTCTTTCTTATTATGAATATTATTAAAATATGTACAGATATTTCTTCAAGTATATATAATTTAAATTTATTAATAAGATTGCTTAAACTTGAAAAAATTGTCGATTAAACAACAAATTTTAGGTCAATAATTTTTTTAGCAAAAATTAAAAAAACGGTTGAATAAATTTTTTTTAAAAAAAAATCTAAAAAAATATGTTTGCATTGGAAAAGTTATAGAAACACCGGTCTTTTCTTGGAATGAAAACAGTCGGTAATGCAGTATTTCTCATTAAAATATAAAACCTTACAAAAGAATACAAATGTCATTTTGACACTTCCCGAGTTGGTGTTTTCCTTTATCCACTGTTTTCTTCACGTCCTATTAAATAAGTAATATCAACTTTTTCAGCTATGTTATTTAATAGATTTTATAATATATCAAGAGTACGTGTATCCGATGTTTTTTTTAATAAACATTTTAACAATAATTCTATTATTACATAAGATATTGCATTGTAAACATATCCATACCTCTTTGCGGTGTTGTCAAAAGCTGACGAAAGTTGAGGAGACCAATGGGATCCGTCGTATTATCTTAAATGATGTTAAAACTAGGTACACTCACTAATAAAAACAAAATTTTGAAAATTTTCGAACTATATATTTATGGCAGTAAAACGTGAAATCATTGTAAACTAGAATAACGTTTGCGTATAGTAGTTATTGTAATTGATGTTATTAATAATTTGTACGTTTAAAATTTTTAGGAATTCATTATCTATGCCCATGATGGAAAATATTTACAACGATTTAACATTAAATCTTGACGATAGAAATTTGCGTTGTATTGTTTTAGAAGCGGAAGGACCTGTCTTTTCTGCAGGCCATAATTTAAAGGAATTAGTTAGTTTCTTGTTGATTCTATAAGCAAGCGTTATAGCTAAATTCGTTTGTATTATTGAAGGTGCCCGAAAATGGTTTCGATTTTCATTTGAAAATATTTGAGAAATGTTCAGAAATAATTGGTGCCATATTGAAAGCTCCAGTGCCGGTTATTGCTAAAGTGAACGGTTTGGCGGCAGCTGCAGGATGCCAATTGGTAGCATCTTGTGATATTGCAATTTGTACTGATAAAAGTACATTTTCCACTCCAGGGTAAGAGAATATTACTAATAATTATTATTCTATAAACCAAACTATCATCAATATAATACAATGAAATCATAGTTTTATATTTTCAGAGCCAGTTTTGGAATTTTTTGCTCCACTCCTGGTATTGCTGTATCTAGGGTCGTGCCAAGAATGAAGGCACGTCAAATGCTTTTTACAGGCTTACCCATTTCAGCTCAAGAAGCATATACTTTTGGTAAATTCTATTGATTTTGTTTAATTCTCGATAAGAAAAAATTGTTGCTTTTAGGTTTAGTTAGTTCTGTTGTTACCAGTGATCATCTTGATAATGAAATAGAAAAAATCTGTAATGCTATTAAATTGAAAAGCCGCAGCGTTATACAACTTGGAAAAGAATTTTTCTACAAGCAGATTGAAATGAATATCGAAGATGCATATAAAAGTGGTGCAAATGTAAATGATGAATTTTGTTCTATAAATTTTAATGTATTTTTTTTTTAAATTCAATTCTGTGTTAAATTCTAGACTATGGCTCATAATCTTTCATTGGAAGATGGTAAAGAAGGAATTCGCAGTTTTGTTGAAAAACGGAAACCTCAATGGAAACATTGATTTTAATTGCATTTTTTTTTTCGAAAAATTGTTAATCATATAGTTGATATATATATATTTTGTAAAACAAATTTTGTCTATTTTTCATAATAAAATTTTTCTACAGAACTTTTTAATTCATTTGTCAACCTTGTCGCATTCATTGGTTATTTCCTGCAATAAAATCAGAATCATTTATTTTGTCAAATTTGTCAATAATTTATTTAATTGTAGATTTATCGGATTTCTTATGCGCTCCTGATTTTTAAATTATTTGTAATTAATTCAACAATAAACCATACAAATGCTTTTTCAAAGTGTCATATTTTGAGGAATATTGTTTATTAATAAAAACCTTACAACAGTAGTTCGTTTTCTGTACTTGCCACTTGTTGAATTACAACTTGTTGAATAACGTTCGAATATGCTAGATGATCCTCTTCTTTAATTGCTAACGATATATTCAGGCCTTAGTATATTATGAACGCACTAAAGAAGCTTTTAGCATAAAATAGTGAATAGAGAGGACAATTGAATATTTGGACTTATGAAACAGATTAAGAAGAATTTGCTGCAATAAAGACACTAGATTATAGGGTTCAATTGGAAATTACCTATTCAATAGAAATTAAAAATTTATCTTAAAATTTTAAAAATAAATATATAAATTATCTTCTGTAAAATCTCTACTTTCTTATCAAAATAAAAAGCAAGTATAAAATTTCTATTATAATTCTTATAGTCATATTAAATAAATATTATTATGACGACATTTATGATTAAGTTTAAATTGATATTTCGTAGTATTTACTATTACTTTTGTACACTTGCTTTTATATTATATACTTTTTTTTATACAACTTTACGTTCATTCTAGTAATTTGAAACTTTAAAGAGATTTATGAAATTGTGAAATTACAACTCCTACAGATTTAAAATTTATCAAGTTTCAAGGTTTTTAGTTCTCAGTTTTCCAGAGAAATTCATCAGAATTGGTTGGTTTTTTTCCCCCAAATACAATAAAAGTGTTAATCAACAAAATACTAAGTTTAGGGAATAGTAGAATAACAATTTAAATTATTTAGTTTCGTTTAATTTGAAAATATCTTATATAACGAAATTACGAATTAATACATTTGTAAAAATAAAATAAATTCATTACAACATTTTAGTTTTGATACAATATATGTTTGTGTGCATGTAAGAGTAAGTTAATTTTTAATAATTTTTGTGGGTATTTTGTCTTGCTGATTTTATGTCGAATTTAAAGAAAAGAAAAACTTGTTGTTTTTTAAGTGAACAATTTTTTTATAACAAGATTATTATTATTATTATTATTTTTTTTTAAATTTTGTTATATATTTTTATTTAGTTGTGGTAAATTATAATGTTATTGTTTAATATGAAATGTTATTGAATTTTTTTAAATATGGTATATAAAAAAGAATCTTTTTTAAGTTTAGTATTTGCAGTTTAGTTTTTAGCATTACTATTTATTTCATGTGATTAGATTTTATGATCATAATATTGTTTTTTTATTTGTATTCATCCTGTATTTTGATGATGTATAAATTCTTTTTCTGCTGAAGAAATTTGAAGATTTTTACTTGTTAATTTTCTGATTTTGCTCTTTTTATGTTTTTTCTTTCTTTTCCTTTGTTTTTAATTAATAATAGTAGCTATAATTTATAATAATAATAAAAGATGGATTATTTTGTTTGTTGTCTTCTTTTTCCATATTAAATTTCCTTAAACTTCGGTAACAGGCCTCTTTTCTATCCAGGCTTTAATTGGTTCAATTGCATGTACAGATTCGATGAGTGCTTTCAGACCAGGATAATTTTCAATCAAATCTTTCTTGCACATATAGTTAATATAATCCAAAATGCCCGCAAAATAAATATCAGCCCAGGTTAACTAAAACAAAAACAAACAAAAAAATACAAAAATGAATAATTTAATTATTTTAAAAATTGTTAATCAAAATATCGGCCGATATATGAAACGATGTCATGACTTCTGATATATCATGATTTGTGCATATGTATTGATATGATATCGTTTATCAACCCCATAATAAGATAAAAAAACCAATGAACGAATATAAATAAAATAATTTCACGAATAAAGTGTGGAATAATTGAATTTTTTTTTGTTGGTTTTAATGTTTTTTTTTTTTTTTTTTTTTTTTGTTGATGATGTATAATTTACTTTTCCAAGCGCTAGATGTCCATTATTATCTTTAGTAGTCGCTTCCAATTTTTCCAAATAGAATGGAATGACTTCAGTATTTAATGTGACCATTTTTTTCTCTTTAATTTCATCTTCTGGTTCATATGAGACGACTGCAATTTCTGTATTCATTAAAATTCTAAATTAATCACAAAAAATTCATCATGCATTTCACACATTTTTCAGTACTTAGACGAAAATCATTGATTGTATCGACAACAATGTCAATTTGTAGATCTTCCCATGGATCACCACCATTCAGTCCGACTTGTCTACCTAAATAACGTGCCATTGAAATGCTCTGATGTACACGTCTGCCATCAACTTCCAGAACTGGCATTTGTCCCATTGGCATTGCTATAGTTGCACAAAAATAAAACACAAATTATCGAACATTACAATTGGTTTTTATACGCAAAGAGAATAAATACAATAACAACAAAAAATCCAATCTTCTTTGAAAAATAAATTTAATTTTATTGAATTGCTTTTTTACAATAACCTAAAAGCAAACAGAAAAACTCTTATTAATGAAACCCTATTTTTTTAAATAATACTAATTAGTTTTTAATTTAAAAAAAAAACTCCTCCTCCTCTAGTATCTAATACCCTTTGAATATGTTCACATAGGGGAAGTTTTTTATCTTTTTTGCATATTTTCTTTTACTTTCGAGTTAAAACATGATTTAAGGCGAACGTTCAAATTCATTTGCTATTACCATAAAAAAAAGATAGTTTTTATATTGCAGAATTTTTCTCTCAATATTTTGGGGAGTTTTTAAAAATAGCTTTTCTTTAACAAAAAAATGACTAGAATTTATAAATTCATAACTAGATATCATAATTAGAATTTTAAAAATTAGAAAATTGTTCATTTAAAAAAAGTACTTTGAAAAATATATTCACCAAAAAATTGAAAAAAAATCTTACAGATGAGTATCCTTTTTTATAGATTAGTATCCTCTGTTATTAGCAATGATATCTAATATAATAGAATTTCTTATCGATATTTTAAAAAAAAAAAATTATAGGCTACCTAATTTGTGCTTCGGATAATAAAATTATATAAAATATATTAAAAATTAAGATTTTGACAAAATTCTAATTTTAATAAGATAAAAAATTAATATATTAAAATATAACATTATTCAAATGGCAGCCGTAACTTTTGAAATGACTTTTCCGCACATAATTGGTCCTTAAATACACTAAAATATTTTCTTTTTGAGTAGCTTTACAAGAATAACTTGGAGGCCAATTAGTAAAATCTCGAAATTACACGTCCTATGAACTTTTTTAGGCAATAACGCTGAAATTTATCGTGTTGTGCGACTTTTTGATCAAATTGAAATCTTTAAGTGCAGATAGTCAATTATCGGGTATACAATGGCTTCTCCATAGTCACATGTATTTTTAGAGCACCACATGAGACTAGCATAAATTCCTTTAAATGCCCAAAATAGCTACGTTATAATCACATTTGTAAAAAGGAGGAATAATTATATTTATAAAAAGTTTCTACAATTTTATTGCATTATTTAAATTATACATAATATAAAATGGCTAAATAATATTATCTAAAATTATATATAAATTTAACAACTGACAAATGACAGAGTCTCTTATACTCGTACATCCAAAATTACAAAATGGATAATTCGTTAATTAGCAAATGGCTCAAAGATATCTGTTTACTGGAAGTCACATATTGTTTAAATTTGCGTTATGCAATCTGCATTGAAAGTCCTAAATTTCTGTTAATTTACCATAATTTTAGTTAACCAATTTTATTCAATATTAAAAAAATTATCTTAAATTAGTCGAAATATTCTTAGTAATTACAAATCGTTTCAAAAGTACAAATTATATTATTTGTAAAAAAAAAATATTTGAAAATAGTTTCTTTTTAATAAAAAAAAAATCAGAATCGACACTTTTGATTTCTACTCAACATATTCAATTACAGATGGTCAGTTCCCAAATCATTATTCTATTCAATTTGTAATGATTTGCAATTATTTCAACGGGAATGTAGTGGTTTAATAGTCGATATCAAATAAATTTACAATGAGAATTGATTTACCTTTTTTTACTTTATTGATTATATAACAATTGTTTTTAATAATATATTAAAAACTCGTTTTATATTTTTATTAGTATTGTGTCTTGTGCATACATTATTACGTTCATAATATTGTAGATTGAAATATTTAGAAAATAAATTTTTATTAATTGTTTGATAATTTTGAAGAAATTCTTAAGAAAAACATTTAGATATGATTCACCTATTAGAATAGATTTCACAACATACATAAATAAATAAACTCTATAAAAAGTGTTCTTAAAATAAAAACAACTTTTTTTTTTGCCCCTAAAATAAAAATAATCGATATCGTGTCAATAGTTTGCTAGATAAATTCATTCGTAATTATTTTTAGAGTTAACAACCTGTGCTTATTGGTTTTATTTTTTATTTTTCTTTACCAAATAATTGAAACATTTGCTGAAGTGTTAATTAAAAATAAAGTTAATGAAGAAATTTAATACACGCACGGAAATTATCTAAAAAAAAAAAAATCTATCGAATTCATCAATTTACCATTTACTTTGTGATGATTGCCACATTATTGGGGTTCTGACAATGAACCTTGACAACACACGAGTAGTTTTCTCAAATTGATTCGATCACTTTGAGTATATCACTTTTCTACTTGTACATTTGGGTGACACACTTTCGGATGCACATTTTCTTCTATTTAATTTTAAATCTATCTAATCCCTCTCATATTATGTAGTTATTTGATCATATATTTTTTGAGTGTTAAAATCTTAGATTGGATTCGATTTAATGGAATAAGATTTATTAGGTAGAAAAAGTATGTACTTACTTGGTTTTAATGCTGGCCATTCGTCACGAGTTACTCTGACATCTTCGTATTCAAGTCCGCCATATGCAAAAAGGAAACGCAAAGGTTCAGCCAAAGCTTTAACATTGAAGTAGAAAAGGGTATAGTTATGTTTGACTGGTTCCGTTGGTGCTGCTGGTGCTCCATCAGCTGGAGGTGCTCCTTCTGCTGGTGCTGCTGCGTCTGCGGGCTTAGCTTCATCGGCCATTGTACTATTATATTATTACTATAAGCAAATTTCTCATAAATAATTTTAAACTTTTTTTTTAAATGAGAACAATTTAATTAAAAAATATTCAAAATGAAAATATAAATTTAAAATTTTTTTTTGCAATTATTTTTACACACTCTTAAATTTTTGGGAATTTTTTTTTTATTTATTCCTATTAAGTTAAATAAATAAATTAAAAAAAAAATTTCTGAATAATTAATTATTATTCAGAAATTAGTTCAAATTTTATAAAAATATAAAAAATAAGCTAATCATCTTATCATTACAAAATTATCTTTTAAAAGAAATTCTAATAGAAATTAAAAAAAAAAAAAGAACTGTTTAATATAATTTTTATTGCGTTTATTATTTTCAAAAATATATAAATTATATTATATCAGAATTATTATGCATATTTAAATTAGTTACAAAAGTTACTCGTATATGAAGAGATTTATTTGGACTGGTCCATATTAGTGAATAATTCATTAGAAGTTTTATTAATTGCTCTCAAGATAAAGATGTTCAAGTAATTTATTTGTATAGCCCCCGGATTTGATTTAATCATTTCAAGTGAATCTTTTATAATAGAAATTGTTTCATTAAAAATTATTTATGGGTATACTCTTTCTATAACATTCTTATATGCATCCATCCCAGAGATAAATAAATAAGAAATATTTTTGCAATGTTTCATTCATTTCAGAGATAATTGCTTTTATGAATACATTTTTAACATGGTTGTTATAATTTATTTCCTTTTCATAAAATTAAGGACAGTAGTTTTTAAAAAAAAAAAAATTGTTAATATATATTTTGATAAAATATATTCCAAAAAGATAATTTTTAAACGAAAAGAAAATTTTAGAAATTATATATGAGCATTTTGAATTTATATAAAGATAAGAACAACAAATAAAGTAATTTTATTATTAAGATTATAAAGTAATAAAAAACACGATTTTAAATATAAATAATATTCAACAATTCAACTTGGAAGGCATTAGTTTCATAGTTTTTAAATTATAAAAATGATGCCTAAAAGTTGAACTGTTGTATATCACAAGCAGATGAAAAATAATCACAATAGTAAAGATATTATTTATTATCCCTTTTTTAATTAAAATATTAACTTATTGAGGTATTTCTATATAGTAAAATTTATTATCATACTAAAAATACAAATATGGTCACTGCATTCCAGTTATTTTTATTAAGTTATGGCTGTGAAACTAAGTAAAATTATTTACTAATTTGGGGAAAATTTTTCAAATATATAAATTTTTATATATAAATTATAAATTTTTTTTTAACCTCAACTCGTATATTACGAGTATTACTTTATACTTTATGAAGAATAAGTTCAAAACAAGGCATTGATGATATAATCGAATAATATATTATCTTTCATACAAATTAGGAAATATTAACTAATTTAGTTTGAAAAAAAAACCATATTATTTGAGAAAAAAGTGTTAGTTTTAGTAAATTTTTTTTAAAAGGTGGAAAGTTTTTGAAATTGAGGAAAATTTATATAAAAAATTTTTTATTGCAATAGATGAAATTCTATTGGTTTTATGACGACTTAAAAAATGTTAACTCTCTTCTTAACTTGTTCAATTATTAAGAATTTTTATTATTTTTTTATTTTTTTTTATTATAATTAAAGTATTTATTCAAGTAAAGTTTGAGTAATTCTAGGCTATACTACTTAAGTTCGTGTTTAGGAAAAACTAAATATCAGTTAGTTGGGAAAATTGTGAAAAACTTGTAAAAATTTATATGCATTATAAAAAAATAAATAGCAATAATTTTCGTAAAGTCCATGCAAAAAATATTAAAAAAAGTATTAAAAATTTTATAAAATCAATCCTAAACGAGTTGTTTATACAAATTTTTAAACTATTTTTTATATATTTTCATGATATAAAAATAAATTATTTTTAATTATAGTAAAAAAAAAAATAGTAATCATTTTTAATAATAACAATTATAAAAAGGGAAATAACATTTAAAAATACTATATTTGTGATAATATTTTTTTATCATTTGGGGAAATATTATCGAATAATGAAACATTATCACGCAAAATAATAAACAGAAAAATATTTTATCAAATCTAAAATATAAAAAGTGGAAATTTTTATCGACATTTTTTTAAAATGAAAATACGCTTAGTTTGAGTAGAAATTTAATTTAGTTTTTATTTCGATTGAAACTGTTAAAAAGATAGTTTTATAGAATCGAAAATTGTGCAATTATTTTTTGTCAATAAAATTAGTAAAAGTAATTAAGTTTTATTTCTAGTTTTTTAAATAAAACAATTTTTTTAAAAAAAATATAATAACATTTTATAACATACAGAATAGTGTCGTTTTTATTTTATTCTTCAGTTCTACAGAATAACGCATTTATTTCGAAATATTTAAAAAAAAAAACTCTCGCAAATTTTTAAGAAAAATCATTTTTTTTTGAATTTTTATAAACGGTAAAATCTAAAAAAAAAATTGTTAGCAAATACAGTAAGTGATATTAGTGATAGTTTTCATATTATAAAAATGCAACTAAAAACGGTGTTGTTAATTTTCTAATTTAATTTAAGTAATAAATATTTTTAAAACTATATGTAATTTAATAAATTCGCATAAAATAATATAAGAAATCGATTTATATATAAACCGGTTGACTCTACGAAATAAGAGTAAACTAGACCGGTTAAGTGCCATGGTCTTAAAAATTGAAGGTCTTTTTTGTACATCTTCCAATAAAAGGGCGGTGTCTAGAAATTGTCCATCACTTATTTGCGAATTTTAATTCAATATTACTATATATATTTCTTAACAATTTAAATAGAAGAATCGTCAATTTAATGTTCCATTGAAGCTTAAAATTGCGCACTTATTAAGTACATCCATACAAGTACTGTTGTAGTCTCTATCTTATATTATATAACAAAAGGGGTATATCATTATTTATTGTCTGGATTTTTATGCAATTCATATATTATATAAAATTTTTATATTTATCCATAGTTTTTTCTCTATATATAAATGAACAAGAACAAAACAATTTTTGTGCAATGCTCATTGACCAATAATTATCCACTATTAAATATGAATCTTATCAAAAAATAAATATTTAAATATGAATATTGTCACTAATTATACAGATTTGATAACACTTGTTTCTGGGCAATAAAATCTTTTTGGAATTCCATCTGTATAGTTTTTTTTTGTCTTTTGGCACTCACATTAAGTTGAAGTTAATTTTTCTTTTAGCAATTATTCCCACTAAACTAACAGAAACGTAATTTATTATTGGTGAAAAAATATTTAAAAAAAAAATTAACAAACAAATTATAGAATAGTGAAAAATATCCGTAAATTATTTTTTTGCTATATCGCACAGCTTATAATTGATATTGAGAGCTTCTTACCTGTGGTATGCTGAACCTTGCAGTGAATTTGAACGAACTACGCGTGCCAAACGATCCCAATGTACCTTATATATATGACACAAATACTGCTAAATCTTGTTCGAGAAAGTCGCTCTCTTTTCCATACACTACTCTTCTGCCAAATCGGACAGCTAAAATGTAAAATATTCTAATGCATTCTCATACGTATTTGCCATTAAACCTAATCTAATAAGTCCGAAACTTATTGTATGTAGTCAATAAAGCTGGTGTCCATCACTGTGTGGTCACTTTATCGATGTGTCAATTCAGAGCCATTGATTATGTGCTACGTAGATTATATTGTTGGCTATCTTTATGGGAAAACATGAACACCTATCAACAGGCAGTTGACGTTGTATTAAGAAGCTATTTTATAGTGTTCGATATAATTTTATAGAAAATAGCCGCCGCTACACATTCAAAAGCTTGTCTTATCAAGTAGCTTGGATTTTTGCTCTCTTTGTGAATTTTTTAAATTTTAAATCAGAGAGCACAAACAGCTTTTATATCTCTTAATTATCAATTACGTATCGTCGTATGCATGAATACATGTCTATTTAAATATGTGCATATAGTATACGGTATCGCATACAGTAAAAATGTTAAATTTTTGAGGTCAACTCGCCGACGTAAGCTCATTCGATTGTCCGTCTGTGCATTCCTTAAGGTTGCAACACAAGGTGTACTATATCAACGGTAGCTACAAGGTAATGAAATAATTTATGAAACTGCATCGACTTAATTTTCCCTTAGTAAATATTATTTTTATATATTTAATTTTGGGTAAATTGTCGAATATTTTTTGTATATTGTCAGACGTTGTATTTATTATAAAGAAATTTTTACAAAATCTTCAAAACACTCGTAATTGATCGATTGCAATTGAAGACACCGCTGCAAAAAGGAGGCAGCTCCATTTTTTTTGGCGATTTTTTTTTACAGTGGATATAAATTATTCCAAAGCTGCTCTATCAATCAGTGGAAAAACGAGGCAGCTGCATTAATTCACTGTAGAAATATAAAGGATATGTAGACGGCCCCTTATTGAATCCCGTCCAAAAAGGAGGCAGCTCGGAGCTGCCTCGTTTTTGCACTGAATGAACATGCATGATAAATGCTTGCAATAGTTTATAATTTCATATCAATGTGAAAAAGGATCTTGTAACTGAAAAAGAGGTGCACGAGAAAAAAGCATAATATTTCTATACAAAAATGAAAGAAGACACCGCAGAAATTTCAGAGAACAAGGATGAGATGGAGCTGTTACGAGGGTCGTTCAATAAATCCTTAGAAAAAGATGGAAAAAACTGTTTTTTTTTAAAATAATCTCCTTTCAACTCTATACACTTTTCCAACCGTTTCTCCAAAATTTTTATCCCGTACAAAAAATAGGATTTCGGAAGTTCTGCAAAATACTCATCCGTTTGAGCAATGACGTCCTCGTTGGAAGTGAACCGTCGTCCGCCAAGCCATTTCTTCAGATTGGGGAAAAGAAAATAGTCACTCGGGGCCAAATCTGGTGAATAAGCGGGATGCTGCAACAATTCCATTCTCAATTCCACAATTTTGGCCATGGAAACAGCGCAGGTGTGCACACGCGCATTGTCCTGATGCAAGAGGATTTTTTTCTTCTTCAGATGGGGACGTTTCTCTTTGATTTCCTCGCTCAACCGTTGCAATAACGACGCGTAATACGCTCCTGTTATTGTTTTTCCTTTTTCCAAGTAGTCGATAAAAATGATGCCCTGCGAATCCCAAAAGACCGTGGCCATCACCTTGCCGGCCGATGGCACAGTTTTTGCCTTCTTCGGAGCCCGTTCACCCTTTAAAATCCACTGTGATGACTGTCTCTTCGTTTCTGGAGTGTAGTAGTGTATCCAGGTTTCGTCCACAGTGACATATCGACGAAGGAATTCGGCAGGATTTCGATGAAAGAATGCCAACATAGCCTCAGAATCCAGTACACGATTGCGCTTATTCTCCTCTGGGAGCAAACGCGGCACCCATCTTGCCGAAATTTTTTTCACAGACAATTTTTCATGCAAAATTGAAGCGACTGTACCTTGTGATATGCCCGTGCTACTTACAAAAAAAAATCTTTACCGACACTACGAGCGCAATTTCTTAGATTTTCTAAGGACTTATTGAACGACCCTCGTAGCTTTCGATTTCCAACAAAATATGCATCTCCCACATGTAACTAGTGGTGACGTTTTCTTTAAACGGCAACTGTGGGAATATAACTTTTGCATTTTTGCAGCTAGTTCTAGGAAATTTCATGTATGATGAAACCATAGCCAAGAAAGGAGCTAATGATGTGGCAAACTTTTTACACTATTTTCTTGAGAACTTTTTAGCACCAACAGTCAGAAAAATACAATATATCTTTATTCCGATAACTGCAGCTCACAAAATAAAAACAAAATCTTGGCTCAGTACCTTTATACACTTCTTGCAAATACTAACAGATTTTCTGAAATAATACACAGATTTCCAGAACCGGGGCACAGTTTTCTTCCTTGCGAAAGGAGTTTTGGATTAATCGAAAAAGAGAAAAGAAAACGGGAAAGGATCTATTTGCCAGAAGAATGGGTTCAACTGGTTAAAAATACATGCCGCAAATTTATAGTAGTTCCAGTTTTCCAAGATATGATTTTTAGATTTCACTGGTCATTTTAAAGGGGCTTTCAACACAACCGTTTCAAACAAAAGGAAACAAAAATTTGGGATATCTTCCTACCGTGTCATGGCGCATACAGCAAAAGGCGTAGAATGCAGCAGTGTTGCCTCTGGCTTGCTAAAGGACTTGTTTCTACATCTCACTTCTACTCTGGGCCGTTACCACTTAAGCACCCCAAATATCTACATGTCCGAGAACTCGCAACAAAATATGTGCCCCCAGACTGTATGTGGTTTTATGACCAGCTGAAGAGGCAAGAAGAAGAGCAAACTGTTGGGCACGAAGAAGATAGCTTAACAGACTAATGTAATGTTACTTTATTAACTACTTTTGAAAAAAAATTGTTAATACATAACTTGAAATTTATTATTGACTTGTTTTTCGCATCCTTCGGTGCAAAAAGGGGGCAGCTCCATCGAATCCACAGAATTCGTAGTGATACAGTATTTTGCTTCTCCTAAAAAAATTAGTAAAATGGAGCTGCATCCTTTTTGCAGCGGGGTCTTCAATTTTATAAGATACGATTATAATGTAAATTTCTAATAGATATTTCACATAAATATGGATAGTATTATGAAAAATCATTTAAAATATCAATAAATCCATAAATATTCTCTTTTATTATAGACCTATTTTTCTCTCATTACCAGTTAACTACTATCCAACAGTGCCACTGATCATATTATTTCCAGATTTTTATATTTTTATATATTGTACTGTACAGACATTTGATCCTGTATGACATCTTTGGTTTATTTTAGAAACTTAAATGACCACTTCCGCGTATGTATTCCATCATCATTAAATCCTACCTATCAGAACAATATATTCAGATGTCTAAAAATGTAGGATTTGGTGAAATATCTCCTATTCTCGATTTTGTTCCTGAAGATCGTATCCTAAGTCCTATATTATAAAACATTTATACTTGTGCTATACCTTCGAATACAAACTGTTTAACGCGACACTGTTTAACTTACACTGTTTAGGTTATCGGTTTCAGGTTATCGGTTACACTCCTCTATGACGTCCTTACAAGTGTTTTCTGATATTGCAGAACGAAAAAGCAGTTTCATAGACTTAGATTACGTGGAAATGAGGCTTTATGAACAACAGATATCCCGTCCTCCGACAAAAATTCTTTACGTTGTCATGGTAAAGAATCTAAGTGTCGGTAATGTCCAATTTAGCGCGAAGACAACTTTTCCTAAGTCTTCCATCAGCTTTAATGTAGATCGATGGTTTAATTTCACAAAAGCCCTCGATCATTCCACCCTTTTATCAGTATTTAAAAGTTGAAGTCCGCGCCCTTCCAAAAATGCTTTATGCCACCAAAGACTTGGTGCCCTTGATAAATAAATGTGCCCCATTGTAAATTTTCGTAAGTTAAAATTTTTTGTTGCAAATATTTCTGTTTGTAAGGCATTATAAAAACATAAGTTCACTTATTACGCTGTATAGGGTCACATAGTTGAAACTGGTGATGTACGTCTAGGAAAAACTAACGTTCAAACCGTAGATTTGAGGTATTACCAGATTGCCCACAGTGACACCAGTCTCATTACTGTTCTGCCACATTTTGTAACTTTAAATAATTCTTGAAAACACATTGATTACCTACCTACAAGACTGGTTCTGATAGTAGAAAATCATAGTGAATGAGCCCTAAGAACAGTATTGTAACACAAAAAGATTATTTGTGATACTTGAGAACCCGCACACAATATTGAATCCAGCTAAACCGACAAGTTCGGCCATTTTGAATGTTCAGTTAATTTTTGACAGCTGCTTTGCTTGCACGTGTTTTGGCTCGTCTTCGATTTTTGCCCATTCCAAAAAATGGATCAAAAAATCTGTTTTGGGAATAAGAAAAAGTGGCTGCGGCATTATTTGCACTATGGTGTGTTGTTTTTGGCAAAAAATTCGCGTACAAGCACCGATGCGTGAGCAGGGACGTTATCATGGTGCCAAAGCCAATTTTTGGTCTTCCACAAATACGTTCGTTTCTGGCGGATTGCTTCACGCAACTTGCATATATCTTGCAGGTAATATTCCTTATTGACCGTTCTACCCTGTGGCAAGAACTCGTGGTGCACCACACCCCTGCAATCGAAGAAAACTGTAAGCAAAACCTTCATATTCGACCGAATTTGGGGGGCTTTTTTCGGTTTTGGCTCGTGCGGCAGCTTTCATTGGGATGATTGAGTTTTAGTTTCCACGTCATAACCATAAACCCATTTGTCACCAGTTATGACCCTCTGGAGCAAATTTGGGTCGTCGCGGACGGAGTCCAACAGCTCCTTAGCAATGTTAATGCGATGCTGGTTTTGGTCAACAATGGGCAAAAATCGAAGACGAGCCAAAACACGTGCAAACAAAGCAGCTGTCAAAAATTAACTGAACATTCAAAATGGCCGAATTTGTCGGTATAAGTGAGAGACATGAGTACCAACATAACGCCACGAAAAATCGAAAATCGAATATACGTAACCCGCGGAAATTCAAAATTCACATACCTCGTTTCTTCATTATTAATGATCTTCTTAATTTTTATTTTAATAATTAGAGTATATTTTTAAGTAATTTACCGTCTACTATTTCCAGTAGTTGAAAATTTTTTGTTGGAAAATTCATTTGATAAAAATTTATTCTCACCTCTAATATGGAACAATTGTCTTCTATGATTAAATTTTATGAAACGGATTTTTCTTCTATGAATATATTGAATAATTACAAACAATATTATAATAAAAGCCTAATTAACATTGTCATCTAGGTATATAAGTAGTTCTATTTAAATAGCATATTAATAATACAATTATAGAGAAATAAAGTATTTATTATTTTCTAATTATAGATAATTAAGTTTTAAATAGATTTTAGCTAAGATTTGATTTGAAATTTACATTTTTATAAATTATACTCGTACTTCTGATAGGAATAATCGAACTATCATTTTAATAAATTCATTTTTAACTAATATTACGAGTATGACGTGGTATTTACACATATAGGGAATATAAGTATGTTAAGATATTTAAAATCAAATCACATGAGTGCTTTAGTAAAATGAAAAAAAGAAAGAACAAATTAGCATATTTTATTTATGCATAGACTAATAATCGGAAATAATTTATATATTTTGCGTATCTAGAATGGTAAATATAAAATTTCTGCCGGCCTATTTTTAGAATTTATATGATATAATATTTTATACTACGTTGATTAAAATAATTGTAAATTACCATGAATAATAACAATGAAAATGTGTGAATAAGTATTATAGAGAAGAGTAAATATTTATTACATGAGTATATGCATAAGTATTGTATATTTGTTTATTCCAGAAATATTATAAAGAAATTTATAATATTCATAGAGCAACTGAGAATATGTAGAGTATGTATGTACGATTATTACTCCGCTAATGAAAAAATTCCAACAGCGGACAGGTAATTTTTACTCTCTTATATCAAGTTACTCCAGAGTGTACTATTAAAGTCAATTATAATATTCGCAGAAGCAAACAACCTACGCAAGTATTGAGGACTGTTTCCGATTTCAATGGAATCAAAATAACGAATGAAATCTTTTCCAGTTGACACGTCTGCCCTTAATTCATATTTATTGTTATACGATTGTTTAGCTAAAGTCTTACACTTAGAAAAATATATAACTGCAAGTGTAAGACTTTAGTTAAAGTTTTCTGTTTATTTCTCTTCCATTTATATTTTCCTTCAAAAAAAGTGGGCATATCCGTAATCTTTAAAGTAACTAAAGTTAGATTTGAGTCTAGACGATTCTAAATCCGAAAGAATATCCTAACCCAGTGCACTGTATATACCATTCGTTATTTATTCTTAGTTAATGTTCATCTCCTCTTGGTAGAGCAAATCAAACATATAATAAATGATAGTGTGTAGGTTTCATATAAGATATGATAGCGTTCTAATAAAAGGCAATTTTATGTAAAATAAAACCTTTTTCATAAGATCAGAAAAAATGAATGCACCCGTCTCTATAGAATGACTCAGCAATTCATAAACTACTCGTATTTTGTTTTAATTTTCTATCATCTTGCCAAATGACCCTATGGTCGTGGCTTTGTTAAGTGTCCTTTGGCTGATGTCGTAGGGACCTCATACAAATAAACAAACGATATTTTATTATTTTAAAACTTTTCAATAGGTATTCTATTTGTTTTGTTAAACACAATCAGTAAACATCTAAGATTGTACCTTTTATCTATAATAGGGTCATACCAATGAGGCTGATCATCGACCTACCTGATATTTTCGATATGACAGATCTTGGAAAAGACTCGATAATTTCGAGCTGACACTCATTGCCTTTTTGTTGACTTCCAAATAGCTTATAATTGCATAAAGGAAGATGGGCTCTTAAATAAAAGCAATGGTAGGATTTGGTTTTCCTAACAAACTCTTTAGTATATGGAGAATGATTTTAACAAGTATCGAATGCGGCGTAAGATCTCGAACAAATACCATATGTGTAGTGCGTGAGACCGGAGTCAATGTAGAGGGAAATGGGTCCAGGCATACCTAAAGCAAAATATATTTAGCCTTGGCAAAAATATTTGTAAGCAAATTCTCTTCAATTAAGGACAAAACCAAATATATGATTTTCTCAAAGAATCAGACACAACTACACCAGCTTAGACAAAATGTCCGATACAAATTTATAAGATCTTAATGGTGTCAACTTGAATATGTGGCCAATCTGATAGAGTTGCTTCCCTGTCTATGAAGATGCAAACTGGGAAAATAAAATATAACAAAGAGCTATATATCCTATATCGAGAAACTGATGATATCCGACAAATAAATAAAACAAGATTGAGATGGCTAGGACACTTCATTAAAAAATTAAATTTCTACGGAAACCCAGTTGGTAAACGGGAAGCGCTTCGCCGTCCATTAGCTACTATTTTATATCCTCTTTAAAAAAAAAAAACACACACAACACGCAAAATTTAATATGAATTTTTGTTTGAATGTAACTGGAATAAAATTCACCTTGTCATTCAGAAAATTTTATTTCATAAAAGATTAGATAAAAGTTATATTCACATATGATAAGAAGATAAGAAATAAAATTTATTACAGGCAAGAAAAAGCCATATAAAACCATTTTTTTATTATTATTATATAATATACTCACATTTTTTATAATGTTTAATTAAAAATATCTTTGGAGAAAATTTGAAATTATGTCGTAAGCCAATAGAAAATATGTCAATAACAAAATTAAATTGAGAGAAAACTGCAGTAAAGAAAATAATTGGTTTCTACTGCTTATTTTTAACTTTGATGGATATAATTTTTTACATTTCTACCTCTCCATTGTGTAGAATTATGAATAATAATTTTACAATACTTTTCGATAATAATTATTTGTTTTCATGCTGCTTTTAATGTTTCTAAACGGATGAATAGTATTAGCATTTCTTATCACAGAATCTGTACGCATTGAATAGGTACGAATAGTGGGTGCAGCCAAATTGCTCATCCAAAGATAATTCAAGCCAACTGAAAATAGATTCTGATTAAGTGAGATGCATTCTAAAATATATAGCATGAGGTTTTTTCTTATTCCTATAAAAAGGTAGAGAATCTGAAATTTGTGCATCAAATACTTATGTATGTAAGCCGTAACGTATTACATATATGCAAAAATGCTTAAAAATATTTTAAAATGATATCAAATCAAATTCCACATGCGATTATATACTAATTTCAAATACTAAGACACAATTTAAAATTAAAATCAATTACACACTTTATTAATACGAAAAAAATTGTTTGTTCTTTGCGTATCGATGTAAACTGCTTCATCAATAGTGTATAAATTTTTATTTTCTGTTGAGTCTAGTAATAGTATAGACTATCAATTGCGTATCTGTACAATTAGTATTTGGCTGCTCTAATCAAAGATTTTCTATTAATTTGGGTAACCTAATTAGTCAGCAGGAGATAAATTTAGCTTTGGTAATTGAAATCGTTAAAGGCTATTTAGCATTGATCGCATTTCTCTGGTTTGTTAATTACTGATTAGAATTATTCTTGTAGAATGTCACTTATGGTTAAATGCGTGAATCTACTAAATAATAGGTAATATTTTTCATTACTACTTGACTTAAACAAAAATTAAAAAAATAACATTAAGTAAATCGTAAAAAAAAATTAAGGAAAAAAGTAGGGATAGTTTTACTACGAGTATCAGTATAATTTTTTTTCTCACAAGATTAGTTTAATAATATTAGAACTAAAAGATTTTTTTGTCTTTGTTCCGATTATTTTTAATCGTCAGAAAAAAATAATGTTATATTTGAACTTTTAAATGTAATAAAATAACTAAAAAATATATATTATACTGATTTCAAATTAAAAATAAAAATTAAGTTAAAAATACAAAAGTCATGAATAGTATTCGGTTTTTCCCATACTTTTTATTGCTTGATAAAAATACTAGTTATTATTTTGATAATTAATTTGCGAGTATATAAGTACTCATATTTATGATAAGAACTACTTTTACAAGATATTTGCAGTAGACTTAAGTGGATTTGATAATTTCTTTTTCTCTCTCTGATATTTTTCTAGAAATAACATAAATATTTCTATATAATGAAAGGTTTGAAGAAAAAAATGTAAAAGACATATTTTCGTTTTTCATTAAGTAGATCATTAAGTAATTTATTTTATTTAATTATTATAAAATTTTAAACAGTCGACCCCGAATGCGACAATTTTGTCGATTAACCAAGTCATCAAGATGAATATCACACTCGTTGTTGGAGATTATTTCGTTCGAAAAATCGGCATCCACTTTTTGTTGTTTCATAATCCATTCTACGAAACTCCAGTCACTGTAGTAGCCTTTAGTTCTTGAGTCAATTGCACGAAGTAATAAACCGTTCAAAATACTAAATTCAATTATAAAACCAATTTGGACTTATGGAATTGGAATTCAATAAAATGTTATAATGGATGTTCCAAAATAAAGCAAAAAGTAATTGTTTCTTCGGCTGTATGGCATGTGACACCGTCTTATTGAAACCACATGTCTTCCATATCTATATCTTGCAATTTAGACAAAAAACCCTGAACTATCATATCGCGATAGCAAGCACCATTAACTGTTATTACCTGACTAGGTGCATTTTCGAAGAAGAATGGTCCGATGATGCCTCCAGCCCAAAATCCGTACCAAACAGTAACCCATTGTGGGTGCATTTATTTCTCAATAACCACTCGTGGATTTTCTGAACCTCAAATTCGATAATTTTGTCGATTAACCAAGTCATCAAGATGAAAATGAGGTTCATTGCTGAAGATGATTTAGTTCAAACTGTAGCTACCAAACTTTCATTATTTTTCAAATTATGCTCAACAATAAAAATGCGTTGTTCTTTCGTGTCGTGCTCATTTTTAATAACTCTGAACTTTTGTTATGTAACGCTATAACGCTTTTCGAAATGTCCAATTCATGACCACGGTGCCGAATTGATGTGCCTAGATTCTCACCGAACTGTTTTAAGATCACATGTTTTATGTTGAACGACTTGTTGAAGGACGGCCACAGTGTTAAAAACCAGTATTGATCCAGTCTTCCTATATTTTTTAATTAATCTCTTCACAGTTGATGAAGTTAAATAACTATTTCGATCATACTTTTTACGAAAATTGCGAACTGTAGCTGCCACCCTTTTATTATATTTAAAAGATTGCTCAAAAATGAAAATGCGTTGTTCTTTCGTGTAGCGATTCACTCTGAACTGTCAGTTGTTATCCAGTCTATTTTTAGTTGGCAACACTTTACCAAACAAATGGCGCAAACTTCAAATATTGCATTAATTAGGAACACCCATATATTTAAAACATTCATAATAATATCATTATATAAAGTCAGTTATAATGTTTATAAAGAAATATTATGATAGTTTCACAAATTTTTTAACATTGAAAATGTTTTTCAAAGGTTTCGCCACAAAATGTACTTACTAAAATTTTATTTCTTTGCCTGGCGATATTATTATTTTTCGACAAATTATCATTCCTCAACAGAATTCAGAAATTATTTAATATCCGTAAAGTTATCATTTAAAATTGATCATACATCCAAACAAGCCAGCAATTCAATTTTTTTGCTAACAGTTTAATTTTATTAATCTTGTTTATATAAGAATACTCGTATGTAATAAAAATATTTTTCAAAAAGTCACGATTTTTGTATTTTTAATTTTTAATTATAGAAATAAAATTTAAAAGTTCTAACGTAGTGTCTTCCAAGGTATAAGAAGAAATCTATATCGGATCAAGTATTTTCCTTCATAAACTGAAACGAGCAAGTGCCTTTCTGTAGTTGAGTATATTTTCTGGCCAAGATAATTTTGGTGCTCACTATTTGTAAGATTGTATTGCAACCAAATGTAATCTTGTACACAAACCTATTGATGTAGCGTAAATATTAGGAAAGCTTTCTTCGTGAATTAACTTAGAGTAACCTAAAAATTAACAATTAATATAAATAAAATATCAATATTACTTTTAATAAAATAATAATATTAATAAAAAAATATTGCTAAGATATAAATGAGCATATTTTTTAAATTAAAATATTTACAGCAACAACTTTTAGCATATACACATACCTTTAGTGTGCTTAGTTTATGGAAAGCAATGACCAAAACCAATTTCGTTTTGTGATTTCCGAAATTTGTCATTAATCGAAGGAAGCAGTGTACAACAAATTCCAACGCCCGTGCTAGGTGGAGGAATATTATGAACACAATCATCAGACCTATTACGAAAAAAATATCAAAATTCAATAAAAGCAAAAAGAGGAAAACAATAAACGAAAATATGTTTACAGAAAATGGTAAAGTGGATCAGTACCAGAAACTTCGTCGAAAATCGAGTGATGTTATAGAATCGGATATAGTAAGGTTAGTAGTATGCATACAGATAATACTAGTTAGATTGCCTTTCTGCCGCTCTAAGTATATTTGGCTAAAATTTAAAATAAATTTTTATTTAAATAATATAGAATAAAAAAGTACTGGTTCGTATTTTTGTACCAATAGTCAGAATATTTAAAATGTATTAAAGAAAATTCCTGAAATTTCTTTATTTTATTGTAGATATGTAAACGTTATTTTAAATAGCAACTCTTCTGACACACAACAGGAAGTAAAAGAATTGTAAGCAGAAAATTTGTTTATTTAAAATTAATCTTGTAAATAATTTGAAATTTTTTTTTTTTTTTTTTTTTTTTTTTGTGATAGAACTGATAATGGTGCAGTATTATTTAAGTATAATGGTCCAATTGAAGAGTTCATAAGTACTGAAAAAAACTATGTTGAAAATCTTAGAAAGTGTATATTATTTTACTATAAGGAAGGTCCACTTGTGAACTTGGTGAAGAGGAAATATGATCTATTTGGCAATATTGAGTGTATATTAGAATTTCATGAAAATGATTTTTTGCCAATGTTGGAAAATAATCGAGATAATGAAATAGCCTTGCTTGAAAATATGTATAATTATATAAAAGTAAGAAATTTCTTTTTCAATTAACTCATTTAACGCATAAGAGACTAAAGTTACTATCTAATAGAATGATGAATTTTACATATATATCACATATGCACGTAAAAGTCGAGTACGAACTAATTTATTGGAAGAATTTAAAGTTGAATTAAACGTGAGTCTTGTCGTTCGTTATTCTCCCATTACGAAATAAAGAAATATATATCATGTAATATTGTATTGAAACTTTTCATTAGGAATATGAAGAGAAAATGAATATGACTGGTGCAAATGGTTTAGATAGTTTACTTACTCAACCAGTTCAAAGATTGCCTAGATATAAACTTCTTCTGGAGAGTATGATAAAAGTAATAAAAAAAAAAAAACAGTGAATATTTCAATTATATGTTGATAAAAATTTGTTGTTTTTATTTTAGAATAATTTTAAAAGACGAAATAAACAGATTTTGATGAAATGCGTAAAAACTCATCATGCTTTGGAGAACTTTTTAAAAAACTTAAATGGTTTCTTGAAAATAGACAAAATTGAAAATATGGAAGATGTGTGTATTGAAAATATTGTCTTTAAAGAAACATGGTTTATATATTTTTTTTTTATATGATATAATTTTTTAGATGCATACCTTCAATTTAGGCTTATATAAGGGAAACGAATGTTTTGAAATTCATGAAGTCGAAAGTAATTTCTCCTGCGAAAGCGAAGTATTCGTATATCAAAATGGTTTAATTTTTACTGAATTACGTAGTCCTGATAAAATAATACTTCGTGGAATATATCTTTGGAACAATTGTCACATATTTCCATATCAGCATATGTTCATTATGAAAACTAGAAATAATCAAAATGAATATGTTTTTAAACCATTGAAAAATTCCAAATCTACGATTATACCAAAATGGTATAATATGATAATATATATGATATACAAGAGCGGTCAGGAAGAGAGTGGAATAAGCTGTGATAATGAATTTTCCATATTAAATAGTAACATTGATGCGGATGACACTAAGTATGACTACATAAAATTTAAAAAAATTACTCAAGGGAAAAAATTATTTAAGCTTTGTAAGAATAAATATAGATGACGTGGCAAAAAAGTAATGATACTGATATCACTGAAATAAATCTGCAAATACTGCGAATTCCCCCTCTGCATAGCTTTTACGTATATCACGTCAAGATGTTTAGTTCTAGCTTTAATCTCGTCCGATAAATGCACAATCCTTAAGAAAAAACCAAGGTCTTTTTTTTTGTAGATATCCTGGAAAGGCTTAGCGGATAGGTTCTTTGCGTCGGTTCGGATATTGCAAACACGTGGATGCTGCTTAATGATATCGCTCCCTGTCATATGGTTATCTTTAAAAAAAAGAGATTCCGGTGATTCTATAGCACCCCTTTTCACCTGATCTAAAGCCGTGTGACATTATTTTGTTCCACAAGATCATAAAACACTTGTAAGAACGTCATCTTGTATTTAAATTCTTGTAAATTTCTTGGGTGTTGGAAGGTCAGAAGAAGGTATTAAAATTTGAATTGAAAAAGAAAATATGATTAAGTTCCAGTGACGAACATCTTACTCTGCTAGGCAGTCTTATCGCTAATCTTATGCGATGATTGAGGTGAGTGGGGGACGGGGTGGTTCGGAGTGTGTGCAAATGCAAAGTTTTGCTTTCACACGCACCATAAAAAGAAAATTTTCATGCTGAAAAATCTAAGGTAAAATGGAGATATCTAAAGGTGTTAATTTCTCCATGGGAGAGGAAGAAGAAGAAAGAAGAAAGAAAGGATATGGAAAAAGAATTACCCAAAAAAGGTACAAAAAATATTGTGGCAAAGGGGAGGGAATAGAAAATGAGAAGGAAGATATACAAATTTAGAAGGTTAAAATTAAAAAAAAAAAAAAATTGAAAATATAATTAAAAAAAATAAGAAAAAAAAATCAAACTGCCGAAGGAAGAAATCAAAATGCAAAAGAGTGATGGAAATTATTTAGGCCCCCCTGGCCTTTCTCCAAATCCTCTCTTTGGCACTCATCGGCCAAATAATTTTGGTGTGGCCCTTTGAATCTCGACGCTGATCTCTTTTACCATATCCGAAGATCGAAGCTCTAACACAGGAGCTTGAATAAAAATATCAATTCGTTGAGATTAATTATAAAAATTTAATTTACCATAAAGAAAAAAATCGTCAGCATTTTAATACTGTCACAGCTCCTAGTGCAGATTTGATGAGCCACGAACAACATTTAATCAACCTGTTCACAATGAACCAACTGTGGAAGGTGTACGCGAAAGTGTCAACGATGATCCATCTGTGCGTCTACTCGTAGACATGCTACTCAATTGGTCATCGTCAGTACCATCGCTACGACGCCTTTCTAAACTTGATCTGAAGATGTTTCCATACAAAATTCGATTGGCCCAAGAATTATTGCCAAGGGATGCAGCACAACGGCTACAATATTCCAAAGTCAGTCCAAGTAGGCCCACCCTGTAGTATCATAATATCATTTTTTATCTTCTTTAACCCCTTCCCCCATCCTGTTTTTTGCTTTTAATTATTTTCTAATGAAAATCATTTCCCATCCTTTTATAATTCTAAATTAAATGAAGTATAGGGTTTTCCAAAAGGAGTGATATGATTTCTTTTAAAAAAAAAACCACACTAATTGTTAAGGAAATTCAAATGTTTTTTATTTAATGTAAAGTACAATCGATACAATTAAGTTCTGAATAAAACGTCATTCAAATGGCCTTCACGACTTTTTTTGCAGGAACGAATTCGATGAACCCAATTTTCGAGCACTTTTTCCACTAATAGCACGTTCAATAATCACTTATATACAATAGCTTGCAGAGAGTCTGGTTTATTGCTAAAAACCAATGACTTTAAATAACCCTACAAGAAATAGTCTAATGGTGTTAAATCACAACTTCTTGGAGGCCATTCAATGTTACAATTTCTTGAAATAATCGAATCTCCAAACTTTTCTCGCAATAATTCGGTTGTTGCATGTGCTGTGTGGCACGTAGCCCCGTCTTGTTGGAACCAGATATTGTCAAAATCAACTTCTTCCAATTTCGGCCATAAAAAGTTGGTCATCATCGATCTATACCGCTCTCCATTGACAGTAACGGTGTTACCAGCTTCATTTCGATAGAAGTACGAACCGATGATTCCACCAGGACCAAAAACCACACCAAACTGTCAATTTAGGTGAATTTGGTGTGGTGGAATAATTTATGAATTTTCTTCGCACCAGAATCGACAGTTTTGTTTATTTACCGCACCACTCAGATGGCAAAAGCGCACGAAAAGTTGCAATTGGAGAACGTTTATTTTTTTATAATAAAATTGAATAATTTGTAAACATTGTTCTTACGTATAATCTCTTTATGATAAAATTGTAAACATTAATAAATACAATGAAGAAAAAAAAACAGATCATGACATATTACAAATAGCGGAAACGTTACTTAGAAATCATATCACTCTTATTGGAAAATCGTATATATCATTTTTAAATTATTTAGTTTTAATATTCTAGTTTCTTTTCATTATCGTATCAAATTTTTAAAAAATTGACACACTATTTGATATTTATATAAATAATAAAATGATAGTTAACAATTTCGCAAGTCATAATCGAAAATTTTAGGTATTCTAATTTTTTCCCCTTTATAAATTGACTTATTCGCTTCCGGTTACCCGTTGATGATTTCTTCGGGATTATTGAAATATTAATAGTGAAATAATTTCTGGATAAAGTATCGTCTGATTCGACCACCTCTTGACAACCACGTGGTTTTTTTTAAATTATTTAAAAAAAATACAAATCTCTTTCAATCAGTTTTATATGATCTTCTATTATTTCATGCATTACCTAAACTTAGATACTAAATTTTCAACTTTTATAATCGAATAAGTGAAATGCAAATACTTGCTATTAACTGAAGAAAATTCTAAAAATGTGTTATTACATAAAGACAATTTAATATTAAATTTAACATAAAACCTTTTTGCGAATGTATTTAATAAAAATTTATTAATATTTTATCATATTAAGATCAATTTAGTCTGTACACGTATTCTCTAATTAGTTTTTTCCTCCTCTTTTTTCTTTCTCGGTTAGATTATTAAAGTTCGAACTATTAACACTAATAGCCACAAATATGTTATTGTTACAGATGGTGAAGATGATGTTAATAATATATTACATTCACTTCTCTTCTTCTATGTTATTTCTTTCCCCATTAATAACTACCGATCGAAGCCACTACACCATTCTCTGGCCTCATATTGCTTCGTGCAGAACTTTTTACTCCATGATTATGCCAGCTCACTCGTGCTCTTCTACGATCATTTTCGGCCTTCCTTAGATTAAAGAATACCTGGATCTTAGATTATAGAAGAACTGCATAGGCCTCTACACAAAAATTGTGATAATGCATTCGTAGAACGCATACACATGCAAAATAACAGAAACGGCGTAAATTATTGGGGGCCAATTTTAAACTTCAGTATGCAATTGAAGCGGTACGTTTAAAACCATTTCGATATGTGATGTCATTTATGCGTAAACAAATAGATTTTTTTAATATTAGGGATTTTATTGTTTAATTGAATTAGTTTTGGAAATTTGCAATAAAACACTGTATTCTATTTTAAAATATTATTTAGTTATTAATAAAAGCAGACTGAAAAATTCGTTCCCGTATACCGGTACTAGTAAATATTGAACTGTCAATATCACATTTGTTTACATTTATTGAATGCCGAACTTTTCACTTTTTAACCACTTCTTGGACAAAATAAATCATTAAAAGACATATAGGTACATCACAGACTAAATTTTTGTTATTTTCTGTAGTAAAAATGAATATATCAACTTACCGAAAGAAAGAAATTCCTGGCTTCCTTATTCCGTTGAATGACCAGCAATTCTTTATAAAATACTTCATTTTCTGAAATCAAAACTTCCTATTAAATGTTATCAACAATATAAATATTTATATAAATACTTACTTTACTTTACTATAATATAAATATTTTCACTTACACTTTCCGATAAGTGCCAAAATAACCATTTAAAAAACAACAAAAGTATGCAAACATTTCGGTATGCTACCACTTTTATGGAGAATGGCGGTTTTTAAAACTCTCCGAAAGTTTACCAAATTCAGACGCTTGACATTTAATTGATATTTACGAAATATATAATAAACCTAAAATACAATTCCATTTTATATCAAAAGATTCTACAGAAAATTAACATTGCTTATCGTTGTGTTTAAATTGTATTTTTGTTTCCAATAAGTGAATTAAAATGAATATAAATTATACTTTTGCAATTCAAGTAATTTCTATTACCAAAACTAGATGTCAGTGGATGTCATATCTACATAAAGATTTATTTATGTAGACATGACACTCACTGACATCTAGTTTATGTAATTGTGTAGATTTATTTATGTAGACATGACACCCACTGACATCTAGTTTATGTAATTGAATTCCAAAAGCATAATTAATATTCATTTAAACTCGCTTATTCTAAACAAAAATATAATTTTTTCCAATAATCTGGTATTAAATGCAATTCTATTTTAGTTTTTTTAAATGCAATTCTATTTCATGTTTATTATTTATTTTGTAAATATCAATCAAATAGCAAAAGCCTCAATTTTGTAGACTTTTGGAGAGTTTTAAAACAAGCCATTCTCCATGAAATGGTAGGTAGCATACTGAAATGCTTGGCATACTTTTGTTTACATTTAGATACTTATCGCGAATTGAATGTTTAAGTGCGATTTTATTTAATATCAAATAGTTTACGAACAAGTCAGTATAAATTAATACATTTGCTTAAATAATTTTATTTGTCACGACACTAAATAGGAAATTTTTATTTCAGAATACGAAGTGTTTCGATGATAGGTAATTTTGCAAATGTAATAGGGAGGCCTATCCATTTCTTATATAATCAAAGGAATCTTCAGCCGGTAGTGCTAATTTGTGCGCCACCTATTTAAATTTTTAGTAACGAACAAATAATCAATACTATTGACAAGGCTACAATAACAATTGGTACTCTCGATAAGGCTACCTGCCTAGCTTTGAAGGGAATAAAATTAATGTTTTAAAAAATATCAGTCTCATTACCTTTCTGCCACAGGTCGTAAGATATTTTTTTTTTACAATATACAATAATACAATAAAAATAATTATTATACCAAATATAGAAATCTGTAAAATCTTGAGCAAAAATGAAAAATTACTATCAATAAATTGATAGTTTTATAATTTACTTATAGATATGCAAATGTAAAAGAACATTTAGAGGATTTTTTAAATGAATTTATAGAAAATGAAAAATTCTATATTCGCTGTCTTCGTGATAATATTTTAAAAGGAGTTGAAAATTGCTATGATATATTTGGTAATTGTGAACTCACACTATTTGATATCATCACCAATCTAATAAAACTTCATGAAAATAAAATCTTACCAATATTGAACAATAATAGAAATGATATTGAAAATTTATTGAATGATTTTCAAACTTTGATACAGGTAAACATTATTAATTAACTAAATCTCTAAATGTAAAAATTTTCTTTACAGAACAATGAATTTTACGTTTATGTTATTTATGATATACTAAAGAGTAAACGGAATCCAACGGTTGATCATAGCAAAAATTTAATGGTAATAAGTTTATTATATCAGGTGTTTTTTAAGAGAATTAGAATATATTTTTTTAAACAAAATAATTTTCGATTATATATATTTTGGACGTAGCTCATCCGATCGGCCCAATTTTTGGACTGCACCGGCTCTATCTTCCTTTTAACTCGTGCGACCTTGACTTTTGGAGCTTTAATTGTTTCTAGTCTGTCAGCATAATATCCTTACAAGAGTATCTCCAATATCTTTTATGAATTTGCTTATAAAACTATTAAGCCTTAAATTAGCCAAATTACTAAACACAATATTGTCATAATTTTGGTGTGTCTCGCAAAATGACTTATTTTTGTATTTAATTTAGATAATTCGAGTTTGTTATTCAAGCGTAAATTTTTTTTCAATAAAAAGGCAAATAGTTAACAAACTTTGACTAAATAAACTTTGATTTAACTGCTAGGCCTCATCGAAAATTCCACCATACCCAAAAAAAAAAAACGGATATAATTTAAGAAAATTCCATTTTTCTAGTTTTCAGTTTTAATTTTATTAATATCTTTAGCATATTATTAATTAAAGAATTTTATTACTCAATAAATTTTAGTTAAATGGACCTGCTTTTCAAAATAATGACGAAGTGAAGCGTAATTTTAACGTATCTATTAAATGTTTAAGAAGATATGAAATGCTTTTGAATAAAATAATTTCGGTAAATTGTATAATAGTAATTTTTTTTTTGATCTATTAAACTATTTTTAATAAAAAAATATATTTTTTCTTAAATTTTAGATTTATTATAAATCACATCGATTTTATCAAGAAGAGATTCGTTTAATGTGCCATAGTATATTATGTAATTTTTTTGAGGTAGTATCTAATATGCTTAAAATTAGTCAAATAGAAGGTTGTGATAAGGTAAATAGTAATCGTCTCCTTTTTCATTTAATATATATATTTATATTGATTATTTTTCAAACATTTAATATATATTTAATTTTGGTTGTTGATGAAATATTTCCAGATAATTATACTCAATCAAGGTATGATAAGAAAATGTGGCACTTTTTTCGTTACCGACTGCAATTGTGCAGAGTCAAAACATTGTGAGATATTTCTATTCGAAAAGGCGCTTATGTATACTAAATATGGTGAAAATGAAAAGTTAATATATTGTAATCATTATCCTTTGAATGAAATTGGTTTCGAAACATATACGGACAAATTTGTCCTTTATAATAAAAAAAGTCCAAGTGAGAAGTGTACTTTCGTAGCTTCAAAATGTGTCATTGATGATTGGATAAATCTTTTTATGATAAAAATAGATTCACTATAAAAAATATATAGTTAAATAATCAATTTAGCATTAATATAGAATTAAAATAATTATAATTTAAAAAAAACAACATATACGTGTATTTTATAATGGATAACAAACTATTGAATTATTCAAAAATAATACTTTTTAGTATAATTTCATGAAACAGTATTTGCTTAACAGTTTGATATAAAAAAATTAATAAAGAATCTTTTTAATGAAATACAAAAATACATTAATTCATAGTTTTGTGTAAAAAATTTGAATACGTTAATATTTCATGTTATTGTACTTCAAAAATAATTAAAATAGCTACGAGTATCAGAAAGTTTGTAAAATATTTTAGCAATTACTACTTTAATATTATTTATTTAATGAATCTATAAAGTTTACTAATATAAAATTTTAATAACGTTTCAAAATAGATCTATAACAATAAATATATTTTTATATATAAGTACACATAAATAAATCATTAAATAAATAATTACTAGACTACAAACTTGACTAACATTATTTATTAATTAAATAATATATTTCTATTGTATTATACTATGTTTATTTATTATTTTGATTTGAATGGTTCACTATTTTGTTATAAGATTACTCTATCACTACCACCTTTTGAAACAATTTATGGGTATATTCTCTTCAAACCAACAATAAAATCTTTATCTGATGTTCCACAAAGAAGTCATCTCGGTCCCCTTTTATCTACGAGGTGTGATATAAAAAATTGGCATAAGTGAGAGCGATCTGAAAATACTGAGAATTTAGTACCTTCTAGACGTGCAGTACAAGTTTCACCGTCGTTCTGAAATAACGCGTGTTTTCATAGTGCTTTTGTGTTAAGCATATGTGTAGTCAGTCAATTCGCGAGTGAAACTTACGGAAAGTTGCAACGTGCCTCAGGGAAGCCTTCAATATTAAAAAATTGATGAAAATATGGAACGAATATGATGGGTTTTTGTGATATCAGACTGTTAATTTATATTGAAGCTGATGGGTAGTCCTTGAACGGCGGCTAAGCAAAAGCGACATTGCAGGCACTTGGATAACGCCTCCTGATACAGAGCCTTCTTCACCAATGAATTTTCATCGGAAAAATGGATTCCTGTAGTTAACTCCTTCAACAAAACTGTTCATAACATCAAAAGGAGTATAACCGAACGGCTAAAGACGATTCCAGAAACAAGCACTGCAACAAAGGAAACAAGCCTTCGCCGATATTTGTTTTTACATTAAATATAAATAAAATATATTAATCAGTCTAATTACTTATCTGTTACTTTTCGTATTCATACACATACACATATGTTTAAAAAGCAAGGTTTTGATAAGTGAATGGAAATATATAAAAAAATCATAAAAATTTAATAATAGTTAAAGTATAGATAATAATAAAAAAAGCAGAACAATCGCTGGAATTTTTATATTTAAAAAAAAAAAATATATACTTTTTACAAAGTTACTAATTGGCTTCCAAGATCCTTCGACTTGACACGGATCCATTATTTCTTGGATGACAATATATTAGGGAATTATGCCGTAGATGAGGTGGCTATACGAGGGTCATTCAACAAGTATTTAGCCTACAAAAGAAAAACGAAAATTTTGGAAAGGTGGCAATTTATTTTTCCACATAATCTCCTTCAAGCTCGAAACACTTGGCCCAGCGATGCTCTAACTTTTTTAACCTGTCCAAAAAATATATTTTCTCGAGCGAAGCAAAATAGGCCTCCGTGGCGACGATGACCTCCTCATTCGACCCAAATCTATTCCCGGCGAGTGATTTTTTCAGGTTTGGAAACAAAAAGTAGTCACAGGGGGCCAAATCTGGAGAGTACGGTGGATGGGGCAGCAATTCGTAGCGCAATTCGACCAATTTGGCCATGACGACGACGGAGGTGTGAGCCGGCGTGTTGTCGTGGTGGAACAGCACTTTTTTCTTCGCAAAGCGGGGCCGCTTTTTCTTCAATTCGACGTCAAATCGGCCCAATAAGTCAGCATAGTAGCGCCCCGTGATTGTTTTACCCTTCTCGATGTAATCGATGTGGATCACACCTTGTGAATCCCAGAAAACGGTGACCATCACCTTTCCGGCCGATCGAACAGTCTTCGCCTTCTTCAGAGCACGTTCGCCGGGTGATGTCCACTGTTTCGACTGTTCCTTGGTCTCTGGTGTGTACCAGTGAATCCATGTTTCGTCGACAGTCACGAAACGACGCAAGAACTCCGCTCGATTGCGCTGAAACATCGCCAAACACGTCGCCGATGTGGTGTCACGGTTGCGCTTGTTTTCCGGTGTGAGCAAACGCGGCACCCATCGCGCCGACAGCTTTCTCATGCCCAGTTATTCGTGTAGAATATGATGCACCGTTCCTACTGCGATGCCCACAGTCTCAGCTATCTCGTGAACCTTCAATCGACGGTCTGCCAACACGAGATAGTGGACTTTTTTAACGTTTTCCTCCGTAGCAGCCGTCTTCGGGGCACCTGGGCGTGGCTCATCAAAAACCGACGTGCGGCCACAAACAAACTCGTTGAACCAATTCTTGACGGTCGCCATCGAAGGAGAAGAGTCACCATTCACAGCATCCAAGCGATCTTTTATTTCGCTGCGCGTTTACTCTTTCAAAAACAAGAATCTACTCACCGAACGATATTGTTCTTTTTCCATTTTTGTGCAACCGACCGACAAGCTCGCTTTCAAAGGCTCTTTCCATTTTTTGTGTAACAACTGAAACTTTGACAGTAGGCTACTAAAAGAATGTACTGCATGATGGTGGATTTTTGTGACAGCAGTTTTATCGGGCGGTGAGGCTAAGTACTTGTTGAATGACCCTCGTATACCCAAAATTCAACTTTCTTATAAAACTTTACCGAAAAAATTTCAAATAATATTTTAAAATTTCCTATTTTATTTGAATATTAAAAGAAATTTCAATTTTACTGATCTAGATTTAATAGTAACTAGTCCAGTGTATTAATGCCGATAACTTTTTTTAGTTTTATTAGCTATAACACATAAATACGAATACATTTACGAGTGTACACTCCAACAATAAACAATATGTGATACGTTAAAATATTGCACAATTTGTACTCGACAAAAATAAATAATAATTTTTCTGTATACGTTATCTTAGTCATACTCGTAGATAGTGGATAAGAAATTTTATCATTATTGACGTATTGTTGTATTATATTAATAGGGCGACAATTTTGACTTCGTTTCATATATAATTAATGTTAAAATTTAGTTTTTTAAAAAACTTTCATCTATCATAAACGTATACGGTACAAGGTCGTCTAAAAGTAAAAAATAGTCCACAAATGCTATCTGAGAGGAAGTTTCTGAATTTTCGTATTTCGTAATAAATCGAATTTGGTTATTCTCATTGGAATTTGTGAGATCTTGTGATTTTTTTCTTACTTTGTATATGTATAAGTGTGTTTATTTTTATAATATTTACTAACGTAATAATTTTTTGACGAGAAGAATTTCGAATACGATCAAGACCGATATTTTACATCGCAGTATTTGTGGAAACATTTTCGAAGAGAAAGGAACCACTTCGATAGTAAATAAATTTAGTGTAGTTTTTTTTTGTAAACAGTATACGTACGGATATGGATGGTGCGGTGCCGAAAAAACCGAAAAAGCCAAAAAAACCAGTACTGTCGCCTGTTTGTACTGTAGAAAATAGTAATTTTAATCATAACCTAAGTGAGAGTAGAACAATTGATAATGAGATTTACAAAAATAATGGGGGGAGCAGTAGTTCCACAAGCTCATCGGCGTCATCAAGTTCGTCAAGTTTTAAATTATCCTATTCGGTTAATTCACAAAGTGATTATGCCTTCCTAATGAAGATCCGAGACCAATATGGTCAGCCGTTGACAAAATTCGATAGTATACGGTATTTTTTTGAGATAATGAAAAGCGATGAAAACGGTGCTAAACGGTTTCAAAAGGCCGCCCTTTTTAAACACGCAGACGTTGCGTCAGAGGATGAAGTCGAAGAAATTCCCGAACATGAGAGTGTTCCGCAAAAAGTGCCCTCTGCACCTAGTTCGACAAATAAATCTTCCAAAATTCGTAGAGTTAAAGTGAAAAAGTTTGAAATCGAACGGAGAGCAGCACATGAGCATGCGGTAAAGCTGTCGAGGACAAAAAAACTTAACATCGACGGTGATCTTGGATCAGCTGATATGGCCGCCAACTCGGTTGTTAAATATAATTTCACCGGACTCCCTTTGTCAACCTTGAACTTGGATACTACTGAAAATGAAGTGCATAATAATATCGAATCGAGTCCACATGGGTGAGTTTTTTTGCGGAGCATTCAAAAACTGCTGACCGCCATCGTGTAGTAAGAAAAGACTTAAAAAAATTCTGCTGTCATCAATAATTTTACCTCTCTCTCAAGCTCTACCATATGATTAGTAAGCTTATTTTACGAGGTAGTATTTATGAAATTCACTCCAAGCTATTTAAGAGGTGTTTGGTATATATGCATGTGGTTGTCTACTAATAATATCTATCCGAGGTTGTTATCAAAATAAATACTGTCGTGTGTTTATCGTATGTCTTTTGTAGTGAAGTCTATGCCTTCTCACAAAAACATAATCAAAGTTGGTTTGTTTAGAAACACAGATGAATATAATTATGCAAATTCATTTATAAAATACTGAATATTCTTGCATTTTAATCGACATTCTAGTCATTTCGCATTGTACACATGTTTATATTGAATGGGTCACATCTAGAAAAACAATAGAATACGGTCAAATCTAAAAAAAAATCTTCTGTAATTCGTTTCACTGAAAAGCATTTTTAAAGTTATACTGAAAAGTAATAATTTTTTCTTATAAATATTATATGCACATACATCATATAAATGTCGATTAGTGTGTTTTTATACAAAGTTCGTCATCAGAATTGCTATGACATCATTGAATAAGAAACTCATTCGTTCGATCTTCAATTCAGCATTAAGTTATGAAGTTTATAGTAAGATAAAATTGAAGTGATCAAGTTGATTATATTATTTGTATGCCTTTTCATTTGTTTAATTATTATTTCGTATAAGGTTTTATTTATTCATACTATTAATATAAAAAAAAATTATTCATGTTGATTGTTAGCAAAAAAAAAAAAATGATCTAAATTCATCTTGTGTTAAAAAATGTTGGTTTTCTGCTAATATTTTCATAATGTGGGAGTTATAATTTTGATAAGAACCATTTTTTTATTAAATTTTGATTGCTTGCAATCTTTGTACACTAAGCATTTTATATAAAATAATTTTTAGATAATAACGATAAAACAATTAATGTTCAGTTTTTGTGATAATAATTAGTGATTTTGTTAGTATTTATTTTAAAATGAATAATAACAAAAATTGTGATAAAAAGTACGAGTATGCCTAGAAAATATTGTAGCTTTTACTAAAGTTTATAATATGTGATTAATTGAAAATATTTATTTTAATTTGATATTAAAATAAAATGCTTAATTTAAGTTGTGAAAAAAATTCTCGTCAATTTATTATAAAATGTTAACGAAGTTTGTACATTCCTTACGCGAATATGCATTTTTTATTTTTCCATTTATTTTCGTAATTATTTATTATTTTATTAATATTTTATATTAAATGATAAGAAATATATAAGCTTGCTGTTATATGAAATATGCTTACATTAGATTGATTTTGTTAATAAACATTTTGTTTGTTATTTGGATTGCCGAAGGCAAATTATAAGATAAAATATTCTTTTAAACATTTCTTCTAAATGATATCAAAAAAGTATTGTCTATTCATTTATTTATACTTTATTTTTTATGTTTTTATCTATACATACACAATGTATGCATAGGCTTTCATGTCAGAAGCAATTTTAGAGCGCCACAATTATGGGGACCTTTTGCGACTGTATGGCTTGTGCGGGCTGACGTTATCAGCTTCCTTAATGAAACTGGTCGATAATTAATTAAAGGACAAAGTGAGACTTTGTTAAATATTTTCAAGCAAATTTAAATATTGAAGAAGACTAAAAAGAGGGTATGGAAATTAATTGCATGGGTCTAGACGCTTTAAAGGAGCCATATTAAAAAATTAATTCTGAATTAAGTCGTATTCATTTAAAAGATTGAAAATGGTGAGTTAAACGCCTCTGAAATGGTATAAAGGGCGAGGATTGGTTACCGAGCAGTTTTCTTGCCTCGAATTTTGGAATGGAAGCTAACCTCAACTCCACCTTTGTTTAACATATTGGGACGAATCTTATTGAGCACCAGTTTATTTAACAAACCATAAATAGCTAAGAAAACTGATAGACAATCGGTTTTATTCTTGACTGGCAAGCTAATCCCATTCTCAACTCGGTATGGAAACAGTTTTAGGTTACGTGCTTATTGTTAACGAGCTGGATGATAGTAAAATATGTTTTATGAGCATCAAAAGCTATATATATGAACATTAAAACTAAACTTCCGAGTACATCCAGCAGCTTTAGGAAAAATCCCGTAGATAGATGAATTGGCATTTGCCTTACTGTCCCTAATGAATGACGTAGACACCCTCAGGTTTGGTCCTAATCACGGTTTCCAATCTGGCTACCAAAGATAGGTTTGAATATTGGGAGAAAGGGTAGATGAATCTTTTGTAGATCAGAAATTAATAGGGAAACGGAGAATGCATTTTTTTTTTTGGAATAGGTGGTGGAGTAAATTAGTTTTGTGAAAATTTGAAGAGGATAAAGTAAAGCATACTTTAAGCTTTATTTCCTTATATACAATATTTAAATTTATATATTGCGTCATTTAGAATATTTTAATTCATTTTCAAATTTTATTATGATACGTAATATTGACAATTTTATATACAATTTTATAATAATAATTGACGCAAAATTATTGAGTGTTACTTTTTGACTTTTATTCAAATATTTTGGATAAACATAAATAATTTTTCAAATTAGGTTTTATTTATACTCGTTTATTATAATAAATTATTATCAAAGTATTATCAAGAAAATGTTAACAGTTTCTTAATAATTTTGATTATATAGGGTGTCCCAAAATTCAGGAATGATTTGAATTTTGCACCATTTATGTTTGGTAAAGTGTTGCCAACGAAAAGGAAGATAGCTTGATAGCGTTACATGACAGAAGTTCAGGGTTATTAAAAATGAGCGCGATACGAAAGAACAACGCATTTTTATTGTTGAGTATTACTTTAAGAATAATGTTGAACAAAATCATCTTTAGCAATGAAGCTCATTTTCATCTTGTGGATTGATTAATCGACAAAATTATCGAATTTGGGGTTCAGAAAATCCACGAGTGATTGTTGAAAAAGAAATACATCCACAATATGTTACTGTTTGGTGCGGATTTTGGGCTGGGGGCACCATCGCACCATTCTTCTTCGAAAATGCAGCTGGTCAGGTAATAATAGTTAATGGATATGGACAACATGTGGGTTCAACAAAACGATGCCACATGCCATATAGCCTGAGAAACAATTCAATTACATCATAAGTGTTTCACTTCTTTCCTAAATTTTGGAACACCCTATATTTGGCTTTTTCCTGTTATAAAAATTTCTATCAACAATAAAATAATTTAACTTAAAATTAAGTTTTAAGATTCAAATTATATCTGAATAGAGTAAATTGATAATTTAAACTTCTATTCGATAAAATTAAATAAAATTATAAAAATAACCTTTAATCTGCAAAAATAAAAATAAGGTAAAAATGTCGCCTTGTCTTATCACGCACAATTATTGTACAAAAATAAATTTAATCATAAATGCGTAAAATATTTTTTATTCACTATTCATTAGGTAGTTTACTAGATATGGTTTTGTTGTTTCGAGAAAAAAAAATCAAATATTTTGCTGGCCTTTTTCTTAGTAATTGGGAGTACTATTAGTAATGATATGCTAATTAACAATATTGAAGCGTAGAATTTTCATTATAATAATATCATCCATAAGGTTTTAAAAGAAAAGTTAATTTTTTCCTAACTGCAAAATTATAATGAAGTAGAATAGCTTGGTAAGCTTCGCCACTCAACAATATAACGATTTTATTATTTTTTGTTTAAAAACGATAATTTTTCTAGTTCATTTGGATTAAAAAATAATTTATAAGCGAACAGATAGAAAAAAATACATTGTGTTGTCAAAAAATTTATTGATTTTATCAGGTATTATCGTAAGTCAACATTTACTCCAAACACCTACGAGTATATACTGATATACTTTTATGACTAATACAATTGTTATTTAATTTGAAACCCCAACTGCACTTTCATGAAATAATAAAATTTAATCATTGAGTAAATAAACATAAAAATATGCCAACTCTATTATAAACAAAAACAGTCTGTATTTTTATTAAAAAAATAGTCAAATGACAATACAACAATAACGTACAATTAAGGAATAGATAACAGATCGACAAATCAATCACTTTTATATAGTAATTCTATTTAATTTTGGATTAAACACATTCAATAATTTGTACATAAATATTTTTTATAACTGTAACATTAGCACTAATTGATATTTTCAAATAAAAATAACTATTTTTATTTTAAGCAGTTTTGATAATAATAACTATTTGTTTATGTTAATCAGTCACGTAGTAATAAATTCTACTGAATCAATAAATCAGTCAGGAAATTGTGATTAGGTCAGATTGGTGAGACGAAATTTTTTTTCAGAGGTGATCAAGATTTTAATGAGAACAATGTGAGAAAAAAGGACAAGGTGCGAGCCTGTTTAACTCAAAAATTCAATAGTAAGCAAACCTACCCAATACACATACAAATTTTTCTAACACCAAATAATCTCGACACGGGCCTTGTCCTTTAATCTGAGATTAGGTCAGACCGGCGAGACGAAATTTTAGTTCGAATATTGTCAAATTTCGAATTAGTGATTTAACTCAAAACTTCAATAGTAAGCACACCTACCCAATGCACATACAATTTTTTTCTGACAGCAAATATTCTTCACACGTGCCTTGTCCTTTAATCTGAGATTAGGTCATACACCGGTGAGATGAAATTTTTCCGTACGTTTTCGAGCTTAAGTTAGAAAATGTTCAATTCAAAACTTCAATAGTAAGCAAACCTACCCAATGCACATACAAATTTTTTCCAAGACCAAATATTCTCGACACGAGCTTTGTCCTTTAATCTGAGATTAGGTCAGACCGGCGAGACGAAATTTTAGTTCGAATGTTGTCAAATTTCGAATTAGTGATTTAACTCAAAACTTCAATAGTAAGCAAACCTACCCAATGCACATAAAATTTTTTTCTGACAGCAAATATTCTTTACACGTGCCTTGTCCTTTAATCTGACATTAGGTCAGACACCGGTGAAACGAAAATTTTTCCGTACGTTTTCGAGCTTAAGTTAGAAAATGTTCAAAATGTTTTCGTGCATTGGGTAGGTAAGCAAACCTACCCAATGCACATACAAATTTTTTCCAAGACCAAATATTCTCGACACGAGCTTTGTCCTTTAATCTGAGATTAGGTCAGACCGGCGAGACAAAATTTTAGTTCTAATGTTGTCAAACTTCGAATTAGTGATTTAACTCAAAATTGCAATAGTAAGCACACCTACCCAATGCACATACAATTTTTTTCTGACAGCAAATATTCTTCACACGTGCCTTGTCCTTTAATCTGAGATTAGGTCAGACACCGGTGAGACGAAATTTTTCCGTACGTTTTCGAGCTTAAGTTAGAAAATGTTCAATTCAAAACTTCAATAGTAAGCAAACCTACCCAATGCACATACAATTTTTTTCTGACAGCAAATATTCTTCACACGTGCCTTGTCCTTTAATCTGAGATTAGGTCAGACACCGGTGAGACGAAATTTTTCCGTACGTTTTCGAGCTTAAGTTAGAAAATGTTCAATTCAAAACTTCAATAGTAAGCAAACCTACCCAATGCACATACAAATTTTTTCCAAGACCAAATATTCTCGACACGAGCTTCGTCTTTTAATCTGAGATTAGGTCAGACCGGCGAGACGAAATTTTAGTTCGAATGTTGTCAAATTTCGAATTAGTGATTTAACTCAAAACTTCAATAGTAAGCAAACCTACCCAATGCACATACAATTTTTTTGTTGCAATAATATATATTTTTGACACGTGCATTTTCCTTTAATCTGAGATTAGGTCAGACACCAGCGAGACGAAATTTTTCCGCATGTTGTCAAGTTTAAGTTTGAAAATGTTCAATTCAAAACTTCAAAAGTTAACAAGCCAAGTTAGTGCTTTTTAATATTTTTTCCAACATGAAATAGACTCAGCATACGAGGTCTGTTCAAAAAGTATCGTGAATTATGTGTTTTTTCAAAAATTATTTATTTATTCATGAATATCTATTTTGTCCCCTTCAAAATAATCCCCACCAGATATTAACACTTGCGCCAACGTTTTTTCCAATCCTCGAAGCATTTCAAAAAATAATTTCCTCCTTCGATGGCGTCATTATCTCTTCAATCGTAGCGTAGCGTCGTTCTTTCATGGAGCTCTTCAGTTTCGGGAACAAGAAAAAGTCACAGGGTGCCATATCTGGGGAATACGGTGGCTGCGTCGTTATTAGTATGTTGTGTTTGGCCAAAAATGGCAAAAGCCAATTTTGTTCTTCTACAAATCCGGGCGTTTCTGACGGATTGCTTCACGCAACTTGCGCATAACTTGCAGGTAATATTCCTCATTGACCGTTCTACCCTGTGGCAAGAACTCATGATGCACCACACCCCTGCAATCGAAGAAAACTGTAAACAAAACCTTCACATTCGACCGAACTTGGGGCTTTTTTCGGTCTTGGCTCGTGCGGCAGCTTCCATTAAGATGATTGAGCTTTGGCTTCCACGTCATAACTATAAACCCATGATTCGTCACCAGTTATGATCCTCTGGAGCAAATTTGGTTTATCGCGGACAGAGTCCAACAGCTCCTTAGCAATGTTAATGCGATGCTGTTTTTGGTCAAAATTGAGCAAAAATCGGAGCTGTCAAAAATTAACTGAACATTCAAAATGATTGTGTGAGAGATATGAGTACCAACATAACGATAAAAATCGAAAATCGAATATACGTAACCCACGGAAATTCAAAATTCTGTATACACAGTCGTTCAATCTGAGATTAGCTCAGACCAGTGAAATGGAATTTTTTTTGCGTGCGGCTGAGCATCCAATTCGAAAATTTGCGATTGAAAATTTTTAAATTTTTTTTCATAGGCGATCAAATAGTTGGTGCCATCCATCACTTATCATTCTTGTGGAAGAAGTATTGCCGAAAAATTCTCTCAAAAAGTATCTATTTTCGATTTTTTATATAAAAAATTTGTCAGATGGTTTAATTAACTACCTCGTTTTACTACTAAGAGTATGATTTCTAATATTGTAGAAAAATTTTAATGATTAAATTATTGTAATTTATCTAAAATTTAGCTAATTTAAGAAAATGGTTTATAGAAATAGAAAAGAGCTAATTTTTTTCGGTATTTCCTAATCTTATACTACAATATAAACAAGATATATTTTATTAGTTATGAGAGGAAATTTTACATTTGCAACACTTTTTAGCTCAGTTAAATTTAATTTACCAAAAAATATCATTATTATATTAATAAATTTTGCGGTGACTTCTCATTTTTACATTAGAAAAGTTGAATAAAAAACGCTATGTAAAATTTTGCGATTTTAGTAAATTTTTAAACGAAAGTTTGTATTTAAATTTAATAATAAAATAACTTAAAAAAATAAATTATTAATCATAGCAAAATAGTAAAGTTAATATTTTGTAATAAAATATCGCTTAAATGCTAAGAAATGTATATATTTCTCTACGAGCTTTTATATCCGAATTTATTATTTTTGATAATATTCTATGCGCTTCGGAAAATGTAAGAATATTTATAAAACTTTTAATGTTTCGGAAATAAAATAAAAATAGTTTTTTTTATTTAAATTTACAGAAGTACAGATGCAAATATATGTGATAATTTGGCTGTTGATAAAAGGATAAAAAATGAACCCATATACGCAAAAATAAATGGGGATGATGACTCCATCGACTATGATGCTGTGAGTGCATCAGATTCTTTTGACTCGTAAGATACTTGAATTGAAAAACATTCTATAAGCTAAACATTTTTTTATCCATATAATTGTAGAGAATTCGATCCAAATGATGTGATAGCTCAACAAACTAATATTGTACCGGAAATCCACGTTTTCAATGAAAACAATTGTATTGACAAGAGCCCGAATTTATGCAAAGAAAATGTTTCGAATCCTTTAGTTGAATTGATCGAAACGGAAAGATCATATGTGAATTTTCTTAAAAATGGTATGAAAAATTATATGCCAATATTCGATAAGAAGAATCTACCACTCGGTTTACAAGGGAAAAAATATGCCGTTTTTGGTAATATTACGCAGATTTTCAGTTTTCATGATGAAATATTTTTACCAATGCTCGAAAAAAATAAAGACAATTTTGTTAAACTATTGGAAGAATTTTGTGAATTTATTAAGGTTTGTCTTTGTTTTTTAATGAAAATAACTAAAAATTGATAACATTACGTTATTTTTTATTTTCCATTTAGAATGACGAATTTTATATTTATGTACTTTATGCAATAAATAAGAAAAAATCAGATCAATTATGTTTGGCCTACAGACAATACTTTGCGGTAAGTTTGTTATGTATTCGAAAGAAAAATATTGATTAAATATGTCAGTTACTGAATATAATTTGGTTGTCTTTAATAAGATCATGCAGTTAAATGAATGGTCAAAATAGAGGTTTGCATGAGAATCTCGATAAGTCTTATTAAGACTTTTATAATTGATCATATAACATTGATATTATTTTCCAATTGATTGTTTAAAATTGATTTAAAATAATACCTATAATTAAAAATGATAACAAAAATTCAATCAAATTCTTTTATCAATAATAATTTCAGAAAAATAAAAAGGGTATTAAAAAAATAGGTTCAGATTAGAAAGTATTAAGGTTTTTAGCAAGCGACCTATTTTTGAGAGCCACTAATTTTTGGGGCAACTAATTTGGGACAAAAGATAATTTTACATAAAATAATATTTAGACAAGGAATTTGAAAAAAAAATTCTCTTTAAAGTTAATAATCTAAAAGAAGAATTTGAAATTTTACTTGATAATACATATAAAAGCCGAATTATTATTGTTAGAAAATTATTCAGAATACGGCCCTGTAATTTGACAGTTACCTGATATTATATGTTATTTAAGATAGCTTCTGATTAGTTAAAATTTACCATTTAATTACCAAACAATACGTTTCATTTGGAAACAAACTTTCCACAAATATGGTAGTTCTGCCATTGCCATGTTTCAAGCAAAATTTTCTTCAACGATAAGGCTCATTGCTTGCTTCGTGGAAACGTTACTAAGCAAAATTGTCGTATATTATAGGGGCTCTAAAAACAATAAAATTACTATGGTGTAGCCATTTTCCGGAAGAGGGAATTACAAGTTTTCTACTGAAGCTCTTTAACGTAGAAGCGTACTTACCGGGTGCCTTTAGACAATAAAAAATGGTATCACGGGAATCAGGTGCCCACGGTGTTAAAACACACTGTGCCTGATCAGAGAGGTGCATTTGGCTGAAACGTGATGGCTGTACTGCAGGTGAGGAATGGCAGGATCCCGAGTACTATCACTGCAGTTGGTAGTAGAGATTTAGAAAAGCCTTGTTACCAACAGTTAGGGTTGGTTGCTGAATGTGAGCAAATAGACTTATCTATGATGGATGGAGCTGGTTAGAGGTTGGACCACTTTCCGCAGAACTTGATGAAAGAAGGAATGTTTACCTGCTTCCTGCATGGGACACAAAATATTGTAAAGAGAAAGATAAAGAGGGGAGGATATTATGACCATCAAGTATTACAAGACTTATGCTAACGTAAGTGGAGTCGCACCTTAAGGAGATGAAGAAAATGATGAAGATGATGAAGAATTGAAGAAAAGAAGAAAAGGGGGAACCTAAAAGATTGTTCCATGCATGAAGTTGCCCAATCAAGAAATTAAAGAAAAATGCGTTGGATTTGGGGGAACTGCGTTTTCAATTGAGATGCGTGCAACTACCTGGGTCTAGTCAGCTGAGCTGGCGTAATCCATTACAGACAGGTTCGTTTGCGCGTTGATTGGACGGATCTCAATTCCTACGATCGTAGGTGACCCGTGGTATTATGTCTAATAACTGATATGCTACGTTAAATAACATTACACTAATGTGAAGAAGCATTTGTGTTTAAAAGTTTTATGAGCCTGTTTTTATTTGGAAATAAATGAGGAGATATCGTTAGTATAAATTCTGATAACCGCCTTTTTTTTGGTCTGAACTTGAAGATTTTAATTTGAACCTCATGTTTTTTCAACAAGAAGCTGCTGTAAGCTATAAAATGTCAGAGGGCCAAATTATAGCTAAAATGTGCGAAAAGTCTTCAAAAATCACACCAAAGAATCGAGTCTAACAATAATTCTTATGGGTTTAATTTAAATAATATTATAAATTTTCAATATTGGCAAAATTTGGGTAATATAATAAAATAAAAATTTATTTAGTTTTACTTTTTAAACTACAAATTGGATAAATCTTTATTTGTTTTTTTTTTAAATAATTCAAACAACCATGCATATCTGGCAACACTTAAGTTAACTGATCCATAAATTCTATATTTTTTTGTAATTAACTGACTTTAAGTTTATATTCAAATGTTTTGAGCTATAAGCATATGAATTATGACTCTCAAAAAATTTATTTGCTCCAAGTTTATGCCCTAAAAATAAGTTTCTTGAAAACAGAACATTCTGTAAGGATAATTCTGACAAAATATAATTCTTTTTAATTTACATCTAGCTTACTGTTTTTTATTAAATATAATTATGATAAAAAGTTTAAAAACAATCTACTTGTAGGAAGCACAAAAATCTATTGATGATAGATTAGGATTAAACAGTTTCTTAGTTCAACCAATTCAAAGACTGCCTCGGTATAGATTGCTACTGAATAGAATATTAGCAGTAAGTAGTTGCATACATATTTTCATATTTATATTTGTTAAATAGTTTTTAATTTGTTTTACTATTTTAAACAGTATAATCAAAAACATGAAATTGCATCGCCAATATGCGAAACTGTGTGTTCCTTACTATCGGATGTTTTGGAAACAGTGAATCATTCCACAAAAATCAGTGAAATTCTAGACTGCTATGACGTATGAATTCAACGAAGTTAAAACAATTTACGTTGCATGATTAAAATTTTTGATTACAGATAAACCTTCTACACCAAGGACTATTTCGAAGATGTGATGAGTTCGTTGTGTATGAATACGCAATTCGACGACGTTACAGATCAGAAGTGTTCATGTTCGATAAAGTAATAGTTTACACAGAATATGATAAAGATGATAAAATGAAATATCGCGGACACTATCCCAGCAACAAAATTGGCTATATTCCAAAATCAAAAGGATTCAAATTGTTTTACGAAAGACAAGGCGTACAACAGTGCTACTTTAATGCAAAACCAGAAATTATTGATATTTGGGTAGATTATATTGCCGCAATGATAAATAATTTTATTGTTGAAGAGAAGAAACGCTTAAGTTTGTTATATCGTAAAAGTGATGATGAACAACGAAGGTCTTGTTCAACAAATGTGTTACAAATCCGTCATAACTCATTTAGATATAGTAGTGATAGTGGAAGAGGGACCCTCAGTCCACGAACAACATGGTATACAGACGCAGAGGACTTAAATATTTAATCGTTTACGTTATTGTAAATTAATTGTTGTATATTTGCTTAATTAAATTTTTTTTAGAAATGTGGATTTATTAATTATAAAATTGTAAATGCCTAAAATTTAAATAAATTATTAATTTTTTTCTTCTTCTAAGGTAATGTTTCGTATCTATTATAGTTTTATCTGAATTATTTAGATAGTATTTGATATGTGTTTTTTCTTTAATTTAATTATCAAATACCAAGCTGAATTTTTTCAACCGCTTTATTCATAGCCATAAATCAGAGATGAAACTACCAAAAAAGCCTAAAACGAGTATCCACCAAAACGATTCTTTTCTGTACAGGCAGTCATGGCTATTATTTTCTAGATTCTTTTTTCGTATATATTAAAGGATTTACTGGAAAAAGAAAAAAAATTGAACAGGAAATTATACAAACGTCACATTAATTCAAAGCAATTAAAGAGCCTTTCTATCAGAACAACGTACCCTCACTGACAACCTCGTGAATACGAGGTCTGTTCAAAAAGTATCGTGAATTTTGAATTTCCGCGGGTTACGTATACTCGATTTTCCAATTTTTTTGTGGCGTTATGTTGGTACTCATGTCTCTCACTTATGCTAACGAATTCGGCCATTTTGAATGTTCAGTTAATTTTTGACAGCTGCTTTGCTTGCACGTGTTTTGGCTCGTCTTCGATTTTTGCCCATTCCAAAAAATGGATCAAAGAATCTATTTTGGGAACAAGAAAAAGTCACAGGGGGCCAGATCTAGGGAATACGGTGGCTGCGGCATTATTAGTGTGTTGTTTTTGGCAAAAATTCGCGCGTTATCATGGTGCAAAAGCCAATTTTTGTTCTTCCACAAATCCAAAAGCCAATTTTTTGTTCTTTTCTGGAGGATTGCTTAACGCAAAAGCCAATTTTTTGTTCTTTTCTGGAGGATTGCTTCCCGCAACTTGCGCATAACTTGCAGGTAATATTCCTTCTTGACCGTTCTACTCTATGGCAAAAACTCATAATGCAGCACGTCCATGCAGTCGAAGAAAACTGTAAGCAAAACCTTCACATTCGACCGAACTTGGCGCGCTTTTTTCGGTCTTGGCTCGTGCGGCAGCTTCCATTGGGATGATTGAGCTTTGGTTTATACATCATAACCATAAACCTATGATTCGTCATCAGTTATGACCCTCTGGAGCAAATTTGGGTTGTCGCGGACGGAGTCCAAAAGCTCCTTAGCAATGTTAATGCGATACTGTTTTTGGTCGAAAATAGGCAAAAATCGAGGACGAGCCAAAACACGTGCAAGCAAAGAAGCTGTCAAAAATTAACTGAACATTCAAAATGGTCGAGCTTTTCGGCATAAGTGAGAGACATGAGTACCAACATAACGCTACAAAAAAAAATCGAAAATCGAATATACGTAACCCGCTAAAATTCAAAATTCGCTATACTTTTTGAACAGACCACGTATATTACCAAAAAAAAAATGTTTTTCAACCTTATTTTTTAATTTTGTTGTTGCTGAAAACTATTCAACAATTCTGTTATTAGTAATATATCGACAGTGTTAAACGATTTTTATAAAATTTAAAATAAATTTATATAAAAAAAAACAAATTGCATTTTATAGAGAATACTATGACAAATACGTGTACTCAGAAAGTATTGTATAATTCTTAACACTATGAAATATAGAACATGCATTCGTATGCAAAATAGGATTAATGTTAACCCTATATATGGAAGACGAGGGGTAGAGGGGTGGATATGGTTGTTATCAAATTTTCAAATATGTAAAATATTCAACACATGTTTTACTTACAATATCCGTAGACACATATATTATTTACTGGTTAAATTATATTTAATATTTTTTCGTGTACCATATTTGGATGTTCTAGAATTTTCGGGGAGTATTTTAGATAGTATGAAAAAAAGAAAAATGAAAGAATATAAACTCTGCCATGGTAAATACAATACAATGCCTATATAAGATCCGTGCAGCTTAGCTGAGGATGTTTCGAACCGAGGGTTGGGCCATAAATGCCAACTTTTTCTTCATTCTTGTCTTCATAGAACCAATTGCGGAACATTTGTAAAAATAAATGAAGAGGAGAGTACTAGCTAAAGAATAGATAGTGTTACTAGGGATGGGAAGAAAAATGTATTTGTATGTTGTGATGAGACATGCTCTGAATATCTAAAAATATCTGTAAACCCCAATGAAACCGAACGAAACTGATCCTTGTAAGGCCATTTTTCTATATTCGAATTTGGATATTTTCGCCTTTTTGGATTTCCTTATACGATTACTAACTAGATAAATGTGCGTGTAATGCAGTATGGCATAAGAAATAGAAGTAATCTAAAGCAGACACATTTGTGTGACCAGAACAAAAGCTATCGACGTATTTAGATTTTTTTTAAAGAAGAATAAATTGATAAAATCCTTTGTAAATGCGAAAAGAATATGCATGCAAAAGACACACGGTATTAGGATGTAAAAGGATAGATCGGTTGAAACGGATGTTTGGCAATGAATTCAAATAAATTTTTTTTGCAAAAGCATTTAAACAAAATAAATACATACCCTTACGTAGGAGTATGGCTATACATTGGGGTATTGATAAGAAGGACATGTGACAACTGATGGTGTACTTTTTCACATACTCGTATTTTCCAATTGCTAAGATAATATTATTCACTCAGAAACGTACTTTTCTATATATCGACTAAACATAAACATAAACACTTTAGACCCGCACTGAGCTAATACCAACCATATGTGTTGTTTGTCTTTTACTTGGAAATCCGATAATAGTGTAAATGATAAGGACGAAGGAGCAGAAGCTCTGTTCCTTCGGGGCTTTAGAAGAGTAAAAAAAGTTACGTTTAGCAAGAACCAAGGCATACTCGAGCTATTATTTTGCATCTTCTTAGAAAAAGTGAAAGTCAATTTTCTGATTATCTATTTTCACCCTGCCCAGCATATTTATTACGGACTCTCATTTCATGACTGTTGATCAGTCCTATTCTACGAGCATTCTTTAAGTTATTTTATTTGCACTTCCGACGAGTATACATAATTTTTTTTACTTATCCGAAAATTGAGAATGAGGTTCGTTATACCCATAAATTTAGTAAAGAATCCGTCCTCTAAGTCGATGTAGATGATTGCAATTCGAAACGATATACTCGTATACAGATAAGGACTAGTAGACTAAACGTCTTCTTTTTATGTACTGCTATAAGGATTCGGAATGTCGCCAGGGTAAATACGATTTCGCTAACATCGTTCAATTGAAAGGAAAACGGTTACGATGGGAAAACGGAAAGTACTTGTCGTCTGTAATTTGATTGATGACTTTTTGAAAATTCCTACAGCTATGTAGAACTTAATATAGCATCTTTTTACTATATTGACTAATATATGAAATACAGATACTACCAAAATACAGTTGCAGGTCTGACACATGCTCATTTAAATTGAAACAGAGAAAGTTTTTTTCAACGATGTATATGCAAACATTTTAGGAAACATTTAGGAATTTATCAATTGGTAAAACTTTAAAGGAAAATGATGCGGAATGAAATATTTCCATTCAATTATTTTCATTTTTTTGCATAGTTCATACGAGGGGGATAAAAGAAATTCTTTTCGAAATGAATTGACATTTATTGGTTTCAGTTTTCAGTTTGTTTATATACGAGCACTTTATAAGTAGGTCCTAATTAATTTTGCTCAAGTTTTAAGATAACAGAAAATATATTTTCAGAATATTCAAACCCTAACCGAATGAAATAAATTGGTAAAATTAAAAAATTGTATGTTTATGACATACTAAAAATGATTTTAACTAGTTCATTAGTCTTTAAATTGTTGCTGATTTAGCTTATCAATCCGATTGACTTTATTAAGGTTTGAAAACCCTAATATACTCGTACTATCATCAAATTCCTTAGCAAATACTGGAAAGTATGAGAAACTATTTTATTATTGAATTTCTGCCATTAGCTTTTACTGAAAAGTTTCTAAAAAAAACAGCATAGTATATGAAGTGCGGTGGAGGACTAATGAAATTGTTTTTTTTGTTTTTATAATTTTATTCAATTTTTATATATTAATGGTATTTTATTTGAAGTAGTGCCATTGGGCAACAGTGCTGGAAGGCTTCAACTGAAATCGCTTCAACTCCTCGGTTACACTCCTTTGGATATGATAGACAGTACGGAAATAATGCCCTTTTAAGTGTTTTTTTTTAACTTGAGGAAAAAGAAAATGACACAGGAGATGTTGTCATGATAGAGCATTCAAGTGCCTACAATGTCTGATCAAACGGTAATACGAGAGTCATTCAACAAGTACTTAGCCTACAAAAGAAAAACGAAAATTTTGGAAAGGTGGCAATTTATTTTTCCACATAATCTCCTTCAAGCTCGATACACTTGGCCCAGCGATGCTGTAACTTTTTTAACCCGTCCAAACAATACATTTTCTCGAGGGAAGCAAAATAGACCTCCGTGGCGACGATGACCTCCTCATTCGACCCAAATCTATTCCCTGTGAGTGATTTTTTCAGGTTTGGAAACAAAAAGTAGTCGCAGGGGGCCAAATCTGGAGAGTACCGTGGATAGGGCAGCAATTCGTAGCGCAAGTCGACCAATTTGGCCATGGCGACGGCAGAGGTGTGAGCCGGCGCGTTGTCGTGGTAGAACAGCACTTTTTTCTTCGCAAAGCGGGGCCGCTTTTTCTTCAATTCGACGTCAAATCGGCCCAATAAGTCAGCATAGTAGCGCCCCGTTATTGTTTTACCCTTCTCGAGGTAATCGATGTGGATCACACCTTGTGAATCCCAGAAGACGGTGGCCATCACCTTTCCGGCCGATCGAACAGTCTTCGCCTTCTTCGGAGCACGTTCGCCGGGTGAAGTCCACTTTTTCGACTGTTCCTTGGTCTGTGGTGTGTACCAGTAAATCCATGTTTCGTCGACGGTCACGAAACGACGCAAGAACTCCGCTGGATTGCGCTGAAACAGCGCCAAACACGTCGCCGATGCACGGTTGCGCTTGTTTTCCGGTGTGAGCAAACGCGGCACCCATCGCGCCGACAGCCTTCTCATGCCCAGTTCTTTGTGTAGAATATGATGCACCATTCCTACTGCGATGCTCACAGTCTCAGCTATCTCGTGAACCTTCAATTGACGGTCTGCCAACACGAGATCGTGGACTTTTTTAACGTTTTCCTCCGTAGCAGCCGTTTTCGGGGCACCTGGGCGTGGCTCAACAAAAACCGACGTGCGGCCACGAACAAACTCGTTGAACCAATTCTTGACGGTCGCCATCGAAGGAGAAGAGTCACCATACACAGCATCCAAGCGATCTTTGATTTTGCTGCGCGTTTTCCCTTCCAAAAACAAGAATCTAATCACCGAACGATATTGTTCTTTTTCCATTTTTGTGCAACCGACCGACACGATCGCTTTCAAAGGCTCTCAAAACAAAACTAATGAAGGGAAACTTTGACAGTAGGCTACTAAAAAAATGTACTGCACGATGGTAAATTTCTTTTGTGACAGCAGTTCTATCGGGCGGTGAGGCTAAGTACTTGTTGAATGACCCTCGTAACTCTATTACTGAGTATTTGAAGAACTTCTTTTTAAAAAAGCGTAAATCGACTGTTAGACCGAACACAAGCCTTCACTCGTTTCGCATCAGTTTTTTATGCCGAAATCCTTCTTAAGCAGGATTTATCTTCTATTACTTCTCTAACCTCTCAAAATTCTTTATGCCTCTGAAAAGCTTGTACTATTGATAAGGAATGCTGACCATACTTGTAAGCTCGTTATAATCTTCTGCAAGTCATACTCGCATATTCATCAAGCTTAACACAACATTTATCGTTGCTCTAAATTTCTACTGTACAGTAGAAATCATAGTAATGCTAAATTGTCCTTGTCATATCAGTCTTATTAGTTTTCTTTAATTAAAAAAGACAAAAATCTAAAAGATCTTCAACTGGAAAATGAATATTTGAACAATAATTAAAAGGTAATTCTCATTTGCTAAATTTTACTCGATTATGAGTACTTACTTATACATATAACTGATAACTTAGAATTAGCGTAAGGATATACAACCTGGTGGTATTAGATAAAATATAACTTATATCCTTTTACTTTATTATAAATTTTATTAGTGTTACTTTAGCACAAATTTAATTAAAATTGGATAAGAACTAACGACGATATTGCGTTTTAATTCATTGCAAATATAAATATATTCTGATATTTGGAAAGCTTAGTACTACGAAACGCAACCAGTTGTCACTATCTGCAGATTATTGCAATAGAAAAATTTAGTGAAAACAATTGTAAATACGCCCGCAGTTATCAATTCAATTTTATTTATTTTAGTTTTCTGGTATTTCATTTTCATAACAAAAAATCGTTAAAAATAATGTATTTTATATAATATATATTAATATTTCCCTAAATATTCTATTTTTTAATTATCAGTCATTTTAAATTTAGGTGTAATAATTAATCGAATCTATAACCTTGAAACCTTGTTAAATTGGATCATGCCTTAGTTCAACTTAATTGGCGCTGTTCAAATAAGTTTTTGCCTAATATATGTAAGAGTATATGAGACGCCCTGTCCTGTTATACTATTCTCGAAAATCATATATTAATTTATTGGTAAGAACACAATTCCTACAGATACTGGAAACTGCACAGAGTTGCGCTTCTAAAAAATGTCATCAAATTACGACAATCGCAATAAAATTTATTATTTAAAAATATTGTTTTATTCAATTTATTGATATAAATAAAAATAATGTATTAACTTAGTTTATTTCTATTTCAATGTCAACTGTCTGACAATCTTGCCACATAACAAAACACTGAAATGTATGGCAGTACTTCAACTACAACTACAAAATTAAAACAAGATCTAATTCGGTGATAAAACAGTTGGCAGTTACCGTCCACCATTGGAATTATGTTCCCTTCCATAAGATTTTGTAAGTCTTAAGATTTTGAAAGCGACGACTGCGTTCAGTTGGTAGTTGCCGTCAGAATTGAGTTGCTATCATAAAAGTATAAGCAGCACAATTTAAACGTGTTCGTACGAAATTTGAAAAAAACATACGTGAAGGATATTCAAAAGCGGTTATAACTCACAAAATAATTAAAAAAAGTTCAACCATATCAAATTGATCGGCTTTTGATATAAAAAAAATTTGTTAAATGTAGAACAAAAAGTCAAAAATTGCCACATTTGTTAAATGTAGAACAAAAATTCATCCGAGCTTAAAGTTTAAAGGAAATTTAAATAGCATTCTATAAACAAATAGATCAACCTAATTAGCTAGACTTGGGGTCCTCTGACTTTTCTCTGTTCTCAAAACAAAAAAATTATCTCTGGAAAACAATTACGGGGTTATTTTACAAGTATTTTTGGACAAAATTCATAAAAGAGATCTCAGATATGGGATACTATCATCAGAATATAATTGAAATAAATATATCGATTTAAATTAAGAATGCGTAAAAAATAAAAATAGTTTGAAAATTATAATCACAATTTTTTATTGTTAGGCCGACAACTTTTCAAATAGGCCTCGTATTTTGATCATTTTAAAATAACTTTTTTATCTAAACTTGGAATATATGAAATTTTTCTTTACTATTACATAGAAAAATAAGCTTAGATAGAATTTGAATTTGCTATTTTCATATATATAAAAATATTGACAAAAAACATGACAAATCGAAAAAGAAGAACCATTAATGCTATTGAATTCTTGATCTGAATTCGAAATGTGGTCGAAATGTCATTATTATTTAATCCCACAATAAAGTGCGATATCATAGAACGAGGAATATTGACAAAACAAGAGGGAGGGAGCATGACGTTTCGATGTTATATAATTATCTAATATTATGACTTGAATTTGATATTAGATTCTCGGTAAAATTCGTTATAAAGGAAAAATATTGAAAAGCTGAAATATTTTTGTATTTCACGCCCTTTTTTAATTTAAAAGACAGAAATTATGTTTTTGTAAATTAAAATAATTTTACTGTATTAATAATGCTTTAAATAATTTTATTTTGATGATTTTTGACTGAATAAGGCTTTTCACAGAAAGTTTGCCTAACTAAATTCATATTCGTTCATGCCTACAAGTATGCGTAAATAAGACTGCGGTCATTCGACTATTTACATTCTTATTTTTAGTGCTTGGATTGTCATTCTGATATTTTTTCTATGTCATGACAAGACAATACATTCATGTAAATAAACATGAAGACACGATTGTAATATGTTATAAGTAATATTATGCATACTTTTTAGTAATCAAGAATATATCAAAGAAAAAACCATTCACTGAATCTGCTATATATTATGCTAGTGATACAATGCACTTATACTAGATGGCAAATTATGTTAAGGAATTCTTCCTAGTGCTTACTTATCTTTGTTGATTAATTTGGCTGTGATAAGACGTGCAACAAATAATTTGCATTCACAACTTTACACCTCATCATGATATGTTCGTTTGTTAGAACAAGTAATAAAATAGAAAAAAAACATCCATGTTGAGGGGATGGAATACCACATAAATTTCAGTTGCAAATATCTCTGATAGATCTCCGCCCCTCCACATAACCCCATTTATTTTGGAATTCCAAAGGGATACCAATCTAATCCAACTCTAGTACCAGTATGGGATGTAATCTCAGCGATGAACTGAAGTAAATATGCAAATTCGACGGAGCAGTATGCAAATTGTATATTTTTCGACACTAAGTATATAAAGGTACTCGGAGTTTCTGAAGTTTCTGATTAGGCTTTATGTAAGTACTGTAATGAAGGTGTTTTTAGCTTAAGTTATTACGAATGTTGGTATTTTAAGATTTTGCACGTATTTCAAAAATATTTCTTTTGGCAATATTTTTTCTTCCATTATCTTCAGGGATAAACTTCTTATTTTCACATTCTTTATTAAATCTGTATTTATTTTCGATAAGAAAAAAGTCTACATGATATTGCAATCAATCAATTTTGAAATTTAACATTCCCGTACTTATATTTTCAAAAAAACAGTTTCATGTTTTGAAGATTTTATAAATCGAGGGTCATTCAACAAGTACTTAGCCTACAAAAGAAAAACGAAAATTTTGGAAAGGTGGCAATTTATTTTTTCACATAATCTCCTTCAAGCTCGATACACTTGGCCCAGCGATGCTCTAACTGAAACATTGACAGTAGCTACCAAAAGAGTGACAGCAGTTCCATCGGGCGATGAGGCTAAGTACTTGTTGAATGACCCTCGTATTAGTAGTCGAAACAATCACAGTGACGAATAAGACTATGTTGTGGTAGTGACTTACAAACTATACAATAATAATTCTATTGACATCTTTTGTTAATCACTGTAATTAGGTTACTTATATTTTTGTAAATACAAAAATATATTCTAAAATTTCTGATTGCAAAATTTTATAAGTCACTATAATTACAGTGATCTACAAAAATATTCTTTTTTATACTACTTCATACTGAGTTACCTACGTTTTTGGCCATATATACATTTATATTTAAACACTATATATTAAGGCCTTATTCTTTTTTGTAGCTAAGATAGTGTATTTTAGAATTTTTGATTGAGACATTATTTGAACGATAAATGCGAGGGTTGTATGATTAATACCTAATCCTCTAAAAGAGTTGGTATTACTACTATTAAAACAATTCATAAATCATTCACCAAAATTTTGGACATTTTCACAACTTATTTGTATAAGACAGCTTTCCGCCAGATGGGTGTCATGATTGATCGCAATAGACATAGCTGTTAACGCAACACGAGTAATTTTTCTGTGGCGTACCGGTGCCAAAAAAGGCCAAACGGACTTACTCGGTCAAAAATGTTATGACTACAGTGTTTTGTGATGCACTCGGTATTATTCACTTAGATTATCTTGGGAAAAGAATTTATTGCGAGTATAAGGACAACTTACTGGATAATTTCAACGATACTATAAAAGAAAAATATCTGCACTTAGCGGAGAAAAATATTCTCTTTCGTCAAGATAATGCACGTGCGTACACTTGTGTCATCACCATGACAATAATCCACATGTAATTGCCTTCGAATCCACCGTATTCGGTAGTTTTAACCCATCAACGCTTATTTTCTATTTAAGAATATGAAAAAAATGGCTCAGCGAAAGAGGATTTGACTTAAATGATGAGGTGATTGCTAAAAAAAAGTGCCTTTTTCGAAGGGTAGAAGAGATCGTATTTTTTATATGGGATAAAAATATTAGAAAATTTTGGATTATGTCTATCAAGTTAAATAAGGCTGTTTTAAAAATTAAAATAAATTTTACACACAAAAATGTTTTTTTTTCTTGCCAACGCCAGGTAATAATCATACAACCGTCGTATTTGAAGATTTGATTTTTTTACCCGAGATGGTTTTTTTATCCAGACATTATTTTGGTATCTAATTTTTTTGACGGATACTGTTTGCTTTGGTATTTTATTTTTATTATCTGTGGTGTCTTTTTAATATAATTTCAAAATTAAATATTATTATTGAATAAAAAATTTAACTTAATAATAATTTCATAGTAAATTCAAATAAAGTTGGATATTCTTTATATTTGAACATGAAGTAAGGAAATAAATTAGTTTTCAAAAACACTTGAGAAATATTTTTTTATAACACGGAAATGACTACATTTTAGTAAAAGAATTTATATCAAAAGTATTAATTCTATGCTTATGCAAATTTTGGATATAAATCTTCCTATCTATAATAATACGAAACGATGCTACAAAAATAAAAGAGGAACATTTTATTGTACTCCTGTTTGCATACAATTTAAGGCAATCACCTAATGCTTAAATTATTTGAGAGTAAGAACTCATAAGGGATATATTCATATGGCAACAGTTTCTTATTTGAATGACTTTGTATGCTTGTAGTGGGGTGTTAAAACCAAAATACAACATTTCAGAACAGAATAGATATTTTGCAAAAGTTGTTTGTATGCATGAGCTGATCTTATCTACTGAATTTAGATGATTCTTTTAGTCCCTGATCTCGTCTTGAGTATTTTCTACAATTTGAATTGGGAAAAATTGCAAATCATTTGAATTCACTCACTATTAAGGATCCTATTCCCGTAGCATATTTGAAAATTCGTACTTTTATAAGCTTATCGATAATATAAAATCCAGCTAGGAAAATTAGCAAAAATTCAAAATTTTTTTTATAACAAGAAAAAAAATGAAGTAGAAGCATATAGTTTGTATTTTGAAATTACTGAAAATTGAAACTTAAAACTAAAAACAGAAAATACCAGATGACTGCAATGTTAAAAGGAATTTTATTTTATTGCAGTAATACAGATCGTATCTGAAAGTTTTCGAAACATATTAAACAATTTATACTCATAGTAATATGTTTTTATTAAATAGGCAGACTCTCATAGTCTAAATACCGCCTAAATGTGACTATTTCTTAACAATTATTTTGTTTCGCAATAAACTGCTTATCCTAATTATTGAGTTGAAAATGTTCAAATTTAACAAGAAATTGATAAGTTATACAACTTTTTTTTTTAAAAAAAACACCAAATTTTTGCATGTAATTTTTTTAAAAATATTTTTTCTTCTATAATAAATCTTATTATGTAATCAAAATAAGTTTTTACCAAGCGCTGTAAGATTATATCAAATCCATTCAAGATAGAGTGTATTTGTAATTGAATTAGTTTGTAACTTTTCTTTTGAGTAATAATACGTGTGACCAAGATGAAAGGATATTATCTCTAAAAAGGTAAATAGAATTTTATCTACTTATGTAATTTAATATAAGAAAAATACTTTTTCTTTTTGCTGTACATACATCAAAAGGTGACAAATGGATAAAAATACGAAATATTTTACTAAAAATATAAAAGAAAAATTATACGAGTAATAAAAATAAAATAAATGAGAATAAACATAAATAACGAGCAGTTAGATAAAAAGTATACTACAGGATATGATAAAATTATGATACGAAAAGAATTCTGTTGTTGGTTTTCATTTTCTACGACATATTTGATGTAGTTGTATCTGGAAAAATCCCAAAGTCAATTACAAGTCATCCCTAACCCAATCTATTTATTCGAGAAGAAGTTGTGCGCCCTGGGATGTACGAGTATCCTGTTCGTTAATGCCATACCTAATATCAAAGTCGCTACACAATTTCTAATACATCAGCGCGAAATGGCAGCACCCTTGGCCGTATGGTATTCGAAAGCTTCTTTCCATACAAATCTTGTCATGTTCCTCAATTTTCACCTAGTTATTCATCTAGGATAATGACATTACTCCTTGTAGACTCTATGGGGTTTGCCGTAGTATACTACATATTCTGAGCTAAAGGCGGCTATGCACAGAGAATACAGCAGATATTCTGGTTCGTTCATAAATATTAAGTGATGATAAAAAAAAATTAAAATTAAACAAAAATTCTATGGTGTAAAAACTCTAAGGACTATAATTAAAAAATAAACAGTTTTTCCTTTAAATTAGATTCATGCAACTATCTGAAAAGTATGGAAAGAAATCATATTAACTAGCAGATATTTTAATAATAAAAAAAAAAATGGTTTATTAAAAAAGAATATACTTTAAAAATGAATTTTTATTTAAACCTTATAATTTCTTTATTCTATATACTCATATACTTTGCCCGCAAACTATTTGGAATCAGCCGTATTTTTCCGACTATTTTTGTTTGTCCTTTCAGGTTGAATTAGTTTGAATTAGTTTTTGTAAGGAGGTAAAAGGCTAATCTTAGTTTTAGTAATATTTTAATTTGCTTGAATAAAAATACATATCCGATGGTGGTGCGACAACTATTTGGGTCCAATAGTTTTTCTTTAACATTTATTGTGACTACGATAAATAAAATAATAATAACTGATTTTTTTAGGGTATAAAAAAAAGGAATTGAAAATTAAGAAGTGGAAAAAAATGGAGTTCTGAAAAAATTAGCGAAATTAAAATAGTTGTATTTAATATGGAAGATATTTTATTCAACAAAATTGGTCACCAAATAAGGAGAATCTTAAAATGCGTAGTTTTTTTTATAGAGATCTATAAAATTATAGCATATAGTAGATGGAAGGAATAAAAACAGATAAATACAGAGACAGAAAGGCTAGTCGTCTTAGGAGAAGCGTTGATTTTAGGCTTGAGTACAAGATCGATTCAGGTGTATGAAAAAAAAACCCTCTTACAAACGGTCTTACAACCACCTCCTTCCGCCCCCACAGAATGCTGGGGACAGAATTGGCATAACATTATATGAATGAAAATACCAACTCGAAAGGCCCTCGAAGCTGAATTGGACAAATGCTCTTAATATTTCTAACTGAACCAAACTTTCTTTGGAACCCTTTTGTAGAAAAAGGTTCCAAAGTAGGTTTGGTTCAGTTATGGTTTGGAAAGCCATTACTTTCTACAATATTTTGTTATTAGCCTTTTTGTTCTGGCGGCAAAACAAACTGCAAAAAAGTAAAATCAGCTGCTAGAAATTGAAATTATAAAAATGTTTATTGCTATGTTCCAACAAAATAACGCACAATGCCTGTTGGGAGGAATACTGACACCGAAAATTTATGAAAGAGGAATACAGTAGAAGGGCATAACAGAATTGTAAAATGCTAATAAAACTAATTTTCATATTAATTTTAGACAATATTTAGAAAAAAAAAATCTTCCGGAGCCTATTTAACGATGAGGTCCTGGAGCGTTACCACGACCATCCGGTTAAGGATAATAGGCTGCGGTGGGCTGGACAGTTAATTCGCATGGATGAGCAATATTCTGTTATATTTTCCTTCAGCATTCCTTTCGGAATAAGGGTATATGTTTATATTTAATTTTCTAATTGTATTTCTATCGGTTTAAGATACTAAGCAGATCATCGGTCCACTTCAGATATCATACTGCCTATTTTCGTGTAGTTTGGTGCGGTGCTATGCTTTGGTCCAGTAGGTGGGGCGGCTATTACACGTATGTCCATTTTGGGTTGCTGTCTTTGACCAAAATGGGTGTTTAGTTTATCCACAATTGGTTTTTTCTTCCGAAAGCTGGTATTGATATATAGATCCCTTGGATGGAAGTCCAGCGTACTAACGACTGTGGTACCGAGGGATGAGGCATTATATTGGTCCATTTTTGTTTAAGTGAATCATTCAATTTGTATAACTGATGACAGTCCACTTCAGAATTGATCTTTGTGTTGCTCAGTAGAAGCTCAAAATAAACGATTTATTTGAAATCCCACCAAACAGATAGCATAACCTTTTTTTGTTGAATATTGGTTTTCGAAGTGCTTTGAACCGGTTCATCTTTTCTACTCCAGGACCTTTTGCGCTTAACATTATTGTAGACATCCCATTTCTCGTCCCCAGTAATAATCATCAGTGATGATACGCTTCAAAAATGGATCATTTTCTTGACGTTTGAGAAACGTCAATGCGACGGCACAAATATTTTTCCGTAAGAAGACGAAGAACTTATATGTCGAACTTTGAGATTAAGCCTATCCGTTTCAAATGATCATGACGGGTCAAATTTGATAAATTTAATCTCTTAGCTATCTTACGAGTTGTTATTCGCCGGTTTGCATCAATTAATGCCTTTATTGTGTCTTCATCAGTTTCAACAGGCCTGCCAGAACGTGGTGCATCTTCGAGATCAAAATTGGCGGATCAAAATTTTGCAAACCTGTTTTGGCACTGACGCTCACTTAACACATCTTCTCCATACACATCGGATAATTTTTTTCTTGCTTGAACAGCATTTTTATCTTTTCTATAGTAAAAAATAAAATATGCTAAAAATGCTTTTTCTCACTTTTCATATATAAATGGTGTCAACCAAAAACTACTGTGCAAAATCACAAGCAAGCCTTGCTATGTTAGCTGTCAAAATACATATGATTATGCGGCTTAAGTGTGAAGTTGGTTGTGAAAAATTACAATTAAATCCTCTGTTGGGACACAACGAAATTACTTTCCGGACAACCCAATACTATCCGAAGAGCCGACACTTGCTGTATTTATGGTCCCAGAAAACGAGGTAGTTTTTAGAACGCGAAAAATATGCTGTAAGTATTGAACTGGAAGACCGTGGCGTCAAGCCGGGACGTCTGCAGTAATTTGATTCAGCTCAATTGTGGCACCTCGTCATCGATATAATAATTTAACAAATAGTAAAATTCTAAGCCGTTTCTTTAATTTAATACATAACATAATGGAAGCCATAACCATTATTGATAAATAAGTGAAAATATTTGTTTTATTTTTTTTTTAGAATTGTAATCGATAAAAAATTTATATTTTTTCTAATGAACCCAAACAGTTATTGTACTGCTATTTTTAAATGAATAAATTTAAAAAAAAAATAACCTGAAAATTCCCTTAAATTTTGTGCCAACAGCTCTCAAAATCATTACCAATACAGTCTAAATAAGAAAAATATTCGTAAAAAATGTGGATGGTCCCAAAAAGCTATCGAGCACTATATACATGTAGCTGCTTAAGCAACAATATTCTATCTATATAATGAATTCACTAGGCCGTTAATTATGAATTATAAAAATCAAATAAATTTTTATATGAACAATCTATTTTTAGCAACTGTGAAAATGTTATATTTTAAAAACAAATAAAAATGAAATTGTTCAGATACAACAAAAACGGTAATCAACTAACAAATTATTATGAGAAAGTGTTGAGAAGTTAGTTCTGATTCCTTTATAGAAATAGGAGACTTTATGATTAAGAGAACAAGATACTTGTTTAGATATTTTGTAAATGATATTATCCTAAAACTGAAATGCAGGAACTTGGGTATTTTGGCTACAGTGGTCTGGTTGGTCAAATGAGTGTTTTCACGTATGAGTCGGCTTGCCCGGGCAAATAACATTTGCGACGGGATAGAGCATAAAGTTGTTTATTCGACATTCGAAAGTCGATCACGTACTCACCTTTCATTATACTAAATCGAAAAATCAAACCTTTTTTTGGGACGAGAGGGGGGGCATTTGTCCAGCTCTAATGTAATGTAATCCTATCGCCTCCCGCCAACTATCTTAATACAAATATGTATGTATGGACAGTATGAACTCGTTGTTGTATGGGTCTGAGGATACTCTTTGCCAGCTTCTCCCAAAAGTAGTTATGCACCTAAAGAAATCTTCGTATTCAATGTATTGTAGTCCTAGGAATGAATTTTATTTAAGGCATTCTTCTTATCTCATCCTGACTCTGAAAGTCTTTTCGTATAGATATACTTTCGCATTGGATAAATACAAATAAAGGATTTGCTAGCTCATTTTGATTCAAGAAGACTTAGTTGATCTGATGGAGGTTTATGTATATCCTCCATCAGTTGAATAGGGCGATATGTGGTGATAGTTCGAGTTTGTAATCCTAATGCCATGAGTACAATCTTGAATAAAGTTTTTTTTTTCCTTCTTCTAAAAGCGTCTTTACTGTAGCCCATACCAAGTACCCAACCAGCAGCAATCGAACAGAATAAAATTTCATTGTTTGGAAGTTAAAGTCGTATAAGTTTATTTGTATTTTGTCAGATATTCAGTTCGTTTTGCTATGTTTTAGTTTTCTCAGAGTAATTTCTAGATCTAGATCCAATCTCTTGGTCATTTGTAATACTTAACTTCGAATAATAATGTATGTATTGGTTTGTCTATACGGAGCTATAGAATTCTGTTATAATCTTTGGTTGTATTTTGGTGTTTTGTTCTGTTTGATTCAGTTCATTTGTAACCAACAACGCACGTACTTACACGTAAATTGCAATTCAAAAGCAATTTCGATGATGAGATCGTCTTATCGTAAAAAATGTCCTTGATCAATATGCAGGATCAGTTTTGATAGACCTATTAGGGTAAAGCCATTCGAATTGGTTTACTTTGGTCAATGGTACATCCCCTTTTCATACATTCATGATTCATACGTACATGTACGAGGCGAATACAAAAATACGACATACCTGGATGTGAACTTTTCTCTCTTGGATTATCACTTTCATTCGGAAAATTGTCCTTTTATCAAATATACTATAACAAAACAACACTCTTATGCAGATAAGATAGTTAATAATAAATAGGAATAAGTAATTTTTTTTTCAAAATTCTAAACATTATCTGATTATGTGTATCAAATGCATATAATCCGATAATACTATTTTGTAGAAGATAATTTTTCAAATTAACTTAAAGCCTACAATTGTAAAAATAATAAACAAGATAATTTTCTTTATGTGTATGCTTGCATGTAGTTATCCTTTACGAGTGAGATATATCTTTTATTTTACTATTGCATAAAGTATTTTAGAATTAACACCTTCAGTCCGCCATAAGCATTTCATTGATATTTTTAGTTTTTGTTTAAGTACATAAAATAAATGTTCCATTTATATAGTAAAAAGTTAATCATATCATAGTTTGAAAAGTATTGTACACATACACATATGTATATTCTTACCTTTAATATTACAGATCGTTTATGTACAGAAGATTTTTCGAATTTTGTTTTTTTCGAACAACAGACTTTTGACGCTGATTTTTCAAATAAAATTTTTTTCAGCGAATAATCAAAATTAGCATACATGAAGCTTTTACAATCTACAAGTAACTGTAAAAAAAAATCATTGTATCTCCAAAAAGTGACTGTCTGGTATGCGTTTTGCTTTGAAGATGTTGTTGGTCCGGATAAAGAAGAAGAGACCATTTCCGTCAATTCTGAGCGATTTGCCCACATCATAGCTAAATTGTTTGCATCTGAAATTTAAGATTTTAATTTGACCTATAAATTGTTTTTACAAACGGCTAAATGCCACTTGAAACGACATATTTTGACTTTGTTGCGTACACAATTTGTAGGACGCATTATTGCATGATTTGGTGATACAAATTAGATCCTGAACGTTTTAAAATGTACCTCAAAAGAATTGAATTTTGTAAAATGTTCCGCTTGAATAATAATTTTAAATAATTTTATTATAAAATGGCAAAGTTTAATACATTTAAAAAATAAAAATAATATTACAATAAATACTAAAATTTTAATGAATTTTATTTAAACTTATTTTTAAAACTATAAATTGGATAATTCCGTATTATAATTTTTAAAAGTTTGCAATAATTGCATTTTCATGCAACCTCAGTAGTGATGAGAGTGAATAGAAAATAATTTTAATCTTTCCTTAATCAGAATTTGAAATTTTCAAAATAGGAATAGATAAAAATATCTACCTGGCTAGATAGTATAAGTTTTCTGTATTTCTATAAAGTTGTAAGTGCAATTCATTCTGGCCTCATATATCGTCGGTATTTTATAAATTATGATAGGGCGTCAAATTGCATTTCCTAAACTTACCACTATAACATGAAAGTGGACCTTAATGATAATTTGTCATTTTTCTAGCGTATGGCATCTGCCAAGTGTACGTTTTCATCAATTTTTTACTCCTTGGAACAGTCTGAAAAGTTTTGAATTTCTGGAAAATTGCAAAGACATTTTTGAATTCAACGGAGTAGAAATTTTCCGTTTTCACATTTTTCTTTTCTCTTTTGGTTTTCAATAGTTTTTTTAAATTTTTAAATAGAAATTACGTTGGTTGTTTTAACAAATAAAAAAAACCATATTTGTTCCTTGATTAAGTATTTTTTAGTTAATTTAAATGACCTCGTGTAATAGATCTTGTAAAGTTTATCCACCGAAAAGTTTTACTTAAAATAAATACACCTAGCCAAGCAGTGAAGCAATGGAAGGAAATTTTGCTGCATCGAAAGTTTTGCTATTCGTATCGTGTCATGAGTAAATTTCAATTTCGATAGTCTGGGGTCTGGGGTCTGGTGCTTGGGCGAAGGTGGAAATGAGTTTTCCATTGTGCGAATTGCAAGTTTGTCACCTAGTTCGGAAGCCATGGTTGTACTCTTAATTACGAGCTCCACTAATTTCGGAGTTCAGTATTCTTAGTGTTATATATTCGGTGCCTGGTGGTACCTAATGTTTTGTAGCGGTACGGTTCGGCTGGTGCCTATTCCTCTATTCAAATTGGCTACCCAATGTACAACGTTTATTTGAAATTGGGTCTCGTCGTGGCGGCGACATTGGGGCCAGCCAACAAGTCGCCAGATTACTTGAAAATTAATAAATTAAAACGCACTAAGCAGGAACAAATGGCCGACAGAGTTAAGTGGCACTCATACGGAGAAAGGGTACTTTTCCTGAATTACGAGCGCAAGTGTGTGCAATTTCAGTAAGTGCTGAGTGCCTTCAACTTTCAAACTTACAACTTACTGAGCATTGTTAAACTTTTACACTTTATTACGATTATATGTGTAAAACATTTTTGATCTTATGTTATTCGAGGACATTTATTTTTTCGTAAAATATTTTTAAACCATCACTATTATTCTGTGTTGTCAGTGTCTAATCGTTGGAGAGTTTCTTGGCAAAAATTTCCATTCTCACTGGTATAAATTGTAAGACTCAAATGCACTTTTACATTAAATCATATAGGAACTATAAATATTTAATATGAGTTTCCTACAAAACAGTAAGACTTGGTATTTCATATATGAGGAATTATAAAAGCATCCGAATAAAATGTGTCCAAAGAGACTTTCTCTCAAAAGTCCTTGTTGTAAATTTTTACAAATAAAATTTTTTCTTATTTACTAAATTTGGTATAATTGTATTTTATATCATACTTACTGTATAAAATATGCATAAAAATAAGATATTGGACTGATTATTATATTAAGAATTTATTTGTACTTATTTTTTATCATGACAAATTTACAACTTTTAGTAATTTTATTTGAAGAGAAGTTATTATGCTTGATTTAATAATAATTTTAACATATTTAAATTTATTCTTATACGTATAGTTCTATATTGAACAATAACTCAGATAAATTAATTAATAAATTATTATCGGATACTTGTTAGAAGTTTATTTTAAGATATTATTTGGTATCACTACTTATATAAATGACTGAAAACTTTATTAAATTCAGAAAATTTTGTTTATTAATTCATTTAAATGTACATCAAATCTTTTTGTAGTTGGAAAGTTTTTCTTCATTTTGATAATAAAAAATATTCTCTTCATTAGAACTTTTTCTTATAAATACCAATATTAGTACTATAGTTGTGTTGAATTATTTAATTAAAATGAATTTTATTATTCATCGACATCTTTTTCTTTTCAAATAAAAATAATACATACAATATAATATAGTATTTATTTATCTCGAAGAAAATGATATTAAATATAAGCAGAGAAATAATTCGAAAAGAAGATTTTGTAGAAAAAGAGTTCTAGAGTTTGTAATATAGCAAGCAGGAGGCACAATAACTTTTCCAATTACTTCCGATTTGTCAGATTAATTAAAGAGCGCTGTAACCACTATTTTATATTAAGGGATGTAGGAGGATGTACAACAAAAAGAAGAAAAAAAATAGTTTACTTCAACCAAACTCTTGTCGAAGATGAAAAAGTTCTGGTCTTGGTCCAACTTTAAGTACAAGTCTGAGTCGATACTGAAAAGTGTTCATGCTCGATGGAACTTTTGTTCCTGTAAAGTGCCTTCGTTTGGTTTTCTTATGAAAATTGTGTGGTAAGTTGATTCTTCGTCTTTAATCCTTATGCTTAGTATTTAGAGCTATTCTGTAAAAAGGATATAGTTAGATTGTAACAAAACTGTATATTGATAGGTATTTCTATACCACCTTGAATGGTTATAAAGAACGAAAATGAAAACTGTAATTATGTGGCATTGCTTAACTTGTCAACCAATTCATTGCTATTATTTTGACACTTAGTTAATTGGAATTTAGATAAAAATATGCTCTGAAAATTTCATATTATTTGTTTAATAATTTAACTCATTTTAATAGAATTTTACGTTAAATATTATTACACTTTAATATAAAAGTTTTCTTTTATGTAAATATAAATATTTTATGAAAAAAATCAGTTCTATTTAAAATAATTTTTTTGTAATTTTTTTTGTTGCAATAATTGTTTTTATAAAAAAATGATGTTAATAGAAATTTTTCTTAAATATTTAAATTTTGATTTATTATCGCATTTCTCTGGATATGATTCAAACTTGCCATGAGATATAATTTGCAATGAGATATAATCACCATCACCAATTGGATATTTTCCGTGCTACGAGGGTCATTCAACAAGTACTTGTGGCAATTTATTTTTCCACATAATCTACTTCAAGCTCGATACACTTGGCCCAGCGATGCTCTAACTTTTTTAACCCGTCCAAAAAATACATTTTCTCGAGGGAAGCAAAATAGGCCTCCGTGGCGACGATGACCTCCTCATTCGACCCAAATCTATTCCCGGCGAGTGATTTTTTCAGGTTTGGAAACAAAAAGTAGTCACAGGGGGCCAAATCCGGAGAGTACGGTGGATGGGGCAGCAATTCGTAGCACAATTCGACCAATTTGGCCATGGCGACGGCGGAGGTGTGAGCCGGCGCGTTGTCGTGGTGGAACAGCACTTTTTTCTTCGCAAAGCGGGGCCGATTTTTCTTCAATTCGATGTCAAATCGGCCCAATAAGTCAGCATAGTAGCGCCCCGTAATTGTTTTAGCCTTCTCGAGGTAATCGATGTGGATCCCAGAAAACGGTGGCCATCACCTGTCCGGCCGATCGAACAGTCTTCGCCTTCTTCGGAGCACGTTCGCCGAGTGAAGTCCACTGTTTCGACTGTTCCTTGGTCTCTGGTGTGTACCAGTGAATCCATGTTTCGTCGACGGTCACGAAACGACGCAAGAACTCCGCTGGATTGCGCTGAAACAGCGCCAAACACGTCGCCGATGTGGTCTCACGGTTGCGCTTGTTTTCCGGTGTGAGCAAACGCGGCACCCATCGCGCCGACAGCTTTCTCATGCCCAGTTCTTCGTGTAGAATATGATGCACTATTCCTACTGCGATGCCCACAGTCTCAGCTATCTCGTGAACCTTCAATCGACGGTCTGCCAATACGAGATCGTGCACTTTTTTAACGTTTTCCTCCGTATCAGCCGTTTTCGGGGCACCTGGGCGTGGCTCATCAAAAACCGACGTGCGGCCACGAACAAATGCGTTGAACCAATTCTTGACGGTCGCCATCGAAGGAGAAGAGTCACCATACACAGCATCCAAGCGATCTTTGATTTCGCTGCGCGTTTTCCCTTCAAAAAACAAGAATCTAATCACCGAACGATATTATTCTTTTTCCATTTTTGTACAACCGACCGACACGCTCGCTTTCAAAGGCTCTCAAAACAAAAATAATGAAGGGAATCGACTGAAACTTTGACAGTAGCTACTAAAAGAATTTACTGCACGATGGTAGATAGCAGTTCTATTGGGCGGTTTCTTTTGTGACAGCAGTTTCATCGGGCGGTGAGGCTAAGTACTTGTTGAATGACCCTCGTATAAAGACTGTGGTGCTATCCTTAAGTTTTTAAGTTTAAGTTACCATAAAATAAGTTAGTTATCATATAGTCATAGTACTCAGAATTGACAGTAATGATATCTTTCTCTTCATTTTCAAAGAAATACGAGCCAATAACACCTTCGGACCTAAATGCATACTAGAATGTCAATTTTTGTGAATATAAGGTCTTTTCTATTACTGTTTATAGGTTTTTAGTAGCCCATAAATAATAATTTTGCTTATTAATGTGTACATCAATAGAAGTGAAAAACAACACTGAGCTAAAAAAATTTTGTTCGAAAAATTAGCATTGAAAACCTGTTGCTCCAGCATCCAATCGGCGTATCTTTTACAAATTTTCTAGTCAGTTTAGCAATCTATTATGTAAAATGGCAAAATTCAATCAAAATGAATATAAACTTGTTTAGTATATATATTTGACTAATATCTAATACCAGAGCTGTAGTTCTTAAACTATAAAATGGATAGCTTTATAGTCGAAGTACTGCATTGTACTAATTAAAAGTTATTTTTCTTAAATATAAGAATTAGTTTTGGTGGTATTAAAAAAATATATGGTATATGCCTTTTTTTATAAAGCGAATAATAGTCTGTGTAATAGATTCCTATAAAAAATTATAGCATAAGTGAAACAACAGCGATTCCATGAATGTACATATGATCTTGCAGAGAAATTTTACTACGAGTGAAATAACTAAATTCAGTTTACAGACTTAGTTTCAGTCCATTTGGAAAAGCTCAGCAATCGTGTGTTACTATATTTTTTATCGAATTTGGTTTTCTATATGAAGTAGTAGAATATTATGGAAAGTTTATATATTGAAATGTGAAAACAAATAAAATATTATAAAAATCTGCGAACGCTGCCAGAATGAAATTGAACAATAAAAAATCGGTATTAAAAATTGTAAACTTTAATATACACGTAGAGCAGATGGGTTTGGACGTTTTTTTTAAGGAGCCCAAAAAAGGCATATTAAACTAATCCTTCGATATGTCATACTATTTTGAGTAATAAAACTGAACTATATGAGACACTACATTAGTTTTATAAGGGATGTCAATATGAATGGTCTCATTGAATTAGTCTTAAATGATATTTTGAAACAGATTTTTTAAATGGTGGAGCAGCTGTCATATTGCTCTCCAATTTACCCTCGAAATCTGAAAAAGAATAAAAATTTCAATAATATGCGTTGTAAGATTCTAAAAACCGAAACAAGCACTAAATTTTTACTCAACTACTTGGACGAGATTCAACATCACCATTTCCATCATCCCCATTACCATTTATGTTTACGCATACCCATGCATTTGTATGCTTAAAAGAAACCTATTTCTACCCCATTTAAAATGGGGGTGGCAGAGGAAACATAACCAAATACAAAAACAGCCAATATTGATACGATGTTCGCAATACGTAATCTTATACGCAAATATTGGCAAGATTTTTATACACTGTCTTGGCGGGATATGAAACCATTTCCTTTTATGATTTTTGCTAAGTTTTTATATCTATTTGGTGTTATTTTTTTGTTGCCATTTATGATATGAACCTTAATCAAAAATGGTAGAAAATTTTCCATTTTATTTATGAAAGTTCGTCGTTTTTGTATTTTTGTAAAATTCAAAGCTGGAAAATAAGAAGAAAATTAAGAGTAAGAAAAGTTCGACATGCAATGAATAAAAAATTTATGATTGAGCTGTGAAATTTTTTGGAAGATGTTCATAAATGCGTGGGCCATCTATGTTCTTACCGGTATATGGTGGTTGCTTTACAAAATTTGGTAGTTTAACCAGTGCCAAATATCTTAACAGGAATCTACCTTACCTACACCTACACCTACACCTAATTTCCATACCCATTTGCGCTATATTTTGTTTTTTTTTCTCTGTGCTAGAGAAAATCTTTTAGGTAGCATTTGTGTAGGGAAAAATTTGAAAATATTTCATTCACTTAGTGTCTCGTATTGGTAATTCAAAGCCCAATTTTTCTGTTTTCCTTTACAGTTCTGCTAAGAAGAGTAACGTGCAAATACCCAAAAAATTCCATATTTTAAGGTATTTTAACCTGAGTAAATGGTTGGCATTGCTGTTGTTACTGTCGGAAAAGCTCAAAAAATACAACGGGCCAAATTTGTTAGGTTAATTTGTTCATATCCATATAAGATGCATGCCTTATAATATTATTATATTATTTTGTGTTAGTAAAAGTTTAGTACACAATGAATTTGCTCAATTTTTAAAAAGAAAAAAAAATTGATTTTTTTTCTTCCAAAATACTATAGTTCATATTTCTGATATTCAAATTTAATATGGACATTGTTATTTATATTTAACTATTGAGTTAAGATATCGTGTTGGATTTTGGAAGAAAAACACATATTACAATAAATATTTTATAATTTATAATTTTTTATAGAAAAATATTATTTGTTTACTTTTTGTATTATCTTTTCAGTTTTTATCAAACATTTTTCTGGTTTATTTCTCAAATATTTTGTTCAAACAGAAACATTTTACGTTATAAGCTTTGTTCATAGATATTTTATTATGTTCTCCAAATATAAGTTAATTCCAATATTTTAAGGAAAAATTTCGTAAAAGTTTTTTGTTACTTTAAATGTTATTGCTGATCTAAAAATAACTTCAACTGATGGCTTTTTTACTGCAAATTTTATTGCTGATCAGAAAATAACTTCAAAATTACTAAAATGATTCTGCCAATGTTATTGCTTTGTCGAATACGTTACTTCCTTGCTTGAGGGAAACGAATATTGTCCTGAATATTGTCCCGACATCTATGGAAACTTATAAGCATCTGTTCACCTATTTATTATCTTATAATTAAATCCTATCAGTCAGACGGTACCTTTCTAATTTTTGAAGGCTAAGAATATTCCGATATAACCTATTTTCAAGCTGGTATTCCTCAGGGTAGTACTTTTAATCCCATTCTCTTTAATATATGGTTTTTAATTAAAAACGTTTGATATTTTAAATTATATTGTATAAAAATAGTTATATGTACCAGGTGTATAAGCTTAAATCCGCTGTTTGGTCATAGATGGCGTGAGTGAGCGTATTAAGCTACCATGGGCACGCCATACTATTTTTTTATGAGTTTTGCATCTGTCAACATTATTCAGTGCACATTGTCAGCAATTTCGTACAACAACATACATTTTGCCTTTGGTAATCATGTCTAGTTTGGTGCCAGAAAAAGAGCATATGCGGGAAGCTTTGCTTTTCAGCTTCAATTTAAGGAAATCGGCTGCCGGATCGCATCGAATGCTTACGGAGGCCTATGGTGACAATGCTTTATCGGAAACAACGTGCCGAGATTGGTTTTGTCGGGTCAAAGACGCCAATTTTGACTTGTGAGACAAGAAGCTTGAAAATCGGCATAGGGGGTTGAGGACCATCAATTGCAGGCTCTTTTGGACGAAGATGATACCCAATCGCAAAAAATGCTCGCGGAACAATTGGGTGTTACTCAAACAACTGTTTCCATTGGTCTGCGTGCCATGGAAAAGATTGAAAAGATCGGAAAATGGGTGCCGCATGAATTGAACGATAGGCAGATGGAGCGACGCCAAAACACATTCGAAATATTGCTCGCCAGACAAAATAGAAAGTCGTTCCTGCATCGGATTGTGAGAGGCGATAAAAAGTGGATATATTTCGAGAATCCTAAACGCAAGAAATCGTGGATTGATCCCGGCCAACCATCAACATCTTCCCCAAGACCAAATCTATTCGGATGGAAGACGATGCTGTGCGTTTGGTGGGATCAGCAGGATATCGTCTACTATGAGATGTTGAAACCTGGTGAAACTGTCAATGCTCACCACTACTACTAACAACTGATCAAATTGCACCATGCTCTGCGTGAAAAAAGGACGGATTATCAACATAGACATGACAAGCTGATTTTCATCGCACACGTCAAAAATGGTCCGAAACTACTTGGAGACACTCAACTGGGAGGTGCTACCCCACTCCGCTTATTCACCAGACCTGACCCCTTCCGACTACCACCTGTTTTCGTCGATGGGCAACGTGCTTGTTGAGCAGCACTTCGATTCTTACGAAGACGTTCGAAAATGGCTTGATGAGCGGTTTACCACGAAAGAGAAGGATTTTTTTTGGCGTGGTATCCACAAATTGCCCGAGAGATGGGAAAAATGTGTAGATAGCGAGGGGAAGTACTTTGAATAAATTTGTTTTTGCTTTCTATGAAAAAAACAAGCGATTTCTTGAATGATTTTTTGTCCAGGTTTGAAAACGTTATCGGATTATTAGCATAGACTACTAATTTCATAGCAAGCTGTATAAGGGTGTTAACTTGCATGATCTTGGCAGACAGCTAATATCCACGTGTCTCGTAATAACATAGCGTGGAAACTTTATCTGCAATGACTCGCTTGCTTCAACTGCTGCGTTTGACCCAGATATTGTCCAAGTTTATATCATTCAATTGTGACTAAAAAAATCTGTTCTCATCGCTCAATACCTCTCACTATTGACTGTTACCGTAGCACGAGCCTCATTTCGGAAGCAGTATTGCCCGATGATGTCGTACGACCAAAATCCACCCCAAACAGTAATTTTTTCTAGGAGACAATGATGATTTTTTTGTAGATTTGCTTTTCATCTCAGATCCAAAAACTTTGCTTGCTTTGGCAGTTGTTTCGTCGATGTAGATGAAAAAATGAGTTTCATCGATGTAGACGATTTTTTTTAGCAAATCTAAGATTTGGGAAGATTTTTTTATCAAGACGCGTCGTTGAATCGTATTATTCTCTATGATTAAATAGAGGCTATAACAGAACACAAATGTGTAAGAATGATAGTACTTCCACATGGAACGTTGCAGTATAGGCTGACAAAGATTAAAAGTACTTATTGAAAAGCCGGTATACCTACAATTAATAATATCCTTATGGCCAAATATATTGATAATATAGCAGTTCTAAAAATGTGTACATTCTACTTTTACGCTCTACCGTAAATCGTCCACCCCATAATATCGTAATGGCTGGATCATGCTTATATGGACTTACGGACTCAAACTTTAAACTTCCACCAAACTTTGTAAACTCCTGTCGATTGCAATTCTTATAGTAAAGAATCCTTTGTATAATTGTTAATGCATTTATTGTCCGTCATTTATTCGTGCAATGCTACAAATAAGTTCACTACCAAAATATATTTTAAATAGGCAAATAATTATGTTGAACATTTTAAAATGAGTAGCACATATTATTTTATTCATTCCCAAACTTTACCGTTTATTGTATTGTGTAGTCAAAGAGAAATTTGAGAATATTTTTTGTATTTAGTATTGAAAATTTTATTAGCAGTACTCTAATAAACCACCATGAATCCTTCTATACATCTATCTATAATATACAATGCAAATTTACTTATTTTTCCCATATTATTTTTAGTTGTATTAACTAAACCAGCAGATATAAGGCTAAGCTCAAATAACAAACGGGTATGGTACTTCTTCAAATTTGATTTTATATTACAAGTTGGATAAATAAGCTAAATTTGAAAGAGCACAAAAATAAATAAACTGTAAAGCATACATAATATATTCGTAGCATATTATGTAGCCATTCTGTTGTTTTTCAATTTAAATATATTCTTGTGTTCAATGACCGAAAAATCAAAGCCAGATCACATCTTTGACCTCACAAGTATGAGTGAAGCAATATTTGTTATGCATATGTTATTTGGGTTAAGTTGTTGGGGTCATTTTGATCATATTCTTATGGTCATCCAAATTCGAATCAATTGTATTGGGGATAAATAAGCTTCAGGGTAAATCTTTTCATATCGTATTTATAATGTTATCTGGTGGTATGTACAAATTGTTTTTATAATTTTCTCTTTGATTTGTTGCACTTTTTTGGAGAAATTTCTTGGGAGATTTTTTCACATACACGTATGTGTACTTGCGACTTAACTTAAAGTATATGAATATGATTTATTTTTTTTCCAATAATATTATATTTTGCCAAACCTCTTTTGTAGAATTTTTTATATGTCTAAAATAACTAATATCACAAAGAAAAGGAAGTTGATCCTTCAATAATTGAGTCCTTTTTTCGAATTTTCTTATTTGGAGGACTTATCAATTCTAATATATATATTCTATGTTAATACTCAAGAGATTAAGGGTATGCAAATAAATACAAGATGGCAATTCGATTAATTTTATTTTCTACTATTACGAGTATAATAAAAAATATTCAGAGAAAAATTTTCTATTTCTCTTTGATTGTAGTATAAATAAAATTGTAAAAAAAAATAAAGAAATGTACAATCAAAATTTAGCATGCCTTGTATTATTATTAATTTAAAAAATATTTAATTATACATTTTTTATTTAAAAACTAGAGTTATATAAATTTTATCTTCTTAAGGAAATATACTTGATCCCATCCAATACAATAATGTTTATATTTCAGGTATTCCTATTTATCCCATCTTCTTCTTTGATTTACAGGATGCTTTTTATGTTCCAGATCGATTTTGTTTGGCTGCGATTTAAGTTTGGATAATATTTATCTATTAGCATTTAATAATCGTAAAGAATGATCAATAACAATTTATTATAAAGTATCTCGCATTGCAACAATGTATTAAAATTATTAAAATATTTTATTTAAATAATTGTTCAATTGTTAATACGTTTAGAAAATTACGTGACTTTTTTGCTGTTAATCATATGCCGAGCTAGTCAACCATTTAGCGTGTAATGAATAATTTTGAAAATATGCATACACTGAGAGATAAAACGAAGACTGGATGATAATTAAGCAAGCGTACACCTGAAAAGATTGATGCAGTGAAGCAGAGTGTTGCTGAATGTCCGGGTACCTCTCATCGGCACCGTGCATTAGAATTGGGAATATATCCATCACGTTTGTTAAAAATTCTCAAAAAATAATTGCTTTTTTACCTGTATAAAATTTAATTGACACAACAGATGTAGGCATATGACCATGAACGGCGGCGAGCCTGGAGTGCTCAATTTTTCCAGCTCCGTATAGACGATCACCATTTTTACAAAAAATTCATTATGAGCGACGAAGTTTTGTTAATAAATAGTGGTATTCGAATGCCTTTAATGTCGTTTATATCCATATTGGCAAAATGGGCCAACATCTCGCGTTTGTTAATAAATAGAATAGCCACTACTGGGGCACTGGAAACCTTTAACTGGTACACCAAATACCACTATACCCTCATAAAGTAGCTGTATGGTACGGCATTTGGGCTGGCAGCATCATTGGTCCATATATCTTTGAGGATGCTGAATGCTATGCTGTAATAGTTACTGGTGACTGCTATCGGGACATGTTGGAAAACTTTTTTCTATTCAAATTGGATCAATCAGGCATACAGAATATGCGGTTTTATCAAGACGGTGCCACATCACACACAGCTCGTGCTACATTGCAAATTTAGAGAAAAAATTTTCTCGGTCGAATAATATCAAAAAGTGGTGATATCGACTGCCCCAAATTATCCTTATAGGAACCCTCCCGATTTCTTCGTATGGGAGTATTTAAAGAAAAAGGTGTACACTAACAAACCAACCACAACCTCGATGTTTAAGGACAATATTCGAAATGAAATTGTTGAAATAATAAAAGAAGTCTGCGAAAATGGTATGAAAAATGTATTCTTAAAAGAGCTCGCCTTTGTGCCGTGGCTAGACGCGGACATTTGAACTATATCATATTCCATATATAATGCTAAATATCATATAATCTATTAATAAAATATAAATTATATAATTGCATTTCATTTAAAAGTTATTTAAAAAAACTTCGACTTAAAACATAAAACGCACCAGGGATATGGAAATGATAACATCTGGCAAAATTCAAATTCAAATCCTCCAGACAAAGTTTACTAAGTGAAAATTGAAGCCTAGACCTGTACTCAGGTAAACGAGTAATAAGACCAAATGGGCGATATGGGCAACTACTTTAACTTCTAGTCAATTGTCTTAGACTTACAGTAGATGGCAATTTACTTTTATATAATACCCTAGGAAAACCAATACGGACTTACGACCTAGAAATCAAAACCTCTACTGATCTTTCCTATTTCCATTGAATCTAATACCTTAGGTCAAATATGTTTCGATTTCGTAATAGTGTTATTCACTGTAACCTTAAAGTCCCTCATATCTCGTTATAAAAAGTTTCGTTCTCGTCTTTTCAATCATTCTCATCCTTTTATTCGGGAGCGTTCCTTCAATTCATTTATTATAAACACCCTTAAGGTGCACTGATTCCGGAATTTCAAAATATTAGTTTTTCACCTTTGGTCCCCGCCAACAGGAACAAATTTTGATGGATGTCTACTCTCCATAAACCTTCACGTTAATTATTAGTGTTATTAAAATCTGCTTGCTCATATAAAACTTAAATGATTGAAAATTATTAATAAAATAAAACATTTAAAAAAAACTATTTTCATTTAAACTTAATAACATTACTAAATGGTCTGCTGTATTTTTGAACCAGACCGATCAAATTTCTTATGCATAAAATTTATACTTTAATAATAGCCTGCAGTTTAAAATAATGAATAAAATTGAAATGTTACATTTTTAAATCGAATCATTCATTTGCGGACAGTCTACGTAATATGTAACGGGGGGGCCTATGTTTTCGAGTATATATGACTGGGTACACTAGTGGTCATCAATGTATCCACTCATCACAGACTCGCACTGTCCGATTATGTGTGCTTCGAGCTGTTTGTTCGATTGTGAATATACGAAAATAAACCATGTGTACTTCTATTTTCTTATCAGTTGTGTGATTAGCTTAGCTGTGGCCGCTTCTATCCCCAAAATAGATTTGACTTCCTCTACAAAATATTAGTTCGATATGAAGAATGTATGGTAGCGTGGCCGAGCGGTCTAAGGCGCTGGTTTAAGGCACCAGTCTCCTCGGAGGCGTGGGTTCGAATCCCACCGCTGCCAACAGTGTTTTTTTTAATTCTATTTCTTACTTTCTTTAATAAGCAATTATTTATATTTCTTATAATTTGTATGTAAAATGTATAGAAATTGATTCTTCAAAAAAAAGTTTTTGATTTTTAATATGTCTTTTTTATTTTCACAAATTTTTAGTATAGCAGAAATATGATAAAACTTAGTAAAAAAAACCATATTAATTAACGAAATTTATTGTTTATTCTTTATTAGAGGGAAGATTTTTTTTTATTAAGATATACAAGGTACAAAGTTATTAAAGAATTAAATTTAATAAATAATAAAGAAAATTTTTTAACTCAACTTAGTCTTCAGTATAAAATATGCAATAATAAAAAACAATTCAGTTTAGTTTTGTTACAGTAATAACAGGAATAAAAGAGAATTTCAAATTTACTAAAAAGCAATCCGATTGAATAGAGTGCTTACTACACATAGTAGAGAAATAGGCAAAATCATCCAAGTACACTTTACTGAAGAGCAAGTTAAAAAGTTCTGTTTACCTGTGTAAGGACTGGCAAAAGTGCAAAAATCGATCTGAAAGTTCTGGCATCCTGGCATCATAGAGGTACATGAACACCACTAACCAGTGTACAAACTGCCATGCAAAAATACACAATTAAACGCTTCTTTCGTTCCAATTATCCATGAAAAAGCCTTTCGTTCATTAATTACCGCCAGAGTACCAAAGCCGTTAAGGTTGAACACTAAACGTCTCTTCAAAGGACACTCATGTTAGTTTTAATTGCAATTCAGGAAGACGTTGTTGAACAACTGTTAATGAGTTAAAGCGTACTAGCGAAAGAGGCATTTATCCATAAAACTTATAATATACTCTCATAGTTTCGAGTGGATAAAAATCATTAAATTGATAAAATAGGTAAACTCAAGTTAAACTTTTATTGTTAGTATTTTAATTCCACTTTTTATTTTATTATTATTATCAACAACAAAAAATGATTAAAAAATATATAGAAACTAAATTAGTACAAAATTTGGAAACATGTACACCGAAAGATGGTTTCAGTTACTTTTGGAAATTATCCTTGTTCAAGAAGTAAAAATTGAACAAAAATTTAGGAATTATTTTTATTATGAGCTTTTATCTTAGTCACGATATCACTTTTAAATTTATTCTTAATAGAAAAAATGTTCAGTGTGTTAAAAATTTATAATTTTTATAACCTTATTTAAAATTAGATTCAAAATTGTTTTTAATTTAATATTCAAGCTGTTTGCTTTATTAAAATTCAATTAAATTTTATTATTTTTTCTAAACTGAATTTAAATGTACCCTAATAATATGAACAAAATAAATGCGCTTGTTAAAGAAATTTGGTTTTTTTTGGAATAATTATATTTAAAAAAATTTGAATTTTAGTCAAGTAGTTTCAATATAATTTTTGAAATTAGAAAAAAAATATATTTTTAGCATTTGTTTAAGAGTTGATAGTTTTTTTCATTTTCTGATTAACTTATTTCTGACAGATTTAAGTTTAATTTTTTTTCATTGGTTTTCCAAGTGGATTTCCTAGCCATGGATAAACAGCTGGACAGGATACGCAAGTTTTCATCCAACGTTCTTGATTCGCTTCGATTTTACGTAATTGACAGAAACGTTCACGACACCTACGCGGGTACGTTTTCTGGCAAGATGTGAATGGTTTGTCGGGCCTTGGATTACGAGCATATTCCAATACACGAGACGTCGATACAATATAAACATCTTGTAGTGAGTTCAAATGTTTCAAAAATCTAAAGCAGCAGAATTTTTTTATATAACATTTAGAAACAAAACTCAATATAATAATTACCTGCTGAAAGCTTCAAAATAGTGTTCACCCCTAAGGAACCAGGCTGCATGTAAGTAAATGCCAAATGGTGCTCGATTGTTCAAATAGTGTTGGTTAAAATTGGAGATCATCCAGTCTAGAAGATCAGTCACATTGTCTTCTGGTGAATAGATGCAGGCATCGATCATTGCACATTTATGGCCCATATCGTCGTCCCAAGAATGGATAGGAACTACCCAAACATTAGGAATAGATGCTGTTGGGCACCGGCCTATGGGGCAGTCTTGATCCGAAAGGTATTCTAGCGAGTAGGGCCAAACTCCTGGCGATACAAAGTGTTGTGTAGGCCATGAACTATCCCAAGTAAGACCGATCTTATCCATTGCAATGAACGTGTTATTTCCAGAAAGTTCAAATAGTGGTACTCGAATGCCTTTAATGTCGTTTATGTCCATATTGGCAAAATGGGCCAACATCTCGCGTTGTCCTCCAAACTCTTTCACCAAAGTTTCGACAGAAGCTTCCTTCCAATATTTTGTCGATGGCGTATGAGTGATCGAGTGCAGTGCTATTTCATGGCCATCGGCCCAAAGTTCATGAACTTTGGTGTAGTCAGTGTACTCATGAGCTACGAAAAATGTTGCCTGTGCCTTACATCCATCTGGATTTCTTAATAGATTTATAGAATTTCGTACATATTCATAGTTGAGAGCCGTAACAGCATCATCGAATGTTACCGTAACCAGCTGTAATGACAAATAATTTTGTTTGTTTGTTTAAATTTAGAAATATTGTTGTTGTCTTTTGGTTTTAATTACTTGTGGAATTTTTTTCACAGGTATATCCTCATTTAAATAAACTTTTGAGCATCGACAATTTGGTAGTTTACATTTCTCTTGGACACAGGACTCAGCAAATTTATATTGCGCTGTTCCAGTATTCACGGTGATATTTGTGGGCAGAAAAGCAGCAAAAGCTGCTGCAATTAGTCCGAAAATTATCCAAATCGTTTTCATACTTTAACTAATTTTTATCAAACCAATTTTCGTACCAACTGACATTGATGCTCCATTCTACCAACCTTTATATATATTGTCAAATGGAATAGAGCCCTTTTGATAATAATTGAAACATGTTGTTCCATTATCATGATTCGATATACAGAATTTGATAAAAATCATTTTAAAATGTTGGGGAAAAAATATGTTTACATTCACGAATCATTGTCGTGGTTTTTTAGCGAGCTGATAACGTCTTAAAGTAAATAAAACCATTTTAATGCTCACAAATTAATAATTAACATTGAAATTTTTTATGCGCACTTGTGTTAAGTAATTGTGAAAATTCTGTTATTTTCGTAATAGGCATGCTTTAGTTTTTGCCAGTACATATAAATATTTATTCTGAAACTATTTTTTCGATATTTTATGAATTTAACAAAAAATAAATGTAAATATTCAATGTTACTATAAGCTTTCACACTCGATTTAATAATTCTAACATATTTACAATAAGTAATTTATAAGAAATTGTCAGCTATACGAGTATAAAAATACCAGTAGTAAAAAAGCATTTTTGGAAAATCTTTCTTTAATCTCCAATTGAAAATCTACATTCGATATTGTCATTTTATTTTTGGAGAGCAAAAAATGCAATCTTCTTTTTAGTACTTCACTTTCATGGTCCAAGACACTATCATGCGATTATTTTTTCAAAATTCACAAATAGAAAATAACACCTTGAGAAGATTGAATAACATCGAGCTTATCCCGTTTATTTGGTATTTAACTTTTAACTTCGTTTATTTTTCTGTCTACGGCAAGCATCTTTTGCATTGATTCTTCATGTGACGGCGTTTGGATACTATGGCTTTTATGGGTTTCATTGTGTCGATTATCATCATGGTCAGTTACTGATTCAAAGATCTAACAAAGCGGTTCCACCGTCAATTCTTTTCTCTGCAAACTATGAATGTTGATAATATTAAGGGTTGAGCGGATGTTGTGAAAAATACTTGCATATGCAAATGTCTATCTTGGATTTTTATTCTGTTTTTTTTTCCCAACTTCTAAAGGTTTATCGCTTTTAGAACACACTACTTTCTTGTTGCAGTTCCATAATATTATGCACTATACGCATATGCACTTGGGGTACTCGTTGCAAATGGTACATATTACCAGAAGCGGAACGCGAAAAGGATGTTCGAAACTTTCTTAAATGGAATTTAGCTCAGGTGTTGCCCTAACAGATTTCAACAAAACTCTTATCATGTTTTTAGTATAAAAAGATTCTTTTACTTTTCTTCAATGTTTTTTCTCAAAAGTTTCACACATCTACAATATGTGTATGTATGTAACAATATCTATTCACTGTATATACATATAAGAAATAAGTATACGGAAAGGTTTATTTCATGTATAATAAAAAAAAAGGGCTATTGACTGTAGGAAAATTTATCGAATAAAGGGAACATTACAGAGAATACAAAAATGCTCCTAAGATTTATAAAAGTTTTTAGATAACATATTTTTATTAGTAGAAGTTTATTCTTTATTTTGAACAATAAACTAGTTTATGAGGATAAAGAATAAAAATGAAAAAAGGTATATGAAAATTTTGTTATAGTTAAATTGGGTAAAATTCTATTTTATCATATCACTTATTGAGTTTGGTCTACCATCAAATAATGTTTAAAGGACTTTAGATTGAATATTGTATTTTTCTAAAAGGATAGATTATTTTACTTAATCAAAAACATATTTTTCTTCTATATAAATGTATATTTTTATTTTTTACTCTAAATTTATTAATAAAAAATTGTTCTTTTTCTGAAAAGATAATCCTCCTTTTCAACATTTTTAATTTTTTAAATAATTTTTAAGAAATTAAATTTTTAAAATTTTTTTTAATAAAAATTCATGAGATCATTAATAATTTTTACATTATTAATGTTTTTGTTGGATTTTTTAAATTCAAGTCCAACAAAAACATTTTTTTGGTCATCCCTTAAAGGCAGCCTCAATTTTTTTAAGTCAGTACTCGTAACATTTGTTTTTAAATGTAAATATTTAGCGTCACGAGAACTCAGGCCATTTAGCGACAACTAAAGAGCACCATGGCTATGTAAATACCTGCTTTCGAACTCAAGACTGACTGCTATGTACTAGATGCAAACGTTCCAATGCTACTAAATGCTTGTTTTTGTTTGTTTTTTGTTGCAATGGATGCCATTGCATTTCTCTGCTCAGGCGGTTTGATATTCCGACAGAATATGATAAGGGATTAGGGAATAAAAGTCGCAGAGAAAGTAAAGCGGTGAGGTAATTATCGTAGGACCATAGAGTAGGGGATTCGAATCCACGACCCCTCCGATGATAGTCCAGCAATCTATCGATTGTGCTGCCGCAGTGCCGCTAAATCATCCTAGCTCAAAATGTTTTTACAGTAAATCTCCTATTGAAATAGAGTGTAGATTTTGAAATTATTTTTGTTAAGAGTACAGTTTTCAAAGAACATAAGAAGGTGCTTAGGAAAATCAGGCACTAATAGTTAATTCGATTTGAAGTAAATTAAAGTTTTTTTAATATAATTTTAGAGACATTTATAGAGTCTTTTCATAAAAATGATCTGTTTTTAAATGGACCATTTGGCCATATTTGAAATGTAAAAATCTTTTGCCACTGTCAGTTTTATTCAGTAAAGCATGATGCAATTTAATAATAGTTTTTTTAAATAAAAATAATCGATATTCTGTTTAAATTTTTTTTTGAAGATCATACGCATTTTTTGTATGGCGGCATCATTGTTTAGCATAATTTCAAGAAATTTAGATGTGCAATGGCTTCCAAGAAGTTGTGATTTACCAGGTATATAAGCTTAAATCCGTGAATGAATGAGCGTTTTAAGCTACCATGGGCACGCCATACTTTTTTTTATGAGTTTGACATCTGTCAATATTAGTCAGTGCACATTGTCAGCAATTTCGTACAACAACATACATTTTTCCTTTGGTAATTTTTCCTTTGGTAACCAGAAAAAAAGCATGTGCGGAAAGCTATGCCTTTATGCTTCAATTTAAGAAAATCGGCTGCCGGATCGCATCGAATGCTTATGGAGGCCTATGGTGACAGTGCTTTATCGGAAACAACATGCCGAGATTGGTTTCTTCGGTTCAAAAACGGCAATTTTGACTTGTGAGACAAGAAGCGTGTAAATCGGCCTAGGAAGGTTGAGGACCATCAATTGCAGGCTCCTTTGGACGAAGACGATACCCAATCGCAAAAAATTCTCGTGGAGTAATTGGGTGTTACTCAACCAGCTATTTGTATGTGTCTGCATGTAATGGCGAAGATTGAAAAGATCGGAAAATGGGTGCCGCATGAATTGAACGATAGGCAGATGGAGCGACGCCAAAACACATTCGAAATATTACTCGCCATAAAAAAAAGAAATTTGTCCCTGCATTGGATTGTGACAGAAGAAAAAAAATCGTGGGTTGATCCCAGCCAACCATCAACATCTTCCCCAAGACCAAATCGCTTCGGATGGAAGACTACCACCTGTTTTTGTCGATGGGCCACGCACTCGCTGAGCAGCACTTCGATTCTTACGAAGACGTCCGAAAATGGCTTGATGAATGGTTTGCCTCGAAAGAGAAGGATTTTTTTTTGGCGTGGTATTCACAAATTGCCCGAGAGATGGGAAAACTGTGTAGCTAAATATACTTTGAATAAATTTGTTTTTGCTTTCTATGAAAAAAACATGTGTTTTTTTGAATAAAAAACAGCGGATTTAAGCTTATATACCTGGTAATATCATTGTACTTATTTTTATAATTATTCGATTTTGTGAACAAGATGGTTGAAAATTGGAATCATCGTATTCGGTTCTGTAAACAAAATAGAACCGAATACGATGATTCCAATTGCATTGATTGTACTTCAAAATAAAATATTAATTTATTTTATGTAAAAAAAAAGAAAATTACTCACTCTTATTGAAAAACCCTATATAACTACAACATCGCAGGAAGCATATTTAGATAACAGTTCTAAGTATGCTTCCTGCAATGTTGTAGTTATATAACTTGGAGAAAACAACATCCATTGAAATTTAACCTGTTAGCGTGTACTAAAATTAAATATAACTTAAAAATTAGTATTTCAACAAATAGCGAGACAAGTGCCGCTTTAATTGTCGATATGTGTTTATAGAAAACTGTTTATAACGAGACATTTTGACTGAACAAATTCGACTTCACGGGAATTGGAAATCTTTGTAAAGATTTCTAGTACGTAAGTCCATATGAGGTTCAGCAGGGCGTTTTATATTGTAAGTTTTGAATGATTATCTGAAAGTTGACATAGTTACCAATATCGCCTATTTAGTTTTAGGTTGCTAAGTCATATGGATAGATTCCATATCAAACGTTTGTCTAAATACGATCTACAGTGTTGAACTTACTGCTGAGATACATGGGAGGACATGACTTATATTGGAGATTAACCCTTTGTGCTCGTTAGGCACCGCCAAGGCGACACATATAATAGTAATTCCACTCGTTAGGCGCTGCAGCGGCGCCGTAAACAATAGGTATACTTTTACAGAGAATGCCTTTTGCACAGGGCTATCACATGTACACTGATAGATATTATACTAGCCTTCCATTAGCAGATGAACTATTAAAATTAAAATGCCATCTGACTGGAACAATAATGACGAATAGGAAAGGTTTACCAAGTCTAATAAAGAAACCTAAATTTACACCAAGAAAAGTTGTCGCTGTTAAGAAGCACAACAAAAAAATGCTGCTTGCATGGAAGGATAAAATAGTCGTTTCAATGTTGAGTACATCTGCCAATGCAAGACTCACAACCATCACAAGAATCGGAAAGGGTGGTGGTATTATTTCAAAACAAAAACCAAATATTGTATTAGACTACATAAAGTCAATGGGTGAAGTTGATCGTGCTGATCAGTATGCGTCATCCTATTGCTTTCTAAGAAAATCTTTGAAATGGTGGCGCAAACTATTTTTTTGGGGAATGGAAATTTGTTGTATTAATTCGTACATTCTACACAAAGCTATAAAAACAAAAATAAACGAAAAACCACTAAGCCATGTGAAGTTTGGCAAAGTATTGGTCGACCAGTTAGTGGGAGAATTTAAAGTGCCTCGAAGTAGGCCATCTACTTCAGCTCCATCAGGGACCAGGGTCAATGGAAAAATACATATTTTAAGAAAAGGTTCCAAGCGGGACTGTGTGGTCTGCTCAAAAAGGGCAGTAAAAGGTAGAAGAAGAGAGACAAGCGAATTTTGTGATACTTGCTTCGAAAAGTATCACACTTTGAGAAAATATAAAAGCTGAACTTTGACATTTTTGTCCATTATAATTGTTAATTTGTATAATAAATACATATTTTTGAACAAACCTGCTCGTTTTTGTTTGTCACCTTTCCAAAATATATTTTTTTTATTTTCTTAAAAAAAGCTTAGTTTTTTGTAAAGTTTTTGCTTAAAAACTCACGACTTGCTGGTAACCCACTTACATTTTTTTCACGACTTCAAAGGGTTAAAAGTTAACTGGTTTACAGTTTCCACTACAAACCTGTTCCGGAGGATCAGGATTTGAGTTTAACAGATACGAAGTAATGAAGGAGTTAGGTCAAATTAGAATATCGGATGTATAAATATTAGATGGTTATGTCATGTAGGGAATAATTTAAATATTAGAAACTTATTTTTTTTATATTTAAATTACTTATACTTACTTAACCATTTCAATTCAGTTTTCAAAAACTTTCAAAAAAAAAATGATTTAATACAACCAAAAACTTACTTTTTTATTAGAAAAAAAAACATTTTTATTGTAAATAGATATTCAATGTTATTTTAGTAAACATCCATTCAAATTTTAAAATACTTAAAAATATTAAAATTTATTATTAAAAAAATAATTTTTTATCGTATAAATTGTCTTCTAATATCTTTACCCATTTTTTCACGTACTAATTCCAAATGGTTATATAAGAAAAATGATCATCAACATTTTATAAATGAATTGTATTTATTTGTTGATCATCTATATTTAAACCGAAGTGACTTAAATAGGATTATAATGATGAATATTGTTTTGAAAGTATAGTGAAATTTTCGTGCAAAAGGTCAGTGATGAATGCAGGTAAGTGCGAAGCTTTTAATTTGAAATCAAATCGTCTGCAAAATCATTTCGTATCGATTATGCAGTTTTTGATTTTCAAAGCACGTGGCTTTTGGGTCAATTCGATGGTGGAAGTCAATCTTTGTCAGGTACAATTAAACGACAAATTGCACTGCATTAGAACTGCAGGTTATGAAAATATTTCTTTGTACAATGTGCACTATAAGCAATACCTCAACGATGCAATATTGGCCGATGAAAAACTGGATGAACTTCAAGGATACTGAGCCAAAATGTGCATAGACAAAACTAGTCATTGTTTATACGAACTGAATAGTAAGGCTGTATGCCATATGGTTATTGTATAGTGGCGGACACCTCTTCCTTCACAGTATTTATATGTCATACTAGAAATGTTAATATTTTGTCGCCTTACAAGGACGAATTTCGGTTCCGAATCGTTATGGTTGGCATCACGCCTAACATAATGAAATGAATAACAGCAAAATAGACAACCAAGAGGCATGTCAGAATCGAAAAAGCTTCGGTTTGTAGCCGCCCACACTGCACAGTGTCACGTACAAAGGCGGAACCCAATTATTCCATCCACACACCAGCACCACTACAAGGAAATTTTAGCAGTAAAGCAAACCTTGTAATTTGTCTCTCGAATAAAAACCGAACAGTAAAATCAGCATGTAGGTTTGTACGGCCTTGTGTTTTGCCAATTGTATGTGTGGGTGAATGTGGATGCATATTTTCTATTAGTTCGACTTATTTTGTTTGCTTATCCAAGCACGTTTGGACCGATACGACACATCCTGCTGAGATCTGAACTTGTATTACGATAAAAGTATTAGTTAACGTGTTCGATTGTGTATTCTTTTATGAAAAATGTGCGTACTGACGAAAACTGTCCGCAATATGTTCATTGGGCGGCCGCGAGATGGGAAGCCCATTCAGCGCGTTCCCAGCAACAATGATTCTTGGAACTGACACATCTTTCCTGTATACGCATAGTGAAATTTCTAGAATTTATAAGAATGCCAGAAGCCAACCAATCTCGGATTCATATCAAAATGGACTTTTTGGCCTTGAAATGCAAGGAAACTAGCACTGCATGAGAATCGCAAGACACTTAATTTTTTATGACAATTTTTTTATTGCCAAAAAAATTTTGAAAATATCTTAAACAATAAAGCTTATTTTCTTATGAATATTTAGAGCAAATTTTCCAATAACAGGAACGTAATCGGTTACTATTTATGGAAAAACTAAATTTTTATAAAGAAGTTCATCAAATGGATGAAAATATGTATTTGGGGATTTTAATATATCAAAAGAGGGATTGTATTATGGCAATAATTACAAAATAACAAAAACAAAAACAAAAAACCACATCCATTGAGAATGAATTGGATTTTTTGGGCAATTGTTAATATGAGATGTTTTAGTTTCAACAATTGCGTTTACCGTAAAATAATGCTGCGGTTGTGGCAAGGGTACAAATATAATTTTTTGTTTGTTTTGAAGCTGCCGGTTTCAATTCATTACATTTTTGGCTATTACAGCAATTGGCATTGGAACTAGGTTATTTGAAAATTCTTCTTCTCATGGGGACGGCACAATGTTGATTCCGTTGAGAGCCCAGTAAGCCAGCATTAATGGGACTACAAATATTGTACTGCCAACGCACAACTCACAACTCTGACAACCATTAATTACTCTTTGGCTGCAATTATTTATTCGAAATGAAATTTTCGGGTTAAATGGTCGAAACATGCGAAAGTTATTAATTGCGATGAAAGTTGTAGTTGTTGGCGGCTGTCGACATCGTCATCACCAACGCCGTTGTCGTCATAATCGCCAGCGTCACGACCATTGGCTGCTAATGTCACTGCTTGTGGAAAATATGAACGCAACCTGCAGTCTCCAGAAATGTTGTTGCTATACCATCGCATCCGACCAAATCGTAATTGCCATAGTCATCGAAGGCGACGTTATTATTGCTGCAATTGTGGTTCTAGTCTCTGACGTCCTAGATCTGACCATTCCGAGTCGTTGGTCAACAATAGCCTGGCAAGGGTATCCACCAACCCCCATTCAATGACAGAAGGGTGAAATTTTTTGATTGATGTTTTACATCTGTAAAATAAATGTTCGCAAATTTTTCCAGCATTCATCGACCATTATTATTTCGGCTTTTACATTTTTCTTTCCCATTCCCTACTATTCGGCTGCGTATAAGATTTTCACTAAAATTTTCACACTGTTATATCAATGATATTATTGTATTTAAAGTATAAACTCATATGATTTTTCATTTAATATATTTAATTTGAAACATAGCGCACATTTAAACTATCTCATTTATGTTTAAAAAATAAAAACTGTTTTCATTTTTATTTTAATTTGTTTAATTGTGGTATTTTTGAAATTTACTAAAATTATTCGGTTTTTAATTGTGATATGTGACAAAATTATTTTCAGATCAATTTTGAATATAGGAGTTATGGTAAAAAAGCAGACTAATTTTTTGGTCAGTAGCAAGATGATATTCTGCGATATATTCTGTTCTAGGAGAAGAATAAGAATAAAAGTCACAAGGACTTATATTAGGAATCTTATTTTCCGACAGAAAGTCATTGGTGTTGATGAAGGTGTCATACAACAAGTACTTAGCCTACAAAAGAAAAACGAAAATTTTGGAAAGGTGGCAATTTATTTTTCCACATAATCTCCTTCAAGCTCGATACACTTGGCCCAGCGATGCTCTAACTTTTTTAACCCGTCCAAAAAATACATTTTCTCGAGGGAAGCAAAATAGGCCTCCGTGGCGACGATGACCTCCTCATTCGACCCAAATCTATTCCCGGCGAGTGATTTTTTCAGGTTTGGAAACAAAAAGTATTTAAAGGGGGCCAAATCTGGAGAGTACGGTGGATGGGGCAGCAATTCGTAGCGCAATTCGACCAATTTGGCCATGGCGACGGCGGAGCTGTGAGCCGGCGCGTTGTCGTGGTGGAACAGCTCTTTTTTCTTCGCAAAGCGGGGCCGCTTTTTCTTCAATTCGACGTCAAATCGGCCCAATAAGTCAGCATAGTAGCACGCCGTGATTGCTTTACCCTTCTCGAGGTAATAGATGTGGATCACACCTTGTGAATCCCAGAAAACGGTGGCCATCACCTTTCCGGCCGATCGAACAGTCTTCGCCTTCTTCGGAGCACGTTCGCCGGGTGAAGTCCACTGTTTCGACTGTTCCTTGGTCTCTGGTGTGTACCAGTGAATCCATGTTTCGTCGACGATCACGAAACGACGCAAGAACTCCGCTGGATTGCGCTGAAACAGCGCCAAACACGTCGCCGAAGTGGTCTCACGGTTGCGCTTGTTTTCCGGTGTGAGCAAACGCGGCACCCATCGCGCCGACAGCTTTCTCATGCCCAGTTCTTCGTGTAGAATATTTTGCACCGTTCCTACTGCGGTGCCCACAGTCTCAGCTATCTCGTGAACCTTCAATCTACGGTCTGCCAAAACGAGATCGTGGACTTTTTTAACGTTTTTCTCCGTAGCAGCCGTTTTCGGGGCACCTGGGCGTGGCTCATCAAAAACCGACGTGTGGCCACGAACAAACTCGTTGAACCAATTCTTGACGGTCGCCATCAAAGGAGAAGAGTCACCATACACAGCATCCAAGCGATCTTTGATTTCGCTGCGCGTTTTCCCTTCCAAAAACAAGAATCTAATCACCGAACGATATTGTTCTTTTTCCATTTTTGTGCAACCGACCGACATGCTCGCTTTCAAAGGCTCTTAAAACAAAACTAATGAAGGGAATCGACTGAAACTTAGACAATAGGCTACTAAAAGAATGTACTGCACGATGGTAAATTTCTTTTGTGACAGCAGTTTCATCGGGCGGTGAGACTAAGTACTTGTTGAATAACCCTCGTACATTAGGAATCTCATTTTCCGACAGAAAGACGTTAGTGTTTATGAAGATGTGACAGGAGGTGTTATCATGATGGATCATCCTGAAATATTCGATCTGATACAGTAAGCCCTATTCCTGAGCCTTTTAAGGACTTACTTATAAGATTCAATGTTAATCGATGGTCTTACTCGTTCTACATTTTTATCAGTTTTCGCCTCCTTGGCCAAAGTTTGCTTTTCACTGCTCCTCGGTTCTCCAAAAATACGTTATGCTTTTAAAAAACTTTTAATTTTGATAAAGAATGCTCCTCATAGGCTGGTTTTAACTTTTTGTGCATACATAAAGCTGGGCACAAAATTAAGTGGTACATCGATGACGAAAATTTTGCTACTCCATTTTTCGTCATGCAACTACAAAAACACAACTTCACTTATAACACTCTATAAGATCGCATCTGTGGGGTTGTATGAGTGACAAAAATTTAATATTAGGAAAAATAATGCTAGTTTTATAATTAAATTCTTTACTCTGAAGTTGCCAATTCAATCAAACTCTTTCCTAAAAACCAAGCTCATGCCTACGATCTGATCACCTCAAAAATACTGCAACAACTTTCTAAAGTAGCAAAAGTCTATCACATTTTATATGGACCAATAAGTCTCTTTCAAATCCTTTCAAAAATCTTTTAACACGAACTGTCAAATTTAATTCCAAACGTCAATTTGATTTCCGCTCCAAATAATCCACTACCCAGTAGTGTCATCGACTCATCGATTTTTTGCTTCATCCTCCTTAATAAGAAAAGAGTACTACTACACTGGTGTATTTCCTGCCAAACCGGAAGATAAGCTTTTCAAAGAGTTGGGCATCTGGGCTTACCGTGGAAAGTAAAGAGGATCTTTTTTTACACCTTTTTGCTGGTACTGAAATTATTTTTTTCCAACCTATCGCATATCTATTCGATATTCGCTGGTATTCTGCAAGGAAGTATACTTGGGCCCATTCTCTACAATATTTATACATCCGATCTTCCAGTCTGTCCTGACACTTTCTTAATAATACACACACATGATACGGCCTGGCTTACAGCACAACAAAAATCACCAAATTGCGTCAAAAATTCTCCAAAACCCAAATCCAAAACTGGTTTACAAAGTGAAGAGTAAAAGTGAACGAACGCAAATATATTCACGTAATCTTTGCTCTTTGCCATGAGCTATGTTCTCCCATTTTTCTAAATAGCAGCGACATAGACAATCGTTCTAGAATTTCTAGACAAACGTTTGGAATACCCTATAGACATTATAGACAATTTGTTCTAGAACTTTTACACAATGCCCTACTGAAACTAATATGGACTTACGGAATAGAAATCTGGAGCTCTACCAAGCTTTTCAATTTCCGTCGAAGTATCCCTTCAATAAAAAATACTTCGTTAAATTGAAGATGCTTAATTTTATGTCTCTCTTGTTCAAAAACTATCCTCCACTTCCTTTCCTAGAAACACCCATCGATGACGTAAGCGTCACTGGTAGTGTGATTTATTAAAATAAGTACACGCTACCAGGGGAAACTTCGATGGCTGTTTATTGCCCATAACGATTCACGTTAATTATTACAATTATATAAATCTTTTTATTACTTTGTTGTAGTTATAGACATATCTGTAAAAATTTATTTAAAAAAAAAGTCTTTTCAACTGTAATCTTACAATGGTTTTGAAAAATAAGGTGCAGAAGAATATGCTTTAGATTGTATTTTTTTTTTGCCCAAACTTTAAAAAAAAAATTCTAAATGCTTGGATGCCTGATGCCAACTGCATTAGAAAATGTGAATTAATTTGAATAATTTATTACAAAAAAACTCCAAGATAATATATCTAAGAAAGTTTAGCCTATTTTGTTACCAGTTTAGGTTTATATTTGTTTTACTAGTGCTAATATTAAAATCAAATCACTTTCGAATTGAATTTATTTACTGTGTTAAAAAATAAAATTATTAATAAATTGTTAATTCTAAATAATAAACCATAAAAATGGAATTATTTTATATGAAAATTATATAAATTATGGAATAAAATCGTCTATTCTACTGGCATAATAAAATTTAGACTCCTGCTGCTTCCATTGCTTTATGGCAGACCACAAAACTTCAATCTTTTAAATGAAATCAAAACCAAACAGAATTTTAGTACCTCCATTTCTTATTCAAATTTTATGCTTACAATAAGATATTTGTAGAATGGTTGTGTGTTATCCTAAATCCGTTCTCAGCATATCTAATCCTTGCAATATGACCTCATTTTGGTGTGCTGGAACAGGTGTAATGGGTTTCATGCATTTTATTTCTATTGCAAGCAACCAGCCAGCATGTAACTTATGAATTGCCCAATTTGCTACCTCTAATTGGATTAATAAAATTCCTCTCGTGCACTCGTTCTTCATTTAGTTCATTCTTCAATATTGTCTTATTCGGGCAAATACTGTCCACAAACACATTCATGTAACCACAGTCAATAGGTGTACGTACCTGACTACTCCTAACGCCCAATTACACGCTTCAAGCAGGAACTCATACTCAAGAAGGAATAGGATATGAAATTTGTACAAGGACTAAAATTCATATCCACAACTTTAGTGTCCTTACCACCTCAATAAGGAGTGAGATCGAATAAGTCGACGGCAATAGTGTCTGCCTCCTTAACGGTTAGCGCTTATTTTTCCTACATATTTTATTAGTGCCAAAGTAAAATAATTCTTATCCTTTTGCCGTATACCTTTTCATTTTTACACTACCAACAAGACCCTTCTGACCCTCTTTTGCTACAAGCTTATATTACTCCTGTTATATTTATTTGTAGGGATTTTTCTTTTGTTTTTAAAGTTATTACACAAGTATTTCACCGCCTTGTGGTAAGGTGTCGATGTTTATGGGCATTGTTGTAAGGGAAGTTCCCGCTGCACTTTTGTTCAGTCTTACTTTTTACGGAGCTTTTGATACCAGAAGGAAGAGTGATTATGGCAGGCTTTATTTAGGAAAGAAACTGTATGGACCGATATGATATTTCATTCCAGTATAAACATACGTCGATGGCAGTGACATGGCAGTGGTATGAAAGCCTTTCAAGGTTTCAATTCGAATAAAGTATATGTCGATGCTCTCTGGATTGATAGTGAAGATGGAAATATTCTTATTGCAATGGGTGGTCGCTGGGACATACTTTGTTGTCAGTTTTACGTCTTTTGGTAGCCTAGACAGGGAGCCTTTCTGGCCGAAGACTCGAATACAAAAATGAAGAAAATGCAAAAAGACAAAAGTCAAATGAACAAAACAACTTATTATCTGGTGAAATTATTATCAAGCTAAATGCCTTTGTTTGTCTAAATTGTCCTGCGAAAAAAGGGTTTCTTAGCTACTTCATCTATTGCTCTTATTGTTCTTATTATTTTGCTGATATTTGTCGGAATAGTAAAATATTTTCTTTGCAAAAGTTGTGCATGATGAAGTGTGTCACATTCGTATATCTTTCGAGCGGTTTATAGAATCGATTCTAAGTTATTATTATTATTTTTCCTTTATTTTTTTGTAGGGGAAATACAAGAAAAATTCTATGATCCTTGGAACAAAAGATTAACCGAAATTCTTAAGAAAATAATTTCAGTATTGAACGAATTTAACGACTTTTTGCGATATGTTGATAAGATTTTTAATATTTCGATTGAGATAAAATAACTATAGATAAATTGCTCATCCATTTTAGTATTCATTGATATGGTCGAGTGTTTGATAATCTAATGCTGAGTAATATTATAGAAGGAGCAATTTTTGTATGTTATTGAAACGACAACGATAACAAAAGCTTTTATGATTCTTTCAATAGCTGACAAATAAAAATTCTGTAATATTTCAAAAATTATCAAATAATCGAAGTTCTCTTATTATTACTAAAAGTTTTGCATTTTACTTTTATATTCATTTTTAATGCTTTCATAAATACATACATGCATACGTGATTGAACTGTGAAATTATTCAATTTTTCAAGTGAAGAACATATTCATGTTGAGTCATCGAGCTTTTAAGTGAATGAATTTGTATAATGCAGGATATTCACAGGATATTTATATGTAAATAGAAGAAAAGTATTATTTTGAAGATATAATATCAGCTAAAGCAGAAGTAATTTTATTGATTTTTATTTCTCTACTATGAATCATGCTGACTCAGTAAATTAAATTAAAAAACAAAATAAGTACAATACATTTTGAAAGAATTTTTTTTTTAGGAAAAACCTCAATTAGGACTTGTATTGAAATTTATCATATCTAAAAATATGAATAAGATTTTCATATAAAAACTGAGTTCAATTTTATAATTATTTTTATTAGTAGTTTTATATTAACGATCATTAGAATTTCCCATATTAGAGATAGTTTATAGGTATTATTCTGTTTTTGCTTATTTGCTTATAACGGGTAATTTTTTAAGTGTTTGAATTTTCAAATTTCCAAAAAAAAACAAAAAAAGACAGAGTATATAAAAGTTTTATTTGAATCAATAAATCGATATACTTGTCATATTTTCTTCAAAAATTACAATATTTCATTTAAATGTTGACCATGCGAGAGGTACAATTTTGAACCACTTTTTCGCGCATCTCGGCTGATATCTTGTGTAATCGAGATACCAGCCGAGATGCGAGATATACATGTCGCGCATTTCGACTGGTATAATAACACGTGTAATGTTGTCTTCCAATGCTGCAAGTGATGCTGGTTTATTGGCATAGATAAGTGAGTTCATGTAGCCCCATTAAAAATAGTCTAGAAGCGTCAAATCGCACGATCAAGGCGTCAAACTTACAGGTCCGAAACGTGAGATAAATTGCTCACCGAATTCATCTCTCAATGTGTCCATTGTTTCACGTGCTATGTGGCATGTGTCCATTGTTTCACGGGTTTTGTTAAAACCACATATCGATAAGATGCAGTTCTTGCATTTTGGACAAAAAAAAATTTGAAATCATCGAGCAAATCCGGCTCCATTGACGGTATCGTTGTGGCCAACCTCATCTTTAAAGAAATACGGACCGATTAATCCACCGCTCCAAACAGTGCAGTTGTCTGGATGCAATGGCAGTTCTTGTTGTCCATCAGATAAAATGCGACAGGTTTGCTTATTCGCATACCCATTCAACCAGAAATGAGCTTCGTCGTTGAACGCAATTTTTTGGTAAACAAACGGATTTTCCTCAAGTTTTTCTAAGTCCTACTCAGCAAAAATTCGACGCTTTCGGCTTCAGTTCTTGCACGAGCTATATTTTATATACTTTATAAAACTTCAATTCCAATTGGAGTGAATGGCGACGGATAGACAAACCGCGGTCTTCACCAACACTGGACGCTACCGTAGCAATATTTCGCTCTGTACACACTCTATGCAAACGGATTGGAGGGTTCATATCCAATAGCATAAAATTGCTGTGGAATTTCATCACTATGGCTTGAATTGCTTGCTCAGTAGCTAGATTATAATGACCATCAAATGGTCGAAGTGCGCGAAACAAATTTTTCACAGAGCATGAAAAATTGATTATAAAATTAAATTATTTGTAAGCATTTTTCAGATGTAAGTTTTTTTGTGATAAAATGAAACTGCTTACTGAGCACTATTGATTTTAATATGCATCATGTGTCTTGCATAATATATGAAAAATAAAAACATAAAAAACCAAACAGCAAAAAAAAATTGTTGCAAAGCTAGTTAATAAATTAGGTTGTGATAATATAAATTTCAGAAAAAAATTCTTCAGCGAAGCAAAACTAGCTTTGCAACTATTTCAAAAGAATTTTTAGCATACCAAAATGCTGATGATTGAGCATACAAAATTTATAATAAAAGATTTGATTCTTTTAATAATTTTAAATATAACTTTTCATTATAAGAATAATTATTTAAAAAAATTATATTTTGTAAATCATAAAAATGTTAAATATCCCCAACGGTAAGCATATTCTAATACATTTTGAGGACATTCATGGTATTCTTCTAAGTTATCGATTTATTAGGAAATATTGTAAATTACTTCAATAAGTTATCAGTGAAATGGAAAAATATCAAAATATAGTTATTAACAAAAATGTTGATGATTGAGCAATCTTGATCTAGTCAATATCATGATTCTGTATAAGTTTTCTAAAATATTTATTAAGGGAAAAGCTAATTAATATTTTATTCGAAGGCAGCAAACAAAATTGGCGTTTTTGAGTAATTAAAAATCTCCAAGAGACTCATGAGAGATCGATGGATGTATTCTGAAAAAGAGACTGCCTATTGAGCACATTAAGGTAGAATCATAATTAGTCCTTTTTTCTTTGAGAATAGTGTCAGTTTTGTCGTAATTATAAATGGTGATCGTTACCGATATATGATTTGGAACAATTTCTGGGAAGAATTGGAACGAATAAATGTGACTGTCTTTTGGTTTCAACAAGATGGCGCCACATGTCATATACAACTAGATGTATTGGGAGAAAAATTGATTGATTCTTCGATTTTCAGATTTGGAAATACTATATAGCCTATGACTGAATGCCTATTGATTATTTATTTACTTGTTTGAATGTAAGGTTTATATACCGCCACTGCCATAGAGTCATTACTATCTTTGTATAGGCTAGAATTGCCAGCTTTCATAGTAATACTGGTTGATAGTTTGTTATTTAAATGTTGAAGAAAGTAAAAAAGATTTGGTTAGAGAATTGTTGGATCGAGAAGCACCGCAGGGTAAATAAAGATATCCTATTCAAAAAGAATATTCTGGGGGAAATGACATACATTTAAAATATGGGGGGGGGGTGAGGGGATATGGTACGTTAAACGGTATAGAATTGAAAAAAAATCTTAATTACCGAAGAAGAAACAATGTCTAATTGCACTATTACCGAAGAAGAAACAATGTGTAATTGCGAAACTGGATTCCCAAAAGGTTCCTCGCCTAGAATTTTGAAATGGTTGTTGAGTAGACTGGTGTGCTGACCAATGTTTGAAAATGAATCTTTCTCTATTGGCCAAGACTTTTTTTCTACAAATGACCAAATATGCCAATTACCATGCGGTCAGTAGATGAAGCAAATACCTATCGATTATTTTAAATAGGGTTATGTTAATTCATTAGTGCCTGTTAATAACCTATTATTGAGAAACCGAAATCTTACATAACACGCAACATTAATGAGATTGTGAAGCCTGCATGTAAGTAACTGATGGAATTTTCTAGAATTTGTATTTATTTTATCAACAAAAAACATCGTTCATACATGATGCCAAAAAATAATCTTTTGAATAAAAACAAATTTGAATTTAGAACAACAAATGCGTTTTATTATTAATTGAAAGAAAAGCTTATATAAATGATTAAATAACGTATAACACAAAGTCAAAAATTTTTTTTATATAAATTACATAAAATTGAATTTATAATAAGTGATTTTATGAAATTTCAACTCTTTTAAGTGTATTTCGTTTTGAAAAAGAGACGTAAAATAACACTCACTCTTGTACCATGAACTGAAATCGTAAGGAAAAACCCCAAATAGGAATAAACAATAAAATTGAACAAATAACATTTGCCAAACGAGTACAATTGCAATAGAAGTTTTCCAAAAGTGAATGGGGGTTTGTTTCGTTCGAGAGTCTATTCGGTTTGTTGTTATTTCATTGTGCGCTCGTTATTTGACTACAAATTTCTGAGTGAGTGTAATTTTTGCAGAGAAGAGAAAATTTTTTACATAATTTTTAACTTTATTTTTTTATTTTGGAAAAATGTTTCATTCCTTTTTTTTTGAAAGTGATTATTTCAGCCCTTCTTAACTCTCTTGAATTGTGTACATGTAGCCTTACTAGTTGTAGTAGTGGAGTATGGCTTGTTGTACTTTCTTGTTTATCCTGAAGTTTTCGAATTCTCAATTCCATTGCAAGCTAAACTGAACTTAAGCACGCATAGCAGGAAATTTTCTGTTTAATTTTATGTTACGATTATGTCCCCGTTTTCTATACTGTTGAGTTTTAGTTAAATCCAATTTTATTACTGAATGTTGAACGATAATGTTATTCCTTCAATTTGATCACTTCTGAAACGAAATTATGCAATTTCAAATTTGAATAGAGATAAGTCTTTTTCTTTCTTCTAAAGGAGAGAACTTAAAAAAAATAGGATTTGTCAATATTTTTTCCTTTTTACATGAATAAATAGGTTTTGATAAATATCCAGTTTATGATAATATTATAATAAGATGAAATAGTTTATGTAATTATTATTGGCAATATTTTGGGTAATTTATTTATGAAACAATTTTCCTTTTTTTTTGTAGTATGTTTTGGTTGAAATAAAATATTTAAGAATAGTATTGGAGTAGCTAATTTTATACACGTCAAAGAAAGTGTTCTTGAAATATTTTCTTTAATATTAAAGTCAGCTTGAAATTTTGAAATGATTTAATATAAAATATTTTTAATAATTACTATGCTAAAATTTATAAAATGTTATTTAAAATTCTAAATCTACCCTTGAAAATAATTCTCTTTGGCGATCTTATGAGGTATGTTATAGTTGAAAAAAAATTCGATGAATTTTGGTAAGAGGAAGGCATTAAAATATGGATGAAAGAAGAATAAAAATATTCGGAAAGTGAAGTTCTACAATAACGAACTTACTCACTGAGCATATAATTCCGCTAGGTATGCTTGTCGCTAGCTTTTTGCGTAGATTGCAGGAGGATAATGGAGATACCATAACTAGAAAGAAAAAATTATGTCATAACATATAGGAGATAATGAGGACACGAAAAGATGTTAATTTCTCCATGGGGTGGGGAAGAAGAAGAAAGAAAAAAGAACGGTGAAAAATAATAGAAGAAGAAAAAATTTAATAATAGAACTAAAAACTATGTAGGGCTAAAGAGAAGGAATAGGAATTGAGGAGGAATGTATAAAAATTGGGAAGATTAAAATTTGTCGAAATTATATATAAAAAAATTTGGAAAATATTTCAAAATAATTTAAAAGCAAAAAAAAACATTTCAATTGTCAAAGGAAACCAATTAATTGAAAAGGGGGTGAGGTCGACCGTCAACGTTTATGGAAAAGACTTGGATATTCCTTCCCTCCTTGGTCTTTCTCCAAAATTACCCTTTGGCACAAATAATTTTGGAGTGCCCTAATTAATATCGACGATGTTCTCTTTTAACCCATCTTATTGCAGCGCTATTGTAGGATCAGGTATATGTGGGGAGGAGGGACCTTGAATAAAATTTAAAAGATTTGGAACACAAATCAGCAAGACTTGTGCGACACCTCTTCAAATATTAGGGAATGAACAAATCATCAATACTATTGATAAGGCTACAATGACCGGTACGGCAGAAAAGATTTTGATTGGTATCACTAAGATCAATCTGGCAACAATGCTTGTACATTGGTATCATCCTAGATGTAAAGTAAAAGTGTAACCGCGTCTGGAAACTACACGACCCTATAAAGCGTGATAATTGAAATTGTGTTTCCATAGTGCGTCACAAAAAATGGAATAGCGAAACTTGGAACAACAATATGCCATAAAAATTTCGCTTTTAAAAAATTAAAACATTCCTTATCTAGACCAAAGTTCTTCGGTGGCATAAATCATTTTTATGAGAACCGGAAAGTGGAAGACACACCCCGCTTAGGGAGACCATCAACATCTACAAGTGACCAAATATATGATCTAGGAGTGTCCTCGGTGGTTTGGGGAAATGGAGAGAGGGAGACGTACCTTCATCTTTTCTTATTTTTTCTTATTTTGTTACTCGGCGTGAGTTCCTAATTGGGTTCCCCAGTTTTTTCCAAATATAAAGAAGTTTTAGTTATTTTCTTATTTTATCAATTTTTATTGTTTTTATTTATTTTCGTTTCCAAATTTTCACATTTCATAATTATTATCACTGCTAACCTACGAACGTCGCAGTGTCTCCGCAATACAAGCGACAAACATAACACATCAGTGACCACGTGTTCTCTCTGTACAGTTATAATTGGTCGTACTCCTTTAGAATGTCACATTTATTCCTCTCTAATTAAAAAAAAAAATTAACATAAAAAATGTCAAACCTCTCAATGACAATTACATTAAAAGGGCTTATTTTTATAAATAAATAACTACAAGGCTAAAAAAAGGGTTCTTTTTGGTAGTCTCGATAATATCCAAAGGAATAGAATCAAGAAAATGAAGCCGATTCAAATTTAACCTTCCCACACTGATACGATAAATGAAAAGAACGTCTTCGCCGATGTACAGCTGCCCAATGAAACTACTTTAAATAAAATACCATCAATGTAAAAACTAAAATAGAATTGTTTAAAAAAAAAGTCTCATTACTTTTATGCAGCGCATCATAGTGTCACATACGCCTAGATGATTTTATAAATTATTAAAAGTACTTTTTACTTATACTTTGAAGGTTTTTACTATAATCTGAGAATTAAACTGACCCACGAGAGTTTAGTCGTCTAAAAATACAACAGATGGCATTAGTACCGTCATTAATTATTCATTCATTTTCTCGTTTATGAATTTTTTTAAATGAAAATAATTTGTGATCTTAAAAGAAAACTACTTTAATTCGCATTGAAGAAAAAACAATTAAAAAGTAAAAAATAATCTAAATTTTACAAATATTTTTTATTGTTGAAAAATTTACTCATATCTGTAAATTTAATTATAAAAATACTTAAAAATGTTAAAATATATAAAAAAGAAGAAAGGAGTAAATTTTGATGGATGTGCTGATGTTTTGAAATTATTTTTATTTTTTATAAACGCAAATGAAAAATATTTCTTCAAACATTAAATCGTTTCCATTTTAGGTGTCTTCCGTATCTTCTTAATATCAATAGTCCTTTTGATGATTTCTTACTTTAATTTCCAATATTTTTTTATGAAAATATTATGTAAAGTTTACTTTTAGATTAAATTAATATTATCCCATTTTGAAAATTACTCTTTCTATAATATAAAAAAATAGATGAACATAAAATGGATCATCAAATTTTAACTATTGTGATTGGGGGTAGGATTTTTTTCCTATTTGGTTGTGTCCACGATTAAAACGCATTAAATTCATAGTGGTTAAAAGATTCATTATCGTATTAAATCGCAAAGTATTTATTTGGTAGTTTTTTTCCCTGCAATCTAAAAAAAAAAAACAAAACAAAAACCACAATTAGACCATCTACAATATATAGGTAAAAGCTTTGTAATTAAACTTTCCACTATGAAAAGAATGCAATTCAGTTTTACGATTAGTACGCTTTATGACGCATCGATGGAGCAGACAATGTGTGCGTTTTGTATTATTCACCGTCGACACAGAGCTCAATAACTGACGCCACAATCAATATAAAAGCTAAGACAAAAAAAATGACGAAAATTATTTCGAAAATAATTTTGTAAGCATTCTACGCACAACAAACTTACCATAAAAAATTGTCATGGCACAATGTTTATTTCTTGTTATTATTATTAGATGGCATTAGTGATTTTACTCAATGTTGATTTTTATTTTATTTTATCCTTGCCTGTATGTGTGTATATATATGTGTGTGTATGTATATAAATACCATCATTACCATACTTAGAATTTGACTATTTTGTACTCGTCAGTACAGTATGCAGACTAAATTGAACATACGTACATCTCGAATAATCAAATATTGATGGGGATGGTTTTGTAAGGAGAAGCTTTATTTTTTGTGGTTTGATAAGGCCTACTCTACCTCTATTATTCTAGTGTACTTTTCGTTTATTCTACTTTTTCTGTGCATAAACGAATATCTGTTTTTGTTTTTTTTGTTTATTTTATTTTACGGGCAGTCGTCATACTTACTTGATTCCTGCATTATTTCTTATCACAAGGACTCGTATAACAGTAAAATAATCGTAAAAAATAGAAGACCGGAAAATAAGAAGAAACTCTATTGCTTTTGGTTGCCTGATACGAATCAGTATTACCAACATTCTATTCTGGCACCAATTTTACGACTTGTCTATTGATAATTTTATAGCAATTTCATTGCTTTTGCCAGGTATAAGCCACCCTAAAACTGAGTGAATTTTGTTGTATTCTAACCTATGTACACTCAAATATACACATTTATTGTATGCGGAAAAATGTTTCAAATTTGTTGAAAATAACTTGTCTACAATATGAGAAGAAAGCAACTTCATGTGGGTACTATATGAGTTCGTACACTCGCTGAAATCTTTTAACTGACACGTAAGTGAGTCGCCGAAAAATGATCTATGTACGCGTAATGTAGTCATTTTATTATATACCTTATTTAGGTACGTGCTCGAATAGTCATTTGCGAAATATTAGCAATTTTTCTATTATATTAGTTACATTTTTTTAACTATACTTAATAATAAAATCAACTGTAAAAAAAAATGTTTAAGAAAATTTTTTAAAGGTAAACACAAAACGAAACGCTACTCCCGATTGTTTTTAACTCATTTCATTGCTTAGACCTTGCTGTTATGTATGCAGTATAGCATCAATCAAATGGATGTCACAAGACTTTTTGTTGGACTAAATGTAATTTTTTGATGACTTTTTAATTTTGCAATTACTTGACGGATGTTAGTTTATAAATGCTCTAATATTTTATGTAATCTTACAAAAAAAATTCAAAGGTATCAAATTGTATGATCTTAGAGGACATTTGACATTACCAAATCTAGAAATTGCGCGTCCTGGAAAATATTTGCGCAATATATCCAAAATGTGTAGTATTGTATGTCTTGTTAAAACCACAAATGGTCCAAATTAAAATCTTCAAGTTCAGACCGTAAAAAAAGTCAGTTATCATACGACCATGGCGTTCAGAAATTTTGGTAACTGACACCTTTAGACTAAATTTCACACCAGACAATCACTTTTCATGGATACAATGGCTTTTCTACAGTGACTTTCTCAGAGCCTCATATATGAAAATATTGCCTATTGACGAATTCATTGAGCAAAAAATGAGTATCCATCAAGCAAAAAAAAATCTGTATTTATAAAAATATAAAAAAAATATTAAAATTTGTATAAACAAACTCTAAAATTATTACTTATTTACTATATTTTTCAATAAAAAAATTTAACATATTTATGATAATTACTACGACATTTATGTTTTCTAATCGAAATAAGAATAATTAAATGAGTTTAAGAGGCTCTGCTATAATTTTATTTATTATATATTTTGTTGTAATTTTATTTTGAGTTTGATGTGTATAACTTAAAATGCGGGATTTTTGGCAAAATTTGAGTGTTTATTTTGAAAAATTGTTACAATATATTTTATTCAAAGTATTGTCCATCGGAAGCCACTACTTTTTCCCATCTTTCTGGCAACATATGGATTCCGCGCCAAAAAAAACTGCTCCGGTTTTGAGGCCAAGAATGAATCGAACCAATTTTTGATGCCCTGTTCTGAAGTGAAGCGTATTCCGGTGAGGGCGTTTTGCATGGTCTAAACAAATGGTAGTCGGACGGGGCAAGGTCTGGGCTATAAGGCGGGTGAGGCAAAACTTCCCAGCCACTGTTTTCTAAATAATTTCTAACCGGTCTTGCAACATGAGGCTGAGCGTTGTCATGATGAAAAATTATGGCTTCGTGTCTGGTCAATGCTCGCTTCAAACGGATTAATTGTGTTTGGTAGAGGTCGCCTGTGATCGTCTGGCCCGATTTCAATAGCTCATAATAGGTCACACCCTTCTGATCCCACCAAATACAGAGCATTACCTTGGCGCCATGGATATTCGGCTTTGGCGTTGATTTGGCTGGTTGGCCGGGCATCACATACGATTTTTTGCGCTTTGGGTTGTCGTAATGAATCCATTTTTCGTCGCCAGTAATGATTCGATTCAAAAACGACTTCTTTTTGTGCCGTTCAAGCAGCATTTCGGACATGCAAAATCGCCTTTCAACGTTTCTCGGCTTCAATTCATATCGGACCCAATTTCCTTGCTTTTGGATGAATCCTGCTGCTTTCAAACGTTTTGAAATGGCTGCTTGAGTGACTCCCAATGATTTTGCAATTTCTTCTTGAGTTCGACAACAGTCTTCGTCGAGTAATGCCTCCAAATCTTCATCTTCAAACTTTTTTGGCTGACCTAGTCGTTCTTTGTCTTCCGTGTCAAAATCACCACTTCTGAACCGCACAAACCATCTCTCGCACGTTGAAGTCGATGGAACATATTCAGGATAAGCTTCGGTGAGCAATCGATGTGCTTCAGCTGCACTTTTTTGTCAATTTGAAGAAGTAAATCAACACTTTCCGCAAATGGGACTTTTTTGGTACGAAATTCGACATTTTTGAAGCAAAAAAAAAATTTAGTGTTTACACTATTTCATTCAATGACTAATCAAGAATGAATGACAGATGTTTAACCTCCAAAATGCCATATGAGTTATTATTAACACAAACTTTTACATGCCATCTGTTGTCAATCCCGCATTTTTAAGTTATACACCCAATAATAAATATTATTATAATGTTGTAGATAATAAACTGAAGTAGTTATCTCATTTTAAAAGAGTAAAATATATTTTTTCATTTTGCTATTTAAATAAGTGAAAAATCCAACAAAAAAATCTGATCTATTTTAAGCAAAAACGACATGTGATCGAAAAATTTATCTGATATATCGATTCCATTGAAATTAATATTATTATAATTAAATGTTTCCAACTAAACGAATCCAATGAACTCTTCAATATCTTTCCGATATTGTTTGGTGTTCCACAAGGTAGCATATTTGAACCCACCCTCTACAACATTTGCACATTCGACATTCCAATTTATCCTAATATCTTTTTTGGTACATACGTCGATGATACGGCTTGCGTTGAATCTAGCGAAAATCCCTAACATACGCCCGAAATTCTCCAAACCCAAATCCAAACCTTAAAGAACTGGTTTACCAGGTGGACAATGAACGTATATCTACCACATATCTTAATGGTAGTGAAACACCACAACACACCGAAGTTCGGTACCTAGAACTGAACTTAGACAAACGCTTTGACATGGAACCCACATACAAGCCTAACGAAGACAAGAACTAAAAAGACGATACCTATAACTGCACATACTTCGCCTTCTAGATAAACGTTATAAACTTACTATAGACAGCAAAATGCTTTTACACAATGCCAATATGGACTTACGGACTAGAACTCTGGGGCTCTACTAAGCTTTCCAATTCCTGTCAAATTCAATCAAAAATACTCATCGTGATCTTGAAGTCCCATTTGTGTTTGATGTGGCTGTGTCTCGTTATAAAAAGTTCAACGCTCGTATTACCACTTCCTTTTCTAGAAAGACCCATCGAAGACTTAAGTGTCACTGACTGCGTAGTTTATTAAAATATTAAATAAACTACGCAGTCAGTTACACACGCTATCAGGAGAAGATTCAATGGATATTTACTCCTTACAACCATTCATATTAATTATTTCCATTATTTAAATCTGCTCGCTACTATGTGTAATTGTAGATATCTGTAAAAAAGATTTAGAATTATTACCCTTCAAATATTTATCCTCGTTAACTTATGATGTTATTTTTCTTAGAATTACTTTGAAAATTATTTATAGTTTTTTCGTCGAACATTTTTTGGTCGACGAGTACGAATATATCTGAATCCGAATATTTTCTCGAGCACTTGTAACAAAACAACATTACTTATTTAAAATTTGTCCATCTTGCATATGTTTTTTTACTTAAAATAAAGGATATGGAATAAAATGTAGGAATATATGGGGTACCATGTTTCTTGGTAGTATATTTTTATGGATTTTATTCTTTCTGTTTGTTGCGAATAATAAAAGCTCACAGCTCGTATATGGAAAGTATTTACGGTTTTGTATGTTGTCACCTGAGTTTTTTGTATAAGAAGAGATGAGAGATGAGATGAAACTTTACTACGAAAAAAAACCAATAAACCTCCAAAAAAAAAATAAACATCGCACATTGAATATAAGAGAAAAGAAATTCTAGTAAAATTTATGAAAAAATATTTTTGTGCTTTTATTCATATTACGATGATGAAAGTGTTTTCCTTCCTTCTATTATCTTCCAAAACATATATAAATATATAAATAATAATCTTATTATTAAAGTGCATATACATCTTACAAATAGTTTAAGATAATAAATAAAATTTCGTTCTTTATATACAATTGTTCTTCTGAAGATGTTTTTACTTTTATAATATTAGTTTCATTTTTAAATTGAAAATTATAATTTATTAACTTAATAAGTGTTAATATTATTTTAAATAGAATTATTATATTACGTTAAGTTCAAGATTATGTGAAAATATTGTGGTTACTGTCCGTATCCTGGTGTTCACAGTATTTTCTAATTTGTACCTGGTAATCTTTAGTTATTCGTAGGCATACTCGTACATCGCATAGACTGGATACACATATGAGTCGTACTCAAGTTTATACGTGGTTTACACGATTTAAAAATGGTCGTGAGGATTTAAATGACGACCTAAGGGCCAGGTCGTCCAGAAGCTAGTAATCGTACTGAATTGGTGGAAAAAGTCCGTGAAATCATTGGTATCGATGCAAATTTTACTACGAGAATGTTGGTTGAGGAATTAAATATGAGAAGACCAACAAAGTGAACAAATTTTTGATGAAAAAACGGACCCTCTGTATTTGCCTGATCTATCACCATGTGACTATTTTCTATTTCCAAAACTGAAAACCAAGATGAAAGAAGCATTTTATGATGATATCCTAGCCATTTTTGTTTTGTAACATTAGCACACTTTTTCTTTTTTGAAATGGCGATAAATTTCACATCTGTCATCCGATTTACATGAATTTAGGTGCGTTTAAAACAGGATAAATGTATCTTTTTCATCCTTTGTAAATTTACAATAGATGATGCTGCATGTTGTCTGCCGAACCATAAAGTTCGGTTATTTTTGAGACACACCGTGTAAGTTGGGAAAGGATTTTTTTCAAAACATTGGCCATCCACTGTTCAAAACAGCCTACACATTAATCATATAAAATTTTTGGGAATGGAAACTGCTCAGAATTCGAATAGGGCATTTTGTTTCTAATATGTAATTTCCTTTTTTTAGAGTCCCCTTTTCGCATCCACCTATCTTTTGACTTTTCATTCAATATCTCTAATTTTTTCTAACAGAATGTTATATTACCCAGAATTTCTCTTCTAATTATATTTTCTCAGTTGTACAGATTTTGGATTCCATAATACTCTTTTGAAGTACTATTTTTAATTTCCAAAAATCATCAACGAACATACACTACATAATCCATCCAACCCACACAAATGACCCGATGATTGTGGCGCTGCATTATAGTTTCCGGAAAATATCCTAAAGACATTAAATAAAAATAAATAAACAAAATTTTATATTACAAATATATTATAACATCTAAAATTAGTTTATTAATTTTTAAAAGGATCATTTTCTTCAATAAGTGTACCCATTGAAGCAGAATTTTCCCGAAATTTTATACAAAAAAAAAACCCATTAATTTATTATCAGTTAAATTTCTTAACTCCAAAAAAAAAAAATACCAAATCCTTTTATCTAATATATTCTACAAAATCTGAATACCTTATAACTAAAATCATTATGCATTCAGAGGAGAGTAGCACGTACTTTTTATAAAAAACCTATTTTCCAAAAAAAAAAATCGACTTAACAGCAAAAAATCCTTTTTATAATTTTAAGAATAAGTTGAAAATATTTTAAAGTCCAATTTATAGACTAGGATTATGAAATTTATGAAAATTTTTCTTTATAATACTAAATATTAATCTAAGCTAAGAAAAAATATAAAAATGAATAATAAAAATATTTAAGATGAACTTGGATCAAGTTAGTTCTCAGAGAGGTAATTCAAAACAACAGAAGAGATATAAAAAAAATTAAGTCAGTAATGTAATAAAATCGTAACAAGAATATAGAATCCAGAAAAAAAATATATAAGGCTTAGATGAGAATAAAATAAAAATCAAACATAACAACAACACCATCTAAATATGTGCATACATTCAAATAAGTTCATAACTAATTAAGGGTAGATTTTTTTAGTGTCGGAATGTTAATTCGACTAAGTTTTTTTTCTTTTTTTTGGAATACAAAATTGTGGACAACTTTTCAGAGAATTTTTTTTTTCCTGTGAATGGAAGCTAGAACATGAAGAGTAGAAGTGACACAGTAAAACCATCAGAAATCCTGCTCAGATACGAGTGTACGAGTGCGTATGGCAATGGCACGTTTCTGACGTTAATGTAAATGGAAAGTCTATAAAAGTGGGTACCATAAATGACTAAAATGTTGTCTTTTCTCGTCCTTTAGCATCCCTAATTTTGTAGAAATTTTTTTTTCCTGTCAATTTTTTCTTTTCTTTCTTCTGACGACACTATGGGTATTTACCCCTCAATTGTTATGTACCCCCGAATATGTGTAGGTGAGTAATAAGGAAGATTTTAGGTAACCTTAAATTTTTTTTCCATTTTCATATTATTGTTGTTTTAGTGTCGTTGCTGTATTGATGCTACTAGATGTGCTAATACTGTTTGGTGCTGATGACGATGATGATGATGGTAGCATTTATGCCACTGCTATGAGTGTTAATATCTCGTCGTAGTCGGTAAGTTTGAGATCTTTTCCTTCAACATTGGAAATTGGCATGCGTAAATACATTCTTTTACTTATATTCCTATTTAGATTGCTGGTGATGTGACTTCATGACACAACATCCGCAAATGTAATTTCGATGACACCCATCAAATACCGGCTACGAGAGCAGCATGTCGCATCGATATTCTCTGAAGTGTCAAGTCTACTGACTCCTATCCTGCATACATGGGGACATGTGCATTTGTATGTGTTATTACTCCTACACTCCGAATTTGGAGAATTAGGGATGGTGTCATTTCTCTATGCGTTGTGTATTACATGAATTGGTAATAAATTAAATGAGACCACATGGGATTAAGTTGTGTTATCCCAGGGACATGTGTACGAGTATGCTCGTTGTCGTACTCGTATTTTCACAATGTATGCATGCCATGTCCGAGGTAGTTATGTTCATTATCGTTATCGAAAGTTCGAACTCCTCCTATAAAATCGTGATTATAACCAAAAACTTGTGCAATGACAATTGTGGATTGGTCATACCACAAACAACCGATTGTCTATTTGATGGTTTTGCCCTTCAGTACTTATTGTTATCATTGCTGCTGGCCGAAGTGTATAATGAAATGACCAAAGCAGAAAAAACTGCTTACGAATACGATCTTATTGTCTAATTCATTTCCTAATTATCATTATTCCTTCTGGAATTTATTATGTTTTATATTTAAATATCTCATAGACAGTCAGCAGTCTATGGTAAATTATTTTTTAACATATATGCTGAGATATTTAAAAATCAATAATTATTTCTTTATTCTATTTTTAAGCAATATTGTAATTAGTAAATTTAAATCATTTATTAAAAAGTTCTTTATTTTTACAATATAACAGTTCGGCTGAAAAGTTTATAAGGTAACACAGTAAAAATATTTTTTTTTGCAAAATTCATTTTTATTATTCAACATAATTGCCTTCGAAGGCGATACAGCGATTATAGCGATCTTCCAACTGTTCGATACCATTTTAATAGTACTCTTTCGGTTTTGCCTCAAAATAGGCCTCAGTTTCGGCAATCACTTCATCATCGGTCTTAAATTTCTTGCCAGCGAGCATTCTCTTGAGGTCTGCAAACAGGAAAAAGTCGCTGGGGGCCAGATCTGGAGAATACGGTGGATGGTGAAGCAATTCGTAGCCCAATTCATTGAGTTTGACCATTGTTTTCATCGACTTGTGACACGGTGCATTGTCTTGGTGAAACAACACTTTCTTCTTCTTTAAATGAGGCCGTTTCTTAGCGATTTCTTTCTTCAAACGATCCAATAACGCTATATAATAGTGGGTGTTGATCGTCTGTCCCTTCTGGAGATAGTTAATGAATATTATACCATGCGCATCCCAAAAAACAGACGCCATCACCTTGCCAGTCGACTGTTGCGTTTTTCCACGCTTTGGATTCGGTTCGTCGCTCGCTCTCCACTTTGCCGACTGCCGATTGGACTCTGTAGTGTAGTGTCGGAGCCATGTTTCATCCATTGTCACATATCGACGCAAAAATTCGGGTTTATTGCGCTTGAACAGCTCCAAACACTGCTCAGAATCATCAACACGTTGTTGTTTTTGGTCCACAGTGAGCTCACGCGGCACCCACTTTGCACACAGCTTTCGCATGCCCAAATATTCATGCACGATATGTCCAACACGCTCTTTCGATATCTTCAGAGTCTCAGCTATCTCGCTCAACTTCACTTTACGGTCATTTAAAATTATTTTGTGGATTTTTTTGATGTTTTCTGAACTGCGTTCTGCATCAACTGTGCTCGTACGACCAGTTCGAAATTGACGAAACCAATATTCCACAGTTGAAATAGCTGGAGCAGAGTCCGGATAACGTTTGTCAAACCATGCTTTGGTTTCCACTGTATTTTTTTTCATCAAAAAGCAATGCTTTATCAATACACGAAATTCGTCTTTATCCATTTTTTTTTCAATAACAAAAGTTGCTTCACTCAAAATGCTATATCTCACGAACCAATCGACCGATTGCTGTGAAATTTTGACAGGAATCATTTAAAGGATGGTGCCGAATTTCAGCCGAACTGTTAAAATCTTCTTTTTGAACTTAATATATAAATTCAAATATTGCCTTGTAAGTAAAATCAAATTAATAAGTTTTGTAAGTAGGTATGAAAATAAAGAATTTTCTACATTATAAAAATATTAAATAACTTACAGAAAATAAGAAATTTTAAATAGTTTCGAAAACTACGCACTTTTTTAGATTTAAATCCTATAAAATGAAAAAAATATTGTTGTAAAATAAATTATTAAAAAAATCTAATAATTAATATAAAATAATTTTTAGAATAACTTTTAGGTTTTTAACAAAAATTAATATTTAAAATTAACCTTAACGTAAAGTTGTCATTTAAAATATGGTGGAGCAAATACCATAGGTCTTCTCAGGTGGACTCAATTCTAATATGAATTAGGCAAAAGCTCATCTTTCGTTATTTTTATAAATCCCCAGTCAGATTTATTTATAATAACTTTTGCTATTTTCACCATCCTATTTAAGATTTTGGTAAAACTATTTTTATTACCACTCGAAAATCGAAAAGAAATTCACCCTTTTTTATCTTTAATAATCTCAATATTACAGACAGATCCTGTAACTTTTTCTCTCCTTTTTCTAAATTTTTGTTCCGTATTCAGAGTGAAAGACGTAGTTGTAAGCGTTATTGAGAATATCTCTGTTTTCTATATAAGTTTAAGAATGCAAAGTACCGACCCGACTAATTATAGAAAATTTTTTGTCGAAAAGTTGGACGGACTCAAAAAGAGTTTATTCCTGTTGAAGAAATAAAACTATGCAACTTCCTGTATGGTTATTGAAGTCAAAGGTATTTAAAACCGCGATCTTTGTTGTGTGTGTGTGGAAGGGGGAAGGGGGTTCTGTACTATAGTGAATCGTAGGAGTTATTAATTCAGAGCTTGAATTTGCTATTGGCCTTTTCAATCGATGCAATATTATCATATTTGCTAACAACCTATTCACGACCCGTTCAATGATCCTGTACTTAATAGGAGCAGCGAATTGTGTTGGGTGTTGGATGATATAGGAATTATGGAAAATTAACGTACTGAAAGTCGCTGGTATTCATATAAATTGAAACCTCAGCCATATGTAAGATCATTAGTGCGACCTTACCAAAATTTTGAGCACGAAAATTGCTTAAAATTCAGACAGATGTTACTGCTCTGATAGAAAACTTTCATTTTGGAACTCACATATGTCCTATTTGCCAATCCTGTGGCGTCCTACTAACTATTCCATATTAATTGAGTGAATTACAGCAAAGCTTAAATTTCTTTGCGAGTACATCTCCTTCTATTGTGATGCTCCTAAATCCAACAATTTCATCTTCAAGTCCGTCTTTTAACTTAATAAAAAGAATGGATTCACCATAAGCTGTCTTTGTCGCATTCCTATAAAATCACCGCTGACTAATGTCTAAGGGACCTCGAATAAGAAACAATAAATAAAATGTGCTAATACACTTACAGATTACAAGTAATTCTTCTTAAAAGGAATTAATGAAAATTTTTCAAGTAAAAAGCATATAGTATATCTTATATAAAAAAAGGGATTATATTGACGTACAATTTACTTGACCTATTTTGTACACATAATTAATAGTATCCAATCAAGGTTTTATGCTCCGAGAAATTACCCACAATTTAATTTGATTCTAAAAGTAGTGTCCCCTCTTTGTATTTATGAACAGTTTGAATAATCTTATTTTATATGATAAGCAAACATCTTAAGTAAGTATTAATGAAGTTTTTCATTCCAATCAATATTCAATACGAGTATTAGCTTGTGATAACCTCTTAAGTTTATTGAGCACTTTACGACAACATATGCTCCCTTATCTCTTCCGTTGCAAGTATCTACTCAAAGCACAATTACCAGGAGCAGTGACTTTCAATGGAATATCTTCATATGTGTATAAAATATAAAACGGCATTTATGCGATTATATTTTGTGTGCTTATGAGTAGTATTACTTTGATGAGTATTTTTGCGTATCCTTTTCCATTACATAAAAGTTAATTTTTACTAAAATAAACCTGAACTGATTGGAACACTTTTCACAGTCTTATACTTTTATGAATTTAGAAAAGTATTTACAACTTTTCTTAGCATCCCTAATAACTACCCATCGTGGTGTACATGCATCAGATTATCATTGGATTTTTTTACGAGGATATCTCTAAAGTTTGTGCTGGATATAATGCGTACATCGTATTTTGTCATACAAGCAAGCACTCACAAATCACCTTACCATAAAATGATGCGACATAAAAACGAAAGGGCAGTTTTGAAATAATAAATGAAAGAACAAAAAATTATTCAAAGTATCAGAAACAAAAAGGAAACGTATAAAAAATAAAATAACAGGAACAAAAACAGAAATAAAAGTGAACGAAAATAAATGAATAAAAAGATAATTGTGTTGGAACAGGATAACGTCATAAAATTTATACAATATTGACATCTAGCCGATGTCTGCCCTATCGCATCTTGTTGCTTTCAGTTTATTAGCGTATGTGGCTGACCTGCAATAAATAAGACATTCCACAGGCTATATACATAAAATGGTGTTTGTTTTATAACTGATCCGTTGGTATATAGTATGTTGTTGTGTACGGTAATAAAAAAATTCTATTCACCGCATTTACCATCCTTACCGCCGTCAAGGATCAGCACGATTCGCTTTGTTAGATGAATATTGTTTGATGGAGACCTTATCCAATACCAGTGCTTCCATTTTATCCACCTTGGTTAGATTCATCTGTTGCCAAAAGGATCACGTCTTTTACACCATCACAGTTGATGGTGGTACTCTTTTATTTGAGCTTCAGGAGTTTAGGAGCTTAGATAGAATTTATACACACATAGAATCTGAAGATTTCTGCTTAAGCTCTTTCAAAGAAGAGCACTGTAAGTTTGATGGCTTGTAGATGGGTAGAAAGTAGAAAATGTGTAAAAATTATATCTTGACGACAAATGGTAATGCAAAGTTATACTATGTGGAATTAAAGAATACCAAAGGTATAAAGTGTAAAAAGAGAAATAATAAACGCAAAATGAATAAAATAAATGCCATGAAAAAGTGGAAAGAAAATTACATGGAAGGACTCTATAAATGAAGAAAATAAAAATGTTTATAACCGACTGCTTAACAACACCAATATTGTAATGGTGGTACGTTTCTTCTGCTGAACCAGAACATAGTTAAATGCAGTACTTTCTGACACTTTCCGTGAAGACATAGGCTAAGGGGCACAGTGTCACTATTATTGGTGGTAGAGGTGATGGCCCTTATACCGTGTCTGTTGGGTTGCGTTGACTTTGTATCTGCGAATGTGGTGAGCTGCTATTTCATGGCTGAACCTGGAAAGGCTTTGGCTAGACTAGATTTTTATGCTATGTTTAAGCTTGTAAGTACAGTTTTTATTATTGCATTTCTTCAACTTCTATTACCGGAAATTATGCATAAGCACACTCGCATAACGTAATACTCTCTAGTTTATACAAAATGGCAGAAGAGCGATCAAACCGGAAGCATAGGAGCACAGCATCAAGGACCAATTTCCAGCAAAGTTAAAACGATAGAAAATATATTATTAGTATTATCATAAAAAAAATCATATTTCATATAAAATTTATTACGTTCATTAAGAAAATTTCTCACTTTGTCGAACTAAAATCTTCCAGTCCAGTGTGATTGGAAATTATTCCTAGAGAAAAGGATAATTTTTCTTTAATTCTTCTTATTCTTTATCCAATATTGAATTTATGTTATACCTAAGACTGGATAAAATGATAAGAGCAAATGCAAAAATAGAAGCATCTTTTTCAAGAATAAAATGTAAGAAAGTGGCTCTATTATTATTGATTATGCTGCTTTTTATGATTCGTTATTAAAAGACAATAAAATAGTTATCAAAATTATTTGATAAATTTTATTATTAAGCCAAATTTTGTTTTTATTTTTTACTAATTTAGTTTCAGTTGTAAACGAGTCGTTTTAAGATTATAAACAGGTAAAAATTAATGCACTGTTAAAATTTATTTAAAAAAAATTATAACAAATTATTTTAACATTATGAGATTATGCGTAGCTAGAAAGAATTAAAACTTTAATATTATTGAGAACTATTTTTAAAATTAAAAAAAAATATATATATTAAAATTATTTTATTTAAAAAAACTTACTTAAGAAAGGATGTGTTAAAAAAATTAAAGCTTATACGTTACAGTAAAAGTTTTAACGATGCTTCAACCTCGTCTGATAACTACGCGACCCTATGCGTTATATGAAAATGAAACAGCCAAATTTGGAGCAATAACATACGATCTATCGAGCCTATGGGGACCATTCCTTATTAAGAGCATAATGGCATAAAGCGTATTTGGAGGGCCGGATGAAAATGTGATGCGAATGAGGGCTCATGTGTGACCGATCAATATTAAAGCTGAAAGGAAACAACGTATCCAATCGATCAATATACAAAACACTTGAAAGGAAACAACGTATCCGTTGAACTACGAGGGTCGTTCAATAAGTCCTTAGAAAATCCAAGAAATTGCGCTCGTAGTGTCGGTAAAATAGGTAAGTAGCATTATCGACAGGAAAGCTGTCAAAATTTCAGCTCGATCCATAGTGTAGGTCAATTTCTATCGTTGATTAAAGTTAACGACATTTATTTGTGCATAACAATGGAAAAAAGCGAGTTTAGGGCTGTCATCAAACATCTCCATTTGAAAGGCTTAAGCCCGAAAGTAATCAAAACCGAGTTGGATGCAGTTCATGACACATCTGCACCTGTGTTTGCGACGGTTTACAATTGGGTGAATGAATTTCACCAAAAGATGAACATCGTTCAGGACGCCCAGTTGAGGTGTCTACTCCTGAAATCATCGATAAAATCCACGATCTGATTTTGAACGATCGGCGAATTAAAGTGCGCGAATTAAGGCCACGGGCATATCACAAGGTACAGTCGCTTCAATTTTGCATGAAAAATTGTCTGTGAAAAAAATTTCGGCAAGATGAGTGCCGCGTTTGCTCTCAGAGGAGAATAAGCGCAATCGTGTAGTGGACTCTGAGGCTATGTTGGCACTCTTTCATTGCAATCCTGCCGAATTCCTTCGTCGATTTGTCACTGTGGACGAAACCTGGATACACTACTACACTCCAGAATCGAAGAGACAGTCATCACAGTGGATTATCAAGGGTGAACGGGCTCCGAAGAAGGCAAAAACTGTACCATCTGCCGGCAAGGTGATAGCCACGGTCTTTTGGTATTCGCAGGGCATCATTTTTATCGACTACTTGGAAAAAGGAAGAACAATAACAGGAGCGTATTACGCGTCGTTATTGCAACGGTTGAGCGAGGAAATCAAAGAGAAACGCCCCCATCTGAAGAAGAAAAAAATCCTCTTGCATCAGGACGATGCGGGGGTGCACACCTGCGCTGTTTCCATGGCCAAAATTGTAGAATTGAGAATGGAATTGTTGCAGCATCCCGCTTATTCACCAGATTTGGCCCCGAGTGACTATTTTCTTTTCCCCAATCTGAAGAAATGGCTTGGCGGACGACGGTTCACTTCCAACGAGGACGTCATTGCTCAAACGGATGAGTATTTTGCAGAACTTCCGAAATCCTATTTTCTGGACGGGCTAAATATTTTGGAAAAACGGTTCGAAAAGTGTATTAGAGCTAAAAGGAGATTAGGTTGAAAAATAAATTTTTTTTTTTTTTAAAAACATTTTTTTTCCATTTTTTTCTAAGGACTTATTGAACGACCCTCGTATTTAATAATTAATTGCCTACCACACCTCGTATTTTTAAATACTGTCCAATTTATTATAAAAGTGGAAGAAACGTCGACGCTTTTTTACTTTCCAAGAGTTTTGAAAATAAATATTTAAAAAATATATTGTATTGTTGTCTTAAAAAGTATTTTATTGTTGTAAATATTTGAAAAAAAAAATATATTTTTAAATTCGTTTATTGTTAAATTTTTAGGGATGATATGATTGCGAAAAATTTAATTACTAGGATAAATTTTTAAACTAAAAGCAATTTTAATGTAATTCTCCTTTTACATATTTGCTATTAATTTATTTTTAATACTCTACTAAATTTTAATACTCAATAATTTTCAATTATTACTTTACAAGGAAATATTGACTTTAATTTGATAAGTTAGTCTGTACACACTTACGAAATTTCTGACATAGTTGAAATTTATTTTAACATTCAATATCAGCAATTTTACAAGCAATAATCGTTGGTTATTTTATATTCTTCTGTTGCTAATACAATCATAAATAACTCATGGTAACGTAGCCTATAAAATCTTGGCTATTAGGTTTTTATTTGATAAAATGTCGCACGTAATTTACGAGCGTATGTGATCCGCGAAAGTAAAGCTTAACTGAAAATATGTCTGATAGTAGCCGGAGTGCACTCTATTCTCCTGGAGATACTCGACCATATATAAACTTTAAATATATTGATTGTGGTGAACTAAAGCTGCATGGATTCGATGTAGAATGGAACTGGCTATAAGTTCAATTTTGGATGCATCTTTTTTATTAAATGGTGGAAAATTTACAACCCAATCATTCGATCAGACATATTTTATATGGGATGCATTATCAGACTTACCCGCTTGCTATAAGGCTTACCGGCTCCGTAAACTAGAAATTAAATTTTTCTTTGAAGGGTGTTTTGTTGGGCAAATCAATTACAAAAGGATACATTTTTACAATATCAAAAAATGACAAAACTCTGATTCAAATTTTCAATTTATAAAAAATTAAAATAAAAGAAAAACTTTAGAAGCTTTGAGATACAGCAAACATTTTATAAGTTGCAATAATACCAATGTCTCCATACTTAAATAAGAAAAAATTTTACATTTCATAACTATTTTCCATGTCGATGCGAATTTGTGGTGTATTTATGAAAGTTTTATTCAATTTCATTTATGACATTGGTGGTATTACATGAATTTTATGGTTACATGGACTCTTATTTTCTATATGTGTAGTCGTATATTGGCAAACATAACTGAACAGGGACATTATTAGTAAATTGACTGCATGTGGGAAAGCAATAAAAATGTGACTTGTCCTGTGAGCGATGGATTCAAGTTGGAAATTTCAAGTTTGAGTTCGGAACGTGCTGACATATTGTGGATATCAAGGATAACATTAATGGCCTTATTTGTTGTGGCGAATAGCTTAAAAACTTTCCAATAGCTCTCTTGGCGAATAGTCATAAAGAATATCATCGTTATAGACAACGAAATGCGCACTTAACAATCTTTAATGGCATCCAAAATGCAGCCAAATAGAATTTAAATGTAAGCGAAGATGTCCAAGTCAGGAGACTGTAATAATTTTATTAGTTTAGAGGTGCCAACATTAAAATTCAGTTAATAGACATCGAAATCGATTATTAAACTGAAATATTATTACTTTTATTAAAAATATTTATTTTGAATACTAATTATTTTGCATAAATTAATTAGTTAATTATTTATATAAACTTATATAAGGAAGTATCCAATTTGTGCATCAGAAAGTTGAATTAAATAAAAAATATTTAAAATTCAGATTTCGCTTAAATTCGTCTTTCGATGACTACGTCGTTATGTGGCATCTAATAAATATAATAAAATTTGTATTATGCATTATTTAAATGATCTTTATTTAAAGCACTTTGTATTATGCATTATTTAAATGATCTACATGAGACATCTTCTAGGATTAGATCCTTTGGAGGAAATTTTTGATGATATTTTCTTTATAATTCGGTTATCATTGATAGATATTAGTTTCAGTCTGTAATTTGTCACATTATTTGACGGATATTAATTTTTAAATGCTTTAAAATTTGAGAATTTGCTTAGTCCTATAAGAAGAAGTTCAACGACGTTAAATTGAGCACAAATCCCGAAATTCATTGTAAAAATAAAATTAGTCGTATTTTGTTATTTGAACTATCGTTTTGTTAAATTCACATATGCTCCATATTAAAATCTTCAAGGTTTGTCCAAAAAAAGTTGCTCATCAACGGTTTCTTCTTCTTTATTTTCAAATGAATTTGAGCCATCAATAGAATCTTCAGACCGAAATGCAGAGTAGACAGTCACTTTTTGCAGATACAATGGCTTCTTCACTGAAGTTTGTAAATTTTTTACAGCAATTTTACTATCCACAGGACGAGAAATAAGCCTAATGGCTGGGCAAAAAAATTTGTTATTTCACCAAACAGAAAATTTCGCTGTTTCAGCAATAAGCCTTTTCGCTGATAAGCATCCAAAGCCTTTATTTTAACACCAAAACAGCCTATTTTTTAATAATTTTAGAGAGATCTACTTATAAAAACTATACTAGTAGGCGGGATAGTTCTTTACTAGTAGTTAATATAAACGTGAACGTAGGCAATTTACTTTTGCATAATAAAAATTATGAAAATATATTAAAATTTAATTTTTATGCAGCTTTTTTTCTTTGAAAGAAGATTTTTATTAGTTTTTATCTCGAAAATTTCATTTAAATTATTTTCAACAGCATTGATAGCCTTAGTTTAGTAGGCAAAAGTCTGCTTCAATCATTTTAAAAAAACTTCCCCAAACAATCTAGAAAAGATATTTTTTTAAGAAATTTTAAGTAATTATTGATAAATAGAAAATATATGCTTTTGTATCAAAATATTTTCGTTATTGGAGAGAATTTAAAGCATATGATAATCATATATTGAAAAGTATGGCAATTTTACATGAATTTCAAAAAAATTTCAATAATATTTGTATGCAGAAAGTGTAGTTGGCAATTTTCTATGGTGTGATATGAAATTTTCCTGTAGAATATCGAAAATACTATATTCACACATTCTTATAATAAATTTCCAATTTTTTCTGGTTTTTTTTTCTTTTTTTTTTGGTTTGGAGCAAAATGTCTTGTATATATATGTGGGAGTGTATATTAATATATAATATCTATTGGGAGATGGGGTTTGCCATCTAGACTTTCAAATGTGCAAGAGCACATTTGAAAGTTGGTAATGGGTTTGGGTGACGCCGCATCACATATACTATGTTAAGTTCTACAGATTAATATGTGCAGTAGTACAAAATTTTTCGTATCTTGGAAACAAAGCCAGCTTTACGTGACAAACGCATCGAAGTTTTTATGAAGTTACCAAGCCAATTCCACTTGTTCTATTTCGGCATATACGGTTTTAGTACGATTATAGGAAGCCATAGCATATGTTATTCTATTTTTGCGAACTACAAAATATTGGTATTAAGGTTAAAACTAAGAGGAGATTTTTGCAGAGAGTTGGACGAAATCAAACATGAGACGGAAACGTAAGTAAAGCCATGAAGGAACTCACATATCCTAGTGGAATCTAAGGAAGATTGACGAAGTAAAGAATTTTGGCAAATGGATAAATGGCGAAACAATTCAAGAAAGTACTGATTTTTTTTTTATAAATGTACAAAAATATTCGGATGGATTCTTCAAATGAAGGTGCAAATTTATTTTTCCACTATTCACTTGACATCGTCAACAATCGAGTTAGTGTATATTGTGCTATAATCATAGTTGCACCCCATAACATTGTCATAGAAATTTCTTTGGTAAGCCATTGAACATTCGAAAAATGCGGTAGGAGTTGATGGAAGATTCAAAATATGGGTAGGTGGATGGCTCTATGCACAATTGTACAATATGGCGTAGGATAAAGCTGAAGATGGAAAGTTTTAGAAGTTTTAGCAAAAGTTGTCGTAAACTCATTTTCCTCTTCGTATGTCACCAATAAGTAAAAACGGGTTGAAAGTTTTCAAAAATGTTAGAAGAAGTTCACTCACTTTAGTCTGATTCAATAAAATTATCTTATTATTCTAGCACAATCGTGATCTGAATACCTGAACCAGTAGCCTGTGTGACTATATAAGAATTACTCCATAAAGTTGAATAGATGGACGAGGGGATTGCATAGTGTGTTGAAAGGTGTGGTCTGCCATTCCCATTACATTGATCTATTTTCAGTACTAAACTCATATCACCTAAATTGATTCGATTTCTAAATTTTTATTCTCTCTAATACAATCTAAGTTCACAAATAATACATTGTCGGTTAGAGTAGTTTTACTTAAAAATTATGTAATTTTTGCAAAAGGTTTCTTTCGTGCTAAGAATATACTTTTGCAATATCAAAAGTCGATAATAATCGATGGGAAATTTTTTCTTTATTAGTAAAATATTTATTAAGATATTTATGAGCATTTCTTATTACTGAAGAGTTATCCATTTTGTAATTTGGAAAAAAAGTCCTGTCAGTTGATAGTTTATAAATAAAAATTTGTTAAGAATAAAATCTACCATATTATAATATGGATCGGTCAATTACCAAACAATACGTTAAAATTTTAACAACTTCCTAAAAATTACTATCGTAACAACGTTTTGTGCAAAATTTTCTTCAAAATGTAAAAACCCATATGTTTCCTTTATTCTGTACACTGTGACTCAACATTCCCTTAATGAAAAGTCATTTATTATACAAAGAATTAAATTAAGAATTTTAATCTAGAACGTACAAGAAATAGACGATGCCGTAAACGACTTGACTGTTTGTATACAGAACTCAATCACTAACGCCCACATAACTCATAACAAACCAACCATACGAGAACATGACTATAATCTTCCGCAAAAAATTCGCAGCTTGATAAGCGAGAACCGTCGAGCCAGGGCCCAGTGGCAACGTTCAAGAATGCTAAATGAGAAGAAAAAACTGAACCAACTACAACGAGAACTGAAACAAGAAATAATTAATTATAACAACGAACGATTTACTGAATACACAGAATCACTGACAACTAATAAGTCACTCTGGACAGCTACCCGACGAATTCTCAAATACAAAACAGCTACACACCCGCTCCGGAATACCGACGGAACCTGGGCAAAAACAAATAAACAGAAAGCCGACATCTTCGGCAAACACTTAGAAAACATCTTTAAACCTCACGAAGATGTCCAAGACATTCTGCATGACGAACAAATATACCGACAAATATCAACTCAGTTGCCCATAAGTCCACCTCCTAAGTTTTTCACTCCTTCCGAAGTTAAATTCACAATAGAACACCTTTCTAATAAAAAAGCCCCAGGATATGACCTAATAACTTCAGAAATCCTGAACCAAATTTCCAAAAAAACCCTCGTCCTTATAACCTATATTTATAATAGTATCCTCCGCACATCATTTTTTCCTTCCCTGTGGAAGTTTTCCATAATTAAGATGATCCCAAAACCCAATAAGCCCAAAAACCTTCCTACCTCATGTAGACCTATAAGCCTCCTTCCCATGTTATCAAAAATCCTAGAAAAATTAATCCTAAAACGCCTTTATGCCATTTTTGAAACCGAGGGTGTCATTCCTCAGCATCAGTTTGGATTTCGACCTGAGCATTCCACTATCCAGCAGTGTCATCGCGTAGTCGACTACATAGCGTGTTCGCTAAAGCGAAAGGAATACTGCCCAGGCGTGTTTCTTGACATTTCGCATGCTTTCGACCGTGTATGGCACCCTGGATTGCTTTGGAAGTTGCAGCGAGTCCTACCCTCGAGTTATTTCCACATCCTTAAATCTTATCTCTCAGACCGATATTTTCAGGTAGCTGAAAATATTGAGTACTCTGACATTTATCCAATTTCCGCCGGTGTCCCTCAAGGAAGTATCCTAGGTCTTATCCTATACAACATTTATACCCATGACATTCCTTGCCACAACAACATCCTAACTGCAACATATGCTGACGATACAGCCATCCTGACACATCACAAAAATCCTTACACAGCCATTAGTATCCTACAGAACCATATCCACTCCTTAGAAACTTGGTTCAAAAGGAGGAGAGTGAAGGTAAATGGGCAAAAATCTGCTCATGTAACTTTCACACTCTGCCGAAAACAAATTCCCGACATAACCCTAAACGGCAGTATTATTCCACAAAAAAATAGCGTACGTTACCTTGGACTTATATTCGACAAACGGTTAACCTGGAACCTTCATACGAAAACTAAAAGACGTGAACTTAACGGACGATACAAACAATTATTACGTCTCCTAGACAGTAAATGAAAACTTACAACAACAAGTAAACTATTACTATACAATACGGTTCTGAAACCAATATTGACATATGGTCTAGAACTTTGGGGTTCGACTAAGCATTCCAACTCCCTTCCAATCCAATCCCTACAATCCCGAATCCTTCGTAAAATTGTCAATGCCCCCTTTTATGTGCGAAACACTGTTATCCACCGTGACCTAATTGTTTGTTCGAGACTATGCATCTCCCGATATAAAGAATTCCATTCGCATTTATCCTTCCACCCTAATCCTTTAGGAAGGGAACTTTTCACACCCACCCTTCCAGTATACACCCATCGACGTTTAAAACGGCGATGGCCGAGAGATTCTCTAAAATTGTAAAATAAAATTACACTGTTCTAGAGGTAACATCGATGGGTGTTTTCCTCCACATGTCTTCATGTCCTTGTATATTCCAGTAAAAAATCTGCTTGTTACTAGCATAAGTAGTTGTAGATATCATTTAAAAAAAAAAAAAAAAATTTTAATCTGATTATTTGTGGTTTTAACAAAATAGCGCTTAAAATATTTTGAATTTATTGGACGAAAAATTCCTAGGACGCGTAATTCCAAAATTTGGAGATGTCAATTGTCCTTCAAGATCATGCGATTTATTATTGTTAGACTTTTTTTATAGAGCTATGCAAATGATCATGTCCACGCAGATAAACATAAAAGAAGTTTAGAGTATTAAAAAGCCAATATTAAATTACCTCAAAAAGATCTAGTCCTGCAAGAAGTCTCCTGGCAGTTATTTAAATGAGACTAAATTTTATGCACAATGACAAGGTTTAGATAATATTATGAATTAAATATTTTTATCAAAATTTTAATTTTAAGTGTATTTGATTTAACGTTGCAAAATTTGGAAATTTTTTAAAAATTTCTTCGTATTCCATATACTGCGTGTACATTCTAAGGATATTCGGAAGAAATAAATTGTTGCACTTAAATTTGTGGGAATATAGTGAATGTGATTTTATTTCGAATTAGAAGACGCAGGTGTTTCTGCAAGGATGAATGCTTAAAATTACAATTTTTTTTAAATCTAAAATTCCAAAATAACATTTTTTGTTTGCATATTATACCGACGAATACTTTTCCGAAACTACGAGTATCATGTAAAAAAGAAAGTTATGGAATTTATACTTAAGAATTTCAAAGACTTTTATTTCAATATTTACACATTTAATTGTATATTCAAAAATTATTTTTAACAAAAAAAAAACACTATCAACATCATTGGATGTGATCTATATAAGTGGTTTGTTACAAAAAAATATGAAAATCCTTTCTTGTGTTGATGACTTTATTTTTCCAGTGAAACACCTGCGTTCGTTCTAGTTAAGACTCTATTTAAGACTCTGAGACAGAAAATAGTACGTACTACATTGAACTCTACTGAAATTGTACGCAAAAAATAGAAAACAACAAATACCAGCTGCGTTTAGAAATGTTCACATTAAATGGTTCTGGTTATTCTTTCACGTAATAATAAGACAAAGTATTTTGAAAAGAGAAAGTGAAATTTTCCACTAAACAATTCGATGGCTGGTACTGAGAGAGGTTGACGGAAGGATAAGAAAAAGGATTTCAGTTTTAATTGCAAACATCTAATTATTTCTAATTTAATCCAACTGAATTATTATGACCCATCTCTAGTAAGGTTAATGTACAAAGTTTTCGTGTGCGTGTTCTATTATTCTATGCACAAAAATATTTTCTATGAATTAAGAGCATTCCTTTTTTAATCTTCATATTATTTACAAGCAGACATCATATACTCCTACTATTAATTGTGTTGGAAAGTCTACAACAGCATTTCCACAAATAATATTTAAAAGTGTTTTTTGTTATTTCTGTACTTTCATTTTCAGTAATTTACTTTGGAGTATCTTCTATGCATTTGATATCATTTTCTTGTGAATCTTTTCTTACGGACACGAAAGACTTAATTAGTCTGCAATAAAAATGATAATAATAATAATAAGTATAATTATTATTATTATTATTATTATTGTTGTTGTTATTATAATTAAGCATAATGAAAACAGCATCTGGCTATGGAATCCTTAGACTTAATTCACATTTCTTGATTATTTTAGCAATTACATATATTCATTTTCTGAGCTAGACAGTATTTATAATCTTGCCTGCAAAAAAAAATATAATAATAATTACAACAAAACTTAAAGGGTAAATTTAAATAAAATGCTAATTGTACAAATAATGCAATTTCATTGGACCATTTTAGAAATATTATGATTTTCGTTATGAATAGTTGTCGTGTTAAATTTTGTCCACTTTCCTTTAGAAATAAATAATTTCAGCCGCCAATATTTAAAAAAAAAATTACTTACCAATGAGATTTAATAATGTAGATTATATTGTTAATTTAGGTGAATTACACTGCAGGTGTACTTTTTAATAGTTTATGTTCAATTTGAAATTCGAAAAGATTTTATCCCATTTAGTTAGTGAAAATATTACCCTTTTTACGCATACATGCCATATGAACATTGCAAAATTATGGGGGTTGTTACGCTTCATAAACAGGTCAACAACAAAAAGTAACACGCGATTTTTGATGGTTACATTTTATATGTGAATTATTTTTTTATTTATTTAATAAATTTTTTTCCCAATAAAATAAATATAAATAAAAATTCCAATTTTCTTGATTGGAATAAGTAAAAAAATATCTTTTCATAAAAGAAGAAGAAGAAAAATTATATTGCAGTTAAATTTGGTTAAAATAAAAATATTCGGAATTGTTCATTTTAAAATGCCCGCGTAAATGAAATGAAAAAAAATCGTTTGCCGTTAAGTTGGTACTAATGATCAGTTTTAGCATGATCTGTCAATTAGTTTGTGTATAGCTGTTAGATTAAAGAATACCTGGATAGGCCCCTACCGTATATGTATGTGTATACGCATTTTTGTGTCCAAATTATTACAAAGGGATATTGTTGTCAAAATTTTTTTATGTAGACATGACACCCACTGCCATCTAGTTGTCGTAATAGAAATTTATTGAATTGCAAAAGAATAATTTATATTCATTTTAATTCACTTATTGGAAACAAAAATGCAATTTAAATACAATGATAGGGAATTTTTATTTTTTGTACAATCTTTTGATACGAAATGAAATTCTATTTTAGGTTTATTATTTATTCCGTAAATATGAATCAAATATAAAGCGCCCCAATTTTGTAGACTTTCGGAGAGTTTGAAAACTTTAATTCTCCATGAAAGTGGAAACTTAAGAGCTATTCTTGTCATTTGTGAAGTTTTATTTTGGCACATCGGTGTTTTTTCTACATATTTACAAGTGTTTACGAAAAAGTACCATAAGTATTTTTATAAATAGTTATATTTTTGATTATTAGAAATTGCTAGAAATTCGCCGAAAAGAGGAAGCCGGGAATTTCTTTCTTTCGATAAGTTGACATCTTTATTTTTACTAACCAATATAACAAATATTTAGTTTGTGATGTGCCTAAATGGCTATTAGTAATTTATTTTATCCAAAAAGTGGTGAAAAAGTGAAAAGTTGGTCATTAAATAAATGTAAACAAATCCGATGTTGACAGTTCAATGTTTACCAGAAAATAGTTCAGTGCCGGTGTATATAACGTGTGTGTAAGAAAGTTTAAGGTACCGAATTTTTCAGTCTATTTTCCATTGCTGTTTTCATTGTGTTCAAATAAATAAAGTTTATTTTTCGTTAAGCTTATTATTTAAATAAATTTGTTTTGCTTGCTCTATTAGACCATATTATAATGTATTTACTACATAATATTGTTTTCTTTTTTTAAGAATATTAGTTATTAATTTTTTAAGTACATTAAATTTTTCATCTTCTAATTTAGTTTTAAAGCATTTCCTTTAATGTTGTAGACGATTATCTTCTTATTGTGCACATAATTGTTTTGATATAAACAAATAACTTGTAATATACAATATATTTTCATATGCTCTTTCACTTTATAATTATGTTTTAATAAATAATATATAGTGAAATATCTAATAAATAAATAAATAATATTTTAAAATAGAATACTGTGTTTTATTACAATATAAATTTCCAAACTAATTCCATCAAACAACAAAATCCGCAATATTAAAAAATTTATTCGCTTACGCATAAATGACATCACATATGAAAATGGTTTTAAACGAACCGCTTCAATCGCATACTGACGTTTAAAATTGGCTCCCAATGATTTACGCCGTTTCTGTTGTATTGCATATGTGTGCGTTCTACGAATGCATTGCCAACAAAATTCGGACTGAATTTTTGTGTAGAGGCCTATCCAGTTCTTCTTTAATCTAAGTTTAAAACTCTCCGAAAGTCTACAAAATTTAGATTCTTGATATTTAATTGATATTTACGAAATGAATACAATTCCAGTTCATATCAAAAGATTCTACAACAAATAAACATTGCCTTCCGTTGTGTTTAAATTGTATTTTTGTTTGCAATAAGTGAATTAAAATGAATATAAATAATACTTTTGCAATTTCTATTACGAAAACTAGATGTCAGTCGATGTCATGTCTACATAAAAAAATCTACACGAAAGTATGCAAGCGTTACTATTTATCGCCGCTTCTGCAATAATTTAGACAGAAAATTGCGTATAAATATACGAAAATCTGACGTACGGGCCTATTTAGGTATTCTTTATTCTATTGGATTTGTTCGTCCATATAAAATATGATCAGCAATTTTTAATATGGAAAAAAATATCAAACAAAGAATTTGGCCGAAATTTTGAGTTTCTAACAAATATTTTTGTAGGCAATTGTTGTTAATATTGACATAAGCTTACAATGCGTCATAACGAGTGATACTAAGCATTTAAAGGTGGCCAAAGAGGGATTGAAGGCTTGCTCAGTTTGGGTCGATTCTCAACGTCTTTGAGTGCCAGAAACGAAGGAACATCAGTGATCTTGCTTGAAGAGTAATAGCTCAATATCTGAACGTATCCTGTGATTCCGTTTACACTATGTTAGTTTAGTTGATATTCTGTAGTTGAAACGTGTCGCAGCTCAGCTTGTTCTGAAAAAGTTGAATTAAAAAAAAAAAGTGCATCTTAAACAATGAGTAAACGCATCATCGTTCAAAAGTGCATAATGAGTAAACGCAGCATCGTAAGTACGCCAATTCGGGACCTACTTCCATGAAACATATAATAACAAGTAATGAAATGTAGACTTATGAGTATGACTTAAGAATGACGCCTAATAACTAGCCGAAGCCGCGAAAAACCACGATAAAGTTGCTCAGAAATTAAAGTGATGCTGAATGTTTTCTTTGATTATTGAGATGTTGCTCAGATCCCAGCATTAGCCGGAAAATATCAGATTTATAGCCGAAACATTCTTGGATTTAGAACTACATTAATACACTGTCTCAGACAGCAACCGCTGTATACGAATTTTTATCGAAAAACCACCAATGTCCATCGATCAAGCACTGTATTCACCAGTTACAGCTCATAATGACGTTACAGCTTATTATAGTTTTAATTAACTTAAAACGTTTCCATTTTCAAGAAAAAAAAAACGTTTTAAGTAAATTAAAACTATAAATAATATTTTGTAGAAGGAGCAAGTACCAATTAAAAGTGTTTTGAAGATGGGGTTTAAATTTATCCAAATAGAGCCTTTTATTAGAGTAAAAATATTTCCGATTTATTTAATAATACTTTGCTAAAAAACTGGTTATGGGAGGATATTAATATTAAAATTAAAAACGCGTTCTTCTAGTATCAATAAAAGCTTATAAAAAAAACTCCTCAAGTCCCGTTTATAGAACACTGAAGATAGGCTATAATAAATTTAATAATTAATAAAAAATTTAATCATTTTCTATAAGGAAAAATTATTTAAAATAACTTAGATATGTTAAAAATTGAAAAAGATGAATTGTTTTTAATTGAAATTAGTTTATAAATATTCTGTTCTAAAATAATGGCAAAAAGTTGTGCAATTAAACTGCTCTAATTATTTTTTAAAAAAATTCCGACACTTGAATCAAATTTCTCCATGCATAAAAAGGAATACTTTTTCAATTCAGAATTTAGCTTACAAAAATGTAACTAAAATACTTTCCTGCTGTCGATATTCCTGCAAGTATTTTTTTCAGTTTCGAGGAGCTTTTACAATTGAAGCTATAACAAAGCGCGATAAGAGTTCTCCTAGACATTTTGTGGAATATTCATCTTGACCATAACCGATTTTCTGTCTCTGTTCCTTGCTGCTTCATTGCATTCCCCTGATCCTGATAGACAATTTACCAGACAACTCCCAATTCTCGATGTTTTCTTTCTTGTCCAATTTTATTATTTTATCTCAGCTCATTTCTTTATGCATACTTGTAGACGAATTTTTTCGACTTGATTTTCCCTTCAATTTACGAAAAACAAACATCCTGATGGCAATCGTAAAGGGATTTTATTATTTTTGGCATATTTCCATCAATGTAGAGTGTAAATATCCTCGAGGTCATTTCATTTGACCATATGACGTGACTTGAGTGGCCTTTTTATGTGCCACGTCTTTGTGCAATGCTCCATGAAATACGTTTTTGGTGATATAACTTAATTATTGTCAACTATGGCAGATGGATATAGCCGTGGTCTTCACTGCCTTCAAAATGATCTAGAATGAAGCAGAATAGTCTAACCCAACAATAGGTTATAGTGGATCAAAGTGGACCATGATTTGGCTATGTTTATTGGCTGGTAGAGAGAAGTGGTCGTAACTGTGCTGAAATAAGGATGTGCAGATGAACCTGATCAAATGTACCACGAATGATGGGTACTGTGCGTGTAAAAGAAGCATATGGCCACAAGGACTGCTGGATCCATGGGAGGAAACTAAGTAGGTTGGCTGATACTATTCTAGAGTAGCCCGCATTAGCCAAGCTACTAACCATTCTTCGTATGCCACGGCTGCTGTATATTCAGTCATGTCCGAATGATGCAATTAGAAAATGGACATCGGTTAAGTCACGTTAGGCATAGGTAATTCCAGATAAAAGTACTCTAATTGAGTTCTCTTGTTTTGCTTCTTCCTGTCATCGTTTCTTTTAGATTTGTCAACGGAAATTTCATCATTCAACTAGCATTCTATGAATTTTATGTAAATTAATTTTCGAAATAATGCGCATTTTATTAATTTGTCTATTCAACTACTGAACAAATTATATAATAATTTTAAGAGTATAATCCTTTTCAAAGTAAATATAACCGAAATAATAATGAGCATTTTATAAAAGTATAAAAATATTTATTATAATATGCTATAAAGTCAAAGGCTCTTACCATTTAATGATTGATTAACTTTCTAAGGAAAAAGTAAAATAATTACAAATGTGAGCAGGTATTGATATTGAATCCTGTCCTTATTTGAAAATATATCAATTTCTTAAGATCTCTTATCACATATGATATATCAAAATTTTTATATACCTGCATTGGATATTTTATCCTGGCTCATTGTCGTTAATCCGAAAAGTGTGTTGTTCGGTTGATTTGGTCGTACATATTAAATCGTCTAAAATTTATGTTCACCGTAAAACAGTCATAAAACAAATTGCCATTTGATCTAAGCCAAAAAGTCAAAAAAAAAAAACCTCATAAAATTCCACCATCAATATACGAGTATGGGAATATTGTCGTTGTATGTGTTCACATAAAATTACTTTGATGTAAGTGCAAAAGTGATGAAAGTGATGGTAATTGAAGTGAAATTAAGAAAATTGCTAGTCGAACGCTAAAAGCATTTATAGTCCCAAAGTTCAACTATATAGAATATCGCATCTATTCATACTTTTTTTTTTAGTATATAAGAAAAGTTTAGAAAACATTATCGTAATTTTAGAAAGTGTAGTCACAACCTAAATTATTATTGCAAATACCATAGATCAAATTTATACAATTTTGTTTTTAACAATATTTTAATATTTATGTGTACAGTGTTTGTACTATTATCTGATATTAAAAAAGTAGTTCTGTTTAGTTTTTTTTCTTTTAAACTACTTTTTTATTAGATGATTACTCCACGTAAATACGACATGTGCATTCCTTGTATTAGAGCGGTTCTTGTAATATATACCAAAAATATTCGAAAAAATATTTTCTGGATATGCATTTTGAGTGTTGTTTTCCAATACTGAAACCGATCTGATAATACTGAAAGCAATCTGAATTTTCCCTCCATATACCTTGTATAGTTCCTTTTAAAAGGGCAGCCTTGTCCGGTAAATATGCGATTAAAATTGACATTCTTATCAAGAGTACACGTTTTTCAGTAGAAACACATCCTTATGAGGTCATTGCATCAACGATCTAATGGGAAAGCTTCAATAAGGACTTTTTTGAGGTCAGTTACAGCGCACTTATTGAGAACCTTCCATAAATCATTTTTGGAGAGTACCACAAAGAATTTTTAAAGGGTCAAGAAGCAGTTGAATATTGACTTCGCTCACGGAAGGCTTCAACATCGAAAATTGAGGAAAATGACGGAAAAGGAAACTTTGTTGTAAACTGTCAATTATGTGTTTTATTAAGAACACAAATTAAAAAGGTGAAACGAGTGAGAGATCTTGTTAGACCAACTACTCTCAATTAACATTAATGTGGATGATTAGTCCATAAAAGGCTTAGAATAATGGTTCTTAACATTGAAGATACTTGCATCCTCTACCATCATCACATGGCCATTTATTATCAAGGAGTTTTAGTCAAAAAGAGGAATTCCTGTTGGGGTCCCCAACCTCTATTTTCACCAGATTTTGGTCAATGTGACTTTTTTTTATTCTGTCAGATCAAAAGCCACTTAAAAATACTTCAGCTTGGTATTATCGATACCATGTAAAGGATTCTAACCGAGGTGCTGAAGGCGATTCCAGTTGACGCCTTATTGCACAACTTCAAGATTTGAAAAAAAGTCTCCGTAGCTACCCAGGATAACTACTGTTTTAAAAGGGATAGGATTGATGTATAAAAATAAAATGAAATTGTTGCAAAAATTATACAGTCTTAATTATTTTTCTGCCCTATACCATATGTGAATTTACCTTGGCAAAAAAAAAGGCTATACTTTTTTTTCTCAAAAGGATGAAAACACTTTAGGAATAATTTCTTTTCATCAACACATAAAATGAGCTATGCTTTAAAAGACTTGACTATTAAAGAATAAATTAAAGTAAAATAAAATATTGTGTGATAAAACAAAAAAAAAATTAGAATCTTTTCTGAACTTCTTCTCTATGACATTATAATAGTACAAAAAGTAACTGAAAATAAATAAATAAAATAAGGAGCATTAGGGAAAAAAAAATTTTCGAAGGCTGGTAGTGGAGTTTCTGAAATAGAACCAAGGACTGTTTATAAATCATCGATAGGAAGGACATAAATTAAATTCCAGGCGTCTTGCAACATGGTCTGTTGACATCTACTTTAAACCGATTGTCTTTTATATCAATAGATATTTTCCTCCCTCCCACCATACTAGTTGTTCATATAGTTGACGTTAAAGTAAGTATTCGTATTAATACTCGTATTATTCTTATAGATACGAGTATATGTCGAGGTACACTTACAGTTTGTTCTTATCTGGTTTGGCCGCTTTTCGATTTGCCAACATTTTCTTATGCGAGTGGCTGTACTATTCATGATAAAACGCAGTCGGTGCATGTGAAAGAACTACTTTGCGACAGTATTCCAAGTACTCAATACTTAGTAGCTTAGTGGTGTACAAGTCCAAAAGGACAAAGACTAGAAATTTATCGCACTAGACAGAAGGGTACTTACGACTGTTATAAATGTTTTCCGGAGAGTAACATGGCTTTTTTTTCGTCATTTTTATTGCCCCACATTTGTATTTACTTTTATTGCTATTAACTATTGGACAACGCACACAAAAACTAATTTTAGTTTTTTTCTTATTTAAAAGGCCATTTTCTCTTCTACTCGTACATTTCGTAGCCTATGAAATTATTACATCGGCTACGAAATAATAATTTGTAAAGTCTATCAATTCAAAGATACCATAACATTTAGGAAAAAAGGATGGTGTTTTGTTGCTGGGTTTTGAAAACTTTTGAATTTATTTTTATTTTTTTTTACTAATTTTGGTAACTTTTACGTACTTTATGGAGGATTCTCCTCTTGCAGAATAAAGGGACTCATCACAGGAAAAGATGAGTATACAAACGACTATTTAGATTTTAGAGTTTTAAATTAACCAAAAAGAGGAAAATACTGTTCCTTATTTCTATACTCTTAGATCCACATAGGATTTTTTTCCTTCCATTAATCAAAAGTATAGTGTCCTCATTAAGCAAAACTGAGCCATGTGCATCTAGCACGTCATCTGCTTATTGGGCTGTACAAATTTAACAAAAAATAACTTAAAATGGATAAGTAAATTATCATTTAAAATATGAAAAGTAATGAAAATGGTGGCATTACTGAGAGCGATCTGGCAGCACTGTAGACTTTACATATGCTTCAACGATCGTTTCTCTTACACGTGCAGTACGTTTGACCTCTAATAGGGCGTGGTAAGTGAAGTCGTGTTTTTGTAACGATGTCCCATAGAATTTTGTGTTAAACTTAGTGAAACTTTGCAACAAACCTGGAGAAAATATTTTTTAGTCTTATTGCAACTTACCACAAGTTTTTTGGTGGCGTAAGGATTTTGGCATTAAAAAATTTTTATCCCGTCCAAAAAATAGGATTTCGGAAGTTCTGCAAAATACTCATCCGTTTGAGCAATGACGTCCTCGTTGGAAGTGAACCGTCGTCCGCCAAGCCATTTCTTCAGATTGGGGAAAAGAAAATAGTCACTCGGGGCCAAATCTGGTGAATAAGCGGGATGCTGCAACAATTCCATTCTCAATTCCACAATTTCGGCCATTGAAACAGCGCAGGTGTGCACACGCGCATTGTCCTGATGCAAGAGGATTTTTTTCTTCTTCAGATGGGGTTGTTTCTCTTTGATTTCGCTCAACCGTTGCAATAACGACGCGTAATACGCTCCTGTTATTGTTTTTCCTTTTTCCAAGTAGTCGATAAAAATGATGCCCTGCGAATCCCAAAAGACCGAGGCCATCACCTTGCCGGCCGATGGCACAGTTTTTGCCTTCTTCGGAGCCCGTTCACCCTTGAAAATCCGCTGTGATGACTGTCTCTTCGTTTCTGGAGTGTAGTAGTGTATCCAGGTTTCGTCTACAGTGACATATTGACGAAGGAATATATTTCGCTCAACCGTTGCAATAACGACGCGTAATACGCTTCTGTTATTGTTTTTCCTTTTTCCAAGTAGTCGATAAAAATGATGCCCTGCGAATCCCAAAAGACCGTGGCCATCACCTTGCCGGCCGATGGCACAGTTTTTGCCTCCTTCTGAGCCCGTTCACCCTTTAAAATCCACTGTGATGACTGTCTCTTCGTTTCTGGAGTGTAGTAGTGTATCCAGGTTTCGTCTACAGTGACATATCGACGAAGGAATTCGGCATGATTGCGATGAAAGAGTGCCAACATAGCCTCAGAGTCCACTACACGATTGCGCTTATTCTCCTCTGAGAGCAAACGCGGCACCTATCTTGCCGAAATTTTTTTCACAGACAATTTTTCATGCAAAATTGAAGCGACTGTACCTTGTGATATGCCTGTGGTCTCAACTAATTCGCGCACTTTAATTCGCCGAATGTTTAAAATCAGATCGTGGATTTTGTCGATGATTTCACGAGTTCAACTGGGCGTCCTGAACGATGTTCATCTTTTGTGGATGAACGGCCACGTTTAAATTCATTCACCCAATTGTAAACTGTCGCAAACACAGGTGCAGATGTGCCATGAACTGCATCCAACTCGGCTTTGATTTCTTTCGGGCTTAAGCCTTTCAAATGGAGATGTTTGATGACAGCCCGAAACTCGCTTTTTTCCATTGTTATGCACAAATAAATGTCGTTAACTTTAATCGACGATAGAAATTGACCTACGCTATAAATCGAGCTGAAAGAATTAATGCTGCTTACAGCTTTCCTGTCGATAATGCTACTTACAAAAAAAATCTTTACCGACACTACGAGCGCAATTTCTTGGATTTTCTAAGGACTTATTGAACGACCCTCGTATATACGAATTTAATTGAAGCCAAAAAATCTCGTGTGGAATTGCAATGAACCAAAAATCTCATCGACCGACCCATACTCCTTTATTATCTTAAAATTAAGCTACGAACCTTATTGTTTTAAATGCATATCAAACGCGTTTAAATTGAAAAAAAAATCATTTTACTTTGAAAAATTATTGAAATTCAATACAAATACTTGCTATCCCAAAGGAAAAAAGAATATTAAACAAAAATACAAATTAAAGATTTGAGAAAATTTTTTTTTAACTGCTGTGCCTGCCATCTATTTTTGTACTTGTCGGACTAAAAATCACATTTTGGTTGGCGGAGATTATTTTTCTTTTAATTTTTAGTTTTGACATATCGAATGTAAAAGCAATCGGTTCGGGTCAGTTAAATTTTTAACCATTTAAAGGTTTTTGAAGTGAATTTGTTATAAAAAGTGAAATATTTATATAAAAAATAAACTTAATAATTTAATATATGGAAATATTTATCGAAAATGAAGAGTTTAGTTGGAAATTGTTTTAGTTATGTGGATACTAAAGACTTTCGAATTTCATTTTTCAGGTAGTCAACTTATACAATATAAGGCAATATGTACAAATTCAAAATTGCCCCTATATAAAAGTGAGGCTTTTGAGCAGTATGCATGTGTGAGTAGCTTTAAGGTTGGATTACGTGTTTTGACTTCAACCTACCACTTCAATTGTCAATCCTTATATTCCATAATCTAAGTAAGTCCATGTAACTTGTTTTTGTTTCCCCAAGAAATCACTTCAAATAATTTTATCTAACAAGATTTCATGGTTTAACATAGGCGAAGGTGATTATTTATGTTCTTGTCTCCCACAATCTGAAATTTAAATAGAAACTATCGATTAGTTGTTAATGAATACACGAGATGGCATTAGTATCGTTATATATTATTCATTTTCATCTTTATTATTTAATGATTTCGCTTTTTAAACAAATATTCTTTTAATCAAATTTAAAAAAATAAATTTTATACATAACTTTTTTTCAAAAATAAGTAACAACCAAAATGTTACAAATATATTTTTTTATTTGAAATACACTCGTGACTGTATATAAAATATATAAAATTAGTTATTTGAAGAATTAAAAAGAAGAAAAAAAACAAACATATATTTCAACAAAATACTTAAAAATGTAGCAAAATATAAAAAGGAAGACATGTGGAAATTTTGGTGCATCTGCATATGTTTGGAAATTTTTTTTTTTTTTATAAACGAAACTTTATTAAAACGGAAAACTTTTCTAAGGACATTTAAATCTTTTCCATTTTTACGTGTCCTTCCGATTTATTTTTCATGTAAGAACTTCATTTAAAAGTTTCTTAGAAATTATTCAAAAATTATATTGTATGAGCACTTTCATATGTACACGTACCATCAGGCAAACTTTATTTCTTTTCGTGTTTTTGAAGAAAGCAGCCATTTTTCCTTGAAGCTTTCATTTGAAAAAAAAAAAAATTCTTTTTTAACAGTTTAATGGTAGAGCTGGGGAAAAAGTTTTATTAATTTAAAAGAAAATGATGGTCTGAAAATGGCTAACATAACTAATTTATGTTATGAACATTTATTCATATTTACATACGAGTAGGTATATTAAAAGCAGATTCATTTCATCCAATAACGAAAAATAATATTTTTATATTGTTTTTAAAAATGAAACGGCGCCAAAGTCGTGTTTAACGTATAATTTCCGAACAAAAATATTTCTGTAGATGGACTATTTAAGTTCATATAAATTTGTAATTAAAGGTCTATGCAGTGGCACATTTTTCTATAATAAATTGGCGTGACTACTATTCCTGGTGCATTTTACTATTCCAACTATTCGATTTGAATATTCTAAGTATGATGTATATTCATTCCTGTATACTCGGTCACTTGTCTATGAATATGCAAACGGGTACGCTCATGTTTGTCTACTTTTTCAAAGTTTTTAATAAAATTGAGGAAATTTTCAACAAAAAAAAACTAAATGAAAATTTGAAAAAATTTGCTCGAAAAAGATGGAAATAAAGCAAAAATTATATTGAGTAAATAATATAGCAACAAAATTTTATAAAAGTGGATCGCGTGCTGTAGAATATTATTCGTAGTTAGTTGCTTTTCCGTTTCCTATATTTTTTCCACTTAACCACTAAGTTAAGAGTAAATTTTCTCTCATTTGTTTTCCATAATGTTAAAGTTTTATATTTTGTAAGTTAGTACCAGTTTTAAATTTCACTATTTATTTGGTTTAAATAAAAAATTTCAAACAAAATTATTTAAAAGATAAAATTACATTTGTACTATTATTTATGAGTGCGTTCGTAGATGAAAATTTAAATGAACTTAATTGCCATTAGAACAAAAAACCATTTCAGCTTTCTGAATTTTACCATAATAATTTAATTATAATTTTTTATTATTAAAAAAATAATTTTTTTTTCATTAGAAATTTTGAGAGTTATAAATACATATAATATGATGAAAGATAGGAATTTATCAATAGAGAATTTTGAAATAGCAGTAATAGTATTAAGCTAGCGAAGGATTTTTTAGGCAAAAACTAAGAAAATATTAGTGAATTTGTTTTCTTGAAGAAAATTTGTGCTCTTTTTCTGGTTAGTTATTACCCTTCTGTCGCGGAAATATGTACACCATTTAGATGGTTAAATTATAGAAACTACCACCTGCTTGTATTGATTTAGGGCAATAGACTGAATTATTTAAAGATACTCGTTCCTTTATGATTTTTGGGGAGAGTATAAAGCATATGGAAAAGTTAAAATGTTACCAACAATAAGGATAGGAAACGTTGCAGATCGAGACGGAGACGTCCTGCAATATATTACAGTTTATATTTCCGGCAATGTTGCGACAAAATGGTTTACGTTCAACTTTACAAACGCAAAATTCAACGAATACTCTTTGGATAGAAAGGGTGTGCACAGATGCGATGGTGAGCGTTGATTACAGAGTAAGGGTTTGGAAAATATTCCCTTACACTTGTACGTAGAAAAACTAACTTGACTAAATAAAAATAGGTACTCCTACTTAACTTAAGGTAGATGTACATATACTTTTGCATATGGCGAAGGGTAGGTTGGCTGAATTTACCTTTCAACATATGCCGTTCTCTATTCTTAATTCTACGATTCTCGATATTATTCACCTTAAAAAAAACTCTATCTTTATTATGCTCTTTGCAGACGAATACGTACGTATGTTTGTTAAAATATTTGGCGTCTTTTAGGTGGTTTTTTTTTGGTTTGTTGTTGATGGTCCTTTCGTATCAAGTCAGCCTTAGAAATGTTTTTTTTCCCTCTTTACTTTGATTCCTTACATATATAGATATTTATGTATGAAATTTATTTAAAGTACAAGAAGATATTGAGATAAGCCCAAGGGTGCTTTTAAGAGAGCTGAATACTTGTACAACCGAAAAGTGCACACTTTGTCCGTGATGGATTGATAATATTAATACTACACCCCTTCAGAAGCGGATTACCCTTTTAGCTTTTCATATTCAAAACTGTAAATATGTCAAAATTCTATGCTCTTATTATGATTTTAGTATTTCTCACTTTATCAGCTTTTTTTCTTCGTCACTAGCGTAAATATTTACTACTGTAATTTGTCCTTTTTTTTATGCTGAAAGAAAAGTTTGATAAATTATTGGAAATAAAATTAGAATCTTTTTGGAAAAATACTATTTTGAAAATAGCTGATTTGTGATATTATACTTATTTCAAATATGATATGCTAAGAAAAATATATTAATCGGTTTTTTCTTCTTAAAAAATTGCTTAAAATGTTATTATTTTTGTGTTGCTTGAATATTCGAACAGATGTCGCTAGTATCAGCATATCGATATTTTGAGTACTAAAAGATATTTAATTAAAAATAAATAGTTTTAATATATATAGGGGGTGCTATATTTTAAATTGACGACATTTTGGTTAGCTATCATTTTGGCAGTAATTATTTGACAGTAACGAAGAGAAGACGCGACAAAACTATTATGGAGCGTTATTATTTTCAATAACGTGTAATTATGACGCTCAGAAAATAATATTAAAAATCGGTTAGAATAACATTCCTACAAATTCTACTGTTTATCGTATAGTGAATAATATTGAAGAACATGTCAATGTTCACATTGTGAGTTCACAGGACGCTCAACAGAGAATATTAGTCTGAGAACTTCCGTAAGGTAATATTGACAAGTGAATATTTCTCAACTTGCTGTATGGATAATTATGCAATTATAGCTGTACAAAATTCAGATGAGACGACAATTTCAGCGCAGAGATCATATACGCTTCCGGCAACAGATTGAAAACCTTTCAGAGCTCTATCGGCGTCGCCCAGATTTTTTCAAAAAATTAATAATGAATGATGTAGGGAATTTGGACTTAATCAGTTTTATGTATGAATAAAATAGCCGATTCTGGAGAGTTGAAAATCCAGAGGCAATTAACAGATTATATAAACACCTCAAACTGGAATGTTGGTATTGTGAGGTGTTTGGGTAGAGATGTCATTGGTTCGTATTTTTTTCGAAGACGTTGCTGACAATGTTGTTAGGATGACTGGTAATAGAGACTTCAGGACTTTTTCATACCTGAGTTGGATGATATGAAATTCTAACACAACAACGCCAGGTGACACACTGTAAGATTTATAATAGAAATTCCATTCAAAAGTAGAAATTATCACCTATTTTTCAATTGAATTTCCTATATTGATTATCCCAAGCTTTTTCTTTAGTAGAGATACTTTTTGAATGGAATTTGAATGGAATTTCCACACTCACCAACCAGAGATAATTGAACAATTTAAAGAAATCATCCGCAATGAACAAGGATTTTGAGAATTGACTGTAAGGAAAATTGATTGTAAGGACAATTACGATCACTTTGCCTATATTATTTTCATAGAATGATTTTGTTCAAATCATTTAGTTTCTAACTTTAATCCGAAATTATTAAAAAAAAGAGTTGTGAGCTTATCATAAGCACATCCTCCTATTTATTGACCATTTAATAATTGAGTTATTTTTTTCGCTTTGTGTATTTTGGATTATTCAATCTTATTACTTTTAATATAATTTTTATTTGGTTCTTAATTCATAATGATTTTTGGTTTCGATAAAATAATAATTTCTTCATAAAATTGCATATTCATTTACGTTCAATTTGTAAAAGTACTAAAAATATACACAGAAACATTTTTGTATTTCTAAGACTCAATTTGAAATTTAAAAGATAGTTTATGAACTTATAAATAAGAGGTTATATTAAGGGAATGAAAAATAGAAAAAGATTCATTCGAGAGCATTTGTAGATGAAATATTTCCGTCTAGGTAGCTTTAATGTGCGTCTGGTGTTTGTGCAGCTGTTTCTCTTATTCTTTCGGATGAATGTTGCAGCAGTTGAGAAGCTCATGCATAAGTTAAAATCACTTAACATAATTCTAATAAAATTTTATTGGCTAACTGCACTAGAAAATGCTTACTTGCCCGTGTATCGAGTATGCTCGGAAAATGGAAGGATATCTACAGACGAGGTACAAACCTTTGTTGATGTTGACGTTTCAAGCTTTCTATTATATTTCATTTCATTTGTAGAAATTTTTTTCCACTTCTTATATATTGTACATAAACATACACATATACTTACACATGCAACACACGTATTCAAATGTATTTTCAAATATGAGTTTAGATATGTTTTTTTTTTTTAATATCAATTTCAACGAAGATTTTTTCTTTTGCAGTTTTTCTTATTGGAGATGCCAGTTTCCCAACCGTAATATGGCACGGTTTGCTACATGCTACTTATGTCAAAACATCCTAAAACCGCATCCAATTTAGCCCCGAGATAATTTCAGGAGTTTCCACTAAAATGAAATTCCTATTCTTGGTGCTGTTGGTACTGTTGTGTTCACTTGCAGCAAATTTTATTTTCTTTTACGACCGAACCACGTGTCATTTTGCCCATATATGCGCATATTATACGACTTCTTATGGTTAGCGTATTACAAATATTCTATCGTTTGCCCTGTTTGCAATTTGAACTCCCTTCCTTAAGGTACCAAATAAAGCTGATAGTGTCATCTAAAGACATCTAGAATGTCTGTTCCGAAAAACAAACAACCAGCAAACACGAAAGGTCCTGCTCCCGTGCAACTCGTGTTCACTTACTAACTACGATCGTATGCCATCAAACAGACCATGTTCACTTATAACACACCCTCCAATTTTCACCCTTCCTACCAGAGTGAATTCGTTTCGTTTAATGTATGCTACCTTGTCCTTATTGAATTTCACATCAGATGGCATTGCATGTGCTTTTGCAATTCCGCAATGTGGCTATTACTGTTCAATGCTTGGAGCTGGTCTAAGAAAATTATACCCAAAATAAAGGAGTTCTTGCATTTGACCCAAGAGAATGGTTCATTTCTGCTTGACATCCTTGTCTATCACTATGTTAGACAAGTGAAGTACTTTGGATACATGTGTATGCACATATCCTTATTATGGACTTTTGTTCCTTTCATGGCCAAATTACCTTCCGTCGGCCATACGAAATAGTCATAGTGTCATTTGTGAATTCTAATTCTCATTTTCTGTCTTCAAAACGAGTAAATTTAATACTTGTAGCTGTTGTGGTTATTGCCATTCGTATTATTTTCCTTTTGGCTAAGATATCTTGATTCTTGATACACCTTCACTCTATAAACAAGAAGACATTACAAATGTAGATGCTTGATTTTCTACTTCAATTCACTACTATTGTTAAATTGATTGCTTTTATGCTTTCCGAATTAAAATTTAGCCAATTTTCTGAAAAGAGGATATTCACAAGCAGGTGATATTTACAATAGTTAGTATTATATACAGTCGAATAGTTGCGTTGACCTAGAATCAGATACTGAAACTATAATATTGATTGGATGTAATGTGATTATTAAAAGTAGAAATCAAAATGATCCTTTCCCCAAAATTGAGTATTTCAACGATTGATACTGAGTTTTATTACGGAAAAGAAATTAATTATTTGGTTAACTATGGAATCCAGATATCGTTATAGCGCTAAAAAGGTAGGTTTCTTTAACAAATAATTTATTTAGTGAGCTTGATAAAATTATGATGACGAGTAATAGAAGTTAAAAAAAAAATTTAACAACCATGAAGTTATTTATTTTAGTTGAAGAAAGTAGAAAAAATTGATAGAATGAAAAAAGTTTGAAAATAAATTGGGAAATTTTGCAAAACTTATGAATCCTTATTTATCTGTTATAATTTTTCATTGGATTTTCATATTGGCAAGGAGCTCATAGTGAATACAATATTATTGGATAGATTTTTATTGGTATCAATTTTCAACTTGAAAATCCAATCCAGAATTCGACTGTACAAAGTAGAGCAAGTTTCTAATTGCTTTTTCTATTTGCTTAAAATTTTGATATTAAATCTAGTTTCCGATGAGTTTTGTTGAATATTTGGTATTTTTTTTCCAGGTTCTTTTCGTTATCCTTGGTATCGGTTTCTCTCATTATCCTTATGAAAATTGCACGTAAATTTTTTTTCCATTTTTATTTTCAATACAATTTTTTTTTTAATAAATTTGTATAATTTTGCAATAAATTATATTATAAAAATAAATTTTCTGATTTATTATTACAGCTTATCTTAGTGGAAGGAAGGTATAATTAAATGGATATCCTCTGAATTGATAATTCTCCACCAAGTAAAATAATTTGTATGCCTTGGCGATAGATTATTAAATGGAGCCTATATAGTAAAATGTTGTACGCTAGTCTAAAGCTCAAATAAAATTGTATATAAATGGAATAATATGAAAATGCTGAAACATATAGAATATTTTCTGATGAATCATTCGCAAGTTTATTTTTATCACTTTGTTTGTCAAAACTATCGAATGAGTCATGTTCAATTGGAAAAAGCTATAAAGTTTTGCCGGGGTTGTTTTTTTTCTTCTTTTGCTGTTGATGTAATATAAGGAAGAGACAATATATAATCTAACAAGGTTGGTAATAAATATTATGGGAAGCTATAAAATATGTAGAAAGTCAAAGTAATAGAAAACTTTCACACTCACCCAACATTGTATGAAAATGACTTTGACAACGATAAGATTTTATTTGAAGAGAAAGTGACTAACAACATCGGCAATTATACTTTTTTTTTAAGAATTTTTTTTTTATATTATTTTATTTTTATGTAAAAACATAATGACTCTTAGGCAAAGTTTATTTTAGCTAACAGAAGTATAAATACACTGATGTGTAATTTGTATTCAGCTTTGAAAATAGGAATGAAATTTCTATTGAAACATTAATTATAAAATAGTTTATAGTCTAATGATTTTCTAGGTTAATGTAACAGGGAAACTAGAAATAGCTACGAAAATAGACAATGTATTTTTTAATTGAAATAAAGCCCAAGAATATTTTGAACTTATAAAATTCAATGAGTAAATTAATTGTCACTATTTTAAAAAGAAATGCTATTAAAAATTATATTTTCTAATTTTTATAAATCATAAATTTTTTTCGTATTAAAGGAAATTTTAGATCGCTTTTGGAAATTTATAATATTATAAATTTTAGACAAAAATCAAAATATTGAATAATATTCCTATTATAAAAGTTATTCAAATAACGAAAAAATAACAAATTTCTTATATATAATTATTTAAAAAAAATTATCAACTTTAAGAGGAAGTATTTCTCATAATTTTTATTAAGTCAACATTTAATATTATAGCGGATTATCCATTTTGTGGTTTGGAAAACATAGCCATGTCATTTGACATCTTCTGAAAAAAAACATAATTTAAAGTAATATTTATTATAATAAAAACAGTTCATAAAATTTTTAAAACTTTGTTTTAAATATAGTAAATTTAATCGTTGTCAGGTTTCAAGATTTTTTTAAAACAAAATTTTGTTTAACGGTGAAAGCAATATTAATAAATAAAATCAGCATATATGGGGCTTTCAAAATTTACAAGTGACTATGAAAAAGCCATTGTATTAGCGAAAAATGGCATGAAGGCGTCATTGACACGTACTCCTTTGAAAATATTATAAACGAGTTTTTTTTTTGGTCTGAACTTAAAGATTTTAATGTAAAAATATGTACTTCCAAAAAGGCAATGCTATAAGCTACAAAACGCAATAAATTTCAGCTTTATTGGGCGAATAGTATGCAGAACTCATAATTTGGGCACCAAGATCATGCGATTTGACGCCGTTGCAGTTTTTTTTACGGAGCTAAAATTCGCAAACTCTTAACAAATTAACAGCCGATATTTATAGCCCGAAATTATATCGAGAAATCATAAGAAATTACTTCAAAAGTGCCGAGTCCTGCAAAAAGTCGTGTGGCAGTTATTTGAATGAGGTTATATAGGGAAGGCCATATGTGGTTTTTTTTTTATAAACTTAAAGGAAACGTACATATCCTAAGCAAACATCATAAATTTTTAATGAAAATAAAACTTGAATCTATAATAAGCATGTTTTAAAAATGATATCATTAATATGGTCACCATGATTCAGTTTGGAGGCTTGCATCCGAAGTTCGAAATTTTCCCAATAAAAGTGGATAAACGACCCCAATTTCTTGTCAAATATTGCACTTTAGGTCTTGAACTGGTGTTGGATAATTGGCATATACTTTGATTTTCCAACAGCCTCAGAGAAAACAGTCCAACAGCGTCAAATGGCAAGATCTTGGCAGCCAATTGGTAGTCATATCATTCAACTTCGTTCACTCTTCACGATCATTTTCAAAGAAGAACGGTCCAATGATTCCATCAACCCAAAAATCTCAGCAAACAGTAACTTTTTTTAATTATATATCGATATGAGGATTTTCCGCGCCACAGAATCAACAATTTTGTTCGTTAATGTAGCCGTCGATGTTAAAATCTGCTTCGTCGCTAAAAATAATTTTCGATAGTTTTGCAGTCCGACAGTTTTTGTAGTAAGTTTAAATGATTAAAATATGTTGTTATGTTTTTAATCAATCCATGACGAAATAATGTCTGTAAAAAGAAATTATAATAAGTGTGTCTAACGATAGATATTTAAAAAGTTGAAAAAAAAAATTCGGGTGGCTCCTTCCTATATTTTAGAAGAAATGGCAATGTCCAAAAAAGATTTTAAAATAAAATTTTTATTAAAATCCTAATTTAAAGTTTGTTTTGATTCAATTTTTACTTTCCAAAGTACAAATTAGATAAGTTTTTAATTTTAAAAGATTGGTTTTTAAATGAAATTATCGAATTTTATCAATTCAAAAAATCGAATAGGTTTGGTGAAAAAATCATTAAAAACAATTGTTAAGTAAAATAAATTTTTATGTATTATTTGAAATGTTTTTACTGCAAAAAATATTCTTTACTGAAAAACTCATTTAATTAAAATTCAGTTGGCAATAAATGCATTTTGCTGATAATTTTCTAATTGAATTTTCTAAAAATAGTCTAATAAGAAAAACGTACAACGGGCAACCCCTTTTCTACCAATTCCAATAACATTTACTCGTACCTTCTTATAAATAGTGTTTTCTAAGAATAAGAAACTTATTTTTGTTCTTCATTAAAAAAAAAACATTTTTCATTTCCGTCAAATTATTACACTCATAAAAATACATAATCGCTTAGAAGGAAAATGATAAAATTCAATAAATTCTATTTTATATATTTTAGAAGTTGAGTTATAAAAATTATCACATAAACTGAAAATGTTAGAATGACGGTGTTTTTTGTATAATAAAAAAAATTTACTGCAAATATTCCATTATAATTTGTACATACTAGCTAAGAATGTTGAATGATTGTGGTTTTGTATCACCCACAAAAAATGCAAATATCATAGCTTTGTATATCGTTTGCAACACTGTAATACCCCAACACGAAAATAGTTTTGCCACCCGTCAAACTAAGGGAAATGATAGTGGAACTAGAGACAGGAGTTGGTTGTGGAGTGTATCAAGGGAAAGCCGGCAGCAACAACCGACGTCAGAGAGTCCTTTTGTTCCTCCTACTCATTGCAGTTTGTACAAGGCCAGGAATAAGATCTAGTTATGCGCACAAAACACACATATACACACATTTACTTATATGGGCACTAATGCCAACGAAGTAAATTCTTTTGGCCTCATTGCCTTGCATAATCTACGTCCGCAGAAATTCTCGGTTCGCTCGAAGATGGGGCCGGCACCTAACCCATACTACTTGTGCTCTGGTATTTTGCTCTCACTGCCCAATACACAAAGCTTTGTTATCGGCACCCTATCCATGGTGCTCTATTCTGAAGCCCAAGAGCTAACTGCCCAGAACCCAAAACCCTATTTTAGCCCAGAATTCAGGAGAGCAGTTTCAGTTCGGTGCGGAATGTTTTGAAATGTCTTTGTGGGCGCCATATCAGCGTAGTCGTCGCGGCATTTTGGCGCCGTCTATACTGAAAGTCGCCATTTTGTCTTTTTCCGAGGATATTTCGTGTACAACTTATTGACTCTAAACTAGTCTATTCCAGATATTCATAGCGATATGTGTATGGTATGAGTGCGTTAGTTAAATACTAATGGGAGGCATGGACAGAGAGGTCGAAGCTTTTCAACAGAAATGAGCATTTTCGCCAATTCCATATATACAAAAAAAAAAAGAAGGATGGAATTTGCCTATCGATAGAAGAGGAATAAAGTTAAGAAAATTTACTCTTTTAACTTTGGGAGGGTATAATATGAATCTGTGTCGAGAAAATTAAATAAACAAAAATACCGAGTTGGTTCTAGAAAGTCATCATTCCAGTATACGCGCAATAATATTCTTCAGCGGGCATGTTAAAGACTGATTATTCGTAAAGTTGTGCTTATCGATGTGGTAACAATATGAAAGCTATCATTTGCAAACCGTACAGATTGGGGGCGCTTCCATCGCAATCCAGTATTTTTAATAGAAACTTTTTTGACCGGTTTTGGTTTTTATGCAAGCATTTTTCTAGCCTAGCATTGAAATTAGAAATCGGCATTGGCTCCAACCCCATCTACAAAAGTTAGGCTAGGGCATATAGAGGGTAAATTGAATTTAGCCGGTATCGACGTCAAAAAGTTGCCTACGTAACAACCCCAAGACTTTATGGAATCTAAGCAGGTCGATCGCCTATCCGCTGTTGTGTATAGATTCAAAAGCCAACCATATGATTGCTGAATGCCTTTTGGATCCTAGATACATGAAACTAGTTAGGCTAGTCCTAAATAGTCTTGCGGTTGTTGTCAGCAGTCCATGATGTGACGTTGTTTGGCAGAGCCGGTAAATCAAGCGCTTGTTTGCGTAAGCGTGTGTGTATGTGTGCACGTTTCCTAGCGAGTAGCTAATGAAAATCATATGTTTCCTTATATCAGTTCAAGGAATTGATTATTCGAAGAAAACCATCAACTTTTAGTTTGCAGTGCTTACTGATTTATTTTATTCTATTTCGAAAATAGCCGGCTAGCTCTATCTGGGAAAAATACAACGATATTTGCACATACATGCATATAATCGAATATAAAAATGGTAGTTTGATACAATAAATAAAAGAATTACGTAAATGAACAGATATTATGTTATGGGTTGATTTGATTAAGTTATAGAGTGCAGATAGGCATCGTCGTCATGGCCTTTGACTTTCGTCACCATTTATAGAACAGAATGACTTGAAATAAACGCTCTTCTTCTGCGGCTAGATTTTTTGCCTTGGAAAATTCATTTTTTTTTTTTAAATTTCTATTACAAATCAATAATTTTGCTAAAATTTAATAGATAAATAATAGAGGAATTTTGATTTTTTGTAAACTGTTTTAAGAACTACTGCAAATCAGTAATATTTTGACAATTTATACAAGGTATAAAAAAATTTTTTTTTTTGATTATCATGTTAGTACACATTTTATCGAATCCTTTTCAGTCGAACCAAAAACCTAACATACAAAAAAGGAATATTTTCCCATCAAACTGCAATATTGAACGTTATTCTAACCAAAAAGCTGTGGAAAAGGTATTTTCACAAAACAATGAATATTTCTCATGCAAAATTCTCAGATTTATGCTTATCCTGTTTACTTTCCGAGGTTATAAAAGACAAATTTATTGATCTGTACAGGGTTTTTCGCATCGAATAATCATTTTTTTGGTTTGGTTTTATTGGTTGTTTAGCTTTTGGATATATTTGTAGAAAATATTTTGCCACGTTTTCCACGAATTCGTCCTTATTTTTTGATTGTGATTTATTTAAAAGGAAATGATTTTTCCACAGTCTGACTCACTTTTGACATTGATAAGCCTGCTTTTCGAAAGTATAAAAGATATAAATTTTATTACTTAGTTTTGTATAAGAAAGACAAGTTGGAGCCAGAATTTCTTTTCTATTATACTATTAGGCGGTATGCTCTAAATATTTCTTTTTTCCATTTAGATTATCAACTTAATTTATATATATATATTGTATATATTATGACTGATGTAATGATATAATATTGATGTTATTTTATATATTGTATTTTCAAATTGCATTGTTATTTATTATAGCGACACTATTAAAAACTATGAGAAATTTTATTATTGAAATTTTGTACATTCAATTTTTATTGAATAATTTTTTTTTCATTGCTTATTACAAATATTTGCTTATTTAATAAAAATGTTCTAATGAATTCTTAAAAAATAATGCTTGGAATTAGATAAGATTTATTTTAAAAATAGAACAATCTGAAAATCATTTGATATAATTCAAGTTTTAGTTCAGTAAAGAGTAGCAGAATAGGGTAAAAACCTAATAAATTATTAGATACGAAAAATTGAACGTACATAAAAAAGGACTTTGATTATTCTTGAAATGATTTTCCAGCTAATATTTTGATATAAATTTCGATGCCATATTATTAAATAACAGAGTATATTATGAACCATTATTTTTTGTTATTGTTTATATTCGTGATTAGAATTTCGTTTTTAATATACTCGTATTATATAGGATGGCAAAAAACGAACGTTGTGGTTCAAATTCCTTATAATTTTTTTTACTTTAAATTTTATTTTAGTACAATATGTTGTAAATAATACTTAGGAAATTTTAAATGGCACAATTTTAAACCATCTGGTTGACAATTTACAACAACAAGGGATAATAAGGAACCCTCTTCGTATCGGTATGTAGGAAATTATAGAAACATCAACATGAAAACGTTCCTTACAACTTGGGCTATCACAAAATCCGCTTCAGAGAATTTTGAGTACATTACGCATTTTCACATATAAAGTTGAGCTTGTGCATAAATTGAAGCTGACAAACTATCAGTAACGGCTTGATTATGCCATTCGTTTCCGGGAAAACGCAGCATAAAATCCAGATATTTTTCAAAATTTGATAATGAGCGACGAAGCCCATTTACAACAAACAAAACTGCCGAATATGGTATGAGCTACGGAAAATCGAAGATCAATTTATCAGTGACAAATACACCCTGTTTGGTGCGGTGTATCATTTTAGAGGATTATTGGTCCATATATCTTTTTAAATGAAGACGGTATTGCAGTTTCAATCAAATTGCTCAATATCGTACGATGTTGGAAATTTTTTGAAGGCCAACTGTGGAAAACCATCGAAGCCTGTGGTTCTAAAAAGATGGAGCCACTTCACTACTGTAAGGGACTCAATGGCTTCCGCGTTCTCCGAATTTCTTGAAAAACTGTAAGGGACCACTTCACTACTGTAAGGGACTCAATGGCTTCCGCGTTCTCCGAATTTCTTGAAAAAATGGCCTCAGCGCTCTTGGGGATTTCTTAAAAAAAGAGTGTACAGTAATAAGCTAAGAACCATCCCCCAATTAAAAACGAATATTCGCAATGAAATCAAGACCATAACATCTGCAATTTTGCAAATGGTTATAAAAAATATATTGGAAAGAGTACGAATGTCCGGAGCCGAAAATGGCCACCCACTATTTGCGAGACTTCATTTTTTAAACAATAATTAAACCAAAAATATTCTCTTATTAATAAATTATATTTATAAAAAATAAATATAATAATTATCGCTTAAATAATAGTTTTATAAAGAATTTAAACCACAACCCTCTATAATAAGATAGGATATCTTTTTTTTTTTAAATATTTGAATACATTTTTTTTAAGTATGATTACATATAAATAGATCCCATTTTATATGAAAAGAAAATCCATTCGTATAGATTTTAATTATTTTAGTTGGCTTTCTTTGTAGTCAATAATAAATTTGTTCAGATAAAACCAATAAACTGAAGTCAATATACGAGCAATTTTGCAGAAATGGTGATATTGTACCAAGTATCATCCCCCTTATATCTGAATCTAACAAGAAATTTGTTCATGAACTTAAGTTAAAGTATTATTGAGACTGTATTTGCCTGTTGGGATTAAGGACATTATTGGCTATATTGAATTAGAATCCCAAATCAAATAATTATCGAACAAACTGTCACACAATCAGCTATAGTAGTTTGGGGAGTTTGGTGGATGAAATGTAGGCATCCATCCTTTTCAGTTCAGTCTCCAGTATTGATAATTGAGAAGTGAAAGGCAACCCAGTCGCCCTTCGATGTACTGCGTCCTATCAGTTGGTAAGATGATAGCCACGAATGATTTTGACTCCAGCTACAATTCCGGTTATCGGTAATGTAATTAGTATCCTTCAATTATCCTTTGTGATTGTTTTCATATAATTTAAGGTGTTTGTATATACACTCATCCGCTTTAAGGTTAATACAACTCACATGTTCACAATAAGACGATATCACTACAAGCTCATGAGTGCCTAGGATTTGAACTGGTTCAGATATATTGGCTATTAGTAAGAGCTAGTTCCACGAAGACTATCGCAAGTTCAGCTGACTATAAGAGCTACTCCTTGTTATATTCTATTTTAATGTAATTGAATTTTATTTCGTTTCTTCCTTTTTTCCATGTATTTGTCGTCATCCTTTCATTATTCAGCATGTATACTATTTTCACATTTCTTTGTTTTCACCAAAGTAACTGACCAATGTCTACTACCAGCTGACATTAGTCACCACACTTTCAATCTCTCAAAACAAATAAAGCAACTGAAATTAAATTTACCAATAATACTAATTCATTCATTGGTTTTTACTAAAGGATTACCAATAATTTAGTAATTTTTTTTCTATAATAATTTACCATTTAAAGACAAATTTAATTGGTCCTGCTTCTAATACGTATGAATCCAAATCGCTTGTAATGCTTTATCGATTATTAGAATTTAATTTGGAATTTATTGCCCCAAATCTACTAAAGTTGCCTTAATTTTGTTGAGTAAAATTTCGATAAAATATTATTTTATGATAGAAACCAAAATCTAAACATTATTTAAGGATATCTCTTACCAAAAATTAATGTTAAAATTATTTAGATATATTAAAGTTAAATTGATATTAAAGAATGTGATTTTTTGGGGAATTTAAAAAAAAATCTTAATTAGTAATGGACGGACTATAATTCTTTCACTTCGTGTTTTTATATTTACTATTTGTTTATCGATATCGTAGGGTAATAAAAAAAACTAATCAACCTAATTTGAGATATTATTATAAAAAATCCACTTTCAATATAATTAGTCAATCTCATAAGAGTTTGCTCTAAATTTACGATCCCTTCAAACTTAAAACCAATTACTCAGATTTAAATCATTTTTGTTTTTATTGAAATAGAAAAAAAATCATTTATTTGAAATGGTAACTGTCAGTATACGAAATTCTTTTAATCAATTTACAACCCTTTCCGATCGGTAGTCATGCAATTTTTAGTTCCATTTCGATTTCAATATTTTATTGTTGTTATGTGATTAATAAGATAGACTTAAGGATTTTGACTCTTAAAGATATCATTAAATTCCAATAAGATACCCTTAATCTTTTTGTATACATTCAACATTAGTCCTTTACATTTATTTCATCCTTATTTGACTTATGAAAAAGACTATCGAAACGGAAACTGAAATTTTTCCAAGTGTAAATGGCCTAAAGTTAGAATGAACTTTTCATTTTATTCTAAACTTTTTAAAGGATATTTTCTTTCAATTTCTTTTCTCTTTTCAAGTCTTAAAGATTTATTGAATTGATTGAATAACAAAACAAAAGAAAATAAAAAAAAAAACGACAAAAAAAATTATGCTATCAAATACGGATGACTTTTTTCCTTTTATACTCTCAGATCGGCCAGCTAGATTAGCTTTGAAAAATTAATTGAATTTTCAGGAAAAGTTTTTAAGAAAATGTCAACCGTTTAAAAGTTTTTCCGTTATTATTGTTTTCCTTTTAATATAATTATTCACTTTTAATTTATTTACAATATCGATATGAATTTTTTTTTTGGGGCTATAGATAAATATTTGATAAATTATGTTATTAATTTTACCCTAAATTTAAATTGTTTAATTTGAGGTTATTTTGAAAATTTATTAAATTCTAAATTCAACTTTTTGTTGACTTAAAATTTATGAGCAAAAAAATGCAGGATGTGTGGCAGCAAAGTAGTGAGACTGAGTCAGTGAGAGCAATCTGATTTAATCTTACTACTTCCGGTAATTTTTAGTCTCACTACTAAATAGTACTAGTTTCAACCTCGTCTCACCAGCGTGAAAACTAGGAGTCCAATCTAGGTCTGCTGAATGAAAGAACTTCAGACTCTCGGTTTCGCGCTGCGGTCGTCCAGTTCGATGCTCACAGCATGTTTTTGGCGTCCTAGTTAACACCGTCGCTCCACCAAAGGCGGTATGAGATTATAAATGGAGCCACTGTTAAGGATTCAACCCGGATTTTTTAAAGTATCCTCCTCTATGCGGTCCTATGAAGCATGATAAATGAAACAGCACAATTTGGAGGCTATGAATTTTCTGACTTTTTAACTTGCTGGTCCTTTGGGATACATTTATTATTAATGGCACAAGTTTAACGGTGGCATGAAGCATTTTGGAATAGCTGAGAAGCGGTGGAAAAGGAACCTCGTCGACGGGTAACACCGTAAACATCGATAAATGATAAAAATGTGGAACTGGTGAGGAATTTTGTTAGGTCGGAAAAAAAGTTCTTGGTGTTAGATCGGACATTGCAGACCATAACAATGTCCCACTATCACACGACCATCTCGATTAAAGAGTTTTTGTCAGAAAAAGGAATTCCTGTAGTTCACCAGCCTCCATATTAACCTGATCTAAGTCCATGTAATTTTTACTTTATTCTTCGAGAAAACTAGCAGTCCGACCTACGCTCGCTAAATCAAAGAACTCCAGACGTCCCGGCTTCGTGCCGCGGTCTTTCAGTTCGATACTCTCAGAATTTTTTGGCTAAAACCATTACTCCGCCAAAGGCAGGGCCTACGTTGTCTTCTTGGAACGTAGATTGAGTCACTGTACTCTTTCTGGGCTCTAGGATATCGTCGTTCAATAGGCTCCGGAATCGTCCATTCGCATGTAGGAGGCCAAAAATTTCTTCTTATGGAGGGCATAAGTTTTTCGATGGTATAAAGCGTTTTTGATTCAAAAATCGATAAATAGTGGATTTTATAAGGTCAGATCGTCGATTAACATTGAAACTTAGAAAAATATTAGTAAAATGAATTCTTGGCATTAGATCACACGTCAGTATCCATGAATGAATTTTTGTCTGAAAAAGAGATTCTTATAATTAAGACCTGATTTAAGTCTATCTGATTTTTACTTTGTTCCCTAAGATCAAAAAAAAAACTTGACTTTGCGTCATCTTGGTACTGATACACCTCGTATTTAAAAAAAAACCAAATTTATACGCATTTTTGCTTCTTTCATTGAAGGTGAAATGGTAAATTTTTTCCAGATAATCGAATTTGTAAAATAAAATCAAATGTATTCCGAATAATCTTTAAATTATTCAAACTTAATTTTTGAAAGCGTTTGCTTGAAAAATTTCCAATTTTTATTTAATAGTATTTAATTAAACCCTAATCAAATCATATCGAATTTGTTTAGTTATTAACAACAAAAAAAAACTGAATGTATAAAACGTAATTTTTTTTGGAAGTGAATTAACAATAATTGGATTTTAGCCGTTCATGTTGCTATCGACATTGACGACGCCCATAACATCCAAATTCCATTAGAGCAAATGTACAATCAAACAAACTGCATTTTTCTGTTACTGCGCTCAATTTTCAACAATTCATCACCCTCGTCGCTTATGAGCCATGCAAAATAAATTGCTCTTCCGCAGCCCTTGGGTTGGGCGGGATGGTTTAGTGGAGGTTCAACTATTCTTACGCCCAATACATGTTGTTTTTGCGTCGCATCTACAAGTTGTATTTCCGCCATATCGAAGGGTTCTCCCCTCCAGAGTATATCGAACATATTTCCCATGAAGATGATGTTGTCCCTTGAAAGAAAGCGTAGTGCAGTGACGCAAATAGACAAACCCGATGTCGCATAAAGAAATCTCAGAAAATTTCCGCAAAGTAATAAGTCCTTTGTATGGATACGAACAAATTGGGGTCGGTTTTCCCCATACAGCAGGCTGGGAAGATGGCCAATAGATGGGTACATTCGGATGGATTTCAAGTTTGCTGGGGTCTTCCTTTGAATTCGAGCAGTCTTTTATTCGTCTTTGACTTTATATTCAAAGTCATTACCAGGCCTGTTCTCTAAAAGCGAATCCTTAAACCGTTTCTAATATTGAATAAGAAAGTCTCTCCCGTTCAACTTGAACATTGGTCAAAGGCAATAAATACTCTGCTTACTTATTTGTAAAGATTTTATTTTATTTGCGTCGTTGCTTTAGCAATGACTCAAAGTTTAATCATTTTCAGACGGGTAAGTAATTGCGTTTGTATAACACATCTGAAAAGATGCAGCTTTTAATATCAGCAATAGTTCTGATGTGGGTGCAAAGATGAGACTGTAGATTAACATCCACACACTGTTATTAGCGTATTTATTATATTCAAAAAAAAAAATTTTTTTTTGTAAACACTTTAAGTAAACTGCACTAACTGTAAATAAAGAAGGGCTAGTGAAGGCTTCAATATACAAAAGGGAATAGAAATTAGCTTTCTAAGATGAAATCTGTTGAATGCCAGTATACACTTAAATTTTTTTCCCAGTATTATTATTATTTACTGCTGGTACTTATTCTCATCGGTAAAGATTATAAAAGAGACTAACCCATTCTTAAGTGGTAATCTTATATTATACGAAAAAGTTGGATGTACTCGAAATTCTATAGTCTAACCCTATGGAAAAATCGAAAAAATTAATTGCTATATCGACCGATAATTTATTGTTATTAATCTGTGTGATCGCATTTATTGCCAACGGCGTAGAGGAACACGTCAATGGTACGAATATTATGGCATTGTCCTTTTGGCCATGCACCAGACTTAGGGGCAATGCAATAAAATGCGTATATAGGGTTGTCGTAGGTGGAGATGGCATGGGTTTCGTAGTTGGATCAGTTTCTGGTTTGCCGTCGTCCTCCAAGGATTTAAGTTGCTAAGCAAAACTTTTATTGTTTGTTGGCAAAATAATTCGTCTGAGTTGACAAATACTCGTAGGCGAGCGCATAGAAAATATTCACTAACTAAACTAGCCGTAAAACCAATTGTCCAACCAGTCCTCTACCCTCGTATGTTATTTCTACACATGCATAGGTCCTTATAAATCCGCATATTGATGCATACGATGTCTAGAAAGTTGAATATATTTTAATACCCAATGAACATAGGAAATTAAGTGAACATAGGAAATTAAGGAACTGTACACTTGCTTGTGTATTAATATGTGAAATTTTATTATTTGCATGTGTGTGACGGCGTAGATAAATTGCCATATTAATGTTGTAAAATAACTCTTCAGGGGACATATCTATAATGAGATTTATGATCCAATATAATATATTATTGCTGTATTATATAAAAGCTATAAAAAATGAATTTATATACACTAGTATGTGAGTACAATTTGTACAAAACTGAATAGACAATCCCGAAGAGTGCTTGATTTATTAAATTCTAGATGCGGCCAGAAAGGAGAAATATTTTTTATTCATCTATGAATGAATGATTCCATTCTATGATATCATGCTCAGAATTTCGTCATCAATTGATTAATACTCGTAAATAGATGAACGACAAATTTTACCCTTGTGCTCTTTTATTATTAACAAATATCCATCCCTATAGGAAGATAAATTTTATTTGCTCTTGAATATTTTATTTATTCATTATTGAACATCAATAGAATTCAATTTTTCGATTAAACATAATTACTGTCGATAATATTTTGTCCACAATGGTGGTAAAAAAATGTTATTCAAATAAAATTTTCAACAGGAAAAACTATTTGGCATAACTGAAAGGGTTTTTATTTGCAAAAGTATACCAACATATCAAAAATAAAATATTCTATTTATATTCTAATGATCAGTTCTATCCTAAAATTTGTTCAGGTAACAAAAATGATATGTAGATTAGTGAATTTTTATTATATGCTAAATAAAATAATGAAAAAAAATATAAGAGCAGCTCTCAAAGTGTATATAAAATATCATATATTTTTTTGTATCATTTTGTTCCAATTTATTATGGTTTCAATATACGAGGGTCGTTCAATAAGTCCTTAGAAAAAGATGGAAAAAAACTGTTTTTTAAAAAAAAAAATTTTTATTTTTAATTATAATCTCCTTTTCGCTCTATACACTTTTTCAACCGTTTTTCCAAAATTTTTATCTCGTCCAAAAAATAGGATTTCGGAAGTTCTGCAAAATACTCATCCGTTTGAGCAATGACGTCCTCGTTGGAAGTGAACCGTCGTCCGCCAAGCCATTTCTTCAGATTGTGGAAAAGAAAATAGTCACTCGGGGCCAAATCTGGTGAATAAGCGGGATGCTGCAACAATTCCATTCTCAATTCCACAATTTTGGCCATGGAAACAGCGCAGGTGTGCACACGCGCATTGTCCTGATGCAAGAGGATTTTTTCCTTCTTCAGATGGGGGCATTTCTCTTTGATTTCCTCGCTCAACCGTTGCAATAACGACGCGTAATACGCTCCTATTATTGTTTTTCCTTTTTCCAAGTAGTCGATAAAAATGATGCCCTGCGAATCCCAAAAGACCGTGGCCATCACCTTGCCGGCCGATGGCACAGTTTTTGCCTCCTTCTGAGCCCGTTCACCCTTTAAAATCCACTGTGATGACTGCCTCTTCGTTTCTGGAGTGTAGTAGTGTATCCAGGTTTTGTCCACAGTGACATATCGACGAACGAATTCGGCAGGATTGCAATGAAAGAGTGCCAACATAGCCTCAGAGTCCACTACACGATTGCGCTTATTCTCCTCTGAGAGCAAACGCGGCACCCATCTTGCCGAAATTTTTTTCACAGACAATTTTTCATGCAAAATTGAAGCGACTGTATCTTGTGATATGCCCGTGGCCTCAACTAATTCGCGCACTTTAATTCGCCGATCGTTCAAAATCAGATCGTGGATTTTGTCGATGATTTCAGAAGTAGACACCTTAACTGGGCGTCCTGAGCGATGTTCATCTTTTGTGGATGAACTGCCACGTTTAAATTCATTCACCCAATTGTAAACAATCGCAAACACAGGTGCAGATGTGCCATGAACTGCATCCAACTCGGCTTTGATTTCTTTCGGGCTTAAGCCTTTCAAATGGAGATGTTTGATGACAGCCCTAAACTCGCTTTTTCCATTGTCATGCACAAATAAATGTCGTTAACTTTAATCGACGATAGAAATTGACCTACGCTATGGATCGGGCTGAAATTTTGACAGCTTTCCTGTCGATAATGCTACTTACAAAAAAATCTTTACCGACACTACGAGCGCAATTTCTCGGATTTTGTAAGGACTTATTGAACGACCCTCGTAAGATTTTTGAATATATGTTAGTCGAAAAAGTTCGTGATATTTTTAATCAAATGGAGTTAAAAGCAAACTATAAAGTTGTTGAATCAAAATCAACAGCACACGAAGATGAGGTCCGTGCTGTTTACTGCCAATTACCGAAAAAGTGGTGAAAATCTTGAAAAAATTGATTTTCAATTCTTGAAAAAATTGATTACCAGCGTATGAGCAGTTATAATATATCTTATAAATTATACATTTATAATAAAACCTTTTAGAGTTATTTGCAAAAAAGTTGATATTTGCGTGCCTCATGAATTGAGTGCGAAAAACAAGACTAGTCGAATTAACATGTGCGATATGCTGCTGAAGCGCAATGAAACTGAGCTATTTCTGAAGCAAATCATAAGTGGCAATAAAGAATAGATAAAATACGAGAATATCGTTCGAAAGTGATCATGGAAAAAGATAGATGAACGATCACAAACAATTTCAAAGCCCACATTGTCGGCCAATAAGGTTATGCTGTGTTTATGGTGGAACTGGAAGAAAATCCTTTATTATAAACTACGACGGTTTTGTTTAAATTATTAACTCAGTACTGTACTATGAGATACTCGAGAGATTAGGACAAGCGATTGATTAATAAGAAGCGTTCCACCACAATAACGATCGATCACACATAACTTTGATCACTCGACAAAAATTAGAAGAACTTGCCTGGGAAGTTTTTTTGCACTCACCGTACAGCCACTTGTTTTGATCTCTGCAGTACTTTCTTAATGGAACCAAGCTAGCTTTTCGAGAGGCCTTGATTCAGTTTTTCAACCAGAAACCATAGAAACATGGCTCTGCCCAAAAAATGTCGAAATATTGTCGATAAGAATATTTGGTTTGAATAAATTTTTTTAACACCGATTTAAGCATCCCTATTTTACTCAAAAACGCTACAAACTTTTTCAACAAAATTATTACACTTTCCGTTTTACTGGAAGAAAAAATATATGAGGTGTAATGAGAACAATATTTTTGTTGCAACTATTTTTTAATATTTTTACATACCAATATTATTTCCTTAAAATAGTTCCATTAATCGGTGAAGGAGTAGTTTTCACTTTTCAAAGTAGGGTTGGAAGACTTAAATTAGAATTTTCTTCAGCTCTTCAGTTATAGTCCTTTAGATATTATCGAAAGTACATAATTTGTGTACATTCAATTATATTGACTGAGAATTATTTTTAATAAATACCTTCAGTATATTTTAAAATTATTTTTAATAAATACTCTTTTATAATACCTGCACATAAGATGTGTCCCCTTTCTTCTAGTCTAGAGCCCAGTAATTCGAGTTTATCAAAAGTTTAGGGACCAGAACTTTATCAAAATTATCTTTTGTCTTTATTGTTTGTGTTAATGTTTTATTCGCACCTTACTACACATAAATAGGGTAAGTGCTGTAAATTATCAATCAAGCACAACCTTCTAGATTGTCGTCAACTCACTTTAGAGTCTATTTAATTTCAAACTTTTTAAAATATAATGCAAACTGACTGCATTTATACTTACTGTAGTGAAGCGTTTGATAATCATTTGGTTTCTATTATTTCTCTCAAGCTTAAGGAATGGGGCCTTCCTGCGGTAATAATAAATTTTATTCAATTCTACTTAATTGACAGGACTTTCCAGATATTCTTCTATTAGTCTATAAAAATTTTGGATCTATTTAACTTACAATAACTTATCATTTTAGGGACATAAATGAAATTTATTATATATAAATAAAATGTTCGTCTACTATATCTGGAGAAGTGTGAATCATTAACACTTTCTAGAGGTCTCACAACTCGTGTTTTTGACTATTCAACGAAAAACTTCAATTTCATCTCATGTTAACTATTTAGTTTCTAAAAGTAGTGTTAGTCTAGGGATTTCTCTTGCCGATATACTAAAAACTCATTTATGAATACTTTATTCTTTTTTGAGACCAATCCTTTAATGCATCTATGTTTTGGTTATATTTTTATACTATACACATTGGGAGAATAGGGTCGGTCTAAGACAATTTTGTGTAGGAGTTCTTCCATAGGTTAACCACTTTAGACTCTCACCGTACATAAGGTCACCTAAATTTATATAGTTTGCTTTCGTTGCAAACAAAACATAAATTTATTGATTTTTGTTCAACGACTTTTAAATGGAAAAAAAGACTGTCAAGTTTTGTCAACTAGAGTCTCATTAAGAGGTATCTCAAAAGAAAGCCACTACTTTGTGTTAACTCTAATTATGGCTTATACAAACCAATTAATCGAATGTGTTTTTTTTTAAAAGTTGCAAATAAAAAGTGTTAATTTTAATTTCCTTTAAAAAACTTTCATTCTTTCAATCATCCATGATTGGGTTTATTGCAATGGGCGGTCAAAGTTTCTCAGTTTTTGCAGTAGAAGTGTGGCTTTTACCTTTAACCATAACTAGTACTAATCGAAGACGAGCCAAAACACGTGCAAGCAAAGCAGCTGTCAAAAATTAACTGACCATTCAAAATGGCCGAACTTATCGGCATAAGTGAGAGACATGAGTATTAACATAATACCACAAAAAATCGAAGATCGAATACACGTAACCCGGGAAATTCAAAATTCGCGATACTTTTTGAATAGATCTCGTATAATCACTTTTTTTTCTAAGATTTTTTTAATTTCCCATTAGCTTAATTTGGATTTACATGACCTATCATTAAGCTTTCATTGATTAAAACTCTACAACAACATCATTAATACATGTAAGAATATAAAAATGATGTAAAAATAGCTACTATATAAACGACATTTTTCTTAGTAAATATAATTCAAGAAATACTAACTATTGAATAAAGTGTGTAATGATACGGTTTAATAGAATTTCCAACAGTGAAACCAATTCAATATGAGACCATTAATTTCAAAGGACTATAAAATTTTCTGAACGATAACTTTCAGGCTGAACAGAATTTATAAAAATGAAAGAGTCCTAAATACATGGAGGAAAATATTTGTTCGATTGAATGCATCAACACCTATGTCGACATCAACAATTGTCGCATATATCTACGATGGAAATAACGCTTTCGAATTGGTACGGCAATAAAGATATTTGTATAAACCCAATGTGGTAGTCACATTCATCTAAGGAGTTGAGGTTAAAACTTGACTGACATCTCTTTTCCCAGCAATTGGTTTTCAATACCTTGAATAGGTCGCCAGCATAAAACGTACTCGAATATCTTCAAACCTTAGTTACACGCCCAACCACCTCTTTATGGTTTACATTTCAATCGAACCATTTTCACAGGATCAACATCGCTTTTATCCTCATTCACTCGAATGTATGCAGATAAGCAGGCAGACGTTAAGGCTTGGTTACCTGAAAGATGTATGTCTTTTATCAGTTTACCGGAATTCATGTCACGAAGGATATATATATGTGCATTTATACTCCATACTATTATGTGGGTGAGTACTAGTTACCCCATTCAACATATCAAGTTCGGTAGCTTTAACACATCAATACGCTGTCCTGAATACCTGAATGGGTAATATTAATGGTTTCCTTTCGTTTTCCAACAACAACAAAAAAAATTTATTCTCGAAGGATAACTTCTCCTCATGATTCATTGAATAGTATAATCGAATGATAAATTAAAAATTTACTATTTAATTTCAAATTCTAAGCATTTCGTACAGACCATTTTACTACAGCATTCAGTACGATTATCTTGTTCATCTCGTATCTAAAATGTAATTGAAAAATACATTTTACAAATTGAAAATCAGTAATTGATTTCGAAATAGTATTTTTATTATTGTTTTTTTTTTTAAACAAATTTTATTATATAATTAATAAATAATATTGTATAATGCATGAGCAAGAAGGTGTTTTGTTTTAGTTTGTAAATAATCACAATATAAACGACTTTTGCGAATAAATTATTTTCTAAAAAAAATATCAATAGATACTTTTCTTATTACTAATTTGATGCATTTAAATAAAACTAAAATCTTTTAATATTATTAAAAAAATTTAATTAACAAAAAAATTACATAAAATAAATCCTCTGTTAAATAAAGTTTTTTTCTCGCTTTAAATTCCTTTTTATATATTAATATGACCTCAAAATTATGTATTTACTCTATAAAATTAAGATTCAGTCTCGTTTGGTAACTACTTCTACCTTACAGAGGTGATAAGTGAAGTAGTTGTGTTTTTGCGAAATTTGGAGTAACGATGTGCCATCACATTTTGTATTAAGCTAGGTTGATCCACGAGTTTGGCTTACGCATAGTTGTAACGAGCCTATGTGGAACATGCCTAATCAAGAATATTCCTTATCCAGTTTTTCGATGGCACTAACAATTTTTGAAGGGACGAGAAGCAGTGGAAGATGTATATCGCTTATGGAGTCCTTCAACATCGGTGTTAAGCTTGGCGAACCGATGAGTTTAACTTACGAAAAGTCTCAACGAGTCTATGGGAAACATTTCTTAACAAGCATTTTTAAAGGGCCGAGAAGCAGCTCTTCAACATCAACAACTGATGTTAATGTGGATTGAGTGAAAGATCTTGTGAGTTAAATTTAATAATATTTTGATTGAATATTTGTATATGAGAAAGATGTGTGCCGAAATGGTGCCAAAAAACTTCACCATTGAACTTTAAGCTTGTCGACTGAATCAAAATAGACCCAGATTTGCTCAGTCATGGGGTCACTGGCCATCAATCTTGGATTTTCAAATATAATCCAGTAACAAAACGTTAAAGTTAAGAGTGGCACACTGACAAATCTTCTCTACCAAAGAAAGATCGAATAAGCAAATGAAAAGTGAAGTTTGCTTTTTGACTATAGAAAGTTTGTACCCCCAGGACAAACTGTCAATAAAGTTTTTTCTAAGGTTCAGCTAAAAAAGTTCTTCCCATCAGATCGGGTATTGCAGAAAAGTAGATGCATTTTCTCCGTGTGACATTTATTTTGTTCCCTAAGAGCACTACTTTGAAGGAGATGACTATTGATGTATAAAAATAAAATAAAATTCTTTTACGTACAAACATTTATAAATAATTATTCGTATTACTTTTCTGTCACACCTCGTGTGTATGTATTTTCTCTGATCATACCTACTAAAATCGTGCATTTACAAATTATTAATATATAATCCATTACTAATTAAAGAAGTTAGATCCGGAATAACAGGAGTGCCAAGCAACATAATCATTTTCCATAAATGAATAGTAACACAACAAATTTCTTTTAATTTTCATAATAGAATTTTTGATTTGTTAATCTTTTAAAGTCTCCGGGTCGTGTGACCCGCAACCAGATAGACCACATCCTGATAAGCAAAAAATTTCTCGGATCGCTCCTGGACGTCAAGACAATCCGAGGAGCTGACATATACAGCGACCATCAGCTTTTACTTGGGGTGGTCAAACTAAGGCCTGCGGCAACTAAACAACAAGGTCGCGCAGAACGCCGGCACGATATCCAACGCCTGCAGAATGCAGCGACAGCCAAGATATTTGCGAACAAGCTGGAAGAAATGAGCCACAATGCCGAAAGGCTGACATGGCCTTCTCTACTGCGCAAACTAAAGTCCGCTGCAGAGGAAGCAACAGGCTTCCAGAACTACAAAAGGAAAGAGTGGATCCTCGAGCCAACCTGGACTCAAATAGAAGAACGAAGAAAGCTGAAAGGTCTACTCCAAACTGCTCAAACCCTCGAGGGAAGGCACCATCTACAGACGAGGTACAACCTTGCTCAAAAGGTGGTCAAACGCATGGTAAGGAATGACAAGAGGAACTACTTCAACGGAATAGCAAGCGAAGCAGAAGCCGCTGCACACCGGAGCGACATCCGCAGTGTCTATGCATCAATTCGCAAACTATCCGGAAAAAGAACACCCTCACTGCCACCACTTAAGGACAAAGACGGTCAAGCTCTCTCCACGGATGAAGAACAACTCGACCGCTGGAAGGAATTCTTCTCAGAATCCCTTCCAGTAGCTCCAGAATTTCATCCTCCTTCTCCAGTGATGCGCAGAAACCCACGAAGATCCAACCCAACAACACCGCCCACGATTATGGAGATCACAACAGCAGTTAACAAGCTTAAGAACAGCAAAGCACCCGGACCTGACAACCTGGCCCCAGAGGTTCTGAAGTTTAACCCGCCACTCCTGACCTCGCTGTTGCATCCTATAATCGCAGAAAACTGGACACGGGGCCTTTGCGATTGCAAAAACTAGAGGGGAATCACCCTGCTGAACACCATCCACAAACTAATCGCCTCAATCATCCTGACTCGCATCATTCCAACAGTGGAAAGTGCCCTTCGCACCGAGCAGTCTGGCTTTAGACCAAACCGCTCCTTTGTTGATCACATCAACAGCCTAAGAATGATCATTGAACAGTCGAACGAATGGAACAGTCCGCTCTATCTTCTCTTCGTTGACTTCGAAAGAGCCTTCGACATGATTTCTCGCGACGCCATCTGGAGTGCTCTGGCTGAACTAGGCATCCCACAGGTCATCATCGATCTCATCCGAGAACTATACCGTGAGGCCCCATGTAGAGTGCGCCTCAAAGGACGAAACAGCGATCCATTCAATATATCGAGAGGAGTCAGGCAGGGTTGCGTAATCTCGCCTATCGTCTTCATAATCGCCTTAGACCTAGTCCTTCAATGCACTAACAACACAGCCAGCAACGGTATCCAGTGGACACTGTGTGAGAAGCTCCACGACCTGGCTTACGCCGACGACATATGCCTCATGTCCCACACCTTCAACGGCATTCAGGAGAAACTGAATGCTCTGGCCTCCAACGCCGACGAAGTGGGGATGAGAATCAACATCAAGAAGACCAAATTGAAGCGTATCGGGGGCCCCTGCGAGAGACCCTTGATGCTATACGGTACATAAGTTGAAGATGTCGAAAAGTTCTGTTACCTTGGCAGCATGCTAAGCAAGGATGGTGGAACTGAAATAGACATCCAAACGTGCATCAACAAGGCGCGACAAGCGTACACCTCACTTGGGAACGTGTGGCGTTCCAATCACCTCTCCATAGCACTCAAACTTCGAATATTCAACTCAAACGTCAAGCCAGTCCTGCTGTACGGCTGCGAAACATGGAAAGTAACAGACAGCATGACTCGTAAACCGCAGGCATTTGTGAACAGATGCTTGAGGCGTATAAGCAAGATCTTCTGGCCGAACTGGATAACGAACGATGAGCTGCTTCTTCTCACGAAGCAAATACCCCTGCTAGATAACATCAAACGCAGGAAATGGAGTTGGATTGGCCACAGCTTGCGAAAACCACCTACTGACATAGGACAATCGCAGCAGAGGACGACCAAGGACCACTTGGAGAAGATCAGTCGAGCGCGAACACCAACAAATTGGCAAGTCATGGTCGGAATATATTATTTGTTCTGTTTAATATCTAAAATAAAAGTAAAAAATAACGTATTATACAAAATATTATTTCAACTAGGCTTTTAACATTTACCGAAGATTCTTTTAATAGGCTATTTGGAAAAAGGTCATCGAAAATTCTTAAATAATAAGTAAACTATTTTATATTGTAAAGTATCTTAAAAGTTCGTATAATCAAGTAATTTATGAAATAATTACCATACTCTTATAAATTTCTTAATAAGCTTTTGAAAAATTCAACAAACAATTTCAGATGATGTTCAATTTTAATTGTTTTATAATACACGAAATGCATTCTACGAGTAAACGATTAATGTTGTATGAGTTATTTTTAACCGAGAAAGCTCTCATAAAATATGACAAAGTATAATGTTAAATGTTCTGGCAACTTTTTATAATTACTTATAAAAATTTCGTACCTTATTGAATATGATAACAACTTAGAATGTAAGAGAGAAAAAATTGGTAAAAGTAGATACTTTTGATATGGCAGTGAAATGGGGTGGAATTTTGTAAGAACGAAATTAACTTCTAATTACAATTATTACATCATAAAGCAAAATAACAAAAATTCTTTACCAACATAACGTTGAAATTAATCCTTTGTAATAAACGAGAAAGACAAAGTCTCATCAGCAGAAGCCTTCAATGTCCTTGCTGTAAAAAGTTTTTAATAACTTTTTAATCCCCACTTCCGCTGCACGCTCGAACTCTGGCAATGGTCTAACAGTTTCCCAGCTTAGACTTATAGTCACATTAATTCCTGCAAATTGCTTTAGTGATAGTAATAAAAAAGTCATTAGGATCAGAAATTAAGTTTGTGAAATGAGACCTCCCTGCACGAGATATCCCTTTAACGTTAACTTTTGGCTGCTACTCTTTTGTTCATTTTCCATGCTCTATTGTGTCTGGCATTTTAGTGGAGTATGCGGCAATACTATTCAACTCTCAATAAACTTGATTTACGATAGTTTAACTGAAAATAAAGGGAAACACTATAAAAAAAATTAAAAAAAAACAACAACATAGAATTATCAATAAATTGATTAAAAGTATGTTCTCTATAATATGTTAAATGGCAACTTATTCGAAACTAACAAAACTTTTGTATATTATCAACTTATCAGGGATAATAGCGCTAATATTATTTAGTATTTTTTTGAAAAGATTGTTTTTTAATTTAAAAAAAGAATACAGGACGTTTCAGTCCCTAATCAGTTTAGATAAGTTTCCGGTGAAATATGATAAAGTAAAAAATTCTGGAAATTTTATTGCTTCACTCAGTGTAGAAGATTCTAAGGAAACCTGTTGCTCCAAAGCTGCTTCCGACCATATCTCCTTATTTTATGCAATAAGGCAGACCAGGAAATTTCAGCACAGCATGGGATCGTATAGAAGGCTTATATAGTCCACTACTTGTAAATTGAGTGAATTATAAATTATGCTAAAAATGTTGTTACGTTTTCTCATAAAATATCCTTTAAACTTTGTTTTAAAAAAAAATCCTTCTCTTATATGGTAGTTAACTTTTCTTCTACGTTATTATGGTGGATTTGAAAAAGAAATTATTGCAACAAAAAAAATAATTAAAATTATGTCATACTAATTTATAATTATATCATTGAAAGAAAATGTTGACTTCTCAAGGAAAAACGCAAATAAAAAAAATCCAGCGGCTGAAAGAAAAAAATTAATATTTTGTAAATTAAATTTTCATTCAATTCATTTAAGAAATAAATGGATTTGAATAAAACCTTTGCATTTGAATACGAAATAATTACAAAATAGTCTGGAAAATTACTCCGTTGCTTGATTCGAAAATTGTGTACACTCGTAAAAACTCAATAAGAATAACAAAATAAAATAAAAACCATGGAAAATAATGAATCGAAATGGATTGAATCGATTCGGTTAATTATGCTGACTTCCATTTCCAATTGAAAATCGTCTTCCGGTGTAATGGCACGTCATGAATCTTAACGAAAACAAAGTAAATTGTAAGGTAAACAGAACATGGAGAATAGAAGAACCCCTTAAGCTGAATCCACTTGTAGGAATCTCTTGGCTAACAAATATCTACAATTGGATCTAAATGGACTACAAATAAACTATTAATTAGTCGAATGAAACCGACAAAATTTGGATATCGTTCGAATGCAAGGATGTCGGTTTCGAAAGTCTGCTCGTACGTTGGCTTGTTTTCCCAATTTGTCCTGATGAAGATGAGAACTGAAAAGGATATTCCATCCAAAAACCAAATGAACCCAAATCTAACGAATAGTATACATAACAACTGCACGAGACTCTTTGGCATTTGTATTATATGAGATGAATTAGTTTTGTATAATTTTAGTCAATGTTTTTGCAAGTTGGGATTTTCGCCGGCAGCTATTTTACCACGGCTTTTCCGCTATCGTCTGAATCAAAGAGAAACGCTTTTCCGGGCACGTATCGGCTCTCAGGAGGGTTTTAGTGGTATCGACTAACAGCATCCCCTATTGATAACAAGTCGATGAAGTCTTCGACACAAGGACGATATGCTATCAGGACGATTGCAGAAAACTATACGGGCATCATATGTGAATGAGTAGTTCGGTATTTATGTGGTACAATAGATTGGGTCACCTGAAAAGTTTATCACACACAAGTGCCGGTAGATATAATGTTAATATAAGAGAATAGGTGAACGTGTGGAAAGGAGGGATTTGTACATTTATAAAGGTGGCTTATATGATTGTATATTGATGTTTGTTTGATTGCTGACTAAAGTAAATATGCGATAACTCTTCGAGAATTTGATTGAAAGGACTCGAGGAAAAAAGTCAGTGCACATGGTATGGTGGTTCAATTGCTAGAGCTTATCCAATTTTATGAAAGATTAAGGTACAAGCCAATTGAGAGATTGTGTGGTTTGATCCCTGTAAGCCTATTACGAAAGGAAGGTTCTTATCTCACTTTATTATGTGTACATACAAAATAACGAATATTGTTTCAGGTTATGCTTACACATATTCACCGTTTTCCGTTTTCATATTGTAATGGTGTAATTCCTTTATTCTAGATTGGTCTCTATTTTTTACATCCTATAATTTGAGTATAAAATCTTTATTGGAGAAACAGTAAAAAATACTTTTATGAAAATTGAATATTTATTAAAAAAAAAAGAATATACCAAAAAAATATTGTATTTTTTATATTTAAAATTATTTTATATTTTTCTTATATAAGATGTAGCAGAAAAATAATGAGACTGTTATTTTTTCTACAATTTCATTTTATTTTCATACATCAGTAATATCTGCTTTAAAGTAGTTTGCTTGGGCTGTGCTGGAAGTCATCGACTGGACGTACCTTCAGCTCCTTGGTTATACTTCTTTAGTTGATGCTATCAACAGTACCAATATGACATCCTTTTAAGTGATTTTTGCTCTTGGGGAGCAAACAGAAGTCACATGGACTTAACATAGAACTGTGGAACTATAGGAATCCGTTACTGGACATTGGCGTGTGACAGCAGGCGCTATAATCTTGGAGCATCCAAGTTTTTGAAATGTACAATCTAACGTGAAGAACCCCTTGTTCTGAGACATTTAAGGAATTTCAATATCAATTGATGGTTTAATTTCGCAAGACCTTCCATAGAAAATGAATAAAAATGTGTACCATCCACAAAGCTGACATGAACAATCTTTTTTCTGATCCTTTCAAGTACCATCCGATCTGACATGAACAATCTTTTTTCTGATCCTTTAAAGCACTGCTTTATAGAAAACTTGGTTGCCGAAAGGCACGAATTCTTGAGGGAGCCCTCACTCGTTCTACAATTTTGTATTTACCGGATGAGGTTGAACACTGTACGATGAGGAGGAACAAGCATAAAAGCTACGAGGGTCATTCAACAAGTACTTAGCCTACAAAAGAAAAACGAAAATTTTGGAAAGGTGGCAATTTATTTTTCCACATAATCTCCTTCAAGCTCGATACACTTGGCCCAGCGATGCTCTAAATTTTTTAATCCAAAAAATACAGTTTCTCGAGGGAAGCAAAATAGGACTCCGTGGCGACGATGACCTCCTCATTCGACCCAAATCTATTCCCGGCGAGTGATTTTTTCAGGTTTGGAAACAAAAAGTAGTCATAGGGGGCCAAATCTGGAGAGTACGGTGGATGGGGCAGCAATTCGTAGCGCAATTCGACCAAATTTGGTGTGAGCCGGCGCGTTGTCGTGGTGGAACAGCACTTTTTTCTTCGTAAAGCGGGGCCGCTTTTTCTTCAATTCGACGTCAAATCGGCCCAATAAGTCAGCATAGTAGCGCCCCGTGATTGTTTTACCCTTCTCGAGGTAAACGATGTGGATCACACCTTGTGAATCCCAGAAAACGGTGGCCATCACCTTTCCGGCCGATCGAACAGTCTTCGCCTTCTTCGGAGCACGTTCGCCGGGTGAAGTCCACTGTTTCGACTGTTCCTTGGTCTCTGGTGTGTACCAGTGAATCCATGTTTCGTCGACGGTCACGAAACGACGCAAGAACTCCGCTGGATTGCGCTGAAACAGCGCCAAACACATCGCCGATGTGGTCTCACGGTTGCGCTTGTTTTCCGGTGTGAGCAAACGCGGCACCCATCGCGCCGACAGCTTTCTCACGCCCAGTTCTTCGTGTAGAATATGATGCACCGTTCCTAGTGCGATGCCCACAGTCTCAGCTATCTCGTGAACCTTCAATCGACGGTCTGCCAACACGAGATCGTGAACTTTTTTAACGTTTTCCTCCGTAGCAGCCGTTTTCGGGGCACCTGGGCGTGGCTCATCAAAAACCGACGTGCGGCCACGAACAAACTCGTTGAACCAATTCTTGACGGTCGCTATCGAAGGAGAAGAGCCACCATACACAGCATCTAAGCGATCTTTGATTTCGCTGCGCGTTTTCCCTTCCAAAAACAAGAATCTAATCACCGAACGATATTGTTCTTTTTCCATTTTTGTGCTTCAAAGGCTCTCAAAGCAAAACTAATGAAGGAAATCGACTGAAACTTTGACAGTAGGCTACTAAAAAAATGTACTGCACGACGGTAAATTGTTTTTGTGATAGCAGTTCCTTCGGGCGGTGAGGCTATGTACTTGTTGAATAACCCTCGTATATGGACGGAAGGTTATTATTATTGGCAAATTGCCAGTTTCATTACTTTTCTGCAATACCTCGCATATTAAAAGTAATTGTAAATAGTTTTCTGATAATTTAGCGAAACTATTTTCGTTATCCTTAAATACAAAAACTATCCAGTTTGAAAAGACAAACCGAAATTTTTCTATGAAGATTTACATTTTTTTCTAAAAATAAAATTAAAGCAGTCTAATTTTTAACATGTCTAACCATTCTGAAAATAATAAGATAATTCTTAAGAAGATAAACCAATTTGATTATATAATCAAATAGGTTTCGTTTAAGAAAGTACAAGTAATAAAATCCAAACCGAGAATCTTTAATCAGAATACTCGTTATTCGTACATTGATGGCTCCCCCACTCGTTCAATGGAGGACATAATATAAATGCATAATTTTAATATTGCATCAAAAACATTTTCATAGATTATTTCTGTTGTTCAATTCTTATTATGTACAAATAGTATGCAATATGCATTAAAAAATCCATTAAATTTTCCCTCAGATTCGGTTGATGATTGTTTGAGTGGAAAAAAAAAACTTATCCTGCCTACTCGATCCGTAGTCGTACATTTGACGACAGCTCACAATTATCAACTAACACTAAAAATAGCTAACGCCCTCGTTTCTTTTGTTGCAATCTTGTTGGTGGCTGATGGCTGTGTGTGTACACATGGAAAGGGGTGTTAATATAATAACCGTATCTGAAGATGCCTTCAAATGAACACTTAAACTTCATTTGCATTGAATCGCATTGACACTTTATAAAATCAAACAATTTATATGAAAATTATCCAATTTTGTTCATTTCTCAATCCGTCGGGGAATTTGCACAAAAGAAAACAAATCCAATTTCAGCTCAAATGGCAACAGCTCTCTCTAACATCGCATCGGGATCAGTGTAACCATCAGAATTGTGTTGTAGCGAGACACCATCAGATTTGCCATTACCATCTTGGCAAAATAAATAGTGTTACAGTGGCACCTCTTTCCCAATTACCTTGTCGCATGTACCCGATATACATTCCCTAACCACTCCGTTATTCTAATGAAAGCGGCAGTAACAAGAACAGAGCAAAAATGGTTGTCTTCGCTGTTACAATACATTGTTTAACATAATAAATAGCGTTTTGCCTTTTTCAATGTTTCCCGGTATAATGTTGGCAAATTCCTGACGCTCTGAAAATAGGATAGGAAGATGCCTGGGCTTGGATATACATATTATGTGGGTGGGATTTCATACAAATTTCTACTCATTCTTTGGTTTCTGGTTGAAGTTACGCCGAATGAATTTATTCTCAGTGATGGCTGCTCAGTAGAAAATTTCAACAGACATTGTAGCATTCTTCCTTAATTAAAAGATTTAAATTAGTACGGCATTTACTATTCACCTGAGGTGTCGGTGCAACAGAACTCACACAATATTATCAACGGACTTTGTAAATGAATCTGAAAATTTTCAAGTCTATATCACTGGAAAATGGTAATCAGGAAAAATATTTTAAATAAATCCACTATGAAAATGTGAATGTTATTTAATGAAGTTGATTTTTCGTCTCTTCCATATTTGTATTTTTTTCTGAACTTCGTTACTTTTGATTACCGAACAAATGAATAGACCTTTGGCAATCTACAAAAAATTTCTCTTAATTAAGCATATTTTTTCAGAGGTACACACATTTGATAGTTAATAATTTGATCGAATAAATTTTTCATCTATTAGTAATTTATTAAATAGTTAATTAAAAGTTTTTGTTTACTTAGTAATTATTATGGAAAGATCATCCAAAAAAACTATAATTTTCATGTCTAGAATATTGTAGATTTTAAAGAAAATTTTTAAAAGTCCTTGTGATAACTCGTTTTATTTTATGTTTTTATATTTTTTTATATCTGCGAATAAAAGCAGATTTACATAATATTTTAATTTACAATCTTATGCATCATGAAGTGGGAATAAACATCCATTGGCATTTCTCCAACTAATAGAAGTTAGATTCCTCTAGAAAATCTCTAGGTCATAGTCTCTTAAGTCTACGATGAGTGTTTCCAGGGAGGGCAATACAGGATAATTCTCTCACAAGTGGATTATGATGATAGGATAAACGGGACTGCAATTTTTGATAGCGGGAAATGCACAGGTCCTGAAGAAAGGAAACATTTAGATCACGATGTATTACGTTGTTATGGACATAAAAGGGGGCATCAAAAATTTTACGGAGGATCTTGGATTGTAAGGCATGGACGCGATAGGAATTGGAACGTTTCGTTGAACCCCAAAGTTCAACAACTTCTAAGAAGTTGTAGGTAACGTCTACTGGCTTCATGTTTTTTTAGTCTAGCATGAGGGTTCCATGTTAATCTCTTGTCCAGATAAAGGCCAGAATAATGTACTTCATATTGTGGAATCATGTTGCTTTTAAGACGTAAAGGGGTATGTTATCCTTGACAAAGTGTGAAAGTAATGTGAGCACTCTTCTGTTCATTTACCCTCATTCTCCATCTCTTAAACCAGGATTGAAGGTTGTGTATATGGGATTGTAAATTGTTGGAAGCTATGTCAATATTTGTATGGATAGCAAATACGGACGTATCATCTGTATAAGTAGCAATGAAAATATTAGGATCAGATGGGAAATCATGGGTATAAATATGATAGAAAATGGGACCAAGGATACTACCTTGTGGGACTCCGGCTAGAATAGGATATATTTCCGAGGATTTTGAGTTAATTTCAACTCGAAAATATAGTTGAAGGAAGAAAGCTCTTGAGTTCAGAATGCCACATACGATCAAAAGCTTGGGAGATCTCTAAAAATACTCCTTGGCAATACTTTTTGGGTTGCATTTATTTTAATAATAAAAACAACTTGTAATAATTTTGTCAATCGAATTTTATAGAAAAATAGTTCGTCTTTTTTTAGATCCAATTATATCTCGTTCAGGAAAGCCACCAACATCGAAGACTATTGAAAATAGGGAACGAATCAGAGCTTTTGTGAGGTCAGATCGTCGATTAATATTGAAGCTCATGAACAGTGCAAAAAGAGTATTCTTCGCGTCAGATCGGATATTATAGACACTAGGATGGCTTATGATGACAATGAGCCTGTGGTACGCACATCTCTATCAATGGACTTTTATTGGAAAAATGGAATATTCTAAGTCCATGTGATTTTTTTTGTTTTCCAAAAGGAAAAACTCTTGGTACGATCGATAATATCCAAAGTAGTGTAACCGAAGAGCTGAAGGCGATTTCAGTTGAAGCCTGTCATCAATTTATAGGTGCCCCAGAGAACTGCTTTGAAAGTGAAAGTATTGATGTATAGGATGGTCCATCTAGCGGTTCCATTTTGAACTACTATTTATTTGAAGTACTAGAGTGTTAAATGTCAACACGAATTGACAGATTGTTATTTGAAAGTCTGAATTTTACGAAATGGTAATCCATACGCTTGAAGAAAAATGGGAAATATTGAGATTTTCAAATGAGTAAAGATCGAATGCCAAACTATGAGAAATATAAAAAAAAAATTAGTACAGATCGAATGCCATCACGTCAACTTGTAGGCGAAGTGGTTTGTTGGTTGCCAAACAAACACGTTCCCGATCTAAGACAGTGCGTACGACCGAGAATATTGCCGCCGTTGCTGAAAATGTCAGTGATCATCCATCAACATCAACTCGTCACCGTTCTCAGGAATTGAACAGTTCTCGCACTTCTCTGTTGAGAATTTTGCACAAAGACCTCGGTATGAAAGCTTACAATTAGTCTAACAGCTAAAGCCGAATGAGCATCCGATGCATTTTCGGTTTGGCCATTGGGCTCACGATCAATTGGCCGAAGATGAGCATTTTTACCGAAAAATCATGTTTTCGGATGAGGCCCATTTCCACATCGGTGGGTATGTCAAAAAACAAAATTGTCGCATCTGGGGCTCAGAAAATCCATACGTCACCATGGAAAAGCCGATGCATCCACAACGAGTCGCGGTTTGATGCGGATTTTGGAGTGGAGGCATCATTGGCCCGGTTTTCTTCGAAAACCATGAAGGAGCCGTTGTTACAGTCAATAGTGAGCGCTATCGTGGCATGCTTAACGAATTTTTGTTTCCAAAAGTTGAAGAGAATGGTATGGACGACATTTGATTTCAACAGGACGGGGCCACTTGCCACACAGCCAACGTAACAATCCAACTTTTGGGCACTGCTTTCGAAAACCGAATAATCAGCCGAAATTCTGATGTCAATTGACCGCCTCGGAGCTGTGATTTGAGCCCGTTGGATTATTTTCTGTGGGGAGCCGTTAAGGATAAATGTTACGCAAGCCATCCAGAGATAGTTGAGGCTTTGAAACACGAAATCAAAGTTGCCATTGAAGAGATACAGGCCCGGACAATCGAAAATGTAGTGAAAAATGGGGTTGAGCGAATGGGGTACTGTAACGCCAGCCGTTGGCAGTTATTTAAATGATGTTGTGTTTCATTCTTAAATTTCAATCTTTTTAAACCGGAAATTTAAAAAAATATGCACTAGTTTTTTTTTATTTACTTTTTAAAATGGAACTTTTAAATGGTCCACTCTGTGTAAAAATTAAAAAAAATTGTTGCAAAAAAAATTATGTCCTGTTTTTGTTTTCTGCTCGATAATCGGTATTAATGAAAAATTTACACAATGTTCCAGTAAAAACAAAAAGTAAGACCAATTTTTAAAATAAGTAATTAATTTATAAAAATTCTATAAAATCTCATCAAACTTTTACACTTTTTTTATAAATAACAGAAAAAAAATTATATTATATTGTAAATTATAGTATGTTTTAAAATGTGACTTAAAGCGATCCAAAATAATATAAATACAATATCTTATAACCTTCGATTTAGGATTTTTTGTTATATTTACCAAAATATATAATTTAAAAGTTAAATTTCCAACCCTCAAAGATGAAAGATTTCTTGGAAATTTCAAGGTATAAATTGCAAAAATAAATCAAAAGTCTAAGAGAAAATAACTTTCTTTGGTTGATTATTATTATTTTTAATTTTAAATATATTATAAGGATTTTACGAAAACTTTTATTTAGTTTTGCAAGAAAAAAACTCCAAAAAAGAAAAGCAACCACAATATTCATATAAAATTTTGGAAAGATAATAAAAAACATTTTTTCCTTATAATATAATTTAAATTTATGATGATCCACTCTCAGAATATGAAATTTCTCAATTGTTAAATAAAATATAAATTCTTAGAATATAAAAATCCATTCGGATTGTTGATGCTGAGATAATTTTAAACTAAAAATAAAACAACAATTCTATCTGTACACATGTTTCTGTATGCTGTAGTTTTCTGTTTAGGTAATCTTTCTTATCAAAAACAAAAGTGTAAACGTTTTAGGTAAAAATGTTGAACAAACCTTATTTTGTGTATCAATTTATGTCAGAATACAAAAAATGTGTACGCTTCTTAATATTTCATTATTTTTTACCTTTACTAGTACACAACCTTCCAATATATACACATAAGACTATCATATTGGTGTGCTTTCACTTACACAGCCCACTTTTTTCGATTGAAGCTAAAAAATGCCTAAAATATTTTTTAGTGTAAAATTTTAGTATGCGCTAGGGTTGAGCCCGGAAATGGTATATGGAAGGAATTTTGTTCATCTCATTGCTTTGGATATTATATATTCTGTGAACAAACACGGGATAACCTAATTTGAGTGAAACGTCAACCTTTAAAATGAACGATAAGCGACGACAGCAAGAATGACTTTCGCAACAGTCAGAAATTTTCCAACCCTTCTTAACTTTTCACATACTAACACATTCGTACCTACGTATATATGTAAATGCAGAACGGTATATCCAAATATATTAAAGAGTTTATCCTCTTCTTTTTTGGGCTAATACAAAGCTTTACTTGATGTGTCGGTGTTTATCATTTTTCTGCCGGATTACAAGTGAGAACAATTTTAACAAAACGATGGCATTTGAAAATTCATTTGTAAAGCAAGGTTGGGTTTTTTTTTATCCTTAAATCAATTTTGGATGTTTTGGATTCAAACAAACGGAAAAAAAATTATCCAGAATTCCGTATCAGAGAAAAAAAATGTTTTAGGATAAAGTGTAACAAGTAGGGGATGGAAGGAATACTTGGAAAAATTTACTAAAATGGGGACAAGTAAACGTTACTGTTCTGCCCATAGAAGACACTTTTGTTTTTGTCGAGACACAAAAGCAAATATTCCGATCGCAGGAATGACATGGATTAATGTCCTTTAGCGCCGATTGCCTGTACAAAATGAACATAAGAGCAGAAAAATAGAAAAACAACCATAATGGCAGGACTCTACAAGTACATGTGCTGATGTTTATATTTTGGGAAAATTTGTGTCAAGATAAGCATATAAACGAGAACTTACTCGTTCATAATATACAATATATAATTTAAAAATTGGTATGTACCTAATTTATTAAGGTTTTGGAGTAACAAAAAACCTAGAATTGTCAGCTAAAAATTATGGCCATTAAAGAACATTGTTAGTTCGATTTTGAATAGAGTGCTTCTGGCGGGAATCCCTAATTGCTGAACGAAATTTTCTTTATTTCATTTTTCAATTACTTAAAGCTGTATAACGAATAGATTTTAATAGAAATAACAATTCGGCTGAAAAGTTTATAACTTTTCCAACTTATCGATACCATTTATATAGTACTCTTTCGGTTTTGCCTCAAAATAGGCCTCAGTTTCGGCAATCACTTTATCATCGGTCTTAAATTTCTTGCCAGCGAGCATTCTCTTGAGGTCTGCAAATAGGAAAAAGTCGCTGGGGGCCAGATCTAGAGAATACGGTGGATGGTGAAGCAATTCGTAGCCCAATTCATTGAGTTTGACCATCGTTTTCGTCGACTTGTGACACGGTGCATTGTCTTGGTGAAACAACACTTTTTTCTTCTTCAAATGAGGCCGTTTCTTAGCGATTTCTTTCTTCAAACAATCCAATAACGCTATATAATAGTTGCTGTTGATCGTCTGTCCCTTCTGGAGATAGTCAATGAATATTATACCATGCGCATCCCAAAATACAGACGCCATCACCTTGCAAGTCGACTGTTGCGTCTTTCCACGCTTTGGATTCGGTTCGTCGCTCGCTCTCCACTCTGCCGACTGGCGATTGGAGTCTGGAGTGTAGTGACGGAGCCATGTTTCATCCATTGTTACATATCGACGCAAAAATTCGGGTTTATTTCGCTTGAACAGCTCCAAACACTGCTCAGAATCATCAACACGTTGTTGTTTTTGGTCCACAGTGAGCTTACGCGGCACCCACTTTGCATACAGCTTTCGCATGCCCAAATATTCATGCACGATATGTCCAACACGCTCTTTCGATATCTTCAGATTCTCAGCTATCTCGCTCAACTTCACTTTACGGTCATTTAAAATTATTTTGTGGATTTTTTTGATGTTTTCTGCCGTAACCACCTCTTTTGGGCGTTCACTGCGTTCTGCATCAACTGTGCTCGTACGACCAGTTCGAAATTGACGAAACCAATATTCCACAGTTGAAATAGCTGGAGCAGAGTCCGGATAACGTTTGTCAAACCATGCTTTGGTTTCCACTGTATTTTTTTTCATCAAAAAGCAATACTTTATCAATACACAAAATTCGTCTTTATCCATTTTTTTTTAATAACAAAAGTTGCTCCACTCAAAATGCTATATCTCACGAACCAAATTTTGACAGGAATCATTTGAAGCATGGTGCTTTGTGATAATTAAGTAGATTTTTGCAAGAGGCGCCATCTAGACGTCAACGTTATAAACTTTTCAGCCGAACTGTTACTTGTGAGGGTTAACCATAAAATTTTGGAATAAACGATACTCTAGGACAGCAATAAGTCTACAATGGAAAAAGGATGCCCCTGGTTGAATGTCGGATTTGAAGTTTGCGTCATTTTCTTATTGCACGGTTGTCAACTCTGAGCATTTTATAAAAGGCAAATAAGTACCTATTAAACATTTGCAGAAGAGCTGCACATTTGATCGGGATCTACGAGTATTTGCCGTCTGTAAATTTACTCAGAGTTGACAACCGCACAAAAATAATTGTCAATTTTTGCTGTTTGACGGTTGTTTTGATGCCAAAAAAAAAATGTGTGAATATATATTGTTGATCATGGCCCAGTCAAATAAATATAAAAATATCAGGTTCGATGTCGTTGAAGAAACTATCGTCGAAAGCGTTGACAAAGACAACTCTCAGCCGCGTGGAAGAAATAAAGCTTGCCTACGCAGTACTTTGCTTAATTCGAGAAAGCCTACTAAGCAATAGGAGTGTTGAGTTTCATTGGTTGCTGGAGGATGTTGGAATTTTTGGCAATAAAAGTTAGCTGGAAAAAATTTTCGGCGATCGGTGTTTATAGTTTTCCTAATCTACCTCGCCTACTAAAAGAATGACAACTAACAACATTAGCCATTCGTAGAAACGATGACTGTATCAATAGCGACACCAATAAATCAGTCTATTCCATATCCATGCCGGAATTTGGGGCACATGGGCTCCTCAAAATTCTCATTCGTCCTTTAGGCTAATCCTATGGCAATCATTTGACCATCGTATACATTCTATGTGAATGCCACATAACCAGGAAATACTTCGAAAGCAGGATTCCTCCAATTATGGAGCTTCTGCGCCCAAAACGCAATTCCCTAGTCCGCTATATAAACTTTGATAATATATTGTACTAATTTGCTCTAAAAAATATAAAAAAATTCTCACTATCCTATCCTGCGAACCACAGACCAGTTTCATTCATATACGAGGGTCATTCAACAAGTACTTAGCCTATAAAAGAAAAACGAAAATTTTGGAAAGGTGGCAATTTATTTTTCCACATAATCTCCTTCAAGCTCGATACACTTGGCCCAGTGATGCTCTATTTTTTTAACCCGTCCAAAAAATACATTTTCTCGAGGGAAGCAAAATAGGCCTCCGTGGCGACGATGACCTCCTCGTTCGACCCAAATCTATTCCCGGCGAGTAATTTTTTCAAGTTTGGAAACAAAAAGAAGTCACAGGTGGCCAAATCTGGCCATCTGTGACTTCTTTTTGTTTGACGGGAGAGGTGTGAGCCGGCGCGTTGTCGTGGTGGAACAGCACTTTTTTCTTCGCAAAGCGGGGCCACTTTTTCTTCAATTCGACGAAAAATCGATGTGGATCACACCTTGTGAATCCCAGAAAACGGTGGCCATCACCTTTCCGGCCGATCGAACAGTCTTCGCCTTCTTCGGAGCACGTTCGCCGCGTGAAGTCCACTGTTTCGACTGTTCCTTGGTCTCTGGTGTGTACCAGTGAATCCATGTTTCGTCGACGGTCACGAAACGACGCAAGAACTCCGCTGGATTGCGCTGAAACAGCGCCAAACACGTCGCCGATGTGGTCTCACGGTTGCGCTTGTTTTCCGGTGCGAGCAAACGCGGCATCCATCGCGCCGACAGGGTTCTCATGCCCAGTTCTTCGTGTAGAATATGATGCACCGTTCCTAGTGCGATGCCCACAGTCTCAGCTATCTCGTGAATCTTCAATCGACGGTCTGCCAACACGAGATCGTGAACTTTTTTAACGTTTTCCTCCGTAGCAGCCGTTTTCGGGACACCTGGGCGTGGCTCATCAAAAACCGACGTGCGGCCACGAACAAACGCGTTGAACCAATTCTTGACGGTCGCCATCGAAGGAGAAGAGTCACCATACACAAGCGATCTTTGATATCGCTGCGGGTTTTCCCTTCCAAAAACAAGAATCTAATCACCGAACGATATTGTTCTTTTTCCATTTTTGTGCTTCAAAGGGTCTCAAAACAAAACTAATAAAGGGAATCGACTGAAACTTTGACAGTAGGCTACTAAAAGAATGTACTGCACGACGGTAAATTTCTTTTGTGACAGCAGTTCTATCGGGCGGTGAGGCTAAGTACTTGTTGAATAACCCTCGTACGGTAGTTACTATAAGTTATCCAAATGACCACAAAGTCTTGGCACTATATACTAGTCCTTTCCACATGTCTAAGGCACCTTAAATACATATAATCAAGGTAGACGAATAGATGCATTCATAATTTCATAATCGCGTATGTATTTTGATTATTCATTTTGAATTATGATAGCGTTAGCGGTGATACATTGGTTAGCCGAAAAAGTTCATGGCGTTTTTTAAAGGTAAAATAAAGATTCTTCCTATTTTAAATTTGCAGGACAATAGTGAGCAAACTATTTACATGCTACTAATTTTAATATAGAACCTTCACCATAAACAGGATAAATTTTTTCACAAGTCTGCGATGCGTTGTCCCCTTTTATTTTTCTATTTATTCTGCTTTGTGTCTCTATTCAAACACGTGTCTAATTACTGAGATATTTGCTTTTAACTCCATCTATCGGGAAACAACATGATCTTTTTCGATAAACAAATATTTGTTTAATGGAAATTATAGATGCATTTTATTTATTATATTAATAACAGTAGTAAAATTGCAAAAATAGTGCATTGAAACACTACAAAATACAAATAATTTTTGTATTTGTCTAATATTTTCCAAAACAGATAACTAAAAAATCCCCAACAAAACTTTACTTACACTATACTATTGGTTTAGTACTTTTATTTTAGTTTTATTGAACTAGTACTTCACTATTTTTACAGCTTCCCCAATTCAGTATCTGTACACATATAATCTTTGTAATATGTAACGCTGACCAAAAGGATAAGCCATTTAAAGGGCGCGCAATTTAAATCCAGCATGGAATATGTACATAATTAAAAAAAAATTAATAGTATTGTAATTTGTAAATAAATAGAAGATATTTGAATAAAGATATCTAAAAATAAAACTTCAGATAAGAAATAGAACGGATTTTTTTTTAATATGCGCTTTCCATAAATAAACCTTGATTTTGAGTTTGCTAAAAGGTAGTTCTTATTTAAGAAAATATACTTTTAGGTAAATCTTTTCCTTGAATCTACTTTGGAAAATTTCCTTTGTAACAATTATGATCTCACACAAAACTCATACAATGTTTGTCATATAAATTCTTAACTTTTTCGAATTGAATTTATTTTTTAAAAGTATTTTTTTTTTACGAAGAATGACCAAATTGTATTTTTTGAGATATTTTCATGAAATCTAAAAGTAAAAAAAAAACGAACAAATACCAATGAATATATCGTCATTTTTCCTATTGTATAATCGAATAAGTATAGTCGATATGAATTTAAAATTATATCAACATTTTTATTCATAGCCACTCGTTTGAATATTTACACGTAAGGATGCTTGCTTTTAATGGTCAGAGATGCATACAAAATTGAAAAGTCGAGAAATGCCATGAAATTCTACCAGCAAGATAAATTGCTGGTGAAAGTTTTGTCGACTGACTACCATTATACGACCGAATTCTGTTCGAATCCGGAGGAGCAACATTTGGAGATGGGAAAAATGTATGTGACTGAATGTGAACTGTTGATGTCTATTTGCAAATTCTATCCTGACCAATTGTGAACAAAATAGGCACAGGAGTCTGCCAATGCAGAAACCTGCTTCTGACGGTGAAAGCTATTCGAAATTACCTACTCGAAAATATGCATAGAGTCGTTGGTTCTGACCGTAGGCCTATATAAACACGTTCCTCAGCCTTCATGAAAAAGAAGAATGGAATTTCAATGAAATGCTAATTTTGTTCAAGAAAATGACTTTATGTCAATTCCATTTGATGAACTGAGCTTAGAGACCTTGATCCGTGGATATCAGAACGGTACCTGTGTACCTATCCGTCTACATGGCCATATACCTCCTGCCCAATTCTCTAGTACGGACACTACTTTTCAAAGATTATAGAAGTGTGCATGTGTGCAATATTGAATCTACTAGGTACGTTCCTACATGCTGGCAGTTTACATCCTATTTATAGGAAACATTCACGTAAAGACCACCGTGCCAGGATCATAGAAGAGGTTATCTTAGATTTCAGGCTCCTTATTGCATGGCATAGTCAGTCGACCCTTGTTACATCTCTTAGAATGTGCCAAAGTTAAGCTTCCATGATTGATGAACTTCCGATGCTGCTGTGTTTCGGTTTATCTCTTTCATTTCAGTATCTTTTATTTTTCCATTTAAAACACAACTAACTTATTTTTATCTATAATACTTTGCATTTATCTTCATACTTTGTTTTTTTTTTATATATATATTTTTCCTTATTTTTCTTTGGTAATATAGCTTTTCTGTGACAACTCAGATTGTCAGGATGCACCCTTAGAATACGAAATAATTTTATGTACAATGGGATCAGCCGTTTAGAAAATTGATTTCTTTTTTGCCATTCACTTAATATACCTATTAATGTATATACATTTATTATTTTTTCTGTTTCTTAAAAAAAATATATATATTGAATTTCTATAGTAGAAATTATTCTGTATACATCCATAGAAGCCGACAAAGGAATGTGGGGTAGTCAAATGATGAGTGAGAATTTAAATTAAATCAATTTAAAGGGATTTCTGCTGATAATAATTTTTTTATTTTAATTATTATATTTAAAAGAAGACTTTTCAATTTGAATTTTATTATAATTTATAATAGGTCTCTTTTTAAATATAATAATTAAAATCGCGGACTCAAAATAGAATAAATATTTTGAAACTAAAAAATATGTTAAGTTCCTCCAATTTAAAAGTGTATTGTCTGTAATTTTTATTTTGGCAAACTCAAAAAATATTCTTCATGAATATTTACATTTAGAAAAGTACATTTAATATGGTTATTTTTAAAAATAGAATTTAATAAAATTCAATTTAGAACTTATAAGTAAAAATTGCTAATATGATAAAGAGTATCCTTTGAGATATTTATCGAAGCACATTATATAAATAAAAACTAAATTTTTAAGGGCATACATAAAAATTTTACTCATTCTTTTTTCTAGAATAATTTTTATTAAAAAAATCAGCATTATAAATACAAATATTTGTGAAAATTAATTATTTTTACCAAATAGAGTTTTTTCGATAGTTTACGTAGAAAATGGGTCTTTAAGTTTTCCATGGTATACGAGGTCTGTTCAAAAAGTATAACGAATTTAGAAAGCTCCACGGGTTACGTATATTCGATTTTCGATTTTTTTATGGCGTTATGTTCGTACTCATGTCTCTCACTTATAATTTTTGACAGTTGCTTTGCTTGCACGTGTTTTGGCTCATCTTCGATTTATTCCCATTTTCGACCAAAAACAGCATCGCATTAACAATGCTAAGGAGCTGTTGGACTCTGTCCGTGACGACCCAAATTTGCTCCAGAGGGTCATAACTGGTGACGAATTATGGGTTTATGGTTATGACGTGGAAACCAAAGCTCAATCATCCCAATGGAAGCTGCCGCACGAGCCAAGACCGAAAAAAGCATGCCGGACGGTCGAATGTGAAGCTTTTGCTTACAGTTTTCTTCGATTGCAGGATCGTGGTGCATCATGAGTTATTATCTGAAAGTTATTTCAGGTAATACCCTGCCACAGGGTAGAGCGGTCAATAAGGAATATTACCTGAAAGTTATGCACAAGTTGCGCGAAGCAATTCGCCAGAAACGACCGGATTTGTGGAAGAACTAAAATTGGCTTTTGCACCATATAACGCCCCTGCTCACGCATCGTTGCTTGTGCGCGAAGTTTTGACCAAAAACAATACACTAATAATGCCGCAGTCACCGTATTCCCCAGATCTCGCCCCCTGTGACTTTTTCTTGTTCCCGAAACAGATTCTTTGATCTATTTTTTGGAATGGGCAAAAACCGAAGACGAGCCAAAACACGTACAAGCAAAGCAGCTTTCAAAAATTAACTGAATATTCAAAATGGCCAAACTTGTCGGCATAAATGAGTACCAACATAACACCATAAAAAACTCGAAATTCGAATATACGTAACCCGCGGAGCTTTCAAAATTCGTGATACTTTTTGAACAGACCTCGTAATGTAAAAAAAACATTACCTTTAAGCTGCAAAACACGATAAATTTAAGGTTATTTTCATGAAAAGTTCAAAATTTTGTAATTTAACGTCATTGGACATTTTTTATAAAACTATGCAATAAATTATATTTACAATTTTTAAACTTTAGAATATATAAAAATTAACATTAGTCGAGTAGTACTCAGATTATATCCACAAATGTCCGAAAAAGTCATCAAAGATTACTTCCAAAGACCCGAGTCTTATTAAAAATTAAATTTCTTATAAATGGTAAAATTTGGACTTATAATATAATTAAATATTTAGCAAAATTTGAATTTTCATGAAATTATTCAAAAATTTTTATATTAAAATTTATTTTTATCATATATAAGTTGTAGTAAAAAGTAATCCATTATTTTGCCAATAGATGGCTTTAGAAGTCTGTATCTCCCGTATTAAAAGTGCGATTGGGCTGCACTAGATGGCGTTAAAAAGATAAGATTTCGTACTAGAAAATTTTTTCATACAATTTTGTGATTACTTGACTCAGTATTTTTTTAGCACTAGTCAAAGATGGACACCAACAAAGAGAAAATACGCCATATTTTACAGTTTTTCTTCGATAAAGGCGAAAACGCAAGCCAGGCAGCTGAAAATGTCAATAGTGTTTATGGTCCTGATACTGTAATAGTCAATCATGCGCAATTTTGGTTTCATCTATTCCGATCCGGTAATTTTGATGTCAAAGATGCACCACGCTCTGGAAGGCCAATTGTCGAAAATGTCGATAAAATAATGGAAATCATCGAGTCCAACCGTCACGTAAGCACTGTTTTGATTGCCCAGGAGCTAAACATTGCACAAAAAACCGTTTGGAACCACTTAAATAAGGCTGGATACAAAAAGAAGCTCGATGTATGGGTGCTACACAAGTTATCGCAAAAAAACCTCATGGACCGAATTTCCATCTGCGAATAGCTGCTGAATCGCAACAATATCGATCCATTTCTGAAGCGGATGGTTACTGGTGATGAAAAGTGGGTCACTTACGACAACGTCAAGCGACAACGGTTGTGGTCAAATCGCGGTCACCCGGCGCAAACGGTGGTCAAGCCAGGATTGACAGCCAGGAAGGTTTTGCTGTGTGTTTGGTGGGACTGGCAGGGAATCATCTACTGTGAGCTGCTCCCCTATGGCCGAACTCTTAATTCGGACCTATACTGTCAACAATTGGACCGTCTGAAAGAAACAATCGCCCAGAAGCGGCCAGCTTTGGCCAATAGGAGAGGAATTGTGTTCCATCAGGACAACGCCAGGCCGCATACATCGATAGTGACTCACCAGAAGTTCCGGGACCTTGGTTGGGATGTTCTTAAGCATCCACCTTATAGTCCGGACCTGGCACCAAGTGATTACCACCTCTTCCTGTCTATGACGAAAGATTTTGCAGGTGAAAAATTCGCCTCAAGAGAAGATTGTGAAAATCGACTGTCCCAGTTTTTTGCCAATAGGGACGAGGGTTTCTATGAAAGAGGCATTATAAAATTACCTCCAAAATGGCAACAAGTCATCGAACAAAATGGTGCATATTTGATCTAAATCGTATCATTCTATCTATGCTAAATAAAACCTTCAATTTAATGCAAAAATAATGGATTTCTTTTTACTACAACTTATATTTGAATAAGTTTTATTAATTTTCTATAGAAATTTTAAGTATATTTCTGTTAAGTATGTACGATTGTAGAGTATTATTAACAGAACGCATGAATATATTCATGTTTAGTTAAAAATAATTTGATAAAAAGTAAAAATAAAATTTCTTAAACATTTTATTGATATATTATTAGGTGTAAATTATAATATTTTAAAAATAAGTTCTCTTAAAAGTATAATGGAATGTTCATTTTTAATTATATATTATATAGAATAAAATTAAAAAATTGAAAATAATCCCAAAATGTATCTTTATAATACATCAATTTATTATCAGATTTTTCTGATTTAACTTTGATAAACGATTTTATTCCTTACCGATGAAAATTTTCAAATCAACACGATAAAAATCTTGACGAAGTTATAGAATGAAATACCCTCAAGTAGATGAGAACAAATATCATTTATTTCTATATCCGAGAGAAAATGTTGGAAATGACATCTTAATCCGGTAAACTTTTCATCTCTGAGGTAAACTTTAATTCGTTCAAAAAACCCTCCCAAAAAAAAGGCAAACGGAAAAAATAAAAAAAATAGAAAACATAAAAGCACACTACTTTCGGCGCTTTTGTACTACAGTTATTTGGAAACTTTTTTTTGTTGTTGTCAATATCATGAAAAGTGTTGTGTGCTATTTTATATTCCGTGTGATAGTTAAGTGAGTGGGAGTAAAGAAGCAGGTTTCAAATCTAAGAAAAGGTTAGAATGTGTGGTGGGATTGTAGAAAAGAGCATTTCGCGAATGGGACCAGAAACAACTTTTGACAATAATGCGTTCTATTTAAAGTTGTTCCTTTCTGTGTAGTCGTCTGAAACTTTTTCCAAACAACAAAAAGTGTACATTCGCTTAGCCTGTCAACATCATCCTTAAAGAAATCACCCCTATTTCAACCCTCTCTTATCTGTAGCGTAACCGTCAATGTTTTACCACTTGTTCGACAACTTATTTCTTTTATCGATTTTAATTTTTTTTTGTTTGGCTTTTCTTCTACGTTATACAAATACGTGACCAAAAGGAAAAGTCTTTCATTTTCGACTATAATTTGATGGAGGAAAACCTTCTCTCACCTTTCTTAATTTTTTTTTTCCTCTACAAAATGTTCTCAGTCTTCTATTATACTTTACAAAATATATTTTATACCTTGATGTTGACAAATAGAGAAAAAAAAGTGTCTAAAATAAAATAAAGAAATTGCAAAAAATATTTTTTTTTCTTATAACATAAGAGATTTTAAATAAGGATTGTTGAATAGCCAATTCTGAATTTTTTGTTTGTTTTTCAAATTAAAGATTTTATTGAAGAGAACAAAACAACTAATATTTATAAATAAAATGTTAAAATATATTCTTTTTAGTTATTTTTATTAATATCTGCAACAGTAGTAAATCATTTTGATAGCTTTGATAATTGCTTTTAAGTAGAAAACAAATATTTCTTAAATGCTTTCTTCAAGGATACAGTAAACAATATTTGAAAAAGTGAAAATATTAATAAATACGAGAGAAAATAAAGGTTTTTCCAGTAGGGACAAAGTAACCTTAATTTATATTTTCAGCAATGGTTTTTTTTAGCATGAATTTTTGACAAATGGGTTAATTCAATCTTGGTTTTTATCAACAAGCTATTTTTTTTTATTAAAAGCTATTTTTTTAATTTTTTATTTATTTTCTTGTTCCAAAAGTGGTACAAATGGATCTAACTGACATCTCGTTTCCATAATACTGCCATAGAAGTATTTTTATTATTGAACAAAGAATTTCAGAGTATTTTTGATTTATAGACTTACGAACATTAAATGACTTTACGATGTTACGCAATATAATCCTAATCGATTATAATTTGTTAAATAATAATAATTATGTTTATTTGCTAGCATATGGTTTTAATAATAAACCAAAAGCAATTATATAGCACTCAGACAACGGAGACACTGGAGTCATTATTAAATTCTTATCAGTAAGTCCATGTTGGTTTCAGTCGATTAATGTGGGTTTATGTTAAATCATTGGTACATGCAGCCAAGCCACGAAGAGTTGTGGTCTGAAAATTAACATAAAGTAAGTAAAGAATGAAATCAAACATAATTTGTAATAACATTAAATTAAATAGTGCATTTTTTTTTTAAGTTTATACCAATTAATTAACGATGGTGCTTAAAGATTAAATTTGAAAAAAAATTGCATTTGTAAATGCACTTTAAGTTTTATCTATATTTTATTTGAATATCATCAAAATTAAATTACAAAATTGCATAAAATAATATGTTTTGATAGAAACACAGATTATAACTATATTTACTTACCAGGTATATAAGCTTAAATCCGCTGTTTTTTAGGTAAAAAAAACAAATGTTTTTTTCATAGAATTTATGTACTTGCCTTCAAATTTTATTCAAAGTACTTGCCTTCGCTAGCTACACATTTTTTCCATCTCTCGGGCAATTTGTGGATACCACGCCAAAAAAATTCCTTCTCTTTCGAGGCAAACCACTCATCAAGCCATTTTCGGATGTCTTTGTAAGAATCGAAGTGCTGCTCAGCGAGCGCGTGGCCCATCGACGAAAACAGGTGGTAGTCGGAAGGGGCCAGGTCTGGTGAATAAGCGGGGTGGGGAAGCACCTCCTAGCTGTGTGTCTCTAAGTAGTTTTGGACCATTTTTGATGTGTGCGATGGTGCGTTTCGTGGAGGAAAATCAGCTTGTCATGTCTTTGTTGATAATCCGTCCTTTTTTACGCAGAGCAATTTGATCAGTTGTTGGTAGTAGCGGTGGGCATTGCTGATCCCACATACCGCACAGCTTCGTTTTCCGTCCGAAGCGATTTGGTCTTGGGGAAGATGTCGATGGTTGGCCGGAATCAACCCACGATTTCTTGCGGTTAGGATTCCCGAAATATATCCACTTTTCATCGCCTGTCACAATCCGATGCAGTAACGACTTTCTTTTTTGTCTGGCGAGCAAGATTTCGCATGTGTTTTGGCGTCGCTCCATCTGCCTATCGTTCAATTCATGCGGCACCCATTTTCCGATCTTTTTAATCTTCCCCATGGCACGCAGACGCATGCAAATGGCTGGTTGAGTAACATCCAATTACTCCACGAGCATTTTTTGCGATTGGGTATCATCTTCGTCCAAAAGAGCCTGCAATTGATGGACCTCAACCTTCCTAGGCTGATTTTCACGCTTCTTGTCCCACAAGTCAAAATTTTCGGCTTTGAACCAACGAAACCAATCCCGGCACATTGTTTCCGATAAAGCACTGTCACCATAGGCTTCCATAATATTCGAAGCCGATTTCTTCAAATTGGAGCAGAAAAGCAGAGCTTACCGCATATGCTCTTTTTCTGGCACAAAACTAGACAAAGGAATAAAAGTATGATGTTGTGGTACGAAATTGTTGACAATGTGCACTGATTAATGTTGACAGATGTCAAACTCATAAAAAAAATATGGCGTGCCCATGGTAACTTAATACGTTCACTCACGCCATCTTTGACCAAATAGCGGATTTAACCTTATACACCTGGTAAAAAAATAAATAGACTAGATAATTTACATTCTAGACTAAATTAATAGTAACAAACTGTAAGTGTTACTATTAACTTAGTCTAGAATATATTATATAATATGCAAATATTTTGATTGTACTTTTATTTGAATGATTAGGCAAAAAATTATTACTATAATATTCATACATATCTGCAAACAATTTTTTTCTATTAGTAAAAAATTTACAAAAACAGGTACAAAGTGTTACAGAAAAATAATAGGACTGATCAATGTTATTTATTACAAAATAGTTTGTCTGAGGCGTTGTTCCTACAGTGCTGTAAAGCCTAAACTCGAATTATTTTCAGCTCTCCAGTTACACTTATTTGAATGTTATTGACAGGACAAAAATTACTGACAGTACATTTCACAGGTTTTTTAGCTTAAGGAGGGAAAAAAGTCATGCGGATTCACTTTAGAAAAATATTTACGCATCTTCAATATCCAATCTGACATAAAAATCCTTTTTCTGAGCCTTTCAATGATGTTTTTTTATAACTTCAATATTAATATGAAAATATTCCTCATTTGTTCCGCACAAAAATGTGTTATTTATAAAAAAAAGCGTTTTTTTTTTGCTTCAATATTAATATAAAAAGAGTCCTCATTCGTTCCAAATTTTCTTCAGTTTTTGTTGTTGAAGTTCTCTCTGAGCAAAGTTTAACATATTTTCCAATGCTTTTCGGCCCTCCACAAATTATTTATGTCATCAAAAAAACTCCAAATCTCGCTGCCCCATTTTTTTTAACGCACTAGAAAAACACAACTTCACTTATTATTATATTTACCTATTTAACAGAATTTTGTTGAAACTTGTACTGCACATCTCGGAGGGATTAACATCAGTAAAGAAAATCAACAGTATTGCCAGATCGCTTTCAATATAATCATTCTCATAACGTTTCTACTATACTCTGTACACATTAATAAGAGTTATAAATTTAGGTAAAATCGATTCTATTTATTCATATAAAAATGAAGAAAAAAAAATCCCTTTTATGTTTATAAATAAAAATAAAATACTTTTATTCACCTAGAATTTTATTTAAAAGTTTTTAATAAAAATATTGTATTTTCAAAAGATTGTACTTTTATAAACTGATTTCAAAAAACTTCTTCTCTTAAAAGAATCTATTTGAAATTCATAACGAATATCATTTTTCTATTTGCTTTATGAAATTAGAAAAGAAAAAAACAAACAAATTTCTAGCTTTGCTAATATTGGTGGTAAGAGAGAAGGTTGGGGATTCCTGTTGGTTTATCCTAGAATTTTTTGTACATATTTCACATTTCTGTATATTATAAGATCATAATTTTTTGTCATTTACCTTAATTAAAATTTGACACTATCCTCATGGGGGACAGAATGAGTACGTGACAAAAATATAATCAGTTGCGCATAAAGTTTTTATAGGATTTACGTTTAATACTCTTCAAATCCTTATTATAAAGCTTACTCGTTTCTATAATAAAGTGTATATTATTTATTTTAGATGAAAATGAGAAAATATTAGTAAATAATAATTTTTCGTTGTGAATTTTTATCTATTGTAGCTCATATTAGATACATTTTTATTTCTTTATTTTGTATTTTGTATTTTTTATATTTTTCTCTGAAATAATTGTGATATATTATCAGAAATATTTAAGTTGAACAAACTAGATTTTTTTTCTTGAAATCGTTTATTTTAAATGATAAAAGCTATAAAATATTTAAAATTTACCCACAAAAACTACCCTTTCATTTACAGAAAAGCATTTATAATATGACCATATTTTCTACCAGTTCTTCGCGCATATGTACATAAAATGGTCTAGACAATATTGCCGATAAAATTGAACATTAAGACGAAGTTTAAATGCCACATACATTACAATTTAATAAACTGAATGAAAGGAAGATATAGTTAGGGTGCTGCTAGTTTACATTATAAGGGCTGAAATTGGAAGAGACTATAGGAATAACATTAATGTTACTATTGAAATTTTAGAAATTATTTTATACAAATATGAAAGGGGAAAAAATATAAACAATATGAAAATCTATATAAAAAGTGGACAAATTCCCCTTTTGCTTTTTAATTATAAAACTCAGAAAAGAAAAATTATTTCTTCAATTTAAAAACACGATTTATAAGTAGTATTTATGATTTTTCAATATTTTTTATTTATCAAATCATAATTTTTGTATAAAAACATATTGTTTAGATTAAAAGTTTTTTTTTCTATATTTTAATTCTAATAAATATTAAAAATGTGTTTACTTCTAAAAAATTACATAGAAAGAGTTGCTCGTACAATATTTTAAGAACATTTTTAAAAAACGTTAAAAAGGCATATATCAGATTATCCATTTTATATTTAGAAAAGCATAGCTATTTTCTTCAGTGCTGAGAGGTTTATTTATAGCTCGCCGGATATTAGAATAAAGAAAATTTATCATACTCGTACATGTGGCTCCAAAAACTTAATAGTGGTAAAGTCATTGCATCTGCAAGAAAAACTTTTCGGTGTGCATTTTGATCTGAAGGTGTCATTGGACCGTATTTATTTGATAATGAAAAAATAGAGATAGTTATTGTCAATTCTGAGCCCTATTTTTAATTTAAACTTAAAAGGTTTCATTCTGGACAATATGTGATTTTAATAAAACGGTGCCACAAGCCACACAGCCCAACATGTTTGTGCTATATTACATGGAAAGTTTCCAGGGCGTGCAATTTCGAGAATTGGTGATATCAATTAGTTTCCAAGATCTTTTTTTTAATAGAACTACTTTTTAAAAAAAAATCATATTTACACAGATAATATTTAAACTTTAAAGCATTTAAAACGAAAATATGAGAAATAGTTACCATTATTATCTAAATAGATCCTATTTAATCAAAAACAATGTTTTGTTGATTTTGTTTGAATAAAATTTAATAATTTATATATAATGTCAGAGATTAGATAATACCAAAAAAATTTACTTTATTTAACTTTAATTTCCAAAGCACAAATTTAATAACGACTTTATCTCGAAAATAAATAAAAATATCAATTAGAAAGTATCAATTTGAAAACGTATATTTTAATATAGATAATTAAAAATAAATTAGTTCAACCATGTTTTATTAGCAAACATTTTCAAATTTAATAAGAAAATGTTTGCCAAAAATCTCATTCATATCCTATTTAAATTTAATCAAATCTACATGAATTTAATCTAAAATATAACAAATATTAGCGTCTACAACATAAGATTTTCCCACCATACATTAACTGATGGTATTTATCCTTTTTGGTATTTAATTGAATTAAAATTCAACCGATGTTGAGATTATTTTAAATGGATTTAAATCATAATTAAAATGTGAAGCTCATAAGATATTAATGAAAAGAATCATGTTTTTCCTAATATATTATAAGGGTTGGTATTACTTAAAATTTTTTTAAAAATAATTTCTCCTCCTAATGCCATTCACTGTTTCTACAATCTTAACATAAATCCTTACTTGAGTTTCTGACAAAAATCCTCACCAAATATACTCAAATTCTTACTCACTCACATATGTTCCTATGTGTATGTATGTGATTTTATTATTATATATTTTTCTCACACTCTCAATTCTCATTGAGAAAAAAAAAAACAAAAGAAAAAAACTGAAAAAAAATGAAATAAAATAAAATAAAATTATATGAAAAGAAGGGCAATAATAAAATTTGAGCAAATAATGTTAAAACAGGAACTGAATAATAAAAATTTATTATTTTTCACCAAGGAAAGAAATGTTTTTAACCTTAATCACATTTAAAGACTCCAGGATTCGTAACGCTGTGTCATTCGGTTGATATCCTTACAGCATTATTTTTTTAGATATATTGAGGCATATACGTTTTTACTTATATTTATGAGGATATCTATACGTATATGAGCGTGCATATGTAGATATGTGTAAGTAGTTCTTGTATAAATGATGACTTTCATCGAAATATGTTAGCATTTAGAAAACATTCACCAAGAATCGAATGAAGGTAGAGTTGATGGTGTTTGGTGTTAGATAGATGGGAGTTAAGATCCCCAATTTTGCACGCACAGACATCATAAAGGAGCATATGGAAGGAAGTAAATGAAAAAATAAACACGAACACGAAACGAAGGAGCAAAGTGAACAAAGTCATTACTTAGGCATATTGAATTTTCCCCTGGGACAAAAATTTTATGATTTTCTGACTGTCACTAGGAACGTTCACACCTACACTTTTCTTTTTCTATATTTCTTCTTTACGTTGTTGTCTTTATCATCTTTAAATTTCTACAACAGAAATTTTTTATACAACCGGCAATTTAATTTTGAAATTTACAACATTTTTCGTCAATAAATTGGAAAAATTCTTATATTATCCAATAATGCAATTTATTGGATGACAAAAAAAATATTTTCTTTCAATAAAATTTTTATTTATTTCTTTAATTTTAAAGAATAATACAAATTTTTCAGTATGTGGATTTGTTTTAGTACAAATTAAAGGTACTACGTTGCAATACCTTTACGTAGAAAATTTAAAAATATGTGAATTAATATAAAAAATTTTACAATCAATTTTTTTCTAAAGTATGAAAATATTCAAAACTTTTCCAAATTATTAGTATAAATTAGGAATAATATGTTATATCAAATATTTAAAAGCTTATAAATTGTGAAATTAAATTTTTAATATTTGATTTTTTTAAAAGATATTTGAATTTTCATAAGGTCCAAAAAAATCTTTTGTGGAAAGGGGGGATAGGGTTTTTGTTAAAAATTCTTAATCATCATAACCAGAAACCTTTGCTTTAGCGAAATTTTTCATTTAAGAATTTACATCATTTATAAATCTTTCAAAAACAAAATGCACCATAAAAAATAGATAACATAGCTTCTTTAAAAATATGGTACATTTTCAATTCTTTCTTCAAGAATATGCGCTCTTTTTTAAATATAATAAATTAAATGTATCGCTCAGCAGTCTTGAGTTTGGATTCACTTAATTATGTAGCCCCGGAGTGGCACTAAAAATTAATATTTAATGACAATAAATAAAGAAAAATTAAATGATAATTTAAACTCCATTAAAAAGAGAAAAATAACAGGTACAATTACAAAAAGCCTTTTAAATATTAAAAAAAAAAAATTTTTTTTGTTCAGTCTTTTGTTATGTAAGAACTATTTTAGCATCTTCTGTAAATAGATGAATAGAGCATGAAGATGTGAAGAGACTTAATGAAATTCCTCATAGATGGCGCAATTCAAAGTAAAGCTCATTGGTGATACAGTGTGCAAAAATGACGTTAAAATGGTTTTGTTTCATCTATAAGGTGTAAGGGGAAAGTTCTGTCGTTTTTTTCTTAAGAAAACAAAGTTGTTTTCTTTGTACTATTTATTTAAAATTTAAATAAAATTATAATTTTCTCCGTTAGTAAAAACTGTTTGGTAGCGTTCTTGCAACTAACCCAATCCCCTCTAAACGAAGTATTCGTTTTTGGACAACCTCAAAATTTGAGTACTCTTTTTCATCGAGAAAGTTTTTTGCGGCAATCTAAATAGGAGAATATGGACTATGGGGTAAAATTTCCCAACCAAACTTTGCAATTTTTTGTGTGGATTTCCTTGCCACATGCGGTCTAACGTTGTTATGATGAAACCTTAGTACCCTTTCTGTTGGCTAAAGATGGACGTTTACGTTGAATTTCTCTCTTCAAAACATAAAGTTGCGTACAGTAACGATCAGTATAAATAGCTTCGTTTTTTTTTCCAGCAACGCACACCCTTGCTGCCCCACCAACAACAGAGCATAGACTTTTTTTTTTATGCACACCTGCTTTTGCTGTAGTCGGCGGAGTTTCCCCATTGTAAACATAGTATCATTTTTTTACTACGGTTTTGTAAACATTTTGCCCATTAAATTTTTTTCGTTTAATTCATGTGGCACCCAAACAGAAAGTTTTGACACAAAACCAAGCCTTTTAATGTGATCCAAAGCAGTTGTCTGATGAATTCCAATCTTGAGAACTACATTTATGGAAGTTAATATGGAATTTCGAGTTCATCTTTCAAACAAAGGTCGCCTGAACGAAATTATGTAAACCATATTTGGCATGTCCGAGCTGTAACTGCAGTCTTTTCAAACACTTACACATGGTTTTTGCTGCCAGCACAGCATTATTTTTTTTTTTTTTTTTGGAGCTCATACTATGTCTTAAGTAGAATTTTTCTTCACTTATGTTAATGGTTGTGTAGGTTTAAGGAAACAACCATATACTAATCTACCTATTCAAACCAAGATCAGTCCGGTCTGAGTTCTTACTAAGGACCGACAACACATTGAAGTGTACGTATTCGCCAACAAACGACAGAACTTTCCCTTACACCTAATAATAAAAGATTATTATTTAAGATTCCAGAAATAAATTACCAATACAATCGTTAAAAGGTTTTACAATCATAAGCAAAATGCGCTTAATATTGTTCAAAATAAATAAGAAATGCTCTAACATTTTAAAAAGTTCTTAAACAAATAGGAAAATGTTCAATACAATTTCCTGTAGATTATTGTGATAAGTTTGTGTTTGGAAAAGTTTCTTATGCATAGCCATTCAATTTAATTTGTTATTTCTGATTACGAGATTATCTAAAATCATATCTGTATTTTGCCAGAATAGAGGGGGAATTATAATCGTATTTCTTGGATAATTATTTGCATGAATGGATATAATGCAGTGGGTCCATCTATCCAAGAGATGAGTTGAAAGTTTTCATTAATCGAAACTGTTGTTATCATATTTTCAATACCCGTTCAATCCTTGTGCACACATAGCCATTAGACAATATCAGATATTTAAATAATAAAAGTGAAGAAGAACGTGCCAAATGATATTGGCTCCGAAATGAGTATCACAGCACTTAGCAAATAATCGATTCTATCATTCGCTATCATATTAAAATCCACCTTCATACTCGTATTATCAGTTTTCATCATCATCAGATGCGGATAATGTTCAGCTTGAATGTGTCAGCTAAAAGTACTTCAACGAGTTTACAAATAAGTGCACAATCAAAACACTGATGATATCGTCATCAACACTTGCTAAATTCGATGAAATTAGCAAAGAGTTTCGTTTCTGTTTTCTAAAGTTTTAAATAAGTTTTTTTTTATTCCCTTCGAAAATGCTTCAATCGCCCCAGAAAACCACTCATCCCACAAAACCATCTTAACCCCATTTCACAACCAAACATTCTGTTTCCTTCCATTTAGGATTTCAGTTTCTAATCATTAAAATTCATCGCTAAATAGCATGGATTAAATGATTTTTCTAGCTTAATCATTATAATTTTTAATTCAATTTTCTTAATGGTGTCAATCTAGAAATTGAATGGTACTTTTTTTTTTATCTCGAAGAGGATACTTTAAACTTTTACTCTTATTAAACATGAAAACTTGTTACCAATATAATTTTATTTTAGTTGTTGAACCATATAAGCTTAAGTAATGGAATGTAATCTCTTGTAAGAGATGTAATATGGTTAAGTGATACAAGAAAAGATCAGCTCTTGTACTTTTGAAATTTCCATACTAAAAATGTATATCTGATTTTGCAGATATAATTTACTTCTGAAAAAAATAACGGCTACTGTTAAGGCCATTGAGGTATTTCTTAGGGCAACGCTTTGTATTTTCTTAGTATTTCAACCCAGCTAATGCGTTGCCCTAAAACCTTATTGATAATAATGGACATTATCGTTGTAATTTTTTTTTTAAATTTGTAGTTTTTTCCGTTTCTATTTTCGTAGGAAACTTTTAAAAGAACGATATTAATGGTACAATTTCGTTACAATGTGCAAAAAGTATCCGGAATTTTGTGTTTTTTCCAAAAATTATTTATTTACAATATTTATGAATGTCTATTTTGTCTCGTTCAAAGTAATCCCCACCTGATATTATACACTTGTGCCAACGTTTTCTCCAATCCTCGAAGCACTTCAAAAAATCATTTTTTGAGATCTTGTTCAGCTCCTCCTTCGATGCCGTCTTTATCTTCTCAATCGCAGCGTAGCGTTATCCTTTCATGGGGCTATTCAGTTTCTGGAATAAGAAAAAGTCACAGGGGGCCAGATCTGGGGAATACGGTGGCTGCGGCATTATTAATGTGTTGTTTTTGGCCAAAAATTCGCGCACAAGCAACGATGCGTGAGCAGGGGCGTTATCATGGTGCAAACACCAATTTTTGTTCTTCCACAAATCCGGGCGTTTCTGGAGGATTTCTTCACGCAACTTACGCATAACTTTCAGGTAATATTTCTTATTGACCGTTCTACCCTGTGGCAAGAACTCATGATGCATCACGCCCCTGCAATCGAAGAAAACTGTAAGCAAAACCTTAACATTCGACCGAACTTGGCGCGCTTTTTTCGGTCTTGGCTCGTGCGGCAGCTTCGATTGCGATGATTGAGCTTTGGTTTCTACGTCATAGCCATAAATCTATGATTCGTCACCAGTTATGATCCTCTAGAGCAAATTTGAATCGTCGCGGACAGACGATTTCATAACCATAAATCCATGATTCGTCACCAGTTATGATCCTTAGCAATGTTAATGCGATGCTGTTTTTGGTCGAAATCGAGCAATTTTGGCACGAATTTCGCGGCGACCTGTCTCACGCCAATTCATTGTTAAAAATCGAATGGCACGAGTCAATCGATATGTTTAAGTCCTCAGAAACTTCTCTAACGGTGATTCGACGATTGGCCAATACTATTTTCTTCACTTCATCAATGTTTTCGTCTGTTGTTGACGTGCTCGGGCGTCTGGCATGCTTTTTTTCGTTGACATCTTCTCGGCCCTCTGAGAACATTTTGTACCACCGATAAATGTTTCTTCAGTCCAAGGTAGTTTCACCATATGCAACAGTCAACATTCAGAAGGCGCCCGCGTAATTAATTTTGTTTTTCACACAAACAGATTCTTTGATCCATTTTTTGGAATGGGCAAAACTCGAAGACGCTGTCAAATTTTAACTTAACATTCAAAATGGCCGAACTTGTCGGCATAAGTGAGAGACATGAGTACCAACATAACGTCATAAAAAATCGAAAATCAAATATACGTAACTTGCGGAAATTCAAAATTCGTGATACTTTTTGAACACACTTCGTATATCAGGTTTTTTCAAACCACCTGGCAAGTGCCAAAGTCTGTTAATGATATTTGGTAAGTAAAGCTACCATTTATTCATTAATAAACTCATACTTAATATTCAAATATATCGTAATATAGCGTGATCTCTAGAGCAAAAAGAATTCTGACCTGGCTGATTTCTTAACATTTTGGACAATTTCGACCGTGTAAGACATGTTGGATTGCTTTGAAAGTTGCAGCTGGTCCTACATTTCCGGCGGCGTACCTTAGGGAAGTTTGCTAAGTTCAATTCTTTACTATATTTACTCCCATGATATTCTTTGTCGCAGTGATATCCTTACCGCAACATATGCTGATGATACAGCAGGAATATTCCTCAATAAACGAGCGTGCGTTACCATGGACTCATATTCGACAAACGGTTACCCTCACACAAAAACTAAAAGAAGTGAACTTAACGGACAATAAAAGTAATAACCACAACTTCAAGACAGTAGGTGAAAACTATCAATAAAAAGCAAACTATTACTATAAACATAATACGGACTAAGCAATTCAATTCCCTTCCAATCCAAATCCTACAATCTCGAATTCTTCGAAAAATTGTCACTGTTCCTTTTATATACAATGCAGTGTTATCCATCGTAACCTAAACGTTCCATTTTTTGGTGAAATTGTGCATTTCTCTTTATAAAAAATTCCATTCACGACTATCCTACCATCCTTATCCTTTAGCAAAAAAACTCCCAAAATTCCATTATACATCAATCGACGTTTGAAACGGGAATGGCATCGCGATTTTTGAACTTAGAAAATAAATTATCTCGTTTTTGGGGAGACATCGATGGGTGTTTTCCCCTACATGTCTTCATGTCCTTTTATCTTCCCTTAAAAAAATCTGCTTATTACACATAATATGTTGTTGTAGATAACATTTAAATTTAAAAAAAATAATTAATATGTCATCAACACGCAAAGTGTAAAATTTTTAGTGGTGAGGCTAATTTTTGATTTACTGGTTTTATATGTTTTGTATGGCAATGAAGTACCACATCTGGCCGTAAGGAAAGCTTGTCTATTGTTAGCGGGCTAGGTAAGTTATTTTAATTAAATTTTGTGGAGTGTGTCAGTTTCTTTAATTATTTTTAAATATTGCAGGATTTAGGAATTTATTGATTTAATTCTTAAGTGCAATTGTTGCTTTAAAATATGATAGAAAGCCTCAATAAATATTGTTTTATTTAAAACAATATTTATTGTTTTAAATAAAACAATATTTATTGAGGCTTCCTATCATATTTTAAAGCAACAACTGCACTTAAGAATTAAATCAAAATTAAACGAGCTTCGAAGCAACTAGCTTCCAAGATCGTTTAATTTGATATCTTTAGATTATTTCTTGTGGAGATATATTAAATTGTTGGTGTATGCTCACAAATTGAAATCAATTGATATGTTGTAAGCCGTTTTAGCACGGATAGATCTGGAGTTACTCGAAAATGCCGTTTAAAACTGCAACAATTTGATGCGTCTTATCGAAAACAATTGAAATGACCATAGTTCCGCAACGATTTTTAATTACTCATCCTAATCATAAACGACTCGACAGGTGGGAATCCAGTCTAGGCATACTAAATCAATAATGGCAGATATCCCGACTTTTTGCCAGCTTTTTCTAGTTAAACACTCCCAGCCGGATTTTCGTTAAAGGGCCTACCCCATCTTAAATAGAGCCACTGTACTCTTTCCGTCCACCACAGCTTATTGAGCTTAATTTTATCCACAACCGGGCGGTCGCTATGAAATGCTCTAAGACCTCGCCGAGAAGTAGGCTCCGGAATCAATCATCCTCAAGTAGGGGCCAAAAATTCCTCGAAGGAAGGATCCTCGTCTCGAATGCAATTTAAGACTTCGCAATGGTTTTTTCTAAGAACCTAAGTTTCCGAAGAATGTATTCCCTAGTTTTCGGGCGAAATAATATAGACTGTCTGAAATAGGCTTTTTTGACTACCAGCAGCCATGCGTGGACTTTTTCTCCGATGTTGTGGAAAAAGTGTTTTCCAAAAAATCAAAAAGAGTTTTACCAGAAATCATTTCTTTGTCCATATTAAATTGCTAGAAGCAAGAAACTTTCCAATAAAAAAAAGGATATTTGCCAAAATTAAAATACTTTTTTTTCAGAAGCAAATGTTTGATACAAGAAATAGTCCTTCGTGATTTGCCTTCATATTGACCTACAAAAAAAATTCTAGTTTCTATAAAACCTATACAAAATTCTAATTTTTAATAAAACTCCATTGTTTTTTTTCTAAAATATACGATACAGAATTTAAAATTCGATTGAGATCGATTTTTATCTGTACTGCTAGGAGATAAATTGAAATAATTGCTTTCATTTTGAAATTTTACAATTTTTCTACTATATATTTTCATTATTATTACTATTATTTCTTTATTTTTTCTTTTAAATATAATGATTACGATTTAACGAGAATATTTTAACATTTAACAGTGCAAATAATGTCAGAGTTGAAGTCTCCTCTGATCGGCGCTCACAAGTACTGTACTCATCTTCAAGGAAAAGCAGAAGAATTAAGACGATTACTTCGTGACTATAGTTTGTCTGTTGGAAAGATGCCTGCTTTATGAATACTTTCGTTAGATTGTCATCTCGTTTTTCGAACGAATCCAAAGTGCTTCCATTAAGACGTATATCACGAAATGAATCCATAACGATGATAAAAAAAGATGAGATAATTCCAAGGACTGATTGTCCCGTAAAATGTGGTGTGGCATTCGTAGGAGTATGATTACCATTCGGTACCCTGTAATGATGGGGCGTGCAAAAGGGAATAAACATTTTTTTACCACTTAGTGTATAGGGTAATAACTAAGAAACGAATGGATGACAACTTTAGTGGGAAGAAAAAACCTAATAAAACCGTTTTGGAGCATAAGAATGAAATGTTCAATTGTAAAAAAATTCAAAAGAAAGTTAAGGAGCATAAGAATGAAAAGTAAAGCAACTGGAAACGAAATGCATTTGCATGGAAAAGTGTTTTTTAATGATTCGAGAAAGGCCGTAAAACTTGAAAAAGACGACTTCTTCGCAAAGATAAAGCAAGACCATAAACGGACTTGTCGCTAAAATGCATCCAAACTGTAACTACGACCATCTACAAAATATATTCCTTCATATAACCCGAAAAGAAATATCGAAGTGATATTGGACGAAAGGTTACTTAAAGGGTGTGTAGGTTACGGGTGTTTGCTAAATGAAATTGTTCCTGCCGACCGGTATGATTTTTCTTAGCACTCTGGCGCCATTAGGAATAGCCATCGCATCACGGCGAGAGAAAGTAAAAAACATAAATTTTCGAAAAGATGTAGAGAGTGTCAGCCATAAACAACAAGCGATTTCATTTATTTATTCGAATGCGAATGCTCGTCCATTTTACATTTTATTGCATCGACTTGAAGATTGCTCCGGACTAGGTTCTGGTCCTGTTCTCGTGACTAGAATACTATCAAAGGTATTGCCAACTGTCTCATAAACCATGAGTTGCAGAGTCTAGGGTGATTCGGTTCTTCTGACTAGGTTGTAGTAACCATCAACGCTAGCCACAGTCGAAGGTAATATTGAAAATATGTGAGGTGAAATTCACCTTATTGCGTTTCACTCTAAGAACACCACCATACCCAGTAAGATGTGTCGGACTTAAAACATTTCTCATATTTCGTACAACTTATTACCGCACGCTGTAATATTCGCTGATTCGAAAGGTGGACTCAACAAATTTCGTGGTCTGATATGAATCCCAACCGAAGTCGTTCTTAGCTCCAACAGAGTTGAACTTATACGTTGGAAATAACGATTTGTTATATGCACTGCTATGGCTCGTTAAACACAACCGAATCCTCGGCTTTTCACAACAACAAAAAATATTTTTAATGGAAAAATCACTAAAATTGCATATAAAATAAGCTTACGAGTGCACTCAACTTTTATAACTCAGGCAATAACAAAAAAATTGCAAATATTTTATAAAATTTTGCTGCGCTTTAAAAAAAAATTTATCACCATTTTTTTCAATTATTTTTTTTTATTTCTAGTTTTAAAAGTAGTAACGATTAAATTTTTACGATAAGGTATAATTCTTTAGATATGATTGCCCATATTTTTTATATAATCTGAACATTTTGTCTATTTAACATATATTATTAATACTTAAACGCCTACGAGACTCAATAAAATATAATTGATTGCAGTTTACAATTAAAATAGAAAGCTTACTTATCTAAGAAAATATTAAATAAATTTTTTATGATAACTGAACTTAGACATTAAAAAATACTATAATGAAGGCCATTAACTATAATATACAAGCTCACCTATGAAAAGAAGACAAATCACAAATTAGTCAAATAAATATAATCTTAAATTCCCAATTCTTTCTCCCAAAAATTTTAAGCTTCTGGTAGCTTTCTTATAGCAGTTCCAATTCTGATAAGTATTTTTGAAAAATATGAAGTTCTTATTAGATAAATTTTCAATGTTCATTGTCCTATTCTGAGCATTTTCATTTATTGAAATTATCCCTAAACCAAATAAACCAGTGCGTTCTTCACCATTTCAAATACTTATTGTCATCCCATCAATCCTTAAAAAAGTGTTTGAAAAACTCCTATTTTCTAAAAACGACTCTTTCTATTTCTAGATAATAAACGATATTGCCCAGGATACTCTTTATTATATTTTCATTCTTAGATATTTTCAATGCCTTTGATAATGATTTTTTCCCAAAAATTTTATTTTATTTTTATAGATCAATCCTTTTCAATTTAGTGAACAAGGAAAAAGCTTATCATCAAAAATAATAGCAAAACCTATAATTTTTTTTATAAAAAAAATGTTTGAACAAAATTTTCTTAAATTATAAGCAAAAATAAAGAATATGCTTAAAAGTTTTTCTGCTAAAACTTTAAAAAAATTATGAAACAATATTCATTTAGCCTTAGTTCATGGCGTGCTCTTTTTCTGTAACTTCAATTGTATTAAAATAAGCAAATTTACATAACATTTTAATTAACAATTTTCTGTATCATGAAATGGGAGTAAACGCCCATCGGCGTTTCTCCAACCAATCCAAATTAGATTCCTCTAGAAAATCTCTAGGCCATTGTCTGTTAAGTCTCCGATGAGTTATGCCAGGTAGGCCAGTATAGGACAATTCTCTCACAAGTGGATTATGATAATAGGATAAACGGAACTGAAAGTTTTGACAGCGGGAACGTCACAGGTCCTGAAAAAAGGGAACATTTAGATCACGATTTGTTACGTTGTTACGAACATAAAAGGGGCATCACCAATTTTACGGAGGATGTTGGATTGTAAGGCATGGTTGCGATAGGAATTGGAACGTTTCGTTGAACCCCAAAGTTCTATTTTATATGTCCAAATAGGTTTTATATTTTGTATTGTAGATTAGAAGTTTACTTTTGATTGTTAGTTTCGAGCGTTTCTCGAGTAGTCTAAGAAGTTGTAGGTAACGTCTAGTGGCTTCATGTTTTTTAGTCTAGCATGAGGGTTCCACGTTAATCTCTTGTCCAGATAAAGTCCAGAATAACGTACTTTTTCATATTGTGGAATCAGGTTGCTATTAAGATATAAAAGGGTAGGTTTTCCTTAACAAAGAGTGAAAATAATGTGAGCACTCTTCTGTTTCTCTACCCTCACTCTCCATCTCTTAAACGAGGACTAAAGGTTGTGTACATGGGATTATAAATTGTTCGAAGCTAGGTCAGGATTTGTCTGGATAGCAAAAATGGCCGTATCATCTGCATAAGTAGCAATGATAGTATTAGGATAAGCTGGGATGTCATGCGTATAAATATTATATAAGATGGGACCAAGGATACTGCCTAGTGGGACTCTGGCTAGAACAGGATATATTTTCGAGGATTCTGAGTTAATTGTAACTTAGAAATGACGTTGGGAGAGATATGAATTTATGATAAGAGAGTATGTTGAAGGAAGAAAACTCTTGAGTTTCCAGAGGCGTCCAAGATCAAAAGCTTGGGAGATAAAAAATACTCCTGGGCAATACTCTTTCCTCTCAAGAGAGGATGCAATGTGATCAAGAATGCGATGGCATTGCTGGATAGTGGAGTGTTCAGATCGGAAGCCAAATTTGTGATCAGGAATAACTGGGTAAAGTCGTCTTAATAGGAGTTTTTTTTTAAATTTACCAAGGATTTTAGAATGCTGATAGGTTTATAGGAGGAAGGAGAATTAATGGATTTATTTGGGTTATGAGTCATTTTAATGAAAGAAAATTTCCAGAGTAAGGGAAAATGTAAGTAATTAAAACTAAAGATTTTCGGGAAATTTGCTTCAGAATAGGAGCTGTTATTAGAGCTTAATAAGGAGTTTTTTTTTATTCTTCTCTATCAGGATTTTTTTTATAGGCAAGGCACAGAAAAGTAGATTTAATTTCTGAGTGTTCAAAATTTTTAGGAGGAAGACTTATAGGAACTGGGAACATTAGTTCTTTCCTAATAATAATTTGGTAACTCGATGTCCTTAGCCATATCTGAACTCAAGTCTGATTTTTTTTATAACATTTTTATTTATTTTTCCCGAAGTAGTTCTCTTGGGCAGCTTTATATAGTAGTGCTGCAGATCTTCAACTGAAGTTGAACTCAGCTCCTCGGTTACACTCCTTTGGATGTTATCGACAGTACAAGATTATGTCCTTATCTTTTTTAAATTTTGGCGAATAAATAAAGTCACACGGACTTAGATTAGGATGATTGGTTCAGCGACTAAGACTCGTTGATGGAGATGTCCGTGCAACGTGGAGTATCCAAATGTCTGCAAAGTTCGATTTGAGAAGGAGAAACATGTTTCTGAATTTCTTATGAACAGTCAAATAACTGCTTCGGTTCCAGACCCCTTTTCTGGCCTAAGAGGATTGCTTGATATTTACTGCTTTGGTGTAAGCATTGTTTGTGTATGTGTGTGTGTTAATGTATGTAGTGCAGCTTTTTTACAGCACTAGTGGATAAACCTGACATCCATCTACAGTTTTTTATAGCACGCAAAAACACTCCACACACCAAACCCAATGCTCGCACCCATGCAGCAAATTTGATGCAATACTCTGATGCATACAGCAAATTTGACAAAATTATTTTTTCAAAAATTGGACTAAAACCGACAACGGTGTGCCGTTCAATGTTGATCCACGATTTGACCTCACAACATCTCTTATTTTTTCCATATTTTTATCAGTTGTCAATGTTAAGGATCTCCACCAGTAAAGGCCATTGCTTCTTGACCCAACAAAAGTGCTTTATTCTTCCGAAAAAAGCCTATGCTCTTGGTGAGTAATATTTCCCGTCGGCTCATTGAAACTTCGTTGCTCCAAATTTCGCTGTTCCGTTTTCCGTAAATCACAACTTTACTTTTTAAGGTCTAAGGAGTCGCATAGTTACCGGAGTACTGCTTTTTTTGGAAAGGTTAACGTATAACAAGGGTAAGTACTCAGTATTGCACGATAGCTCTCAGTGATGTCAGTCTCACAACTTTTCTGCTACTCCTTGTAAATCGACTTTTAAGGTCGAATTTCTTATCACTCTGGTTTTTATATTTTCTTCTAATATGAACGTTGAGAAATTTCCATTTAATTTTGATCAACTAGAAATTTTTGCACTGCTATGGCCGCTAAACAAAATACACCGGGCACAATTGGCATTTACAGCATTACAAAATTAATCTTGAATTAAGACTAAGAGGCTGTATTGGGAGATGTTTTTATTTGTTGAAAATTCTATGTAGATATTTTTAGAAATATTCTTCATTTAAATAGAACTACAATATAACAAATGCAATTGATATTCTCCGTTAGACTTTGCAAATATTAAAATTTCATAAATGTAAGATTTTCCTTAGAGATTTTTCTTTATTCAAAACTATTTTTCTCTTAATTTTAAATACGAATATTCTATAAAGTGGGAGACGTAAAAGAGGTACTTTACAAAGCGATTCACAATTCAACTCTTGGCTTTTTATTCTCAAATACGAAAATATAGTATTTTTAAAAAAAAGATATTTCCATGTACACATAGTTTAGCCTCTTTTCTATGCATTATGAATGATATTTTTACTCTACCTTTAAATTTACATACATTCGTGCTTACATAGGATTAGTAAGTCTATACCTTTTGTATGCAAATTTTGACTACAATCGAGTGAAAATGCATTCAACGATTTAATCTCTTGAGAATATTTTGCAGAAAATTTAACATTTAAAAATGTTATCAAATATTATATTTTTGAAACTAAATATATTTACGGTTTACCTCTTTTAAATTTTGTTGAAGAATATTTTGAAGAATTCTTTTGTACAAAATCTATTTAATAGTTTGGAAATTTAATAATCATACGAATTCTTATCAATTACTACATTGAAATATTGATGAAACTATAAAAAAAATTGACGGAAAAGGTAAATGACATTCCAAGTTTATAGCACAAAAATATTTCTAGGTTCTTATTAGCTTTATTAGAACAACTCCACAAACATTCAAGAAAAATGATCTTCTAGGCTTAAAGATACGCTTGGTGTAACATATGATAGCACTTGCGAATAAGGAGTTCTTTAAAAGAAACTCATTCCTAATTCTTTTTTATTCGAGTATATTACCGAACATGGCAGATTTATGCACCAGAAATAGTACAAAAAATTACAAATTATTCTTAATAAGCAATGATTAAAAAAAAGATTTTCTTATCATTTTGGTTAAACTAATTTTCATGAAAATACAAACCTTAAAATAAGACAAGGACAATTTTTGCAGCGAAAGTTTTCTGAGTGCTTAACCAGAAAACTACAATAGTGGGAGAAGAAAAGGTCACTTTTAGCTTTAGCAGTTGGCCCTCTCCTATATACGAGTATTATTTATACCTATGATATTCCTGCCAATCACAATATGATAACACAACACCAAAATACAACATGACAAGACGACACGATTACATAACTCAACAAAATAACATGAAAACACAACACGACAACACAACACGACAACACAACACGACAACATAACGCGACAACATAATACGACAACATAACATGACAACATAGCACGACAACACAACAGGATTGCATGTTGCATGTTGCGTATTGCATGTTGCATGTTGCATGTTGCGCATAGCATGTTGCATGTTACGTGTTGCGTATTGCATGTTGTGTGTTTCCTTTTGCATGTGGCGTATTCCGTGTTGTGTGTTGCGTGTTGTATATTGCGCGTTTCATGTTGCGTGTTGCGTGTGCATGTTGTTTGTTCCGTGTTGCGTATTGCTTGTTGCATGTAGCATGTTATATGTTACATGTTGCAAGTCTCATGTTGCATATTGTGTTTTACGAGCTGCGTGTTTCATGTTGAATATTGAGTGTTGCATGTTGGATGGTGCGTGTGTCATGTTGCATGTTGCGTATTTTGTTTTGTATGTTGCGTTTTTCGTGTTGCGTATAGCTTGTTGCATGTTACATGTTACATGTTACATGTTGCAAGTCTCATGTTGCATGTTGTGTTTTACGAGCTGCGTGTTTCATGTTGCATGTTGCGTGTTGCGTGTGCATGTTGTTTGTTCCGTGTTGCGTATTGCTTGTTGCATGTAGCATGTTACATGTTACATGTTGCATGTTGTGTTTTAGGAGCTGCGTGTTTCATGTTGCATATTGAGAATTGCATGTTGGATGGTGCGTGTTTCATGTTGCATGTTGCGTCTTGCATGTTATTTGTTGCGTGTTGCGTGTTGTGTAATTTTTCTAACTCTATGAAACCTAGAATAATTCTCACAATTTAGAGAAATGTCAATGGATGTTACCTCCTATCTTATGCGTCATGTTACTATTCCTTAATTTCAAAAAATCTGCTTTTTGCTAACAAAAAAAAACTTTATCATTTATTTTATAAAGGAAGAGAACGTATTTTTCATTGTAATAAAGGAAATTTTGTTCGATTTTACTATCGAATTTGTAAATTATTAATATCTAATTATGCTAGTTTACAATTCCAAAAAATAGTTACAATATTAACCCTTTAAACTCAAACTCACGGAGATAAATATACCACAATATTTGTTTGAGAATTGTTTAATCGAAATAAATTCTCTTTATCAAATTGGAAAATTCGGAAAATTTCTTATTTTCAACTAAAAGACTTATTTTGGTAAATTTCAAAACTCAGCAAAAATATTTATTTATTTTGTAAATAACGAGGAATCGAAAGATATTACAATATGTATGTGTATTTGAAATTGTTTGTACGTTTTTAAATAAGAATCGAATTTTTTCCATAAAGAAACTAAAATAAACTTACGTACGTACTCGGCATGTTCGTATATTATAGAAAAATGCTAAAAGATCAAAATTTCAACAATGAATTTCTTATTTTGACAGAGGTTGAATAGTACTACTCGTATCTATAAATATGAACGTACAAACTCGTATCTGTAGTTGTATAATCTGGTAATCACTATTGTAGTCAACTATGAATGCATGGCGTACACATTGCATGAAAATATTCAATTTAGAATTCAGTTCGAGTAGAAAGTGGCCAAGGAATTTTTATTTAGTTGGAATCGAATGGAGATCGGACAGGACAGAAGGAAGCGTATTTCTTTTATTCAGTTGCGAACAATGCTCCGCTCTGTAGTCGGTTGTATTGCAATTTTCTATCTAGAAGACTTGAGGTCTAGAGGACTAAAGAACTGGCGAACAACATATGAGTTTGGGTAGAAGAAGAGCCTCCCCAATAAACATGTAGAAATTGACGTACAAGCTGTATATGTATACGAGTTTATGCCAGGATTCTTGAGTATTTTTTCGCTAATTAGATTTTCTTTTGAGTGTTGCTGGAGCATTGTTTGCCAGAGGTAGATGCCTATAGTGTTTTAGTGTTTGGGACTATAAAACTGAAAACGCTAGCGGAAAACAAAAACAGTTCCTGATGAAAATTTGCCCGAATTTCCTTTTCTTTTATTTGAGACGTGCAAACACGATAAACATGGAGTGAACATCGCAACATCGTGAACTTAACACAACACAAACAACAGAGGAACACAAACGAAGTAAAATGAAAGTCCTTTTTTGGTACGTGCACAAAATAGCTGGACAGATGGGCTATTATTATTATTGCTGCGGGTATTTTATGTCCTGTATAATTTCTTCTTTCCTTTCATCTTGTTTAGGCCTTTCTAAATAATCGTCATTCTCCGCTTTCCTCCCGTTTCATGTGTCCATCTATTCGACTAGTCATCCCTTGTTCATAGACGAATAGATAGGGTGGTGTTGGAGATTCATATACTACTCTCTCCAGCATATTGAAGTGGAACTCAAGTAGTTTTCATTTGTTTGTACAATTATTTTAAAACAACTTCTCTAGCAGGACTTTAAATAGCAATGTGCTGTTCTGTTTACGGAAATATGAAGCATATTAAATGGTTTGGTTATATGGACAGTCAAGTTTGTCCGGTTAGTTTAAACGATCCTCCACACTAAAAACCAGATAAGTCGAAGTAAGGGTGATTTTAATTTTATCCTTTATTCATTTGATAATATTCAAGAAAAATATAATTTTTGAAAATTTTTATAAAATCAATTTTAATTAAAAATTATGAAAATTTTGATGAAAATGAAAGAATATTAATTAAAATATTATTTAAAAGGAGTTGAAAATTAAAAACGATTTCTTATAAGTAAATTTATTAATTTTTTACGGAATTTTTTAATGATTTTCAAATTCTACCAGTCAGATTGATACGAGGATCGTTCAATAAGTCCTTAGAAAATTCAAGAAATCGCGCTTGTAGTGTCGGTAAAGATGTAAGTAGCATTATCGACAGGAAAGCTGTCAAAATTTCAGCTCGATCCATAGCGTAGGTCAATTTCTATCGTCGATTAAAGTTAACGACATTTATTTGTGCATAACAATGGAAAAAAGCGAGTTTAGGGCTGTCATCAAACATCTCCATTTAAAAGGCTTAAGCCCGAAAGAAATCAGTTCACGGCACATCTGCACCTGTGTTTGCGACGGTTTAAAATTGGGTAAATGAATTTAAACGTGGCCGTTCATCAACAAAAGATGAACATCGTTCAGGACGCCCAGTTGAGGTGTCTACTCCTGAAATCATCGACAAAATCCACGATCTGATTTTGAACGATCGGCGAATTAAAGTGCGCGAATTAGTTGAGGCTACGGGCATATCACAAGGTACAGTCGCTTCAATTTTGCATGAAAAATTGTCTGTGAAAAAAATTTCGGCAAGATGGGTGCCGCGTTTGCTCTCAGAGGAAAATAAGCGCAATCGTTTAGTAGACTCTGAGGCAATGTTGGCACTCTTTAATCGCAATCCTGCCGAATTCCTTCGTCGATATGTCACTGTGGACGAAACCTGGTTACGCTACCACACTCCAGAAACGAAGAGACAGTCATCACAGTGGATTTTCAAGGGTGAACGGGCTCCGAAGAAGGCAAAAACTGTGCCATCGGCCGGCAAGGTGATGGCCAAGGTCTTTTGGGATTCGCAGGGCATCATTTTTATCGACTACTTGGAAAAATGAAAAACAATAACAGGAGCGTAAGAAAAAAATCCTCTTGCATCAGGACAATGCGCGTGTGCACACCTGCTCTGTTTCGATGGCCAAAATTGTGGGATTGAGAATGGAATTGTTGCAGCATCCCGCTTATTCACCTGATTTGGCCCCGAGTGACTATTTTCTTTTCCCCAATCTGAAGAAATGGCTTGGCGGACGACGGTTCACTTCCAACGAGGACGTCATTGCTCAAACGGATGAGTGTTTTGCAGAACTTCAGAAATCCTATTTTTTGGACGGGATAAAAATTTTGGAAAAACGGTTGGAAAAGTGTATAGACCTAAAAGACGTTTATGTTGATAAATAAAAAATTTTTTTTTTTAAAAAACAGTTTTTTTCCATCTTTTTCTAAGGACTTATTGAACGACCCTCGTATATTAAGATAGTAATAATATTTCCACAAAAAAAATAAAAGCTTTTAGAATATCTAATTTTATTAAATGAAAAAATGATATTTCACAGGATAGTATGCTTGGTACTTTAATATATATTTACTCATTTTTATAGATTTTTCTCTGATAAAAGAATATTAATTGCCACAAATACTGATAATAACAGCTATTGACACTAGAAAGTATTCTCCGGAAATCTTTCTCTGAATTAAGGAATGTCGCAAACTTATTCTCCATTGTATATAAGCATCCTGTATAAATATATTATATAAAGAACCCCTACTTTTCAGACTATCATTTGCACTCTTTATTGAAATCATGTTTACTATATTCCCAATTTTAAAACTTAAGATTTCTCTCTTCATTTTAAGATTTCTTAATTGCAAAAAAAAACCTTTCCATACACTGTCGTAATTTCCAAACCACACAACCTTATCCAAATTGATTTTTTTGATTGTACGTTAGGTCCCTCGGATATATGACAGGAACTATCCTTGTTTATTGACCACAGTTTACCACGGTGTGGAGCCGCCATATAAAGAAATATATCACAATAAAGATCACGGATTCTTCATTGGCCTAATAACTGCAAAGTAAGTTATTTCTGATAATAAACAATAAACGTTCTTTGATCCCTACTAACTATTTGAAGGGAAATTTTTTTGTAGAAAAACGGGTTGTCACTATGCAAAGTCGTAAATTCCCTCAACATAAATCCCCAACCACGGCTTTCAATCTGGATGCGGAAGGAAAGTTTGAAAAGGGAGAATCTGCTTCTAATTATGAAATTATTAACAATAAAAAGGTTGAATTTCTTTTCTCATTGGATCCTGCAATTATACACTTTACTGAACTATAGAAGAAATAGTAAAAAGAGCAATAATGATTGTTATAAAGTAAACTAATACGAGCCTTTTGGATGTACTATGATACATATTTGTAATAATTAATATTGTAACAATTTTATAATAATTTTTTCTTATTTATTCTCTATCACTGTTAAATATTAATTAATAAAATTGTAACTAGTCAAAATAGAGCAACCGGTACTATCATAAGATAAATCAACGCCATCTTGCGGTAAAACTATATAATTCGACTATTTTTAAGGGTATCTTGATTCTTATTTTCTTTTGTAACTAAAATCATTATGTTATTTAACTTGTTTTCATAGGTAATAATTTTATCTATATTAAAGTATAATTAGAACTATTAATTTATCCATTTGTATTTAAGTCGATATGGGTTTTGAGTCAAAAATTATTTACAATTCAAATTTCTTTTCAACTATAAAGTCTAAAAGTTACATTTAAAAAAATGCATAAGCATTTTAGCCTCTGATAAATTTTTTTAAAACCTTTTTCGACGAATCATATTTTAAAAAAAAATTTTTTCTTAGATTTGTAGTAGGCTGCAAATTAATTTAATTCCTCAAATAAAGTTAGTTGATTGTATCTTCGTTGAAAAATTGAAGAGTTTTTTTTGTTCTTATTCATTTAAGAAAATATATTTTTTCAAATTAAAAAGAACCCACTCGCAATTATATTATTGTTAATAATAATCTCGTTTTTAAAAGTAAACTTTATCAAATCGGAGAAAAAAATTAAATAAGTTCCATCAGAAAAAAAAACAAACTTCTGTTCTTACTAAAAAAAACATGGTGAAAGGTAAATTTGTAAAAATGATTTGAGAAAAATCAAAAATTCGATTCTACATTTTTTCATAAATTGAGTTTTTTATCCAAAACTTCAAAAGAAATTGTTTGAAAATAATTAAAAAAATGCTAATATAATTAATCTGGAAATTTTATATTATTTATTTTATTTTTTATAAATTTAATTATATCAATTTTACAAAATATAAATTTGTTAATATTCATTAAATTGCATTTAGTTTTCTACAAAACTAGCCCGTCAAAGATTAAAGGATTAATGGGAATATATTTGTAGTTAATCATTTTGTGATAACAAAAATATAAACGCCCATGTTTATATGTATGTATAAGTAAATATTCTGCATATATAATATTATTAAAATGTAACTTTCTCAATATGAAAATTCAATTTTATCGTGAACGAAATTATTCGGTGACATTTTTGGTGTTAAGGCCCCACAATCGCTGATCTAATTGCGGTAAAGTTTCCAGTTAAATGTGCCATTTACTCATGTAGGCCCATGTATTCATCCAGTTAACTATACTCCTTTCTGCTAACAATATGGATTAGTTCGAATGAGTTAATATATCTGCTTCTAGGGGTAATGTGTACAACTAGAAAATTTCAACCAATTTTAATGAAATTTTACCAAAAATGAACAAACGAAGCACGTCTAATATCATTGCTGTGCCATGTTTTTATTAGCTAGTGTTTGTGGGGTTCTCACAATTCTTCTCAAATGTATATACACACGAATATATAATGGGTATAAAAATGTATATCCTTGCAACTTTATATTTATACGCTATATAGACGACCTTGCTTATATGTACTCGTTTTAGTCATTAGTGACATTCAAATTGTACATGAGTATAACAGAGCCTACATCCTTGTGCACATACATGCAAACATATTGTACATACATGCAAGCATACATATTCATAGATTCCTATATAAAACTGTGCTTAATTGTAGACTCAATGAGAGATTTGATGAGTGAGTAATTACGGCAATAATTTATGTACCCTGTTAATGTGTGAGGAAAATTCAGTTCGTTTGTTAGAGAACTTATCACGTTTTGATTTTGTTAATTGGCTTTTGGGCGCCAGAAAACTTTGTTAGCACATTTCATTTGGTTTATATTTTCATTTTTAGTATAATGGATCTCTTTAAGTATTGTATGTTCTCTTTTAAAACGAATTATTCCTTTTTTTTATATTCCTTACAATGTATACCTTTTTTGTTATTATACGAATACGTACGAGTACTTCTTAATAAGTTTTAAGTGAGTTTAGGTTTTGCACTTGTACTAAATTAATATAAACAAATTTTTCGTTATTTTCGAGTCAATGCTTGTCTATATTTTTTTTTACATTTATTTGAGATAATCTTCAATTTAACTTAATTCAATCAAACTTTAGTTTTAAATTCTTTTAAAATTTTTTTTTTTTCAAACAGAAAAATTAATTTTAAGTATTGCAATAAAGAAAAAGATGACTTATCAGGTAATTCTTACAAAAAAAAACTATTTTGTTTATTTAGAAATCGATATCAGACTTATGGTTTCAAAAAATATTTTCTCAATTAGATTGAAAATATTTTTGAGGAAAAAAAAACAAAATTTATATTATTTTTAAAGTAGTTCTTTTATTTAAGAAAAAGTATTATGACTTTGATGGAATTTTTTGGTTTCATGTTCTGTAACTTATTCTAGAAACTCAAAAGGAGTATTTTCTTCATATATTATCTAACACTAAAACCTTTCATTACGAATCGGCATTGTCAAGTAAATAAATCTAATGAACACTCGAATATCTCTCCGATATTCGCTGGAATACTTGGTCCCATTATTTAAAATATTTATGCATTCAATATTCCAATACAACATACCTTTTATGCTACATATGCTGATGATAACAACTCCTTTCTAAATTTTCAAAATCCAAATCCAAATCCTCCAGTTTGTAAGATTATCAAAATCCAAATCTCTGTAAGATTATCGATGCTGCCTTTTATATTTCTAATAGTCTATAAAAAGTTTCAATGCCGTCTTTTTAATCAATCAAATATGATGGATATCCGCCATTTAATGTTTAGTCCTCATAATCCTTCTCGTTTCAGCGGCGAAGCTGATCACCGAATTTAGTGTGCAGCAAAACTCATTCATATTCAATTCATTCAATTTCATCCACAAACATTTCATTAACATGTGACGACATCATTCAGAATTCACTGTAATGGCCGCTTAACGATCATTTTCGAAAAAGAACGGCTAAATAATTCCACCAGCCCATAAACCGCATAAAACAGATACTTTTTAAGGCTGCGTCGGTTTTTTGTAAAATACATGAGTGGTTTCCGCACCTGAGATTCGATAATTTTGTCATTTTGCGAAATATTTTGTCATTTTTACAAGATGACATTTTCCGAAATGTCATGTTGACACAACACCCGTTATTTTTACAGAACACCCGTTTAAATAATGAGAAAAGCATCGCCTTTTTGATAACGGCTCTAAAATAAAAATTCTATTACTTTATAGTAGACAGCTTTTAAAAAAAATCATGACATATAAATTTTGACAGATATTTTGGCAGTTGAAGAAAATAACCCACAGATGGACACACTATATAAATCTGGTTTTTGCTATGTAATAGTTACGAGGGTCGTTCAATAAGTCCTTAGAAAATCTGAGAAATTGCGCTTGTAGTGTCGGTAAAGATTTTTTTTGTAAGTAGCATTATCGACAGGAAAGCTGTCAAAATTTCAGCTCAATCCATAGCGTAGGTCAATTTCGATCGTCGACTAAAGTTAATGAAATTTATTTGTGCATAACAATGGAAAAAAGCGAGTTTAGGGCTGTCATCAAAAATCTCCATTTGAAAGGCTTAAGCCCGAAAGAAATCAAAGCCGAGTTGGATGCAGTTCATGGCACATCTGCACCTGTGTTTGCGACGGTTTACAATTGGGTGAATGAATTTAAACGTGGCTGTTCATCCACAAAAGATGAACATCGTTCAGGACGCCCAGTTGAGGTGTCTACTCATGAAATCATCGACAAAATCCACGATTTGATTTTGAACGATCGGCGAATTAAAGTGCGCGAATTAGTTGAGGCCACGGGCATATCACAAGGTACAGTCGCTTCAATTTTGCATGAAAAGTTGTCTGTGAAAAAAATTTCGGCAAGATGGGTGCCGCGTTTGCTCTCAGAGGAGAATAAGCGCAATCGTGTAGTGGACTCTGAGGCTATGTTGGCACTCTTTCATCGCAATCCTGCCGAATTCCTTCGTCGATATGTCCCTATGGACGAAACCTGGATACACTACTACACTCCAGAAACGAAGAGACAGTCATCACAGTGGATTTTCAAGGGTGAACGGGCTCCGAAGAAGGCAAAAACTGTGCCATCAGCCGGCAAGGTGATGGCCACGGTCTTTTGGGATTCGCAGGGCATCATTTTTATCGACTACTTGGAAAAAGGAAAAACAATAACAAGAGCGTATTACGCGTCGTTATTGCAACGGTTGAGCGAGGAAATCAAAGAGAAACGCCCCCATCTGAAGAAGAAAAAAATCCTCTTGCATCAGGACAATGCGCGTGTGCACACCTGCGCTGTTTCCATGGCCAAAATTGTGGAATTGAGAATGGAATTGTTGCAGCATCCCGCTTATTCACCAGATTTGGCCCCGAGTGACTATTTTCTTTTCCCCAATCTGAAGAAATGGCTTGGCGGACGACGGTTCACTTCCAACGAGGACGTCATTGCTCAAACGGATGAGTATTTTGCAGAACTTCCGAAATCCTATTTTTTGGACGGGATAAACATTTTGGAAAAACGGTTGGAAAAGTGTATAAAACTAAAAGGAGATTATGTTGAAAAATAAAAAATTTTTTTTTTTTAAAAACAGTTTTTTTCCATCTTTTTCTAAGGACTTATTGAACGACCCTCGTATTAAGATCTCTAAAATTTATTCATATCAGTTATAAACTGTTAAATGTTATACAATCAGCTTCAAAAGATTTACGAAAAATGAAAAAATGCAACTAATTTTTTTTAAATGAATAAATCACAAATCCAAAATTTTATGCTTTTATCAAAAAACTGCTCACGCCTGAACAAATGCTCACAACACAGTATAAAATTGCAATTTCATTAAATTGAATATTCAAAAATTCCAAAAAAAACATCTTGCACTTTTTTTATGTAATTGTTTTCCTTTCTGTAAATTTTCCGGAACATATACCCAACTTTGTTAATTCCTTTGAAGATTATATCATTAAATTATCAAATAATTGCAGTTGTAGATAATTGATTTATTGATTAATGAAATAATATGATTAGCAAAATGCAAAATATATAATTTTTTTAGATTACTTAATTAAAATTTTCATTATAGAAAAATAACTGCAAACATAGTGGCATTATCATATATGTTCGAGGTATTGTATTTTCCAAATTGAGGAGAGTAGATCACAAAATTTCAAATTTATCTTCAAATCATGTCGAAGCCGAAACTTAATTTTCCACCAATTAAGCTCTGATGATGTACACGTACAATCATATACAGATTATTATTGCAAATCGATAAATTTCTATACATTTTGTAGATTCAGTTATGCAGTTGTTATCACTAATAGTTGATGGTCGACTGCATAGTTTTAATTCATTCTAGAAATCAAATTAACTGAAATTCAGAATACACCCGATTTTGCTAATAATTTTTCATTACTCTTGTCCAAAGTGACTATTTATGATAATGAAAAAACTCATTCATTTTCATTTTAGCACATATTGACAACTGAAATTACTAAATCAGGATAACTATGATATTTTTAATAGAGAAAATTAAAGTAAACTTTTCCAAATATTTTTTTTTTTTTATAGAAATTTTTACAATTGTGAATATAATTTATTTTATAAAGAAAATTGTTTTGTTCAGATCAGAATTTGATTGTTATTTATGTCCAATGTATACGGAATGTTCCATATTTAAATATTCGCATGTGGATAGGATGGAGATCGAACTGAATATGAAGTTTTGCTGAATAAAAACGGTGTCATGTTTTTTTAATGAAATTTCGTTAAATAAAAAATATTTTAGTTTTTTTAATGAAATTTCGTTAAATAAAAAATATTTTAGCAATTGAATGGTTTTTTATCTGACGTTGATTTAAGTTTGGCATAAAATTTAATCTATAAATAAGAATTCCATTTTCATTGCGCCTAATGATTATGCAAATTGTCAGAATAGAATTATTTTAGGCGATAAACATATCGGGTGACGGAATATCTGATTGGGTTAGCTGTCAAACAAGCTGTCATCTGTGCAAAGTTAATTATTGACGTTTACACGTTATCGTTTGCCATTTCATGAGCAACGAACTCAAATTATACAAATTTATTCGAATAAAAGGCATCAATTTGTGAGACACATTAAAGCTGTTTTATAGTAAAATTGTTTTCAATGATGAAGCACATTTTTGGCTCAATGGTTTGGTTAATGAGCCTAAAGCTAAGATTACACCATTTGAGAAATGCTCGAAATTTACATAAAAGTCGTTCATTTTTTCGTCCCGAGGTTGGAATACATGCTCGAACATGTAGAACGAACACGTTCCCCCAGATCGAGTTGGTGCGAGACGAGCAAAATATGGAGATTTACTCGAAGCTCGAGCACGAAGCTTGAACCAAAATGTTTGTTCGAGCTGCGTGTTCGACCAACATTGCAGTCTTGACATTTCGCAGTGTGATTTATGCGAAGAACGTTAATGCATTAAAATTTAAAAAATACAAAATAATATCTCAAAAAGTGTTGTTTGATGATAGCAGTGATGCGGAATTACCTGTCGAAAATGTTGAGTACGGGTTCGTTGAACCAAACGCCGTTAAAACCATTTACGAAGGCATCTGCCAGCTGCAGAAAAAAAGGAAGCTGTGATCGTGATCCCATTTGTATAGAATGCGCATTGGCGTATCTTGTTTGGCGATTCACGGCTGGATCATTTCAAAAACGTGATCGAAATAATTCTTGCCAAGACAGTGAAAATTCCTGTACAATTTCTGCTTGAAGTGAACACCATCACGAAGTTTCGCTGCAGCTATTCGTTGACATCGCTTTCGCTGCTGCATTATTTTAAATTATCCTATTTTATATTTTTTAATATATTTATTATTTTCTTTTATGTTGTTGAAATATTTTTTTACCGTTTCTTTTTTATCGTCAAATATTCTGCACTTCAAAACGTAAAAAGCCCTGAATTGAAAATTATTAAATCGAAACAAATGGCAAATATCAATTAAATGAAGAAATAAATCGTAGCGCGAAAAAATTCTGACTTGACGAACGTTGACTGACTTCACGTGTGAACACTTCTCGGAAATTATTCGATGTTCGATCACGTCATCGAGACTAAGTCATTTCCTCCCCGAAGACTTGAACTAAAAAGCTCGAGCTGAGACAATTATTTGTCAATTGCTCGAATAGTGTAATCGGTGTTAAAATATTGGTTCAATTATACAAACTTGAGACGAACTTTTTGCTCGAACAGTTCGACTACTTCTTAAATGGTGTAATCTTAGCTTAAAGCTTCGATTACACAGCCCGTTTTTTTTCCAGCAAATGCTACGTTATCATATCATTCACTGATCGTGTAATTGTACAGAGTTTGCTTGTAGACGAGCAATTTTTGCTTATAGACAAGCATTTTACGCCTATGTCAAGCATGGAGAAGGCAAAATTGTGTGAACCTATACATAATTTAATCGTGTATGCTCGTACATACGATATATTACATATGACGTCGTTTATTGTAACTAGTTGCGAACTCATTATTTGCGCGTCATTTATTTTGACATTTGACAGTTTCTATATTGAAACTGTCCCTACATACTCATCCGTTCGTATTTATTTTATGTACGATATTTTTTTTTGTAATTTACGACATCATTTTTAATTTTTTATAATTTAAAGCTATTTTGATTTATGCAAAGTGAAGGTTATCTGTTGTAAGCTTTAGAAAAGTGACAAAAACCTGTCACTTACTAAAATAAATAAACGAATATAAGTAAAATTACTTACTAAAATAAATAAACGAATGTGAAAAAGTTCCAACCAGAGAAATGCAACGACTAACTAGAGAATTTACCAATAAAAAATGCATAAGCCCTTTGCACGATCAAAAACACTTTCAACATGCTGAAATTCATTTTTACTCTTGTATTGTAAATTGCTGCTGCATCACAACTAATTATTCTTGCAGCTGTTCATTCAAGCGATAACATCATATTTAGACTGCTCTTCCAATGGTCAAATATTGTTTGCCGCGAACAGAATTGCATGCACGAGCATAATTCGTACATGGACGCGAATATACTACAATGTTAGACGAGCGAAAATGGGAAAATTTCTCCTTTAAATTGTGTATTGCACGAACAATGCAATCTAAGCTTAATAATTACTTTTTAAGTGAGATAAATTCACAAGAGATATTGGAGATACCATACTATCCCAAAAAAATGCATGCTTTGCTGTGGATTCAGTAACGGCGGCATTGTCAGTCCCTATTTATTCAGAGATGGGGCCGGAGCTCACGTTATTGCTAATTGACAACGTAAACAGGTCAAGTTTAATAATTATATCTTAAAAATATAGAAAACATAGACTTGAAAGACATCTGGTGCCGATAGGATAATGCTACTACCTCCACAGATTTTAAAAATTCATCAAAAATTCATCCAAAAAATATTGGACCAATCAGACAAGCTTCGTCATTACTAAAAAATAACGGAAAAAGATTATCTTTTGAATAAAAATGTCCGAAAATAAATTTTTTGCTGGCGCTATTACGAAACCTCTAAAAAAATATCCGATATAAAAGACGCTGGCTATATTTGAAAATATTAAATCATCATCCGAAAGGATAGAGGTTACTCTAAATGGTATTGACACTAGTAAAATTAGATAACAGATTGCATATCTACCAAAAGTATTTTCAGATTAATTTTAAAGTTGTAAAAATATTTTTGAATTTTTAAAATATTTTTTCAGACTGTTTAAATAGGATTGATTGGGAGAAAGGAAATTTATGGTAATATTTATTTTTAATAAATTAGGCTCATAAAATATTTAGAAATTAATTTTTTATCATTTCCTTAGGCTATCACGGATTTATTTTCGTTTTCGATAAATTAAACTTGTTTTGCTATAATTGCTAATCAATTTTTTTTTTTGTTAAATTAAAATAAGAATAATTGCTATTTTGATTATTCATGTGAAAATAATTTCCCAAAAGTAATCTGATATTAATCTTGAAATGTTACGAAATCGTTTCATTTTACAATTTTAATAATATTTATATGCCTTAGGGTAAAATAAACATGTATCTTCATGTGCATATTTTATATGCCCATTAAAAGATAATATAAGAAATATTTTCTTTGAAATCGGGGAAAAGAATACTTTTGGAGAAATCGACAAAAAGTCGACGACAATGTAAAATTGATGATCCGAATGAGTGGGATGAGATTTTAATAGTACAAATCGCAAACAAAATCTGTAATATCGCAAATTTATTGAACCAATTTCAATGATTTACTTGTAAATGCATATGTTCTGATTTCTTAGATTCAATATCAGAACTTACTCTGCAGTCTCTTTTGATTCCTCGTTAGTGTTCGGATATTTACAAGTATTGTGTATCAGGTTTTATAAAGATTAAACTGAAAATAGGTTTCCAAATACTATATTTACTATAAGAATAATACATTATCCGAAATGCTTTTTCAAAAAATGCATCAGAATTGGCAAAGAATACTTTTTCGAGTCCAGGTTGTGCTTGGTGCAATGTAAAATCAAAAACGTATTAGACAATGAGTTTTGTTCGAAAGACCAATTCGACTAGCCAAAATAATAAAATTCTTGGTTATGTAAAAATTTTCTTTTTTTAGGAAAAAGAACAAAAATATTATAATAAAAAACCAAAACAAGTTAATTTTGCTAAGATGTCATTTGTGTACATAAATAGTAATCGTAATAAAAGTATTCTGATATTCGTTATTCAATTTATGCCGTTCCGTTGAAAAGAGTCAATTTCAAATAAGTTTACAAACTCCAATGCAGCAGTTTTTTGCTTTGGAAAAGGGGATACATCGTCCTTCGATTGCGATACTTCAAAAACATTCAACACTCTTGTATGCAGGATGAAAGGAGCACATTTATTAAAACAACAGATGTTACCGATAGATGACTCTGTATCTTCTCTGCACCTTTTCGAAACTTACAGCATCCCAGGCTTTGTTCTACAATCCAGATCGCACTTTTACCGCCATAGCGGACAGTATATGTTTACGTGTTTGCATGCTACATAGTCTAATAGTTTCTAAACGAGAATAATTCAAAAAAAAAACCAAAATGACAGAAGGAGGAGTTGCCTCTAAAAGCGCTATAGTTGCTCAAAAAAGGATACCAAAGTCTCCATGTTGAACTAACCAACAACCGCCTACAATATTTGCTTTCTCTGCATGGCATGATTGTACTCGTACACATTGAAAGAGTTTACGCTTTGTTGTTGATGCTGATGCTGCCGATAATATTGTAGGAATTTCGGATTTGATACTCTGAACAGAGGAAGTATGACATAAATTTCGTATTTTCCACGAGCACATATAAGGATTATTAAGGATTTCGACTAAGAATATTATTTCCAACGAAAAACAAATTCGAGGACATGAGAAAAAAATATTTTTGTATGATGAAATAGCAGACAAAAGGGAACAAAAATTTTACGGGAAAACAAAATAATATGGCATTTGACTACCATGTCATGAGAGGCTTAGGTCTACTGTAGCTAATGGTGGAATGGGATGGATTGTTGGAAAAGGACTTCAATAATATTAGCAAAATAAAATAAAGAGTAGAATTACAAGAGGTATGGCTGGAAAAATACTAGCTAACGTACTAGGGAAACGGATGATTTGTAGCTAGGATGCGTAGAGGATCATAGTGTCAAAAGTACTGTACGTCTTAATATGGGGTGTTGGCATTCTGCGTGCCTGAGAACGACATATATCTTGTCAGGATGTTTCAATAATTTATGTCTGTGTGAGGCGAACGTCTTTGCTCGAAACCCAAAAACACATGTTTTTGCTATTTTAGCATCATCCAGCATGAACATAGACATGTGTTTCCACCATCGCTACCATCTCCACAATCTATCCCATCGCTATCCGACCAGCAATAGTTAGTATCAGTGTCGAACTTCTTACTTCGCTATAATGGTAGCTTCCGTCCACACTATCCTTTCGACATGTCTTAATGTTTTAGCATCACTAATCTTCCAATCGTCTTGCTAAAATTCTTGCCATAACTCTACATACTCAAACATATTTTTCGAACAACTTTTGCCTACTAATGTTCTGCTTAATTGAAAGTTTTCGTTTGACTTATGTGCCGTTATTGGTAAATTTCTTATAAAAATAAAATCAGCAAACTTCACTGCATCATTTATCTTATCTCCTTCTACAGTTTGGATCCAGTTTCCGTCAACATCTTTATTCTACACTACAATTTTCACGTAGAACTTTAGAAATCCTATAATGATCCAAGCGAATAGAGTAACGTGGTGTATGGTGAGAAGATTTACCACATTATCACAGAATACAATTTCCAATATTATGGATGATGGTTACAACCACATATGCAGATACATACATAAATATGACTATCTGGGCTAACCAATAGCACAATGTTCCAGATGCAATAGGAAAACAAATCACAATTATATGCAGAGTGAGAAAAAGTTTGGACTAACATTTGTGACTTTCGACTTTAACAATTGCCAATTGGACGCTCGATTATAGAAACGTTTTCATTTCGTTAAAATCTGCCAATAAGGAAAAAGTTATTCGATGCACCGGAAGCACAACTTTCGAATTGTTTTCATTAATTGATCTATCAAACCATCGATCACCAAAATTAATAAACTTTTATTTACATCGATGTCACATACATTCACAGCCATATGATACCAGTATAGAAAATAACAACAATAAAGCTGCAATTGCAATAATGTTTAAGCAAAAATTTTTTGAAGTAAAGCTTTTTAGTCAAACATTTTCATTAAACATTTTCGGAAAGTATTGCCGGTAAAAATTTTCAGAAAGAAACACTTTCAGTAAAAATTTTCAGTAAAAAAATGTTCAGTAAATAACAATTTAAAAAGAATGTTCAGTAAAAATTTTCAGTAAAAATTTATTTGTAAAAATTAATTAGTAAAAATTATCAGTAAAAATTTTCGGTAGAAAGCATGTTTAAGATTAAAAATTTTCAGTAACAAAAATTTTCAGTAAAAGAAATTTCAGTGACAAAAATTTTCAGTAAAAATTTTCAGTAAAAATTTTCATTAAAAATTTTCATTAAAAATTTTCAGTAAAAAAACTCAGTAAAAAAACTCAGTAAAAAAACTCAGTAAAAATTTTCAGTAAAAATTTTCAGTAAAAATTTTCAGTAAAAATTTTCAGTAAAAATTTTCAGTAAAAATTTTCAGTAAAAGTTTTCAGTAAAAATTTTCAGTAAAAATTTTCAGTAAAAATTTTCAGTAAAAATTTTCAGTAAAAATTTTCAGTAAAAATTTTCAATAAAAATTTTCAGTAAAAATTTTCAGTAAAAATTTTCAGTAAAAATTTTCAGTAAAAATTTTCAGTAAAAATTTTCAGTAAAAATTTTCAGTAAAAATTTTCAGTAAAAATTTTCAGTAAAAATTTTCAGTAAAAATTTTCAGTAAAAATTTTCAGTAAAAATTTTCAGTAAAAATTTTCAGTAAAAATTTTCAGTAAAAATTTTTAGTAAAAATTTTCAGTTCAAAATTTTCAGTAAAAATTTTCAGTAAAAATTTTCAGTAAAAATTTTCAGTAAAAATTTTCAGTTCAAAATTTTCAGTAAAAAATTTTCAGTTCAAAATTTTCAGTAAAAATTTTCAGTAAAAAATTTTCAGTTCAAAATTTTCAGTAAAAATTTTCAGTAAAAATTTTCAGTAAAAATTTTCAGTAAAAATTTTCAGTAAAAATTTTCAGTAAAAATTTTCAGTAAAAATTTTCAGTAAAAATTTTCAGTAAAAATTTTCAGTAAAAATTTTCAGTAAAAATTTTCAGTAAAAATTTTCAGTAAAAATTTTCAGTAAAAATTTTCAGTAAAAATTTTCAGTAAAAATTTTCAGTAAAAATTTTCAGTAAAAATTTTCAGCAAAAATTTTCAGTAAAAATTTTCAGTAAAAATTTTCAGTAAAAATTTTCAGTAAAAATTTTCAGTAAAAATTTTCAGTAAAAATTTTCAGTAAAAATTTTCAGTAAAAATTTTCAGTAAAAATTTTCAGTAAAAATTTTCAGTAAAAATTTTCAGTAAAAAATTTTCAGTAAAAATTTTCAGTAAAAAATTTTCAGTAAAAATTTTCAGTAAAAAATTTTCAGTAAAAATTTTCAGTAAAAAATTTTCAGTAAAAATTTTCAGTAAAAAATTTTCAGTAAAAATTTTCAGTAAAAAATTTTCAGTAAAAATTTTCAGTAAAAAATTTTCAGTAAAAATTTTCAGTAAAAAATTTTCAGTAAAAATTTTCAGTAAAAATTTTTAGTAAAAATTTTCAGTTAAAATTTTCAGTTAAAATTTTCAGTAAAAAAACTCAGTTAAAATTTATTTGTAAAAATTTTCATTAAAAATTTTCAGTAAAAAAGCAGTAAAAATTTATTTGTAAAAATTTTCATTAAAAATTTTCAGTAAAAAAACTCAGTAAAAATTTATTTGTAAAAATTTTCGGTAGAAAGCATGTTTAAGATTTAATTTCTGTAAGGATTCACATTAAATTTTTTCTATAATTTATAAAAATTAATAAACCGTAAATTTGGCATATTATATAAATCGAAATTATATCTTAATTGCCATACTTTTTTTGTCATTTATTTCTTTATCGGAAAAAAAAATTTGTATTGTAATATCATGCATACTAAGTACGCTTATGCGTCTGGACTTATTTCTTCGCACGCTTTAAGGGTCATCTTCGGCCACGATAACTGATAATGTTTTTGGGACATTGAAGAATTTCCACATCGTTTAAAATCATTCTGCTCGATAAAGCTTTAATGATAGAATCTTTAGGTTCTTATGATATATTTCGGCGTTTTCTGTTTACAATCCGGTGGTGTCGTCGTTCATATAAACGAGACAGGACCCGAGAGGCAGCTTCGTCATCAAGTCCACACATGGCATAACCTTTATTACCACATGGCCGGAGAATTCAAATACAGATGAAGAGGCTGATAACGGAACAGCAAAGCATACGTACACATCTACACTTCGTTGATGGGTAAACCATAGAACGGCAAGTACACTTGATTTAAGTGCGCATATCAATTCCATCTTCCGAGTATCGGAGAATTTTCACAAGAGCACAATGCAAACATCGAAATGGATCTAATTTTTGTCGTCGTTGTTCTACCAACATCCTCATTTTGGCCACAAGCGTGCTCACGTATGTGTATATACACGTCTACCGAAAAGCTTACATAAAATACAGTATGTACTGTCAAGCTTCATCGCCTTCGTGTCCATCGTGTATGGTTTATCAATTCCCCCACATATGAGGATGAGCCATTGGACTCACACTCCTTCTGGACTTAAATTGGTTCGGTGCGTGTCATCAGAATAGGGTAATGGGATTTTCATCTTCCCAGTCCTGATGGATTTCAATTTTCCTTTTTGTTCAATCTCCTTTTGTTGCTCTCGACTGGGCAAGCTGGTATCATTGTTTCGTTTTATTTATTCGCCTTCGTCCTGATTGAGTGGAAATTCAAAATCATACATTCTTGACTCTTGGCGAGCAGTGCAGTGAAATTGTGGAGTAGTCCTTCTCAAAGGATTAGATTGATTGGAGTTCAGCTATCAAATGATTGAACAAACTCGAATGCTACTTTGTTTGTATACGTACTTATGCCGATTCGAAGTGTAGACATTTTGTTATATTTAAACATATCGGAAGGCAGAAATATCCCGACTCTGGTGGAAACCAAACAGAGAATGTCATATTAACGGAACAGTCCAGTTTTTTATTTCATTTAGTATTTATTTGTTTGTTTATTTGCTGGAATATCTCAAATAAGCCGAGTACGGTATACTGAAAACATGCTCCTACTAAATGCACTTAAGATGAGAATAAGCTTGAACATGGAAAAGGCATTAAATTGCCAAAAGCCAAAAGGTTGAGATTTTCCTAACCACCATTGTTTTACCACCTAGCAAATACTAACTGAGGCAAAATGATTTAAATTTCAAATGACAATATTTTCAAATGCATTATTTTTATAACATGGAAAACTGATGCAATATTTTCGTTTAATAATTTCGGAGTAAGTTCATTTCATAAACTATTAATGGAGTTCCGAATTAACTACAATTTTTCATTATAAAAATAAGACAGAGACTAATGACTGACTAAATTCTGTATACAAAAAATTAATATAAGCTGTTATCGGGGGACAATTTTGTTTTTATCTACGTACCAGAAATCTGACAATCTAAATTTTAAGTTCTAAAACTGCGACACGTCCCAATTTAGCAACACTTAAATATTTTGAGTTTAAATCCAGCTAGCGACTTGCCGTGTGACTTCAGTCGTCGTCAAGTAATATGAGAACCTCATGGCACCTGTGACTTTACATTTCAATACAAATATGCTTAAAATTGTAATTGTGTATAAAAAAAACTCGAAAACACCCAGAAACTCACAATTTACAGGACCTAAATATTTAATCTGTACTATCTAGCATTTCCAGGTCCTTTATTTTGAGGTCTCGGCCTGTTTGGCTATGTTTGTTGGGCTAAAAAAATGTCCTTTTTACGGTCTGGCATAATTTAAATTTCAAGGTTTTAGTTTACAGTGGAATTTGCTTATTATTGCAGTCTGACACAGTCCAATCTTCAAGGTCTTACATATAAAAATAAAAAATTATTTGAAGTAACATTAGTACTGAAATATATAGTCTAAGCACCTGGATACTAAAAGCCATTTGGCGTCAAAGGATATCGGGATAAGGAAATTCAAGTAGAAAAGGAAAGGAAAACTTGTTTTTTAGGAATTAGCGTAGGACTATGACTCAGAATGATTCAAACCCACGACCCCTTGGATGGTAGTCCAGTAAGCTTATGACGGTGCTACCGGGCCGGCCATGGTCTCAAACAATTGCGACATTTCTTTGTACTTGTAGTTTGACATAGTTTAAATTTTGACGGCCTAATTTATAGCGACATTGGTTTGTTGTTGCTGTCTAGCATAGTTTACATTTGAAGGTCTCAGTTTATTGAAGTATTGGCTAGAACTTGCAGTCTGTCATAGCCTAAATTTTAAGGTCTCAGCTTACAGCGGCATTGGATTGATCTTGCAGTTTTATATACGCCAAACTTTAAGGTCTAAGGTTATCCCCTGGGGCCACTCTTGTGGAACGTCATGTTTGACGGCCTACTCCATCTGGAATTACCGACAAACATAACACTCGTGGCTTTCCGGACGATGTAGCGGTTATCCTTGTAGCCAAACACCTGGAGGAACTGGAAGCCACATTCTCCACCACCATCCGGAGGATTAGACAGTGGATGACATCGGCAAACCTGTTTTTGGCGGAACATAAGACCGAGGCACTCTTTGTGAGTAGCCGGAAGAAAATGGAGACCATCACCATAAAAGAGGGCGACCACGACATCCAGTCGCTACCCTACATCCGGTATCTAGGAGTGGTCTTGGATGCCAGACTTAACTCCAGCGTCAGCAGGAAGGCATCAGCAGTACAGGGCGCGCTTTCGCGGATAATGCCCAATATCGGAGGCCCCAGGCAAATCCGAAGGCGAGTACTGGCAACTGTAGTTACCTCCGTCCTGCTATACGGAGCACCAGTATGGGCGAAATCGCTAGAACTAACAACATACCGCAAGACAATGTCATCAGTCCAGCGGCTTTCAGCTATCTGAGTGGCGTCAGTATACCGAACGGTATCACACGATGCAGTCAACGTCGTGGCATCATGCCCACCCATCGACACCCTGGCAGGAGAGCGGGAACGCCACCATCGTAGGAAGAAGGAAGAGCGGCGAAAGGTCCTCTGTGAAGAGGAGAGACCCGAGAGTCTTCGCCTCTGGCAAGAGAGATGGGAAAGCTCGACGAAGGGTCGGTGGACTCATCGGCTTATCCCAGATGTCACCAAATGGGTCACTCGCCTGCACGGGGAAGTCGGGTATTACATCACTCAACTCTTGACTGGGCATGGATGCTTTCGGGCATACTTGCACAGATTTAAGAGAACTGACTCCCGAAACTGTCATCATTGCCGCGATGTGATCGCAGTTGCAGAACACGTATTCCTCCAATGCCCCTTCTACGAGGGGACACGGGCAGAACTGGAGAGAAATGTGAACCGTCCCATCATCAGTCTAGAAAACATAGTGGAGTGCATGCTGAAGAGCCAATCGGCTTGGAACAGAGTTGCAGAGTACGCGGAATCTATCATCAAGGATCTTCGCATCACGTACGAAGAAGAGGCCGCGAGGCGTCATAACATCGGGACAGCAGTAATATCAAATAAGAACGCCCCGGCGAAGTAGTATTTACGAAAAGTGCCGCCGGGGAACCATCGTTCCGGGAGGAAGGTTAGAGGTACAGATTAGGGTTTAGCGAGGTAAAAATCCCGCATAACTCGTCTGGCAGGTAGAAGGTCTTCCAGGCGACTACCTTTTGAAGGTTTCCCCCTGTACCTCATTAATCTAAACGTAAGAAAAAAAGGTCTTAGGTTATCATAGCATTAGTTTGTTCTTGCAGTCTGGCATAGCTAATATTTTAAGGTCTTAGTTTATTGCGGTATTGGCCTAAAAAAATAGGTTTTAAAATTATTTTCTCTCACAAAATTAGAGGAAAAACAATTGCTCCTTCAATTTATATATTAAACATTTCTATTATCTTCGATTTTCGATTTTTATGGCGTTATGTTGGTACTCATGTCTTTCACTTATGCCAACAAGTTCGGCCATTTGGAAAAAAACAATTGCTCCTTCAATTTATATGTTAAACATTTCTATTATCTTGTTCCATTTATTTCTCTTTACGGTTTTCATAGTATCTACTCACTTTATTCTTGCTATCTCTTTGTCAAAAGAATCTTTCTACATAATTTTTATATAGAAATTTTATACTTTTCATTAATTCTTTATATTAAATAAAAGAAGGAAAAAAAAACTACAAAATATTCATATAAAAATTATTTAATGTAGACAACACTGGTAAATATTGTATCTTCAAATATAGGCGTTCACATCAATTTAGTAAAATGCAAGGATATAAGCATTATAGAATAAGAATTTCGTTGATTTTTTATTTTGTGTCTGGAATTTTATTTATATTAATTTTTTAATGTTCATTTTACGTTTATGCATTATCTTCACATGAATTATGTAAGGCATTGAATCGAGAACGATTTAAATGAAAACTCATTTAATTGTTGGAAAATTCTACGAACATAGAAGAGAATCCTTTTTCACAAATTTAAAAAAAAAAGCCAAAAAGAGTTAAACGTAGCGGCGCGGAGAGGATGTTTTATTATATTTATCGAAATGGAAAATTATTTTAATACAAAAACGAATTTAATTCCATAATATTATCCATTCAAATTGAATTATTTCATTTTCATTTTTTTAATTAATATTTTTTTATATCCGCATAAACGGATAATTTGTTATTTAGGCGTAGGTACATAGTTGCTGCAATGCATCCATCCAAGTTTAATCTGATGAATTTTAATCATTTTAATTGTTTTCTTATATTTAAAAAAAAGTCCTTCTTTATTTAGATTATAAATTTAAAAAATTAAAAATTTGTACTACAATATTTTTAAGAATTAAAGTATTAGGAAATTATGAAATCCGTATAAGGATTTTTATAAGTTCTTAATTTAAAAGTTTTCTTTGTTTTTTTAAAAAAAAAATTCTGTAGAATATTTAAATGGAAATTACGTTTAAGAGTTAAAATATTATTATTGTCAAATAGTAAAACTGAATAATGTAAATTCTTGTGCAATCTTCTGAATACATTATTTATGGTATTAAGCTTACGGATATCATATTGCACAAAACAGAGCCAGACCATTTTCTTCTCATTTCGAATTCATTTTTGCTAATTTAGTCAAATTCATTTCTTCATTATGAAGTTAACTTATTTTATCTTGGCCAAACAACGAATGAAACTAGGACTACATAAATGTCATCAGTGTACAGAATATATGATTTATTAGTAAACTTCTATTCCTTGGAGTAATTTCATCCCTTCTTGAGCATCTCTACGTTATGGCCACCACAAAGTTTTGTTGTTAAATTTTCGAACGTGATACTCGTACATCTTAACTTGGCATAGTTTTGTATTTTCAAATTAAATATTAGATAGTCAAAACGTCTGGGAAATGTTTATCGTTTCTTTGGTAATTATAGCCAATTTTTTTGTGATTTATTACAAATATTTTTTCTAGTTAGCTCATTATTCAATAGCATTTATTTCTATATACACAAAACTGAAATGAGATAAAAAAAAAGTATTAATGAATTCTAAAAATTAGCTACAGCACATTGAATTGATATCAGAAACTTATCGAAGTGTTAATATTAAAATGTGGCTGAATATGATAAAGAAAACATTAAAGAGGATAGACTAAATAACCGCTAATGAAAATATACGATAAAAAAAAAAGTAAAATAAAATAAAAATAAGTGAATCTTGGAGTTCCTGCCGAAATATTATCAAAAAAGTCAGTTCTCCCTAGTGTCGTCCTACTTAATTAGTGATTGTTGAATAAAAAATTACAAAGGTCTTCATTAACATATTTTTAATTAACTGAAGTAAAATACCAAGAAAAATATGTACTATACCAGATCCGAAGTAGAAGAATAACTTTCGAAAAGGATCCACTTGACTTTTCAACTACTGTCTGACTGCTGGATTTCTGGAAGTAAGGAGAAAACTTTACGTTCATACCATCGAATCCAGTTCGGTTGTTGTAGCATCGTTTATTTTTTTAACTATCCTTATTAGTCCTGGCAGCCCTTATGTGTACGAGTATATACTGTTAATTTTATATTTACTTTATTTTCATCAGTCCAAAACTCACTATTCTATTCTATTAGAGGAGAGCAAATGCATTGTAATATTAGTTGAGGGTAGCGAATGACACTTCTAATAGTAAATTTGTAAGTCGAGGAAGATTGAAGAAAACGAAAATTTGCTGGGAAAATTTCATGGATCATTAATTATTTAACGAATGAACCTATATTGTTATGGTTGTTTTCTTCGAGTACAGTTTTTCCTATATTTTTAGACGGGGTCCTTTTTCTCCATCAAAAAGACGGTGGTAGGCTGTGAACTTTGGATAGAGTCTATGGAAATTTTCATGGCTAATTATTTGGAATTATGAAAGTAAATTTCTCAAATATTTATGCTAAATAAAAATATTTTAAAATGAGATTTTTCAAGTAAATTGAAGTAAAATAAAACTTACTTAAAATTTCTTAAAAATTCTAAATAAAAAATATCTATTATGCTAAATAAAAATATCTAAAATGTGTGTCAAAGCTAAAACTTTAGTTATGGAATATTTACTTTTAATTTTGAAATTGCAAAGTTTCCAAAAATTTTACAATAACTAATCCCTTGAGGAGGAATTAAAATAAACTACAATTTGAGGATAAAATTTTATATAGACAGTTATATTACAGCAAGAAGAAAATTTCATATTTTTAATGCAATTGAAATTGTTAAAGAGTATCGGGAATTTTTAATAAAAATTCAAAATATTTGTGAATAATCTACGTTTATTTTGAATCCGCTCTTCGAAACACTTTTTATAACTATTCGTTGGTATTGCCTTCAGTTCTTTCTGATAATTTTCATTTTTTGCCTTAGAAGCTATCTCTCAGAAAGTGGTTATTTCAGTTTAGGAAATAGAAAAATGGCACTAGGAGCTATATATGATGTATTTGCTCCTACTGGATTAATGGCATTCATTGAGGTTTAAGGAACGATTATTTTTGATAGTGTAAAAGTTGAGCTTTGTTCTGCCCACAGACTGGCCTTCTACGAGGTCTGTTCAGCTTTGAATTTCCGCGGGTTACGTATATTCGATTTTCGATTTTTTATGGCGTTATGTTGGTACTCATGGCTTTCACTTATGCCAACAAGTTCGGCCATTTTGAATGTTCCGTTAATTTTTGACAGCTGCTTTGCTTGCACGTTTTTTGGCTCGTATTCGATTTTTTCCTATTCCAAAAAATGGACCAAAGAATCTGTATAAAATTTTGTGTGAAAAACAAAATTAATTGCGCGGACGCATTTCGAATGTTGACTGTGGCATATGGTGACGCTATCTTGGACGGAAGCAACGTTTATCGGTGGTACAAAATGTTCTCAGAGGGCCGAGAAGATGTGCCAAAATTGCTCAATTTCGACCAAAAGCAGCATCGCATTTATATTGCTTAGGAGCTGTTGCACTGTGTCCGCGACGACCCAAATTTGTTGCAAAGGGTCATAACTGGTGACGAATCATGGGTTTATGGTTATGACGTGGAAACCAAAGCTCAATCATCCCAATGGAAGCTGCCGCACGAGCCAAGACCGAAAAAAGTGCGCCAAGTTCGGTCGAATGTGTGGGTTTTGCTTACAGTTTTCTTCAATTGCAGGGGCGTGTTACATCATGAGTTCTTGCCACAGGGTAGAACGGTCAATAAGTAATATTACCTGCAAGTTATGCGCAAGTTGCGTGAAACAATCCGCCAGAAACGCCCGGATTTGTGGAAGAACAAAAATTGGCTTTTGCACCATGATAACGCCCCTGCTCACGTATCGTTGCTTGTGCGCGAATTTTTGGCCAAAAACAAAACACTAATAATACCGCAGCCACCGTATTCCCCAGATCTGGCCCACTGTGACTTTTTCTTGTTCCCAAAACATATTCTATGACTTTTCTTGTTCCAGAAACTGAAGAGCCCTTATGAAAGGACAACGCTACACTACGATTCAAGAGATAAAGACGGCATCGAAGGAGGACCTGAACAAGATCACAAAAAATAATTTTTTGAAGTGCTCCGAGGATTGGAAAAAACGTTCGCACATGTGTATAATATTTGGTGGGGATTACTTTGAAGGGGACAAAATAGATATTCATGAATAAATAAATAATTTTTGAAAAAAAAAACACAAAATTCGCGATACTTTTTGAACAGACCTCGTACAGTAGACAAGCGTTTTGAAATACCTCATAGTGCTGAAATAATATTGTAAAAAAAAACACAATAATTAAAGAAAACATTTAACATAACTTTTTTTTTCGTACGACTTTGGCCGGTTTTTTTGTTAAATTTTGGCTCATTATAGAATCGTCAATTTAACTAGCCTTTATGTCAAACTGATAAACCCAAGTTTTGTCATGCGTTATTATGCTTAGCATGTTTTAAGCTACCTGTTTGTGATGATCTATTTTATGAGAATTCTGGACTTTCTAGCATTGTGTTTCGTGTCCAAAAAATTAATTAAATTTTTTTGTGTATGGATATATCCAGATCCTGAACTACCTTGTTTAAACTTGATTGATAATTTACTTTTACAATGGCCTTCAGTTTGTCATTGTTCCCTGGCAGTCAAAGACCTTCAACAAGGCTAATATTCAACCACTTTTTGGACATCTCTGAATACTTCTAACCACTCATATACTTGTGATTTCGATATAAATGACTCATACTTTAATGTAAGTAATCCTTAATCATAAGAAAATTTTTTTGACAGAACATAAATTGTTTGAAATTTTTTTTTCATTATAAAAATCGCTGAGCAAACTTGACATCGACTAACAAAAACCACAGCTGTACACTTAGATTAAAGAAGAACTGGATAGGCCTCTACACAAAAATTCTGTCGGATTTTTGTTGCAGTACATTCGTAGAACGCATACACATGCAATACAACAGAAATGGCGTAAATCATTGGGGGCCAAATTAAAAGTTCAGTATGCGATTAAAGCGGTTCGTTTAAAACCATTTTTCATATGTGATGTCATTTATTCGTAAAGAAGCAGATTTTTTAATATTGCGGGTCTTGTTGTTTGATGGAATTAGTTTTGTAAATATGCAATAAAATACAGTATTTTTTATTTTTTATTTATTTATTTATTATGTATTTTCATTTTATTTATTTCACTGTATATTATTTATTCTTGGGAATACCGGATGCTGCTGCAGAATCCACTTTTCCCGCAACCATTTATTTTGTGGGAACCTGTAAAGTTAACATATAAATATACGATCGTAACATTTACTTTTACAAGTAAGAATTAATAGAAATTCACGTATTTTTTGCACTTTCTTACACACACTTTATATACACCGGCACTGTACTAGTTTATGGTAAACATTGAACTGTCAACATCGAATTTGTTTACATTTATTGACGGACGAACTTTTCACTTTTTCACCACTTTTTCAATTAAATAACTCACTAAAAGGCATTTAGGCACATCACAAATAAAGTATTTCTTATTTTATTTAGCAAAAATAAAGTAGTCAACTTACCGAAAGAAAGAAATTCCCGGTTTCCTCATTTCTTCGTATGAGAAGCATTTATTAACGAAACACTTCATTTTCTGGAATAAAAAATTCGTATTAAGTTTTATTAATAATATAACTATTTATAAAAATACTTACTTTTTCGTAAATACTTCAAAATATATTAAAATTACACTTTAAACTTCACTTTCCTTTCTCACACAATAACAAGTTCACAAATGACAAAGCTATCCCTTTAAGTCTCCCCTTTCATGGAGAATTAAAGTTTTCAAACTCTCCGCAAGTCTACAATACTGAGGTGCTTTATATTTGAATAATATTTACCTAAAATAGAATTCCATTTCATATCAAAAGTTTGTACAAAAAATAAAAATTGCCAATTGTTGTGTTTAAATTGTATTTTTGTTTCCAATAACTGAATTAAAATGAATATAAATTATGGTTTTGCGATTCAATAAATTTGTATTACGACAACTAGATGGCAGTGGGTGTCATGTCTACATAAAAATATCTAAGCAAATCTATGCCAAGCGGCGAGAAATGGAAACAACGGGATAGCAAAACCAGGAATTCCGACACAAAATTGCGTATACATATACGGTTAGGGCCTATCCAGGTATTCTTTAATCTAAGGCTGTACATAAACTAGTTGACAGATCACGCCAAACCTCAAAGTGACAATTAGAAATATTAGTACCAACTTGACAGTAAAACATTTTTTTATCATATATCTTACGCGGGTTTTTTGAATAAACAATACCGCAGGATACGTATTTTCAAATTATTTACCAAAACGTTTTTATTCTTTAACCTAAAATTCTAACCAGTAGCATTTATGCCCATAGTAAATACCGTATTTATTTTAATACTATTCTTATTTTGATTGATATTTTTCTTACTCTTTCCGTTTTGGAGAATTAATTTTTAAGGCCACATACTCGAATATGGGATGTTTTTCGTATTTACGATTACGGACATTTCTCTTTTCGGACAATATATCACCAAAACATCTTTCGATTATATTATACGAATCATTTTGGATACTTCTTCACTATTTAGGGGGATTGGTAGAGGTTGTACAGACAGTACACATTTCTATAGGTTTATTTTTATGGTTAGACTATCGAACAAATAAATATTTTCTACATTGAAATTTTGCTGTAAGCATAAAAGAGTAAAATATTTACACCATTGTATGAATACTTGAATGTATATAAAAGACTTGAACCCTTTTCTTTCTTTTGGACAAAAATAAGAAAGAATTTACTTCATCAATAAATTCAACCCTTAGTCCTTTTTATATTCGTATAAACAAAAAAGAAAAATAAATAAAAAACGTAAGCGAAGGGTCCCTTTGCCTTTACTACCTTTTCCCGAGTATTACATATGTAAGTGTTTATTTTTTCATTGGTTTCCTTCTTATCAGTAAGAAAAAAAAATTGTTTCCTATTATTTTTTTTCTGCAATTCCTAAAAGAAAACATAAAAGTATATTCACATAGATGTACATAATATTGTATGTTATAATAAAAAGACCTCTTCAAGTTAAATAATTTGGAAAAACTACTTTTGAATTTAGATATTGTCACCTTAAAATCGCGTAAACTCTTGAACTTAGTGCCCTCGATAAATTTCCAATTGCCCATGAATATTTTTTTAAGCATAAAAGAACCACAACAATACTTTTTTGTTGTTGTTGCTATAGTGATAAAGGGGAAATATGAGAGGATTTGCAAGTACTAAAGGTTGAGTATCCCTCAGTTTTATTTCAATAATCCTATTCCTTATCCGAACGAATATCCGCCTACCTTAACCATAGCCTTTATATTTGGGCTAGTCGAAAAAAATATCCAAAGTTTATAGTATATGCTTTTACTTGGGGTGTTAAGAAAAAGGATATAAGAAAATGGTTTGTAATACGTTTAGTGATTGCTCGATAGGCAGTTACTGACAAATATGATCAGTGCGACACGATATACCATTACCAAAGTAAGTATCCTTTCCGGTCATATATTCAGGCGTAGATTTTTTTCTTAATTTTAACAATTGATGGAATATTGAAAAACTTTAGAATTTTTCATGTAATTACATAATTAAATAAATCAGAAACGATTTTTATAAGTGTTTCATTAACTAATTGTTTTTTTTTTTTTAAAAAAAAGAACTTCATTTTTCTGTACTTTCTATGATTTGGTAAAAAAAAAACGAAGGTGCTTTAAAAAATATTTAATAAAATTCATAGAAATAAAAAAAACCAAATTCATAATTTATTTGAAGTGACAAATTTTTAGTAAATTTTTTTTCAGTAAGGATTTTTATCATGATTTTTTTTTAAGTTTTTATCTGCAACTTTAATTGTATTGTAATAAGCAGATTTACATAATATTTTAATTAACAATATTCTACATCATGAAGTAAGAGTAAACACCCATCGGCGTGTCTCCAACTGACGGAAGTTAGCTTCCTCTAGAAAATCTCTAAGTCTTCGATGAGTTATGCCACGGAGGGTAGAATAGGTAAAGTCCCAAATAACGTACTTTATTATAGCATGGAATCATGTCGCTATTAAGATATATAGGGATAGGTTTTCCTTGACAAAGAGTGAAAATAATGTGAGCACTCTTCTGTTTATTTAACCTCACTCTCGATCTCTTAAACCAATATTGAAGGTTGTGGATATGGGATTGTAAATTGTTGGAAGCTATGTCAGGATTTAAATATAGCTGTATCATCTGCATAAGTAGCAATGATAGTATTAGGATTAAATGGAATGTCATAGATATAAATATGATATAAAATGGGACCAAGAATACTGCCTAGTGGGACTCTGGCTAGAATAGAATATATTTCCGAGGATTCTACTAAGTTAATTGTAACTTAGAACTAACGTTCGGAGAGATATGAATTTATAATAAGGTAGTTTGTTGAAGGGAAAAAGCTCTTGAGTTTTCACAGGAGTCCACAATCAAAAGCTTGGAAGATATCTAAAAATACTATTTCCAGAAGCCAAATTGGTGATCAGGAATAATTTTTTCATTAAGTAGGACAGGAAAGAGTCGTCTTAATAGGAGTTTTTTTTAAAATATTTTACCAAGGATAAGTATGAGGCTGATAGGTCTACAGGAAGAAGAAAAATTAACTGGCTTATGTGGTTTATAAATCATTTTAATGACAGAAAATTTCCAGAGTAAGGTTATGGGTGGGATACAATTAAAAATGTATGTAATTAAAACTAAAGCTTTTTGAAAAATTTGCTTCAGAATACGAGCTGTTAATAAATTATAATCAGGAGTTTTTCTTCATTGAGAAGGCGCAGAAAAATAGATTTAAGTTTAGAGGGCTTAAGATTTTTGAGAGGAAGACTCATAAGGACTAGGAAAATTATTTCTTCGATAATTTTGTTGGTATACAAATTGTTTTCTAATCGTCATGTGGAGCAAAAGTATTTACCAAATGTTTATCAAACACTTCAGCTTTTTCTTTAACTATTTTTGCCTAGTTAAAGTCATTTTGTTTCAGTGGATGTGATGTTCTTTTGTACAAGAGTATTTGTCCAGTAGCTTTCCATAAAGAAATAATGCCACTAAGCAATCTTGTATAAATTTCATGTCCATATTCAGTTATCATTTTTCTTTTTTCTTTAATTAATGTACGATTTTGTATTTGGCAAATTTTGTTGTTGTGGTTGTGTCGTATTTTAAGAGATGTGAGTGGTTGTGTTTGAATATTGTATATATATAGTAAGGTCATTTACAGCATCATTAATATCGTTTGCCTTTTTTAACGATCGTTTTAAGTCAATCTGTTTGTCTAATTTGTTTTTACATAAATATGTCTCAATCTGTTTTGCCATTTATGAGCCTAAGATGAAGAGTCGTTAAGATTGACTATGATCAAAGTTTAAATCGGAAAAAATTTCAATACTAGAAGCCATGGTAACTGAAGGAGTGCTAATGAATTTATCGAGGATATCAGGTCATTTTGAACTAAAAGTTGCGGCCAGTATGTTGAATTTTGAGGGGAAGTTATTTATCCTGATTAAATCCAATTTAAATAAAATTAAAGCACAATTTTAAATTTTATAGTCGTTATTAATTTTTAATTTTTTCAAAAATTTTTCAATTAATTTTAAAAATAATGGTCATGTTTTTTAAAAATGAGTTGTGAAAAGTTTTCTCCCGCCTAATATCATTACGATATTATTGTTAAGATAACTTTTTACGTTGTTTCGTTGCAATTTCACGGATTTTCACAAAATGTATTCATCCGTAAAAAATAGAATTATTTCATGATGATTCTTTTAAAAATTATAAAAAATTAAAACTTAAATAAAAATAAACCAAACATAAAAATGGACATCCCCAAGATGAAAATTCATAGGTGGTCCCTACACATCCACAATACATCCTCCCTCTTACCTTGTCATCAGAGATTCAGGTGGTTACCTTGATTTAAGCTCACGGTTTGTATTCAACGAATTTAAATTTGTGGTGTGTATGGTCACGCAACAGTATAAAAGCTCTAAATATGCAGACATTTGTACACCATATGCAGAGGTAAACCAAATAACAAACTGCAGTTAGTTTAACCTCAACACATACTTGTTCACAGCGAAAATGTATAAGCCATTCTGTATGGGCTACAGCCTAGAAATCCTGACATTTAATAGTGAGCAGAGTTCAGTTGGCATTACCTCTACTCATGTTTTCGGTCGTGTCCTTTGGCTTCTGATTGTGTTGTATAATTTTTTGAACTTTTCAACTATTCTCCTATTTTCCACTGTCATTTTGTTTATCTTCTATAGACTATTCTGATCAATTTAAAAGTTTGGCTTCTGGTTTGTCCACGTTGTTACTAAATAGACTATAGTGAGAGTCTGGAGTAAATGAAATTTCCAGTAACTACCAATCGTAAATATTTGACAAATAATCAAATTGTTCATTGTTGAAAATGTATTTAGGAACGAGTTTGTAAAATTTTCTTTTCTATTTAATTTTCATTAAAAACTTCAGTTGAAATTTATTTTAAAATAAGTCCAGAAAAATTATCCAGTTTTTTGAAAAAATATTTCCAATTAAAATATTAATTTTTAAGTTTTAAAGCGTTTAATTTGTTTTACAAATTTTCAAAAATATGCTAGAATAAAAAGTGTATTTATCAGTTTGAAGTATAAATAACAACTTTGATGATAGAAATTTCCTTCACTAAAATTTTGAATATTTTAGTTACCAACAAAAACTCATACAAATACGTAAAAAGTAAGAGATTTAACCAAAAAAAAAAAATTAAAAGTATCTTGGTTTGTAAGAAAATACAACAACAACTTTTCCAAAAACTTGTTCATTTTAATTACATTTATCCATAAAATAAAAGAAAAGGAAAGGGGGGGGGGTTTGGTGCTGAATTTAGAGCTTTAGGAGCATTTGTTAACTGAAATTTCTGTACAAAGTCAAAATTGAAGTGTTACACACTTTGTAGTCAAACTGTAACTGTTCCTTCATATAAAAGCCATCATCATAGAGAAAAGTTTTTAAGTTTAACAAATTAAAAACATGTCAAAATACTGGCCAAAAGATGAAAATTGTATAACCTCACAAACACACTACAATAAGTATAAGCACATGACCACTTTTTGGTAACAGAATTTGTCATTCTTGTCTTGTTTCAGAACAAACAACTTTTTCGGAAGTTTTGTTACAAGGTGTTCTCCACTCAAGTAAACTTCTTCATCCGCAAAGCCAGTGTGTACAGTGGTTATCCGGGAGATCTTAACAAAACCAACGGGGTTTCCTTGTATAGTGGCACTTACTAATCTCTAGTCATGTTTCGCTGCAACTATCATCGAACCGAGGTGGTGAGGGGTGAATAAAAAGGTAGAAGTCTCACCTTTGCCATATACAGTCACCAATAGACAAGTGAAGCGACTCCAACATTTATGCTGGTACAATGAGGATATTCTGCCAATTAAAGAGGTGATATTGCGTTAACTTTTGAATGGCTCGAAATTTTTGAGCTGACATATTCAGGTTGTTATGTTGTCGATACTGTAACATAGAACTTTGTGTACCCATCGTGTATTCAAGAATTTCTCTTTAATGGAAACTGAAGCTTCATAATATGCTGCTGGATAGGATAGTCTCCGGTGCAAGTAGGTGTATCGCCCAGAAAATATGTTTAGCTAAATTCCTGAATGAAAGCTTTAATTTAAAGCTTACTAAGCAGCAAAATATTATGCCATGCAATATCTTCGAATTAAAACTATTTCCATCATCAATATTATATTCCATGGTGTGTGCATATATTTACCCAAAACAGTTGCCATATGTTCACAAAAATATATCAATATACAGGAAAGTATGCAGAACAAACACCACCTAAGGGATGGTTTGAAAGTCATCTGCACTCATATAGAGACAATTAAGAGCTGTAAATATTTGATAAATCTTCCGGATGCATAGCGATTATGTTCATTTAACAAAATTTCAAAATTAGTTTTAACTGATAGTGAATATGAATAACGGAGAAATTTACAATTTTGTTGTTTTTGTCCCTAATGAACGATTGTCTAATAATTTAGGGACTTGACTAAGTCTTTGGTTCCTAATTGAAAATTATTAAGTATCAGCGGGATTGAATTTCGAAAACTTAATTTATTGTAAGAAAAAATTTGGGCAAGTGATTCTTTGTAAAAAAATCCAATGGTTAAGGCAGCTTTAATTAATTACTTAAGCTTAATTGTTTTTATATAGAAAGTGAACCTTTTAGGATTTTTGTAAAAGTTTGTATTCTAAAAGTGATTAAAGTGAAATTAGCGAAAATTCCCAATTGATTAGTCAAATAAAGCAGCTGTAAAAAAAACAGTCTTAAAACTTTTCTGTCACACCTTCAATTTAAGGGAAGTTTCTTCTCTGCTAAAAAATTAAAATTATTATAATTAAAATTATATATTGTAAAAAAAAGTACAAAATTTTTTTTATTGCATACAGTTTTTGAGTCTACAACATCTAAGAAAAACTGGAATAGTTTTGTTTTTTTTTGGCATAAACCTTTTTTTTTCAAGTAGTCCCAGAGAAAGAAGTCCAATTGGTCAAATTTAGAGATCTTATCGGCTTCTTGACCTTGTTCTTTTGAGAGAAAATGCATTTTTTGAATTTCCTTCGCAATAGGGCTTTTGTTTTACAGGATGTGTGTCAAGTTGTCCAGTTCTATTATCCAATTCAGGCCACAAAAACTTTGTTATAATGATACGAACACATTCACCGTCCACCATTAAATCATTACTGGTATTTTTTCGACGACATGAAGTTCGATGATTGTGCCAATCCAAAAACCGCAACAAATAGTGACTCTTTGTGCGTGCATAAGTTGTTCTTCAATGACTCGTTGATTTTTAGTACCCCAAGTGCGGCAGTTTTGCTTGTTAAGCGGCATCACCTGCTTGTTGTTCAAGCCTCAACAATTGGTAAATATACGGCACTATAAATGATTCCTAGGCTTCTTTTATTACAGTTTGCTGCATGATGCTGTAGGAAAGGTCCAATTGCTGCACATGACGACGCATTGAGGTTGTAGCGGCTTGAGCCACACTTTCTTCAACAACAGCAGCATTTTAGATCAAGCAATCTATGCAAAGATACATTTTTGCTCTCACGTTTTGTACTGACTTAGATACTTCCAATTATTGTTATTTAAGATGGCAGGTTATTTTTCCTAAACGACTATTTACATAAAAAGTTTCGATATTTTTTACACATTGTTCAATTATAATAATAAATTTGTTAAAGCCTGTAAATACAGTCAACTAAAAAAAGTTCAAATAACTTAGAAATAATTTTAATTACCCTTTATTAAAAATAATAACAGATTTAAAATTTTTATTAAACAAAATAAAAATAATTTCATATTATTTAAAGCCGTTGATGGCAAAGGGGGTGGGGTGGTGATGTGTATAGTCCACGCTGTCCAGATAGACCGATAAAAACAATTTACCCAAAACAGAAACCCTAGAAAAAGTCCCTTGGTCAGAAAAATAAGTCTAAGCATGATTCTCAGAAACTACACACATGCAAAGAAAGTTTGCAGAAGCAAGTTTTTTTTAGATATTTTTATGAGGTGAAAATTTACCAGATGTATAAGCTTAAATCCGCTGTTTTTACTCAAAAAAACACATGTTTTTTTCATAGAAAGCAAAAACAAATTTATTCAAAGTACTTGCGCTCGATAGCTACACATTTTTCCCATCTCTCGGGAAATTTGTGGACACCACGCCAAAAAAATTCCTTCTCTTTCAAGGGAAACCACTCATGAAGCCATTTTCGGACGTCTTCGTAAGAATCGAAGTGCTGCTCAGCGAGCGCCTGGCCCATCGACGAAAACAGATGGTAGTCAGAAGCGGCCAGGTCTGGTGAATCATTTTTGACGTGTGCGATGGTGCGTTGTCGTGGAGGAAAATCAGCTTCATGTCTTTGTTGATAATCCGTCCTTTTTTCACGCAGAGCACGGTGCAATTTGACCAGTTGTTGGTGGTAGCGGCGGACATTGACAGTTTCACTAAGTTTCAACATCTCATAGTTGACGATACCCTGCTGATCCCACCAAACGCACAGCATCGTCTTCCGTCCGAAGCGATTTGGTCTTGGGGAAGATGTTGATGGTTGGCCGGGATCAACCCACGATTTCTTGCCTAAAATATATCCACTTTTCATCATCTGTCACAATCCAATGCAGGAACAAATTTCATTTTTGTCTGGCGAACAAGATTACGCATGTGTTTTGGCGTCGCTTCATCTGTCTATCGTTCAATTTTCCGGAATGACTTTCTTTTTTGTCTGGCGAGCAAGATTTCGCATGTGTTTTGGCGTCGCTCCATCTGTCAGCACCCATTTTCCGATCTTTTCAATCTTCCTCATTACACGCAGATGCATGCAAATGGCTGATTGAGTAACACCCAATTGCTCCACGAGCATTTTTTACGATTGGGTATCATCTTCCTCCCAAATAGCCTACAATTGATGGTCCTCAACCTTCCTAGACCGTTTTTCACGCTTCTTGTCCCACAAGTCAAAATTGCCATCTTTGAACCGACAAAACCAATCTCAGCACGTTTTTTCCGATAAACCACTGTCACCATAGGCCTCCATAAGCATTCGTTGCGATTCGGCAGCCGATTTCTTCAAATTGAAGCCGAAAAGCAGAGCTCCCCGCATATGCTCTTTTTCTGGCACAAAACTAGACATGATTACCAAAGGAAAAATGTATTGTTGTTGTACGAAATTGTTAACAATGTACACTGATTAATGTTGACAGATGTCAAACTCATAAAAAAAAATATGGCGTGCCTATGGTAGCTTAATACGCTCACTTACGCCATCTATGACCAAACAGCGACTTTAAGCTTATATATCTGGTAGTTTTTAGGTACAATTTTTAAACATCTGAAAAATCCTTAGAAACAAAAATATTGTTACTAAATAATTACGAATATCAGTTGAAAAAATTAAAATCTTTGCAAAAGTATTTAAAAAAAAAAAAATTATTCGTTTCAGAATTATAATAATAATAATAATAAATAATAAAAATAAATAAACCCACTTTTTTTTGTATCCCAAAAAGGACGAAAGAAAAATAGAATATAACTTGAAGCCATTGAACATTTTTGCAATTTGTGCTATTTCCAAATCTAATGTTAGATGATCAATTTTACATAAACATGATGACATGCTAATATTAAATTACATTAACATATAAATGAGAGATGGGTTTATAAACGAATGCAAATATCTGTCAACAGCACAGAACAGAAATCTTCAAGATGATTGATTGTTGGAGCCAATGGGAGCAACAGGTTCTTGTCTGCCTTCTTCAATTTGTAAATAAGAAAATTACGATCATAAGCGAAAGGACAAAGTTGAAAATGTATAGAAATATGGGCTGTCATTTTGGATTTTATTCCACTTACATTCTAATAGGGATGTACACAAAAGAATCTTCACTACATCATATAGTGTCCTTTGGATATATACTCCCTTATATACGCGTATATTTCTAGTCATTTGGGTTGATATGATGAATACTCAATATCGTTGCAGAATAAATCGATCGAAAGCAAGCCATCATTTACATCTGTTACCAAAAATCAGTCACCCTGAGTTAGATTTAAGCTATTTGCGGCCAAAATTATGATGTAGACGAGCACTTGATCTTCCAATAAATGGAAACACATCAATTATGTCAGTTAACCAAAAGTCCACTAAAAAAAAACCATTTATCCTAAGAATATTAACTATAAAAAAGAGCACAAGGAATACAAGTAAGAAAGGAGTAGTAGTCAATGAAATTTATTTCATATTAAAAGGAAAACAAAGCAAATTTTTAACAAATAAAAAAGGAAAACTATTTCAATAGAGAAAATTTAAAAAATTAAAATTATACCAGGTATTTTTTCTTTTTTGGTATGATAGAATTTTTGATACCAGTTGTCCTTATAAAAAGTTTTATTCGAATATAAAAAGGATGGACTTTGAACTGAGTAATTGGAAAATACGAGGGTCGTTCAATAAGTCCTTGGAAAATCCAAGAAATTGCGCTCGTAGTGTCGGTAAAGACAAAAAGCTGTCATATTTTCAGCTCGATCCATAGCGTAGGTCAATTTACATCGTCGATTAAAGTTAACGACATTTATTTGTGCATAACAATGGAAAAAAGCGATTTTAGAGCTGTCATCAAACATCTCCATTTGAAAGGCTTAAGCCCGAAAGAAATCAAAGCCGAGTTGGATGCAGTTCATGGCACATGTGCACCTGTTTTTGCGACGGTTTACAATTGGATGAATGAATTTAAACGTGGCCGTCCACAAAAGATGAACATCGTTCAGGACGCCCAGTTGAGGTGTCTACTCCTGAAATCGTCGACAAAATCCACGATTTGATTTTGAACGATCGGCGAATTAAAGTGCGCGAATTAGTTGAGGCCACGGGCATATCACAAGGTACAGTCGCTTCAATTTTGCATGAAAAATTGTCTGTGAAAAAAATTTCGGCAAGATGGGTGCCGCGTTTGCTCTCAGAGTAGAATAAACGCAATCGTGTCGTGGACTCTGAGGCTATGTTGGCACTCTTTCATCGCAATCTTGCCGAATTCCTTCGTCGATATGTCACTGTGGACGAAACCTGGATACACTACTACACTCCAGAAACGAAGAGACAGTCATCACAGTTAAGAGTGCCGCCGGGGAACCATCGTTCCGGGAGCAAGATCAGAGGTGCAGGTTAGGTTTTAGCGAGGTAAAAATCCCGCATAACTCACCTGGCAGGAATAACTTCCAGACGACTACCTTTTGAAGGTTTCCCCCTGTACCTCATTAATCTAAACGGAAAAAAAAGTCATCACAGTGGATGTTCAAGGGTGAACGGGCTCCGAAGAAGGCAAAAACTGTGCCATCGGCCGGCAAGGTGATGGCCACGGTCTTTTGGGATTCGCAGGGCATCATTTTTATCGACTACTTGGAAAAAGGAAAAACAATAACAGGAGCGTATTACGCGTCGTTATAGCAACGGTTGAGCGAGGAAATCAAAGAGAAACGCCCCCACCTCAAGAAGAAAAAAATCCTCTTGCATCAGGACAATGCGCGTGTGCACACCTGCGCTGTTTCCATGGCCAAAATTGTGGAATTGAGAATGGAATTGTTGCAGGTCTGCAAAAACCAGATTTGGCCCCGAGTAACTATTTTCTTTTCCCCAATCTGAAGAAATGGCTTGGTGGACGACGGTTCACTTCCAACGAGGACGTCATTGCTCAAACGGATGAGTATTTTGCAGAACTTCCGAAATCCTATTTTTTGGACGGCATAAAAATTTTGGAAAAACGTTTGGAAAAGTGTATAGAGCTAAAAGGAGATAATGTTGAAAAATATAATAAAAAAAACAGTTTTTTTCTATCTTTTTCTAAGGACTTATTGAACGACCCTCGTATATATAAAGATGGTCATCGAAAAAAACTGCAATTGGAAAATTATTTAAATAATTTTCCAATTGCAGTTTTTTTAAATTTATTACTTACGTCAAAGGAATTGTGAATATTTTTATAGTGTTTGGTACATTACGTGTGAGGAAAGTATTAGAAGGGATAAATTTTTGCTCTTAAATGAGACAGAGTATTCCACATTCGTATTTATTAGGATTCAGGGTAAACTGATGTGCATTCTTTGCGAAACGGAATTGTATGGTTGAGATTTTTTTTCTAGTAAACTTTGAAATTATTTTGCCATTTATTTAATAAATTCAAGTTCAAAAAACATTGATAAGAGAATGTAACTTTCTCTTTGTTCGGAAAAAAAGTTTGATATTTTTTTTTCAATACTGAAGCTATAATCTCAACAACAAAAAAAGGTGGAATATTTAATAAATTTGTTCGTGACATATAAGTTTAATGAATATTTCAAAGTTTCTTGGTTGATTTTGGCAATGTTGTCATCAAAATTATATATTAAAGAGATATGCAGTAGTTATAAATTTTATAAGTACATAGTTGTTGAAGACAATTTTATATGCAGTTTGGTAGGAAATGCCACATATTGCATCTGATTCGGAATCAGCTCACGTATAATGTAAAAGGTGCATCGGCCTATATTACAGCAAGTGAATTTTTGCAACCCGTTACAGATGGAGAAGAGACTGGGCCTTGCTCATCTCAGTGTGAGAATTTAAATCCCAGGCAGCTTAGTTGATATTCATGCTTTTCATTCGATGGACCATTTACACTCTGGAAGATGCGCGAATAGAACAGAGGAAAACTGCTTTCAAGATTATCTAGATGCATCTGTTAGAAAATACGTGAATTTCCACACTGGTAATTCACATCTGCAATGAGAAGCAAAAGGATAAGTTGATTGCCTGGGATACGTATTGGTGAACAGAATCAAAGTCTACAACGCCAACAAAAGTAGATGCCAAAGCATTTCTCCAATGTGGAAAGAATGTGAATCCAAACGGGATAGAAAAATGCTAACGTTGAATTAGAAAATAAATTGGCAAGGATCATAGTGATCGGAATCCAAGTCACATAATATTGTCGTTGCAGTGCACGTATTTTTACATGTGCGCTCTCATATTGTACCAGAAAATAAAGTAAGTATTGCCACTGGTTGAGAATCAGTATACCAATTCGGAGGTTTTTTTTTTTTTGACTGCATCTCAAGGAGTACCAACACTCATCCAAAAATGATGGGTATTTTAATGTTTTCTTTTCCTTTTCCCATTTTGAATATCTATTGGCTGGACACTGGCCAAAAAATGTACTTTTTCTTGAGTGTACATGAAGTAAAGATATTCTTAGGATCATATTCACAATCGACCGAAATAAATAGTCATGAGATTCACTTGTATCCGTATAAAAGTACTTATAGTTACACTAGAAAACTGGTATGTTCAATTTTCTAAATACTTGGTCCCAAATGTACCTTTAAAAGCTAACGAGCAGTTACTGTAATGGTATTGCCTTTGAATTTTATTTAATATTTTATGAACTCTTATTTAAAATGAAATTTTTGAAACGAAATATTTTTTGTAACTTATTTCAAATCGTTTTTTTTTTTTTTTTTTTACAAAAGTTCAATAATAATTTTGGTTTTTTTTCTTCAAAATTTAATATTAATTTAAATATTGATTATATATGAGGTGTGGTAGAAAAGTTATAAGACTAGATCTTAGTGGCAGTCATATTCCAATATTGCGGACTTCTCCTCTAAACTTGTATGTTGGTCCATTCTAGATATCCAGCACAAGCTTCAACTTCGGTCATTAATTATGCGATCCCATAAATCGCCATAATTTAAGTTATGTTTTTTGTAGTGCGTTACGAAAAATGGAATAGCAAAATTTAGAGTAACGATATGCTTGATGAATCCATAAGTTTGATTATCGGGAATATGGTATTCCTAATCAAAAGCTTTTCGATGGCATAAAGTATTTTTTGAGGGCTAAATGGTAGACGAACCTCACTCAGGAAGGTCCTGAACATCAAAAACTGTTGAAGGGGTGTGGGCTCTTGTGAAGACAGACCATCGATTAATATTGAAGATAATGAGTAGTGAGTTAAATTTGAATAGTTTTACTCTGAATCAGATGTTAAGTCCAGATTTGAGCATGAAAAAGGTTTGTGCCAAAGATGGTGCCAAAAACCTTTCATTTGAACAGCAGGACAATCGGAAGAATGTGTACCTTGAACTTCTCGGCAGAAATTTTTCAGTCGTGTGATCACTACTGATGAATTTTTGCGTGTGATCCAAAAATACAACGTCAATGCAAAGACTGGCATACTGACAAATCTCCTCCACCGAACATAGTTGACATGAGCAATCAAAAAATCATGTCCATGCTTATTTTTTTCCCCTTCTTTTCCCAAAACGAGGATCATTTATAAATAATTTGTACCTTCAGGAAAAACTTTAAATCAATTTTTTTCATAAATAATTTCTTGATAGGCTCAGTAAAAGGGATTCTTTTGGCCCGATCGAATATCACAGACATTCGGATGCTGCACCGAGAAAACCTAACCATCACATAAAAAATAGATTGATGTGATTTCCCAAACCTCCTTTTCACCTATTCTTATTTGATGTAATTTTTTTCAGGTCCTCATATTTACCAGATACTCAGCTAACCAATGAGGAGTGGAAAAAATTCTCCAACGACCAATGGAACTAATTTGAAGGGGATAACATTGCTGTATAAAACAAAACTTAAATTGTTTAAAAAAAAAAAAAGTTTCACTAGTTTTTTATGTCATATTTTTCTGAAATTTTGCAGTAAATCTAATAGATTTTATTTTTATTCATTCACAATTTTTACGTACCATTTTAAAATTTTCTTTATATATTTTTCATCTCCTTTTTTCAAAACCGCTATTCGTTTTACTAACATCATCCGTGTAGAATATTAGAAAATTGTTATTTCTTATAAGCTCAGCCAAGTTTTCAGTTAAATTCCCTTACATACTCGGAAAAAGCATTAAAATTCCTTAAAATAAAAAACTGTGAAAATAAAAAGTCATCTAGAAAAATAAAATGCAACAGCTCCCAACCGAGCGCAAAATTGCCCTTATTGTAAACGATGATGCATTTTCACTGTTCGAGTGTAACTTTTATTATCGTCCTGTAATAATTTCATTTTTAATATATTAAGGATCATAGCATTCGGACACTTGCACACATTTTGTACGATGTGCATTTCAATGGCTATGAAAACCGATGAGTACACAAGATTATTTCAATGATGACATATTTGATCTATGGCCATGCATTTTCACATAAAAATATCATTTAGATTGGCTGAAATCGTCATTTCTATTAAACGAAAAATAAAAATAAAATTTAAATTTAAAATAAAAGAGAATTTCATGGGGCTTTAAGCAAAGTGGATAAGTGCATAATAAAATTACTTGAATGGGAAAATAGCTGAATTCTTATGGCAAACAATGTTGCCAAGAATTTATTCAATAATCTTATGGTTGACCTGGTTGATCTGAACTTTTTGTTTTAGTTTTAATAAAAATTAATGGAACCAATCGTCTTTCTGGAAAATTTGACAAAATTATTTTTAGTTTTTTTTTTTGTTATTATGAAATTTTTAAAAATGTTATCATTTTCATTTTTAAATATTTCATATCAAAATAAAATTAAATATTAAAAAACTAATTTTTATATTTTTCTATTCTAACAAAACCATTGAAGAACTAATTTTATAAGGTTTATTATTAAAGAAATACTTTAGAAATAACTTACACAACCACTGTAACAAAATGCCGGTAATTGGGCAAAAAACAGACAAAGAAAAAGCTCAATTATTAACTAAACATTTGGTAAATATTTTTGCTCCACATGATGATATAGAAGATAAACCGCATACCAACAAAATCATCGAAGAACTGATATTTCCAGTCCTTATGAGTCTTCCTCCTAAAAATTTTAAACCCTCGGAAATTAAATCTACTATACTGCGCCTTCCCAATAAAAAAGCTCCTGGTTATGATCTAATAAGAGCTTCTATTCTGAAACAAATTTCCCGAAAAGCTTTAGTTTTAATTACGAACATTTTTAATAGTATCCTTTGCACAACCTGTTTTCCTTTACTCTGGAAATTTACTGTCATTGAAATGATTCCTAAACCAATTAAACACATTAATCATCCTCTTATAAATCCTTGTTAAGATTTTTGAAAACATCCTATTAAAACGACTCTACCTAATCCTAGTTAATGAAAAAATTATTCCTGACCACCAATTCCGCTTCCGATCTGAACACTCCACTATCCCAGCAATGCCATCGTATTGTTGATCACATTGCATCGTCTCTTGAGAGGAAAGAGTATTGCCCAGGAGTATTTTTAGATATCTCCCAAGCTTTTGATCTTGGACTCCTCTAGAAAATCAAGAGCTTTCTTCCTTCAACATATGTGTACTCTCTTATCATAAATTAATATCTCTCCCAACGTCATTTCCTAGTTGCAATTAACTCAGAATCCTCGTAAATATATCTTATACTAGCCAGAGTCCCACAAGGCATTATATTTGGTCCCATTTTATATAATATTTTTACCCATGCCTTACAATCCAAGATCCTCCGTAAAATTAGTGATGCCCCCTTTTATCTTCGTAACAACGTAATATATCGGAATCTAAAAGCTCCTTGTGAGAGAGTGCATTGCTCTAATTGGATACTAAAGAGACTGCATTGCTCTAATCGGAGACTAAAGAGACAATAACCCAGAGATTTTCTAGAGGAATCTAATTTCCATTAGTTGAAGAAACGCCGATGGGTGTTTACTTCCACTTCATGATGCAGAAGATTATAAATTAAAATTTTATGTAAATTTTCTTGTTAAAAAACAATTGTACGAAGGTTATTCAACAAGTACTTAGCCTCACCGCCCAATGGAACTTCTGTCACAAAAGAAATTTATTATCGTGCAGTACATTCTTTTAGTAGCCTACTGTCAAAGTTTCAGTCGATTCCCTTATTAGTTTTGTTTTGAGAGCCTTTGGTAGCTAGCGTGTCGGTCGGTTGCACAAAAATGGAAAAAGAACAATATCGTTCGGTGATTAGATTCTTGTTTTTGGAAGGGAAAACGCGCAGCGAAATCAAAGATCGCTTGGATGCTGTGTATGGTGACTCTTCTCCTTCGATGGCGACCGTTAAGAATTGGTTCAACGAGTTTGTTCGTGGCCGCACGTCGGAATTTGATGAGCCACGCCCAGGTGCACCGAAAACGGCTGGTGCACCGAAAACGGAGGAAAACGTTAAAAAAGTCCACGATCTCGTGTTGACAGACTGTCGATTGAAGGTTCACGAGATAGCTGAGACTGTGGGCATCGCAGTAGGAACGGTGCATCATATTCTACACGAAGAACTGGGCATGAGAAAGCTGTCGGCGAGATGGGTGCCGCGTTTGCTCACACCGGAAAATAAGCGCAACCGTGAGACCACATCGGCGACGTGTTTGGCGCTGTTTCAGCACAATCCAGCGGAGTTCTTGCGTCGTTTCGTGACCGTCGACGAAACATGGATTCACTGGTACACACCAGAGACCAAGGAACAGTCGAAACAGTGGACTTCACCCGGCGAAACTGCTCCGAAGAAGGCGAAGACAGTTCGATCGGCCGGAAAGGTGATGGTCACCGTTTTCTGGGATTCACAAGGTGTGATCCACATCGATTACCTCGAGAAGGGTAAAACAATCACGGGGCGCTACTATGCTGACTTATTGGGCCGATTTGACGTCGAATTGAAGAAAAAGCGGCCCCGCTTTCCGAAGAAAAAAGTGCTGTTCCACCACGACAACGCGCCGGCTCACACCTCCGCCGTCGCCATGGCCAAATTGGTCGAATTGCGCTACGAATTGCTGCTCCATCCACCGTACTCTCCAGATTTGGCCTCCTGTGACTACTTTTTGTTTCCAAACCTGAAAAAATCACTCGCCGGGAATAGATTCGGGTCGAATGAGGAGGTCATCGTCTCCACGGAGGCCTATTTTGCTTCCCTCGAGAAAATGTATTTTTTGGACGGGTTAAAAAAGTTAGAGCATCGCTGGGCCAAGTGTATCGAGCTTGAAGGAGATTATGTAGAAAAATAAATTGCCACCTTTCCAAAATTTCCGTTTTTCTTTTGTAGGCTAAGTACTTGTTGAATGACCCTCGTAGTTGCAGATAGAAAAATGTAAATAAAAAATAAAAAAATCATCATAAAAATTTATCTCTTAAAATAAATTATGAAAATTTGTTTTTTTTTTATTTCCATAAATTTTATTAAATACTTTTTTATTTATTAAATAAAAGAGAAAAATAAAAATAACTTAAAATTAGACTAAATTTAATTTAAAAAAGTTTACATTTTATTTATTGGTTTTTTTTTTATTTTCCCGAATAAATTCACAAAAAAACTTATATTAAAAAATTATACTGAAAACCATTTGATTAGTTAATTTTTGAAAACAAATTGCAGGAAAAAAAACTACTTTTGCCACAAACTAACAATAGCGTATATCTCTAGTACGAGTATTGAATCATTACGATGATCATCAATTCTGTTGAGTTGATTTTTTATTTGATGATTTTTACATTTTGTAATGAAAACGAATGTGGAAACCATTCTGTTTGCATAAAAATGCTATTCACATAAGCTGGCCCTGCTCAGTTCGAATTGCATTGCCAATTCTATTCACATTTCCAATTCGAATCCGGGAATCTGATGAACTCGGTGAATCTTCCGATCGTTGAAATGATGTGGTGCTGCTGCTGATGGAATGGCCACAAAGCAATTTTTTGTCTATTTTCGGCTCTGGTTTATGCCATTCGAACAGATTTAATTATTCACGATGTGGAAAAATCAGCTAAAGAAGGATGAACTGAATTGATTATCCTTCCCTCCAGCTGCAGTATTTAGCACATACCACGACTGGAATACGAGCTTATTCATCTTCTAGTTGTGGCATTGTCGTCAATGACCAGCACGTGGACTATTCCGAAAACCTTTATCAATGGTCCAACGAATGTATCTGTTCAGGCATATAAATACACATGTACATATGAGTACATAGAAGCTGAGTAGAAAATTGGAAGAGGAGCGGGCAATATTTTGCAGAGACGAACTATAATGCAGATTAATTTGAGGATTTCGTGTTTAGACTTCTAAAGTTCCAATTTTTCCCCATGCCTTTTGATTTTGATTTCGATTTCCATCCCTTGTCCATTTTCTATTTTCTTTCTCTTCAGGCAACTATGATATTGCTCTGAAAACAAATCGCCATCACGTTTTCTAGTGAATCTCATACTGTATGCCATCTCATTCCAAATGAATTGATCCCCACGATTTGAAATGTTGTTCGTGGCAATGAGTCAATCACACATGCCCTGACAAATAAATACCACTACAAAATGCATGAATCTCAATAACCCAATAACTGACTTTAGAAATGTGATGATTTTTGTCGATTAATTCGAATTTTCCTGTTTTCTTTCAATTATCTCCTTATTTTTTTCAAAGTTTTTTTTTCCTTTTTTTTTTGGTGATAACTCTGTTTGGTTTAAAAATTTTTTATTAGTATTTTTTTTTTCAACGTGTTTTATTTAGTTATTATATTGTATAATATTTTACTCTTTTTTTATATTAAATTTAGGGGCTTCTATCTAGGGTTCTGTCGAAATATAATAATCACTTTAGATATTATTGTTTCTTAAAGTTTATAAGTAGATCATCAAATGAATAATTAATGAGTTTCCTTTTTATAGTATCGGATAATTGTATTTAATTCAATGATGGGAATTTTATAGATTTCAATAATAATAAAACCTTTTTGATAGAAAATTTGTACTCGAATGATGATAATAAGAAAATTATTTTTGGCAGCATTTGCGTTAATACAAAATTTGCATTTCCATTATTATAAATTCAAATAATTTTAAAAACATAATTGTTTAACAATATTATTGTATTATAATAGCTAAAATTATAAAAATTATATAGTCAAATTTAAACCGATTGAATATTTATATTAATAATAATAATTTAAGACTGAAATTAATTTTTATGGATTATTTGTTTCGTTCTAACAAGAAAAAAATAATTTAAATATAAGAAAAAGTATTGAAATATATTAATTTTAACTAATTTGTTTTTTTTTTTATTCAAAATTCCTTCCTCTCCTCGAGTTCCCTGTCAGATGAACCTAATTTAATTCTTTAATAAGCGGACACTATAAGATAGATCATCTTTACAATCAAAAGGGGCATTCCAAACAGTTAGCCAAGCAAGAACTGTTATGGGAGGATTGGACTGTTATAGGAGGAAGGGAGAGACATTACAACTACTTCTTTCCCACTTCTTTCATCGGTCAGATCCACCATTTTTGGTTGTTTCTATTGTTTTTTTTAAATTTTTTATTTAATTGATTCCAAATTTTTGCAAAACCACCCCCCTCTCCCTGCACGTAATTTTTTTTTTAATATTTAATTTTCTTTGATTTAATTGATTTTTATATTTTTTATTTTAATCCCCTACAATGAAGAAGTTAACACCTCCGTTAACTTCTGTGTAATCGGTTTTCTTTTATGTGGATGGCTTAACCAGCCGTACGTACTCCCGTTGAACTTAAAGTGTCCAATTTCTGCTTATCTTTCTCATTCTAGCTCACCACCCAAGAAATATCTTAGATAGAATATTCAAATTTTTTTAAACCATAACATATTTATCTTTGACACGTTCACAACCTACCCTTCGATTAATTACTGGATTTTTTGGTTTATTTTATCCATTCTTCCATAGCTTCAAATTTAAATAATTCATTCTCTTTTCCATTTCCTTTCCAATTGTGCAAAAATTCAGAAATACGAATAGTATAAGCACGCACCCAACGACTGTTCGAATAGCTCATACAATTACCAAACTTTATTCTAAACAAGAACCGGTCAGTAGAAATTTGATCGAATGCTCATAATTAAGTGAATGTCAGTTGGGAAATTTATTCTAGACATCCACCGATCGTAACCATTTTCACATATTTTTTTTTAGATATAAATTTTAGCGTTATTTTGTTTCAACTATAAAAATCATTTAAATTTATTTTAAGTCTCAGAAATTTCATTTTTAATATAGTGCTTTTTTTTTGTAAAATAAACATAATCATTTTTTAAAGCCATACAAATTCCAAATTTATTTGAAAAATCTTTTGCAAATCATTTCAATTTAAAGTCAATAATCATACATAGATTAATGACTTTTTAATAACGAATAATATAATATTATTATCAGAAATTTGTGTAAAATGTTCAAATCGATTTTCTACAGAATTTGATGTCATCTGATCAGAAAATCGAAATTAATTCTAGGCTCTAGGATATAATGCATATGCGTTTAATTTGAATTTTCTGCCTGTCACTTTATGCAGGTGCCATTATTCTCCTTAAGCTTTACTATTGACATTGGTAAATAAATTACTGAATTTATTAGAAATGCCACCAAAAATGATATATCGTTCATGAGGCATAAAATTCTCTACAAAATTAAAATATAAACTCAATGCAAAATACCATTTTATATCTAAAGAATTCGTTTGATTTTGTTCAGTGTTTGTTCTTCTTTTTTTATTGTTTTTAGTTTTATTTTTTATAAATTGTGCTTTGCAGCGATAATTTTCCAATGACTTCTTCTTGGCGGATATATATTCGAAACGACTTTTCTAGATACATTCTCATCCATTAAATATGAAATACAATTTCTGCACCATGTCATATTATTCAGTCTTATGGTACTAGCTAGCCCATGAATGATTGATTGCGCAAAATTTTATACCAACACCGGTACGTGAGGATGTGCTTATGTACCGTACACGAAATATCCGCCAAATGTCTTCCTACCTTCTATTCTATGACATTTTGCAGTTTAACTGCCCATCCATCTAGCTGGGGCTAAGGCTTCCTTATGCTCTGGAGTCCACTTCATCCTATAAATATTTTGTCGGTGCACCTAGCTCTATACGAGTCAGAATAGGTACCCGACTGACGTTTAAGCAAAAGGATAGACGGCCTCGGACACGGCTATGGACACACCGTGCCTACATCAAGATATGTTTTCCGATACCAGCTAACCTATTCGAACTGTTTGACCTTTCCACCCACCGAAATTGCTAGATGGGATATGAATTTTAGGAAGGCATAGTTTGGGGTATCTAGTTTACCATTCGTGTACGAATGAATGGCTAAACGAGCAGCTAGAGTATTTGGAATATAACATCAGAACGTGCCGCCCTACATGCTTGGGATTTCAAACACGCTTTACGATCGACTATATGAAGGCATATACCTATGTTGAGTGCATACAGAGTACTAGGTGAGTAGAGTCCTTGTTATATGTACAAGGATATATGCCGATAAACTATAGATTACTTCTGGATAGAATAAGACTGTGTACAATATTATCCGGCCATAGAGGAGTGTGACTGCATTGCAGCATACAATTCCAAGTGACATGATTGTGTAATGAACCTGAATGTCGTGCAGAATAATTTCTTTTTTCTGCTCATTTTCTTTTAAATTTTTCTATTTCTATTAGTTTAGTTTTTAGATGCAATTTTTAGTCAACTGACCATTATTCCTATTTTAGTTTATCTAAGCTGTCTCCTGTTAATTACTCATACATGCGCTAGTCAATTATATATAATATATTATTTTTCATGAATGTTTGTTTCTGATTACTAATTGGGTATAAGGTTTTGAATCATTCTTATTTTAAGTTTTTTATTTAATTATAAAAGTGCATAGTTTACTTAAATATTTATCGTTTCAATATTTTGTTTTCATATAAAATCTAGTTGCACATTTTTTGATTATAAGACCTAACAATAACAGAATCCTTTTCGTATCCTGTATAAAAACTGTCAGGATATAAGTTTTGTGGAAAATATTTGCAAGGATGACTTCTATATTCATCTCACTCTATAAAGATAAAGGAAGATATGATAATATGCAAATAAAAGTGGAGATGATAATATACAAGGTGACAACTGACACGTACTTTTGGGGCCAAATGATTGCATGTTGGAAACGTGTTTTGAAAATTTAATACGGTCCATTTTTACTAATTCTTCATAGCTCTTAATTTTAGTTGAGTTTTATTCAATCTAGATATATGTATGTGTGCATGTATGAAATTTCTTCAACTTTTACTGCTGCATCATTTAATGTCGAAAATTTATGGTTAAATTCTAATTGGGTTTGTATAAATGCAATTGACCACAGTAAGAATTAGTAATTAATATTTTTAATTAATATTGAATAAAATTTAAAATTTATGCACAAAATGGTTAGATTTAATGGGATCTTTACGAATAATTATGCAGCGTATCCTGTTCTCATCACGGGCCTTGTAAAAATCGTATTTGTTTGAGTTTTAGGAAAAGGTTTTCTTACTCATTCATTATTAATTAACATATTTTCTAAATATTAATTCACTACATAAATATATATAAACATTAATATAACATATGTGCCTATAAGTTACTGCGTTGATAAAACTTAGTAAACGCCATAGTTGGAATAAGCTAAGCGATAGGCTATATAAAGTGGTTATGACTAAGCTAAAGAAAAATTATTCTAAGCCAACTCCAACATGTCCAGTATTTTTCCGGAAAGTAGTAAATGCTCCCTACCTAAATCAGCCGGAAATAATCTCGGACACTTTTTCTTCTGACAATCTTGAACTTGTATCTTCTCGGAGCCTGTAATGTGATTGGAGATAAGAAGACCCCAAGTTTATATTTAGTACCGTATGTGTCCATTAAAACTAGGATTAGAACTGCTTTTCCTTTTACCAAAGGGTAAGAAATCACCGGATAGACCCTGATACGGCCAGTAAAGTGCTGGAGAGAATAATTTACAATTGCCTGGAGTTGTACACCGAGGAGCCAGAAGGTCTATCAAGAAACCAATTTGGATTCAGAAAGCCTAGATCGACTTTGGATGCACATACACATAGTGATCGATATGGCCCGTAAAGCAGTTGAAGAAAAGCGAAGCACAGAAGGTAGTAATACTATGCCATCGCTATACCGAATGCCAAAAAGCCATTTAACTCGGCAAAATGGAGCAGTATTCAAAGCCTGAAAGTTCCGGAGTGTATCGAAACGATCATCGGAGACTATTTTACCGATAGACAGCTGATGAACAATACGAAAAATGGGAGAAAAACACACAGTATCAGTAGGGGAGTCCCTCAGGGCTTCGTCCTTGGCCCATTGTTGTGCTGAAAATCCTTTAGTTGAATTTGCAGATGTCATTTCGGTCATCTTAATCGGTAAATTCATAGTCGAGATCATCCAATCTACAAATGGTATAATTTACATTATCAGGAACTGGCTATCATCAGTGGGCTTGGAACTTGCTGATCAGAAAACCATAGCAGTACTAAGGATCAGCAGGAAAGTAGATATTATCTCCCAACCATCGTTACGATAACTGGGAGTTTAGATAGACGCCCTGGCGAACTACTGAGAATCGCTGCTGAAAAGGTAATTCGGGTCGTGAATGCCTTAGCAATGCTTATGCCTAACCATGGAAGACCCAGACAGAGGCGACGTTTTGCTCCTATCCATAGTTATCATCTCGATGATACTCAATGCAGTCCCTATCTGGAGAGAACCTATGGTGACAGAAACGTACTAGCACAAGGTGATCCCGGTATATCGTCGATGTACTATTCGAATGACGCCATCTGTACTATCGCTAACATGCCGATAACCGAGCTTTTGGGGGATATAAAAGGCAGAAAATGTCATCGACGACGGATGAAAAATGTAAACCATCAATTCATCGTCAGCAGGCAGAAAAAAATTGAGACGATGAGGAGATGGTAGAGACACTGGAATTCATCGATTAAAGGAAGATGGACGCATCGTTTAATTCCTGACATAGTCACGTGGAACGGAAGAGGCTACGGAGAACTGAATAACTATATGGGCCGATTACTGACAGTGCATGGGTGCTTCAGGGCATATCTAAATTGGCCCTAACTGTCGGCCCATAATCGAAGATGCTAAACATGTCTTCTTCCACTGTCCAGGCTTTAGCGGAGAAAACGAAGGAGTAGAGAAAATAATTGGTGAACAGCTGGCCTAGAAGTGCATCTTGACGCAAATAATATCATTGCAGGCTTGGTGGGGTGCGGTAGCTGAATACGCATCCCGAGTTACATGGAAGCTTCTTCAGGAAGAAATAATGAGAGAAGGGCAGACTGCACTCCTCATGAAGTAATACCTGACAGTGGTCCCGTGAGGTGTTAAAAAATTAATGAAAAGGGACGTGGGTTTTAGTAGGTAAAAATCCCACATACTGTAGGGATTGGTATCTCTACAGAGTCTTTTGACAATTTCCCTCTTCCTACGAGGGTCATTCAACAAGTACTTAGCCTACAAAAGAAAAACGAAAATTTTGGAAAGGTGGCAATTTATTTTTCCACATAATCTCCTTCAAGCTCGATACACTTGGCTCAGCGATGCTCTAACTTTTTTAATCCGTCCAAAAAATACATTTTCTCGAGGGAAGCAAATTAGGCGACGATGACCTCCTCATTCGACCCAAATCTACTCCCGGCGAGTGATTTTTTCAGGTTTAGAAGCAAAAAGTAGTCACAGGGGGCCAATCTGTAGAGTACGGTGGATGGGGCAGCAATTCGTAGCGCAATTCGACCAATTTGGCCATGGCGACAGCGGAGATGTGAGCCGGCGCGTTCTCGTGGTGGAACAGCACTTTTTTCTTCGCAAAGTGAGGCCGCTTTTTCTTCAATTCGATGTCAAATCGGCCCAATAAGTCAGCATAGTAGCGCCCCGTGATTGTTTTACCCTTCTCGAGGTAATCGATGTGGATCACACCTTGTGAATCCTAGAAAACGGTGGCCATCACCTTTCCGTCCGATCGATCAGTCTTCGCCTTCTTCGAAGCACGTTTGCCGGGGACAGTAGGCTACTAAAAGAATATACTGCACGATGGTAAATTTCTTTTGTGACAGCAGTTCCATCGGGCGGTGAGGCTAAATACTTGTTGAATGACCCTCGTACGTATAAAAAAACATTACTTTCCTCAATTCTTACCCATTGAATTCGAATATTTTATAATATTTTATTATTAAAGGCTTATATCCTTTAATAATAATATCTCAAACTTCTATCATAAACATTTTTTAGATCTTCTAAATTTACACAAAATCATGAATTTTTCAGTTTAAATTGATTCGACTTTAAAAGAAAAGGAAATTTTATCGAGCTTAAAGATTCCTATGGTTAATTACAAAAACTATTTCCAATTTAAATCTAACATAAATAGGTAGAAATTTACAGCATAAAAAGTGCGCAAATTTTTATAGACTCCAAACCACTTACGAATCTAAAAACCATCACGTAAGAATAAATTATACTGAATATTTACATCGTTCCATTTTTCAATTCATTTACAGCATAATCCATTGAGAAAAAAAAACCGAAAACCCAACAGGAAGAATAACTTTTTATCATGTAATTTACCTTATAATGATTTGTTCGGTTCAAGTATCATTTCTTTTTTGAGTATTCTTTGTTTAACAGCGAGAGGATCCTAATGAAGAGCAGTAAAGTTGGTTGTTTTTTGTTTACAATATTATAAAAAAGTGTTGTTGGAAAAATTGCAAGAATAGCAACTGAAATACAAAACAATAACTTGTTTATGAAAAAAGAACTACCCTCATTCAAATTGTAATTCAGCAACCGTGCATAAAGTACATTTTTCCAGTAGTCGTGCATGTTCCATATTCATTATGTACTGTTGTTGTCTGAATTTTTTTCACTTTACTTTGTCTCATTCTCCGCCCTTGTTTTTATGCTTTGAACTCAATTATTTTTCACCCCTTTTCTTTTTGTACACCACAAATGCCAAAAATAATGATCCTTTCATAAGAAAAACACAACGCCACAATCAAGTGGAGGATTTTTTTCCCTTACATTAAGGCCATCAAGATGGAAAGTGCTGAACTTCGTGTATAACTTCAGGCAAAACTATCCCTTCTCTCTTAGACAACACTATGAGTGGATTGGATGTTTTTTATCACCGTAAGTATTCCATCCTCAGAAGAATTTTTTTCGGTAATTTTATATTACAAAGAAAATACCGCTGCATAAAAAATATCCAAATTTAACCCGACTAAGCTATGTACGTGTCTGTGGAACGACCAACAGACCAACAAACAGACCGGTATCCTCCTCATTCATCCAAATTAAGTTTGCGTTGCAACCGAAACTTTTATTCGTGTTCGCCACCATCACAACCTACAGACATTAGACAATCCTCCCACCATACCTACCTATCTAACCACCCACCATTAGGACCGGCATGCCTTACGGGTAATAGGAAGAGTCAGCGGAGATCGTTTTTCCCATAAGAAACATCTGTGGCTACCGAAATGACACCTTTTACATTCTAAATTTTCCATATTATTTGTGTTGAGTTTGTCGGTACTCTCGTGTGAGCCGTGACACGTAAGTAGTTTTCCCAAATAGCATCTTATTTTCTATTTTCTCTGCGATGGCATCCGTTGTTATATTACATATTTTCGGTGGTTTTTCATCAGTGCAACAGAGCAATTTTCATTTTGTTTACGTAAACACAAAGTCAGCCGTATTGAATCATATTTTTTTAAAGAAAACTGAAACCACCCACTATCACCAGCTAAGCTTATTTTCTTATCGTCCATAAACAAAATTGGAATAATTTTGCCATTACTTTTGATTTGCTTCTAACCATTCAAAATTTTACATCGTATTTCCTGTTTCATATGAGATTTTAATGCAATCTTCTCTTCTACAGGTCTTATATAATGAGAATGCCATTACACTATATATTACGAATAGTATATCCTTAGAGTTTATTTATTCAATGAATATTATAAGATATGAATTTCATACTAAATATTAAATTATAGTAGTGATTTTCTAAAGTTACTCAATGCTACTTTACTTAATTGTTAATATCAGAAAAACTGATTTAAAAATTATTTTATAAATTCAAAGGAGTTTGCAATTGAAAAGAATCGAGAGTTACCATTTTATGAGCATACTATTAAAAATTTTTTTTTCAATACCATAGACAAAAAATGGGTTGATAAAAAATTATGACGCCGGAAATTTTGAACGAGAGCCAGGTTGAGAGCCAGGTAATAAGTTTTTTTTTGTAGTGATAAGAAAAGTTGTGTTTTTATAGTGCGTTATGAAAAATTGAAAAGCGGAATTTGTTACAAGGATTGCGCTATTAATTATGGTTTTTTGCTTTGGGAATTCGCGATCTTAACTCGCAAAGAGTAGCAACAAGCCAAATTGGAAATAGTCCTTATCAAGACCACTTGCTTTTCGGTGACATAAAGTATAGGTTCTACTAATTAGGATTTTTTTCTATTTTCGGTGACATAAAGTATAGGTATGAATAGGGTTGAAATTGGCTATGTTGACAGTTCTTCACAGCAGAAAGTCTACCATTCGTTATAATGTCTGCAGTTTTACTTTAAAATCGTATTCAAATAATATTAAATTAGTTGATCTGTAAAAGTTGGTTTTTAAGTAATAATTAATATCAATTGACTGCTCCCCTGTCCCCTTAATTATTGCCGCAACCTATTGCCCTCCTAATAAACCTATAAACTCCCTTGAATTTAGGTAATTTTTCCAAACTCTTGGGAATTCATTCATTGCTGGTGGTGATTTTAACGCCAAGCACCCACAATGGTGCTGTCAAGTCTCCAATCCCCGTGGGATTTTTCTTAACCAAGTGCTTTCATCCTCTCCCTACCAAGTCATCTCTCCTCCGACTCCCACTTACTGGCCAACTTCCAGATCTAAGCTTCCTGACATTCTAGATTACTTTATAACTAGTCCCATGAATTCCTCCAACATTAATGTTAATTCACTCCTAGATCTTAACTCCGATCATAGCCCTGTTCTACTAGTCCTCGATTCCCAATCCACTCCAAAAGTCAATGCGCCGAGACTTATTAATGTACCAATTGATTGGGAATTATTCAAACAATATGTTGACTTACGACAAAGCTTAAAAACAGAACAAGAACTAGATGACGCGGTACACAAGTTTACATGTTTATTACAAAACGGTACAGCCTTTTCGCAAAAAAGTAAAAACTCGAAACCTACACAAAACCTGACAATTCAACCATTAACAATTAGGCGTCTTATTGCAGAAAAACGAAAAGCAAGAGCTCGTTGGCAACATACAAGAATGCCCAGCGACAAAACCAAACTGAACAAGCTGCAAAAAGAACTACATGACAAAATCACTAATTTCAATACAGAACGTTTTAGAAACTACACTTCAACCCAATATACTCCAATTAGGCGTCTTATTGCAGAAAAACGAAAAGCAAGAGCTCGTTGGCAACATACAAGAATGCCCAGCGACAAAACCAAACTGAACAAGCTGCAAAAAGAACTACATGACAAAATCACTAATTTCAATACAGAACGTTTTAGAAACTACACTTCTGATTACCTCCAATATACTCCAACAACTCCCTAAAAGAGCAGTAGTTTTCCTTACCACAATATATAACTCCATCCTTAGAACAACATACTTCCCAATCCTCTGGAAATTTGCCATCATTAAAATGATCCCTAAGCCCAATAAACCAATAAACCGCCCCACTTCCTACAGGCCAATAAGTCTCCTTCCACTACTCTCAAAAATCTTTGAAAAAATCCTCCTTCGCCGCTTACATCCTCTACACGAATCTTCAAATTTAATTCCTAATCACCAATTTGGTTTCCGCGCCGAGCACTCCACTACCCAGCAGTGTCATCGTGTTGTCGATTTCATTGCATCCTCTTTAGAAAGAAAAGAGTACTGTCCCGGTGTGTTTCTTAATATAAGTCAAGCTTTTGATAGAGTTTGGCCCCTGGATCTACTCTGGAAACTCAAGAGGTTCCTCCCTTCCACCTATTTCCTAGTCCTAAGATCATCCTCTACAACATTTACACATCCGATATCCCAATTTGCCCTAATATCTTCTTTGCTACATACGCCGATGAAACGGCCTGCCTTGCATCTAGCGAAAACCCCCAACAGGCTTCCGAAACTCTCCAAATCCAAATCCAAACCCTCCAGAACTGGTTTACTAGATGGAGAATAAAAGTCAATGAACGTAAATCTCCCATATACCTTAATGACAGTGCCATACCTCAACACACCGAAGCTCGGTACGTAGGACTGTAGCCAAACGCTTGACATGGAACCCACATACAAGACTTAAAAGACAAGAACTAAAAACACGTTACCTAAAACTACTTCGACTTCTAGAAAAACGTTCCAAACTTACTATAGACAGCAAAGTACTGATATACAATACCTTACTGAAACCCATATGGACATACGGACTAGAACTCTGGGGATTTACTAAGCCTTCTAATTCCTGTCGAATCCAATCCCTTCAATCAAAAATACTCCGTACAATTGTCGATACCCCCTTTTATGTTCGCAATACTGTTATTCATCGTGATCTTAGTGTCCCATTTGTTTTTGACGTGGCTGTATCTTGTTATAAAAAGTTCCGTTCCCGTGTCCTCAATCATATTAATCCTCTTGTTCAAGAACTATCCTCCACTTCCTTCCCAAGAAATACCCATCGAAGACTTAAGCGTCACTGGTCGCGTGATTTACTAAAATACTGAGGCTTAACAGAAACACACGCTAGTAGGAGGAACTTCATTGGATGTTTACTCCCCACAACCTTTCAAGCTAATTAATACTATTCCTCAAATTTAATAATTAATTAAAAAATAAAAAAGTAATAATTATCTTCTCGGACGAAGCTCATTTGTACTTAGACGGCTATGTCAACAAGCAAAATTGTCTAATTTGGGAATCTGAATTTTGTCGAAAATGAGGCTAGTGCAACATTTGCTAGTGCGCTACAGTAAATACTGTTGTTTTACTTGGTATACCTATCATTAGACATAATACTACGACGCCACTACGACTTTAAGCATTGAGTTAAGCACACCGCCATTATTCACGATTTACAGTAAGCAACTTGGTAGGAAAACCTACAGCATCAGTGGAGGAGTCCCTCAGGGTTCCGTCCTTGGCCAATTCTTATGGAATATTATGTATGACGCGCTGCTCTAACTCCCGATGCCAAAAGGATAACTTTAGTTGGATTTGCAGATGGCATTGCAGTCATTGCTACAGGAAAATTCATAGTCGAGATCATCCAATCCACAAATGGTGTAATTTACAAAAACAGGCACTGGCTTTCTTCTTACCAATCTACGAGCATACCAATCTACGAGCATACCATTGAAATCAGTTTTCTCAATATCATATGTGTAGATAGAAAATGGGCAGATCTAACCGCTATAAAAAAATTGTGATGCCGGAAATTTTGAACGAGAGCCAGGTCGAGAGCTAGGTAATACGTATCTGCCAGTTTTTTAGATTAAATTTAATATTCTGCCCGCCAAGTTACCCAAAAATTTCATGAGCCTACATCTAAGTCACACTGGTGGAAAAAAATTTTTGGTTATCGTGTCACTAATCCAATAAGAAAATTACCGGTTAAAAGCTTTAAAATTAGGTGACCACGATAATTTCCGCATAAGCCTAGACCTTTCATTTCAAACTATTTTACACTGATGGGATAAGACTTTGTTCGGCCACTGCGTCACTCACCCAATAAGAAAACAGCAACTTCAAAATTTCGAAAAGACTCAATCCCACTTGCCGAACACGAATATTTTCATTCGAAACTAGGTGGGGATATGATTTTAGCCAATGACACGTACAATCTCAATTTTGATCGCGAAAAATTTGGGCTCACAATTTTTTCGATTTTAGTTGTGCAATCAGTTTTTGTATGGGTCAGACAGCACCTAATCAATTTGTGAGAATTCACAAAACCCGCTGATATACTAGAAAATTATCAAAAATTTAAAGTGCTTTTATTAATAATTTACACCAGCAACTTTAGAAAATTATGTTCGGTATTTTTTAACAATAATTTAGAAAAAATATATTTGTTTTTTTACAAAGATAAAAAAAATCATTTCTGAACAAAAGTAACTAATTTATTCCAAATGCAACAGGAAAATTAACTTTTCAAAAATTCTGAAATTTTTAATAGGAAAAATTTCCGAATGCATAAACTATTCAGGATATTAAACGTCCTGGCTACTGTAAAATTATAATTTTTACTTTTGCTTATTTTGTTTTTTCTTCCTTGAATTAATATTAGACTTCATAATAAATGTACAAATTTAAATATGTTGAAATACCTTACACCATTCGACCTACTCACGTCAGCTATTTTTAACATACTTTTTTCTGGATAAATATTCAAAATACTTTAGGTTCAGGTTCAAGTGTCCATACAAGGGCTCGCAAATTGTGTATACTATGTGAATAGCAGCTCTACTTGATCTTCACTTATCTGTGCTGAAGTTCAACCGAATCAAACACTTTTCAAAATAACTATCCAACCATCGGTATTTCTTTCCAAGAGTATGGATTACAATTGAATTAAAAATAAACGAAAATTCTAGATAGAAAATGAAATTCCTTCACACCATTCGGATTACCGCTGATGTTTAATACCACATTGCTGGTTGGTATTTTTCCCTCCTACAAGTTTTCCTCAATTTCCAGTCTGTTATAGCATCGTAGTTTTTAATATTGCATCGTAGCGCCTTGTTTCCGTTGAAATTAGGGTCAGAACATAAAGACAAGATTCAAGGATATGCACAGTTATGTGTGTTGGTAGGATGTCTCGAATACAAATTCGAACTTGAACACCAGCTTCAGAGAGCCCGTAACCAAATCCAAATGTTAGGGATGAAAATTCATTCCTTCATTCAATATATTATCAAAGCACTACTCCTTTGGTTATAAAAAAGGGATGTATGCGAACGATGTACACTGGAAAAGAAGAAATTCATTAAATATTAATCCTTGGCAAAGGTAATTTTATATTCAATTACACGTAAGGTAGAATCTATGGTAGATTCGAATGTTAAAGTGTTTGTGTACGTGTTAATGCACGTGAAGGTTTCCATTTCAAGGAATACTCGTACATTGCCATAATGATCCTGATTTTCCTGGTCTTGGGGGTAAAGGTTACGCAGAGTGAAAATGCAAAATTCAGCTCAGCTACCAACCGAACTCAAATTAGCAGCAAAGGAAAACTCCGACTCCTTCCTCGATAATATTAAGCAGTCATCCTTACTGTATCACTACAATTTTCCCGAAAAAACCACGCACCTCTATTTTCATCGCAATTCTACACTTTACCGTCCTGTCACATCCACCGCCAATAAAGACAGAATTTGACTCCCTTACCTTACATGAAGTGGATTTTTCGCAAAAAATCCACCACCGACACTTTACGATTTAGTATTTCGTTCTTGGACTTGGATTTCCATGGACTTAAGATGAAAGTCTTCGGTATGATTATTTTGTTTGTGAGCTATTCCATGCACGTGTTAGGTGTACAACAAATTCAAACAAGAGCACTCCTACTAACTCGTCTTATGTTCTGTTGATTTTTTAGCTTACATTTGCGAAACTCTTAGCGGAACTCTTAACAACTTCGTGAGGACTTTTTGAGCCAATTTTTCTTGTTTTCTGAAACTTCCTTTCCCGTTCAATTATTCCCGTTGTTATTATTTTTCCTAATCTCACATACTATACTCAGAATACCTACAAGATTAAAGCATTAAACAGAAAAGGAAACTAAATATTGCTCGTCTTTTCGTAATAGTTTACTTCCCTTTTACATGTTCGTCACTTTCGCAATAAATGCGTAAATTTTCAATGGTTTTGTTAAACACTTCGCAGTGTCCTTTCTAAATATGAAAATTTCCCCTAAATTTAACTATTCAAATTCAAATGTTGAAAAATATTTTCGTTTATCTACTTAGAAAGCCTTGTCCTCTTTTTTTCCATAGAAATATAATTTTTTATTTTATTTTAAAGAGCAAATTTGTGAATAGACAGACTCAGTTACATGTTGGAATAGTGGTAATTTTTACTAAATTACCACATTTAATCGTTGAACTCAACGCTAATTTAGTCATTTTGAATACGGAATACTGGAAAATTGTAAATGTCGAAAAATAACGATGTCATGTTTTCATATTGGGGAACTTTGATGAAATGGGAAGAATCATGTTCTAATTAAAGTAATAGCTTTAAAGAGTTTTAAAATAACAGAAAATAGAATTTCATGAAACAGTTAAATGGTCATGTTTCCAGAGTATGTAAAGGTGAATTCTCTTACTTTAATTTTGTTTTATTAATAAAGATGAATTCATATTTAACGATATGAGGTGTGGCAGGAAATTAATGCGACTGACATCACTTCACATAGCTTGTACGTCAGCATCTTCTGGGTGTGCAGTGAAAGTTTACGTGCAGTTTAAATTTCAATTTTGTCCGGTAATCACAGCATCCAATAGAGTGTGATAAGAAAAGTTTTGTTTTGTAATCGAGAGTTACCATTTTACGTCTATACCGTTAAAAACAATTTTCTTAATACCATAGACATAAAAAAAAGGAGATCTCATCGCAAAGAAAAAATTATGACGCCAAAATTTTGAACGAGAGCCAGGTCGAGAGCCAGGTAATAAGTTTTTTTGTAGTGCATTATGAAAAATTGAAAAACGGAAATTTGAAAAGCACACAGTTTTGTAAATCCGTGAACTTAACTTACATTAAGTGGCAACAAGCCAAATTGGAAATAGTCCTTATCCAGATCACTTGGTTATCGGTGACATAAAGTATAGGTTCTAGCAATTAAGAATTTGTTTCAATTGGCTATGTGGACAGTTGTTCACAGCAGAAGGTTTACCATTTGTTGTAATGTCTGCAGTTTTGATATTTATCAAAATAATATCAAATTGGTTGATCTGTGAAAGTTGGTTTTTCAGAAAAAATCATCTTCTTGGACAAAGCTCATCTGCACTTAGACGGCTATGTCAATTGTCCGAGAACAATCATTTCATTCATCACGTGTTACTGTATGGTGCGGTTTATGGGTCGAAGACATCATTGGCACGTATTTTTTTATTGGATGCAGTTACTGGCAATAGAGTGTGCTTCAGTAAATACTGTTGTTTTACGTGGTGTACTTAGCGTTAGACATAATACCACGACCCCACTATGACCATAAGGATTGAGTTAAGCGCGTTGCCATTATTCACGATTTATAGTAAGCAACCAGTTACAACATGAAAATAGTAGGAAAGCATAAAGCATCAGTGGAGGAGTCCCTCAGGGCTCCGTTCTTGGCCCATTGCTATGGAATATTATGTATGACACGCTGCTGAGAAATTCCGATGCCAAAAGAAGTAACTTTAGTTGGATTTAGAGAAGATATTGCGGTCATCTTTATCGGTAAATTCATAGTTGGGATCATCCAATCCACAAATCATTACGATACCTGGAAGTTTAGATAGACGTTTCGGCGAATAACTGAGAATTGCTGCTGAAAAGGTAATTCGGGTCGTGAATGGCTTAGCAAGGGTCATGCTTAACCATGGAGGACCCAGACAGAGTAGACGTAGACTCCTATCTACAGTTATCATCTCGATGATAGTCTATGCAGTCCCTGTCTGGACAGAAGCTATGGTGAAGGAAATGTTCTAGCGCCAGGCGATCACGGTATCTCGTCGATGAGGTCTTCGTTAACATGCCGATAACCGAGTTTTTGGACGATAAAAAGGCAGAAAATATCATCGATGACGGGAGAAAAATGTGAACCAACGACTCATCGTCAGTACGGAGGAAACAATTAATACAATGGGGAGATTGTAGAGATACTGGGATTTATCGATTAAAGAAAGATGGACGCATCATCTGATTCCTGACATAGCCACGTGACACGGAAAAAGCCAAGGAGAAGTCGACAACTATATGGCCCGATTTCTGACAGTGCATGGGTACTTCAGTTCATTGGTTTTGTGTGGAAGACAATGCGACATGCCGTAACTGTCGGCCCATAATCAAAGATGCCAAACATGTCATCGTCCACTACTCACGCTTTAACGCTTTACAGTAAGTAATCAGTTACAAGCTGATTACTGCAGCTGTTAGTGGCGAGCTCTATCTAAACCTCTGCTGTTATAAGCGCTGACAGCGTCTGTGATAAAAGCCGGTATCTCCCACCCTTGGTCTGAAGACGTACCCGCGTAGTGGGTATTAACCACAGCCAACCAGTTGCAAACTACGACGCCTCACCAATGTCGGCCGCAGTACATTTTAGCACCATAGAGCACACGATCCCCGTGGCATCAATTTGTTGTTTTATGAGTACTTCGATTTGTACTCGGCTCATTGAGCTATGGTAAGGAATCTTATAAATTCCTATGTACCCTTGGGTTAGTTCAGGTACGGTGGTTCGCCAAGACCCGAAGGTACATCCGGAATCGACCATGGTTTTTTTATCCCGTAGTTGCCACCTACCAGATAACTTAGGAACAGACCACATTCAAACTTATTTCACACACACAATCTATAGGTTCATCTCCCATTCACACTTTCATCCCGCCTCTAATGCCCAATTCGATACATACTCTCCAGGACCGCAGCTCGCCGTTGGCACTCTCCAGGACCGCAGCTCGTCTTTAGGAATATTCATTATCGGGTCACGCCGCATCCGATAATGAATATTCCTAAAGATCATTTCTAGATTTCGTGGAATTTCACCCAATAGCCTGGAAGTACGTCACAGAGACATGGTCACCAATTTTTTATGATCTCTTCCTGAAGACATGGGTGTCGACGACTTGGTTTGAACAGGACAACGCTGCATGTCACACTGCCCAAAAACAATCGATTTATTGAAAACCAAATTCACTGGGCGTCTAATTTTGCGATTGGTCACAAAGATCATATGATTTAAACATCGTCAGACTTCTTCTTATGAAATATAAAGTTTATTCACAATAGTCCACAAGGAATTTGCGGTTCCAAAATAAACTGTCAACTGTGTTGAATAAATAATGGATAATCCCCATCAATAAATTTTTGTTAGTAAAAAGGATTTCTGTATATTTTTTTTTTGTTCCTTAAGATTTAAAATTTTTTGAAGGGACATAATTTTGATACTGTTGATAAAATCCTTGCAAAGATCTGGAGTCGATTCCAGCACTGCTTCAGATTGGAAACAACGACCGACCGTGAATGTATAGCTGCCCAAGGAAACAACTTTAAGGGGAATAAAAATTAAACAGTCTCGTTTCTTTACTGTAAGGATATCAGAAGAATCAGTGGCTTAAGAATATTTGTTGGTATAAGCAAATTAATTATTCCTTTTTTTAATTACAACAGTTGAATTATTGTGAAATCAAATAAAATTAGTCTTTTTTACATTTTCTATTTTAAAAAGTAGTATTTTTGGTAAACTTGAATTGAAATAGATAATTTTTCAAAAAATATCAAATACTTTTTTCCTCCAATAAATAATTAAATGCAATAAAACAATTTGGATTTGGTTGTGATTACAGTAATCAGGCTCGCATTTATTGTAGTAACGACGATGACAAGTTTGACAATCTAGTTGAGATATTCTGACTGAAACGTTCATAGAAGCTGGACAGATTTTATTGGCATTCTACTGATTTGGTAAATGACAGTCAAGTGCTATCACAGCAAACTTCCATCATCGACATTTCGACATTACATAGTGTGCTTAAGGGCAAAAATAACAGGATACGAGGGCAAAAATACTTTGAAATTGTTAATTGCGCCATTTTCATAAGAAAACTTCTATCTATAAAATTTAATTAAAGTCTCCAGTATCAGAGAGACTGAATGGAATCGAACCGGCTGATGACTAGTAATAGTTTGCCTGCTTATCTATAACAACACGACGGTAGGAAGCCATGTGCTAGGACTTAAGGAAAGGATAACTTCTTACTGTCATTGTCGCTGGCATCCTTAAGGAAAATATCTGTTGCCGATGTCATTTATGTCCATGTGTCCTTCATGTTTGAATATCTAATTATTAGTATCTGAGCTGTACCGTCTTGTGATTATGAGCCATCAAAATGATTACACAGTGCCATCATTGTAAGCATGTCGGATTGCGATTGCTAGCCGTAGCCCATATTTGATCAGGGATTGAGCCATTACATGAGTCCCGGATGTCTGCAATGTTAGATTCTTTTTTGATTTCGAGTACTTGAACTTTTATCTAAACATTCCGGAAATATGAGCGGTTATTATTTTTCGAAAAATCAATTTAATTCGAAATTTTCAGAAATTCCTTTCCTATTCCAAAAATTGTAAAATTTTATGTTTATTTGGCTTTTCATTGTACAGAATTCGCTATCAATGATCGGAAATAATTTAAATTATATAATAATTAAAAAAAATTATGGATTTTATTGGAATTACGATTAATTTTTATATGGTTGTAGTTATTTTTTTTATTTTAAATTTAATTTTTTAATATAATAAGTAAAGAATTAGTAATAGAACTTTTCGTTAGAACTTTTTTCTTTACCAAAATGTTTAGTTTTTAAATTTCCAAAATTTTTGGTTTTTAAATTTTCAAAAATATATAAAAAAATTGCAATTTTTATTTGAATCGATAAATCAATGCTTGCCATTTAATTTTTAAAAATTATTTAATGTTAATGTTCACCACAATTGCGTTTTAAGTGATTCATGTGAGAGGTCCAATCTTGAACCATTTTTCGAGCATATCGGCTGGTACGTCGCTAATATACGTGTAATGTTAGCTTCCAAGGCTTCAAGTGACGCTGGTATATTGGCATAGACGAGTGATTTCACGCAGGATCTAGGAGGCCAAATCCTCCTGCTGTGTGGCATGTAGTGCCGTCTTGTTGAAACCACATGTTGAGCAGATAAAGTTTTTGCATTTTGGCCAAAAAAAAGTTGCAAATCATAGACAGTATTATCTTTAAAGATGAAATCGAGGTCTTTACCAACACTGGACGCTACGGTAGCAATATTTTCCTCTGTACGCACTTAACGCACACGGGTTAGTGGTTTGATGTTAAATAGCGTAAAATTGCTGCGAAATTGAATTGCTTGCTCAGTAGATCGATTATGACAACCATAAAATGGTCAAAGTACGCGAATTGTGATAATATAATTCAATAATTTGTAAGGGTTAATAAGTGAGCACGTTTGACTTTGACACATGTTAAGTGTCACGTGCGATCTGTCCAATATAGAAACATAATAAGCCAAAGAGCAAAAAAATCACCCGATATAATACATTATTAACCGGAACTGAAAGATATAATATATCCAATTTGTATGTCTGAAAGTAGAGTGTAAATAAGCCCACTTAAAAATCAGATTTTAATAAAATGTTCATTTTATTATACTCGTATTACTAATAAATGTAATATCATATAAATAATTATTATAAGATTTCTTGCGAAACTAAATTGTTTTCCTGTAAATTTTAATGAGTTTTCCAGACTTTTCGGGTTCTAATTCGAATATTACTTGATAGATGTTTGCTTTTAAATGCTCTAAAGCTTACAATTTTGTCTGCGTAAACATATTTTTTTGTATATGTCTATAAAAAAAATGCCCAACAGGATTAAATGGAACGTTATTCTAGTCCAATTAGATCTCGAAATTACGCCTCAGGGGAACTTTTCGCACAATAAAGTCAAGATTTCTTACATCCACTTATGACACAGATAAAAATATTTAAGCTCAGGTCAGAAATGTTGTTCCTTTTTTGCTCAGAATTAACGATAAGTAAAAGTTATGTATTGTTATTTAACGTGACCTGGACTATAGGGATTGAGATACGCTCAATCAACGCACCACAATTACTGGCAGTTAGCAGTTAGTAATTAGTTACAAGCCGGACTACTCCACCTGCTGGTGGCGAGGACTATCTAAACCTCTACCGTCATTAGCAATGACAGTGCCCGAGATAATTGCAAGATGGAATTTACCAGTTACCTCCCACCTGCGGTCCGGAGACCATACCCGCGACATGGCCATAACCACAGCCACCAAGTTACTGCCAAATACACCAAGGTGTATTCCACTGTGGGGCTCCCGATTCCCGTGGTACCAATTTTTGTTTTAAGAGTACTTTGGTTTGTACTCCGCTCATTGAGCTACGGTCAGGAATCTTGTAAATTCCTAGGGACCGCTAGGCCAGCTCAGGTACGCGGGTAAGGATAAGTAACAGTCAGTCCTTCTTCATTCACAAATAAATTTGTGCCAATGACACATTTAGATCAAAATGAACAATGACAAAAGCAGTCACTTTTCGCGGATACAATGGCTTCCTTACAGTCAGTTGTGGAATTTTAGAGTAATTTTGCTTATTGACGTATCCACCAAGAGAGAAATGAGTCTTATCGCGGGAGAAAATTTCTCATCTGTAAGCGCAAAACTTGGCTATGGGAATACCACCGGAATTTATTCACAGAAAGTTATCGGAATTTATTCAGAAAATTAAAAATACAAGTTTATTCATCTAAATCTATATTGTCCCCTTCAAAATAATCCTCATCGACTTTAACACACTTATGCCAGCGCTTGATCCAATCCTCGAAACATTTTTTATATTCGGTTTTCGGTATGTCCAACAGTGCTTCCTGCGATTTTTCCATTACTTCCTCTCGGCTGTTGAAACGCGTTCCCCGTAATGATTTTTTAACTCGATTGAACAGAAAGAAGTCACAAGGAGCCAATTCAGGTGAATTCGGTGGTTGTTGGATGGTATTTGTTGCATTTTTCGTCAAAAAATTACGAATAATGATGGCACTGTGCGACGGTGGTTTATCATGGTGCAAATTCCATGAGTTTTCTGTCCACAATTCTGGTCTCTTTCGGCGAAGTGCTTCACGCAAACGTCTCATAATGCCCAAAAAATGCTCTTTGTTTACTGTCCGGCCTTCTGGCAAAAATGCATGATGCACTACATCGTTGTAATCCATGAAAACCGTGAGCATTGCCTTCTTTTTTTACTGAAAACGACGTGGTTTTTTTAGTCTCGGCTCATTTGGTGAACGCCATTCACTTGCCTGATGTCTGGATTGCGTGTCGTACTCATAAACCCACGTCTCGTCTCCAGTAATGATCCTTTTGATGAATGTGGGATCGGATTCAGCCTCGCAAATCGTGTCTTTTGCGACGTCAACATGGTCTCTTTTTTGCATGAAATTGAGGTCTTTTGGCACCAACTTTGCTGGTACACGACGGAAACCCAAATCATTAACCAAAATGTCTTGGACGGATCCATAGGCAATGTTCAAGTCATCCGCTATCTCTCTGATGGTTAATTTGCGGTTAATGACCAATATTTTTTTTACTCTATCAATGTTTTCGTCGGTTTTCGATGTCGATGGTCTGCTACTGCGTTCATCATCTTCGATTGACTCACGACCACTTTTGAACCGCTCATGCCACTGCTTAACGACCGTTTTCTTTAGAGAATCATTTCCAACTTTTTGCGCACCATTAAATCCGTTTTTTATGCAAAATTTAATACAAATTTCCTGTTGCAAATTTAAATCCATTTCTAAAATTGTAAAAAATCGCCAACACACACACAGAGATAGATGTACTCTTGGCTTCGTAACTTTTTAACAAATGTCAAGCTAGAGTTAGAGGGAATATCAATAACAGATGTACCAACTTAACAAAAAAAAAAACAGAACTCAAATCGAAACGATGGGAGCGCCACACGATAAGCTCTTACAATTTTATCGCTTTGTTTAAAAATAAATTAAAACGCAATAAAAAATGGCAAGATAAAAGCTAAATAAATATTATTCTGAATAGCAAAAATATTTAATATTTATCAAATAATAGGGTCACACTCTTAAAAACACAAATTGGATAATCTTGTATATTGAAACTATAATTAGGATATTAAAAAAAAAGTATCGCAACTTTTTTTTTAATAATTAGAGAAAAATTAATTCATCATCTAATTGAAAAAAACATCCTCAAACCGTCAATATTTAATAATTAAATTAAAAATAATATTTAAATTTAAAGAAAAACACACCTTGTATGAAAATAACTACTACTATCAGCAATGATTAAAAAAAAATTCTTAGATTAACTTTTCAAATAAATAAAAATCGTCCACATCAAAAGAATATTTAAGTTAGATTTAAAAAAATTAAACAAGAATATTAAGAAATCTTAACAACTTTATTATCCTATCGAATAGACTGTAAATATTATATAAGAAATTGTTTAAATTAAAGGACGATTAAAAGTTCTAAGTATGCAAATCATAAAAACCAGTTATTTTCTGTATCTTTTATACAAATAGGATGGTTAAATTTTTCAATTGAAAGATGAAGGAAGGTCTTACTGACTTTCAATTGGAGTTATAGGAATATCATGTTCTTCTTCTGTTTCTTTTTGTTTTTCTTCACTTTCTTCTATTTCAAATTGGCAACCACAATTAATTGGCAACCTCAATTTGTTTATTGATCTCAATTTAATTCGTTCAACCCCAAAACAATATGAAACCAAAAACCAGGGATTATATCAATTATGCTGTAGTAGAATGGGTGACTTTTTCAATATGCATTTAGAATTTAGGAGTTTATTCGTTCACATTTAATACCAATTAAAATTCAACTCAGATACACAGATAGACAGTAATCCTAGATATCAGATAAGAAGATATTCTTTTAGAAAGTTTTTTCTTCTGATTAGCAAAGGGGGTATTTTCTCGATAAATTTAGACTGAAAAAAAAATATTTAAAAAAAAAATCAAACTAGAAAAATCAAAACGAAATTTGGTTATTTCTATAAAATGGAAATTTTTAGATTTCTTTAAGATCTTTTCCTAAAATTGGTAGATCAAAAGAAAACAAATTCACTTAACCAAAATGTGGACGAATCTGATAACAGAAAAAAATTGTTCCTTCTCCAGAACCATTTATACATCAATATTCACCGACAACTTCTGTACTGAGAAACAGCTTCTTCGACTAACAGAGACCCAATCAATTTATTAATTAAGCGAAAAAAACCCCACTTTTCTATCGATTTTCCTCCCACACTTACTCAACCTACCTTTTGAGTTTGGTTTTTACTTAACGTTCTATAATCTGTGGGCTCCCAAGTTTTCCAATTCTAGCCGCAGTTATTTACAAGTACGGATTTTATTTACGAATACCTTTAGTAAAACGATACAAAATACAAGTGCAGAGGCTATTTTTAGTATTCAGACTTATTGAAGTTTAAACTGTTGAGTAAAATGAAGCGTTGTGAAAATCAATGAAATGAAAGAAGTTAAACAAACTTAAGTAATATGAGAAAGATGAGAGTAAATAGACCTTAGAATAGTATACTATGAGACATAAGGTAAAATAGAAATGGAAAAATGGCAAATGGTAATTCCAAGTTGAAAAGGGAAAAAAATTATATTAAATTGAAAAGGAAATATAGAGATTTCCCAAAGGTAACTAGCCATCCCCATCTTACTCGAACTAGTGAAATTTTTCACAACCACTTTTCCAACGATACAATAAAAGTAGGGGTTGATGTTATATCTGCTTTTCGATTCAACATCGTCACAAAATTTCTAACCCACTTCGTTTCGGCTAGATTCTTGAATATTATAATTTCCGATTAACTAAAGTCTCAATGCAAAGTGCGTACATTCATTTTGATTTCTGTTAACGGAAAATTCATTATTTTTACCAGAAAAAAAAAACTTTCTTCTGCAAAAGTCTCTTGACTTTTGATTAGGATAAAAATGAAGAAAATAAAGGATCCGCTAAAGTAACAAACACAAATGGTTAAAAATGTGACCGAAAGACTTTTTGGAATATTTGTGAACGTGTCGGTGATGGTTTTCCCAAGCGCACAATATAACGTATTAAGACCCATTATAGGCGATATCTTTGTTAGCCATCACCCCCATTCCCCTTCCCCGGATTCATATAGAATCCATTTTCATATTTAAATTCTCATCTGATGACAAGAGATGGAATGAGCTAACCGATCCTTTTCATTATTTTTAATGCAATAGCACCATTATACACCCTAAGGATAGCCACAGGAATATTTAGAAAAAAATCCTTTGGCTTAATGATATTTCATAATAGGGATAAGAAGGCAACTCGGTAAAAGCATTTTATTTGTTGAGAATTTTGTTAAAAAGTTCAAAATACAAACTAAATGGAAATTTACAGAAAATATTAATAGAAAAGTAGTAGTGAATTTTTTCTTGGTGTGCAAATACATGCGAAATTGGATTCGAATTTATTTGTAACTGGAGTATGTGCTATGGAAGATGGGGTTATTAGTACTCATTACTGCACTTTCTTTAGAGAATTCTCAATCCATTCTGGAAATTTTAAATTCTTAAAAGAAGGCTATTTTCTCTTCGTATTTACCTGAAGACGTAAAGCAATTACTATGAATTGGAAAGACTGTACTCCAACAAATACATCCACTCGTATAGTTTGAAATAGAACACATAATACCAATAGTAGAAAGGTCTAAATTCTGAATCAGCAGATCCCCTATAGTAAGAAGATTCTCAAAAAATATAAATAGTAATTTTTTTCCGAGTTATCGGAGGAAGCCAAAAGCGCACTTCATCGCCTTTTCGAAGCAATCACACTCAGATTCAAAATTACAATCTTAATCGTAGCACCAACCCTCCTCCAATCGTTCACAACCACTCTTGAGTAACAACAAAAACGAAGCAATGACTTGCTAAAAGCTAAGAAAATATTTCCATGGTGTAGAAGGTGAAATGAGTATTACTCGTAGCAATAGGAACAGGACAGGATTGGTTATCGCAAATACGGAATCTAATCAGGACTATAAATTCCTTGTTCGCAATGGGATGGCTTAAATAAAATTCATTCTTAACATATATAAACACCGAAAAAGGTAGGAAATAAGGTGTGATGGGTAAGACAGCGCTAAAAACAGAATAGAATATAGAAAATGGAAGTTTAAGTGATTTATATTTTTGATATACTAGACATTTAATATGAGCGAATAAAACAATAAAAGTGTTGAAAATTGCAAGAAAATGCAAATGTCTCAGCATTTTGTAAACATTAGTCTTCCAAAAGCGTTTTGTAATTAAACAAATTGTCTGCTTATTTGGAAAATTACAGCGATTTGTACTAGCACTTTTGTAGAATAATAGAGAATCTTATTGAAAGCATTAATAAATTTGATCGAAAATTTAGATTTTCCTTATTCAAACATAGTCAGTCATTGGAATTTGTTTTTTTTATGCCAAAAAAATTAATTAAATTTAAGGTGGGATTAATTTTTTATCGATAAATTAACATTTTGCATGTGATTTTCTTGAATAGGTATAACATTCTGTTATGGTAGTCATTGTCGATAGTATTGATAATTTATTTGTTACCTAAAATTCAAAGAGATGGCGCACAAATCAGCAAGACTAGAATATTGACGCTTCATCGAATCAACGGCGAAACCGATTGTACCTACGTATGATCGGGAGGGAATAAAGGAAAAGGCAGCCGGCATTTTTTTGGTTGGAATTTAAATTTTATAAAAGTGATTGTGACATTTTTTAAGATAAATTACAGATTAGAAATAAAAGAAAGTGATTTTTTCTTGTTTTTTTTTCTCTTTTAATAAAAATTATACAAAAAGAACATAAGCACTTGTTTGTTTTTACACACAACATTTTAATAATAAACATCTTTGGTTTTTTCTTTAAGAATCATTTAAAAATAAAATTGGCAAAATAAAAAATATAAAATAATATTTAAAAATAAATAAAATTCAATTTTTATTATATTTTTTTATATAAACTTAACCAAAATGTAATTAAAAGAAAAGTACTCGTATTAAATAGAAAATTTATAACTCTCACAGTCATCAGAAAACATAAATATTCATAAATATTACGAAATTAATTACATGAAAATATAATTATATATTTTGATTAGATAAGTTTTTTTTTTTTGCTACTCAAAGATAATATGTGATATTAATCAGTAATTTAATTTATGTAAAAATTTATAATTAATTTTTATTCAGCTGTTGAATCAAAGGATGCGTTAAAAGAGATCATCGTTGAATCTAAATTATTTGGCCAAGGACTGCAAATGGTTGGTTTTGGGGAAAGGCTCGAAAGAGAAGGAACATTTAAGTCTCTCCCTTCATCCCCTTTTCTTTTAATTGGTTTCCTTGGGCTATTTAATATTTTTTTTTGCGTTTGTTTATTTTAAAATATTTTCAAATTTTTTTAATATATTTTCGACAAATATTAACCTTTTCAATTTTGATATATTCCTCCTCAATTGCGAGTTCCTTTCTTTTGCCTGGATAGTTTGAACTTTCCTTTTTTTTGTTTTATTATTTTTCACCGCTATTCCTCCTTCCTTCCCTCCTATGGGCAAATTAACATGTTTAGGTGTCCCTATTATCCCCTATATGCTCTCGCATGATTTTTTTTCTGGTTTTGGTAGGTGTGCGTGCACTACTCTGCACATACTTCGACCCCCCCCCCCCTTTACGCCTCGCAATCTCACGCATAAATCTAGATACAAGCACAGCTAGGAAGATTATGTGCTCGCTGAGCATAGTAATCACTAACCATACTCCTGTAGAACTTAACTTTATTAAATTTTTATTTTCAATTCAAATTTTAATACCTTCTTTTTCCTTTCAAACAACCAAATTAAGTAGTATTATTTTTTTATAACAATAATAAGTCATCGATTGTTTCATATTCAGAGCGGAAACTAGTCCCATATAATAGTATAAGGAGATCTTGGAGCCTTTTTATTTCATATTTATTGAGACCTTATCAAAAACCAAAATGCAAAATAGAAAAATAATTTTTAAAATGTCAAAAACTAAAATGTCACATTCGGATTAATTCGACATCCGTAATACGGTTTATAGTAGTTTATTAGTTTGGTCATTACTTATTAGAAAATTTAAAAAGAAAAATTATTACAAATAGAAAAAATCGGTTTAATTAATCCTAAGCACTGATTAAAATAATTAATTTAATTCAATAGGTTAGGGTAGGTAAATTGAGCGTATAATTAAGAATAATCCGGCCTGCATAGTCGACTAAAATTTTTCGCGAACAATTTTGGAAATTGTTCGATTTTTATTATTATTATAAGTGATTTGAAAGATATATGTACAAAGTGAATAAGGATTTTATCTCCACCTTCTACAGGAAGTAGTATAAATGCAATAGTCTAGAGTTTGTCAGTTTATCATTGCGCATATTTTTCTAATTGGAAATGGAAAGTACTCCTCGGCTATTATATACAGAAATTCTTCTATTATTTACCAACCATAACTTCACAGTTGTTTTAGTGAGCTGGAATATTTACAGATAATATTTTTACACCTCCTAAAAGCAAACAAAAAAATCAAAAAAATTATGTGACCTTGTTTATGAAAGACAGAATGAAGTTGAAAAAAAAAAACTTTTGTAAACACTTTCAGTATCAATGTAGAATTAGTAATTTTGTTTCTTGAAAATCTTTAAGTTTAAAATTTTTTTTCAGTTTTTCTTTTTTAGAAAGAAAAAAAAAGTCATTTTTTTATATTGAGAGATAGGAAGGAACGGGGTGAGGTAGTAATTGAACATTTTAAAACTTTTCAAATCAAATCTTTATTAATCCTTTGGGGACATTTGACGTATCAGAACGTCATGCACATATTTGGTAAAGTCGTACATGACGTATCAGAACGTCATGCACATATTTGGTAAAGTCGTATGTATAAATTGCAGCGAAAAAATAATTAAATGGTGATGCACTGCCTCATAATAGAAGTTGTAGTAAAAAGTAATCCATTATTTTGCCAATAGATGGCTTTAGGAGTCTGTATCTCCAGATCGGGTTGTACTAGATGGCGTTAGAAAGATAAGATTTCGTACTAAAAAAGCTTCTCATACAGTTTTGTGATTACTTGACTCAGTATTTTTTTAGCATGCGTCAAATATGGACACCAACAAAGAGAAAATACACCATATTTTACAATTTTTCTTCGATAAAGGCGAAAACGCAAGCCAGGCAGCTGAAAATGTGAATAGTGTTTATGGTCTTGATACTGTAACAGCCAATTATGCGCAATTTTGGTTTCGTCGATACCGTTCCAGTAATTTTCAAAGATGCACCACGCTCCGAAAGGCCAATTGTCGAAAATGTTGATAAAATAATGGAAATCGTCGAGTCCGACCGTCACGTAAGCACTGTTTCGATTGCCCAGGAGCTAAACATTGCACAAAAAACCGTTTGGAACCACTTAAATAAAACTGAATTTAAAAAGAAGCTCGATGTATGGGTGCCACACGAGTTATCACAAAAAAATCTCATGGACCGAATTTCCATCTGCGTATCGCTGCTGAATCGCAACAATATCGATCCATTTCTGAAGCGGATGGTTACTGGTGATGAAAAGTGGGTCACTTACGACAACGTCAAGCGACAACGGTCGTGGTCAAATCGCGGTCACCCGGCGCAAACGGTGGTCAAGCCAGGATTGACAGCCAGGAAGGTTTTGCTGTGTGTTTGGTAGGACTGGCTGGGAATCATCTACTATGAGCTGCTCCCCTACGTCCGAACTCTTAATTCGGACCTATACTGTCAACAATTGGACCGTCTGAAAGAAGCAATCGCCCAGAAGCGGCCAGCTTTGGCCAATAGGAGAGGAATTGTGTTCCATCAGCACAACGCCAGGCCGCATACATCGATAGTGACTCGCCAGAAGTTCCGGGACCTTGGTTGGGATGTTCTTATGCATCCATAAGAACAAGTGATTACCACCTTTTCCTGTCTATGACGAATGATTTTCCAGGTGAAAAATTCGCCTCAAGAGAAGATTGTGAAAATCGACTGTCCCAGTTTTTTGCCAATAGGGACGAGGGTTTTTATGAGAGAGGCATTATGAAATTACCTCCAAAATGGCAACAAATTATCGAACAAAACGGTGCATATTTGACCTAAATCGTATTATTCTATCTATGCTAAATAAAACCTTCAATTTAATGCAAAAATAATGGATTTCTTTTTACTACACCTAATATCAGAAATAAGGAATTTATTTTATGATATCCCAATTTGGTAGACACTGTTAAAAGGTGAAAAGCAAAATATGCTTGTATCAAGAATATCATAAAACCATTATATGTTATTGATTAAAATATAGCTATGGGAGAGCTTGATAAATAGGACCAACTACTATCCTACTGAATTGTCATGAAAAAATGTGTAAAGGAATATAAGAAAATGTTCTTCTGTGTATCCTAAAATTACAATCATTGTTTCCTTCCGTTTAAATATTAACACTTGCCTGAATATATTCCATCAAACAAATTCAGAGAACACACTAAAAAAAGGTGCTGTATTTGTTCTAAGCACCTAATTAGGAAGGATACTACCTAATAGTGCAAAGTAAAACTACATTTCTCCACCGGTTTAAAAAGGTACCACACTCTTCATTATTATTTATTATTTGCTTTTATAAGGTACTAACTTGAATTTATTTATTCTACCAGGTATTAGAATTAATTCGTAGCATTTTACAGAAGATGGCGTTAGCAAACTATCCATAGTCACACATACAAAAGTAAATATTCTCCCAGAAGGTACTGACATAACGCAACTTTTCTACTATATGACATTTTGTTATAGTGTCAGTAGCACTTGTTGCGCAGTGTCAAACATGTCGAAGTTCGTGCCTAAAAAATCGTTTTTGCGGGGAGTGTTACTCCATTACTTCAACATGAAGAAAAGTGCCACGGAAAGTCATCGTATTTTAGTGGATGTCTACGGCGAGCATGCTTTTGCTGAGCAAACTTGCAGAAAGTGGGTTGCGCGGTTTAAACATGGAAATTTTGATTTGGAAGACATGGAACGTCCCGGACAGCCGAAAAAGTTCGAAGATGAAGATTTGGTGACGTTGCTCGATGAAGACCCGTGCCAAACACTCTGCGAGTTGTCCACATCACTTGGAGTCGACTTTTCGATGGTCGGAAAACGCCTGAAAGCAATAGGAATGGTACAAAAACAGGGAACGTGGGTTCCACATGAGTTGAAGCCAAGGGACGTTGAACGGCGTTTAGTCACCTGTGAGATTCTTCTCCAACGGCAGGCAAGGAAGGGATTTCTGTATCGAATCGTCACTTGTGACGAGAAGTGGGTACTCTACGACATTACCAGACGCAGAAAATCGTGGGGCTTGCCCGGTCCAATATTCATGGAAAGAAGATCTTACTGTGTATTTGGTGGGATCAGCTGGGTGTTATTTATTATGAGCACCTCCAACCGGGTGAAACCATCACTAGAGACGTATACAGACGACAATTGATGCGTTTGAACAGAGCATTACAAGAAAAGCGGCCGCAATATAAAGATCGACACGACAAAGTAATTTTGCTCCACGACAATGCAAGACCACATGTTGCGAAAGTCGTGAAAACTTATTTAAATACGCTGAAATGGGAAGTTCTGCCTCACCCGCCATATTCACCAGACATTGCCTCATCTGATTATTATTTATTTCGATCCATAACTACGAAATGACCAAAAATTGAATCGATTCTTTCATCGAATCTAAAGAAGAAGAATTTTTTCGACGCGGTATCCGAGCATTACCAGAAAGATGGCAAAAAGTAGTGGATAACGAAGGACAATACTTTGAATGACGCTTCTGTAATGATACTGTCATAAGAAACCACGAAACTTTGCAAAAAAACGCTACCAATTAATTACATCACCTGATACAAAATTTTTTTGTAATACTAATTGCCTAAATTTACCTAATATCATGAATAAATGAATTCTTGCATAAAATCTACTTTTATAAAAATATTCCATGCGAAAAAATATTGTACTAAATGTGTCCCAAATGAAAAAATATTTTCAAATATGTTAATTGTGAACCACCCAAAGGATTACAAAAAAGTTATTTTTAAATTTAAATACTTCTTTTTTTTTAATTTTCCAAATTTTTTATACAAAAAACAAAGAGGCTCCGCCCCTGATCGCTTCGCTCACCAACCCTCCACCCTCTCCCACGATCGCTTATTGATCTTCGGGTGGGGAGGGGGGTCCTATGTCAAATATTCTACTTAATAGAGGGAAAACATCATTATTGTTAATTTTTTAAATGTAACATAATTTTATTTTTATGTAAAATTAAAAAATTTAATTTCATTCTCGAAAGTAAGAGCGTGACAAAGTTCTCATTCTTTTTCAATGGCCCCATTTCTTAAAATATTCTACTTTTTTTCTCGCTCCATACAATCCTAACATCAATAACATTACAATCCTAACATCATCTCCTCTTCACTCAAATACGGTTACGCTTTTTCATGACTTCCAAAAAACACACATATTGAAACAACAAAAACTCATACATACATCATAATAAAATCTTACAAAATGAAAAACTTTCTTATATAATAGATAGAAAACAAATTACAATTTTTTATTGTTTTTAAAAACAAAATTTATACTTTGAAAATTTTAATCCGATAGAATAATCTAAAATAAATTTTAATCCGATAGAATAAAAAAATAATCTTTAAATTCGATCAACACCCACCAAAGCTAACCATGGAAAACCTTTGTGATCAAGTCATATCATGATCAAGATATTTTGATATATCTTCTGAAGCCAAATATTCAAATGGAAGGTCTAAACTGGAGCATGAAAATTACAAAGAACTTCTAAAAGTATAAAATAACGTCAAATCGACCATCAATTTTTGTACAACTTTAGTTTAGAGATTTCTATGTCCAGTCGACTAATTTTTTGAACTATTTTATTTTATTTTACATCAAATTTAGGACTCTTTCAAATGAGATCCCTTGGCCGGCTTTATATCGGTGGAGACTTGTTTCCACTCTTTGTAATAATACTGGAAGGCTTCAATTGAGATCGTCATCGATTATGCCAAGATAACTCCCGCAAGAGGGTTACTTTATGGAGAACAATCGAATAATGATCAATACCAGAAGTGCTACATGTTTTGGCGAACCCGCGATCCTGAGCTGATCTAACAGGGCCAAGGAATTGACACGGTTCCTTACTGTATCGCTCTGAGTGGGAGTATTTATCAAGTACTCTTAAATCAAAAAGAGATACCATGGGGGATCGATGCCTCATATTCGCTGGTCACACCATGCCCGATCAAGGTGAGGTGTCTATAGCTAAAACGTGGTTGCTATGGTTAATTCCTACAACGGGGGAACAGTCTTAGGACACAAGAGGTGGTGAGTTGAAATAAGATGTTGGTGACTGTTTGAGACCGTTCATCATTGAGGAATTGACGGATGGATTGCTTGATTGCTTCATGCACATACTAGTAGGCAGCTTTTGTTTGTAGAAGATGATATAGTTGGTAAGCTGAGGCCTCTATCGATAAATAGGAGATGGAATAGGGCTCATGAGATGTAGTAAAGCCAAAAGAGTGAACAGGAAGGCAGGTTTTCTGAAGGCTGAGAATGGTAGCGTTTATAGCAGAGATACTTGACGTAAGAACAAAATGTGCAGGTATTTGGTGTAACTATTTGGTGATGATTGAATGTATCCCAATCCTTATGAACATCCTTATATACCATTTTGTCTAACGATAGGTATACCATGCTAAATAACATAATAATTCTGTATCAAAGTAATGATCTTTAAAATGGTTTTTGATCTTAGGAAACAAAAAAAAGACATATAGACTAATATCCAGTAAAAATGGAGGCGAGAACCTACAGAAATTCTACTTTTTTGACAATAACTCGTTAATTGAGAGGAACATGTGTTAGGTGGTATAGTCATGGTGGAGCATCTAAGCGTCTGCAATGTCAAATACGATGTGAATAACAGTTTTTGTTACTCTAGAATTGTGCTCTAGATAGAAAATAAACTATATAGGCTCCTTGCAACGTTTCATACGTTAACCTTGGGAATTCACCAGCTTTGCCGAAAAATATTTAATTTTTCGTAATGCACTATTAAACACGATTTCACTTATCACGCTCTATAGACCGTCAGTGTGCTGCATGTCTAAAAAAAATACTTAAGCCCACTTCATATGATCCTATTTTTCATACTTCTTTTCTTGCTTGCTATCGTGCTCGCTGCGTTGCTGGCTGCGATGCTAGAAATAACGTTACCGTTTGCTCCGCTACTACTTTCGAAGCAGGATTTCAGAAAAAGATTATATAATGTATCCCAATCTTTATTCTGTGTTCAAGGCTTCCTTAGGTGAGGTTCGTCTTTCTTTGTGCTTGGCTTATCAAAAATACTTTTTGCTAATAAAAAACCTTGCGCTCTTATACGGAATATTTTCTATAGGCTCAAAACAACTTTTTGTAAGTCGAACTCGGCGATTTACCAAAATTTAACACGAAAAGTTTCTTTTCAAATATATCTTAAGTTATTACTAGTCTCAAGTTTTCATCTAATTTAAAGTATTTAAAATAGATTTATTTAATACTTTTCTTTTTAATATTTACGTTTTCTCTTATATGGATCGAAATAAATAAATTTCTTTTCAGTATGCCATTTGAAACAGTATTTTTAGCTTCTTAATTTGGACTTTATAGTTTTGAAACTGATATATTTTTATAGTTTAAAATATTAAGAGGAAATATTATAAAAGTAATAATAATAAAAAATCATGTAAAATATTTAATGTTGCTTATTAAAAATGCATTCCTATTAGAGATGAAGTAAAGTTTTCTCTTCACATTGACTTATCAATGAATAGATTTTAGGACATAAATTAAAGAAAAGAAGATCTTAGGTAATAAATATTTCACTCACTTTAACATATAATTTTTGTTTTCTAAATATTTTTAATTTGGAATTTCAATACTTATGGTATTATTACATAATCTATATTAGCTTTCGTATTCAATTCAAAATTCAAATTAACTTATTCAAACAGATGACCATACACATATAAAGACTTATATAAGTTTTAATATTTATACCAGAGAAAAAATTATGATACAAAATTTGATATTCTAGAAAATATAAATAGGATATATCAGCACCACCAATAGAAGTGATACTCTCAAAATACTAGCAATAATAAATATTCGAATGAATATGTTTATTAATAGTTTATAATGGTTGAAAATAAATTTTCAAAATTTATATATAAAATCAGAGGAAACCAATGATTTTTTTATTCTTCATAAAAATATTTCGCTATTTTGAAATTTTTAAATAGAATTAGTAAAAAATTTGTTGATTTTTCTTTCCACCCCGTTTATAATTCAAAATCATGAATTATCGAAAAATATTTATTAGTAATCTAACTGAAAATAAATAAATTTTAGGTCATATAAATTTTAGTTTCAAAGTACTTGTAGTTAGTGAATTCCATTAGTTCAATGTTTATGAAAAGAAGAGGAAAAAAAACAGCGTATTTGGCCCCAAAAATATTATTTTTTGAGGAGCAGCACAAATGTTCGTTGACATATTTGGCAGATTATCAAAAATTATGATTTCGTTGATAGGAAATTTGTTGCATTTCACTTTTGGTCTTTGAAGAAAAAATTATATTTTTACATGTACAAGAGACTTGGAAATCTTTAAGTTAAAATAAATAAATATTTTGTTAGCTCCTATAAATGCTTAACAGTCAATTAGATAATTTAAAATTGCATGTATTTTGTTGTCATCAATCACTATGAAGGATTTATGATGTCTAAAGACTGATTTGATATCTAAATTTATAATATCCAAATAACTTGAGTAAAGTTTTTTTTTCTCTAATCTCGTTTAAGAAATTGCAATTGGAACAAAGTATTTTATACTAAAAATATTTAATAAATTTCTCGAAATTAAGAAAAAATTACTTTTAAATGGGCACAAAAATATAAAGTAATTAAAATTTTCCACAAGCAAAAGAATTATTCATTTTAAAGTTTGGAAGTTATTAGCTCTGTAACATGAAACGTTTTTAAATAAAAATAGATAATAATAAAAAATTTTAAATTTAAAAAAAATTGACATTTTATAAATCAAATTTTTAACTTACAAAATTGTAGTTTAAAAATCTACAAAAAAAAATATAAAAAAAATATTTATCCATAAAAAAAAACGGTGTGGTGTGAATTTAGGTCTGAGGGTGTCATTGGCCCATATTTTTTTGAAAATAATGAAGGAGAGTCTGTTACTACAATATTAATTATGAACGCTATGAAAATCGACATTTTTGGGCCTGAACTTAATCTTGATCATTTGTGATTTTGATAGAATGGCGCCATAATCCACATCACATGATATCAGTTTACCTGCAAGATCGTGCGGTTGGAATTTTTTTTTGTAGGACTATGTAAAATATCATGTTTTAAAATCCTACATTCATCTAGTAATGGTTAAACTCTAACACGAAATTTGCGAAAAAGTCATTTAAACATTACCTCAAAAGGATCGATCCAGTAAGAAGTCTCGTGGCGGCTATTGAAATGATATTTTATTCTATGTAGAATGATAGGGTCTAAGCAAAATAACCCTATAAAAAATGGAAACTGGTGCTTACAATTTAACATGACTCTCCGAAGCACTTTATGCCAAAATTTTAAAAAAGTATAATTTTTTAAAGAAGCTAAGTAAGTTTTTAAAATTTGACATTCTCTCTCTAAAGTAAGTAAACGTTTTAATTTTTTTTTTTAACATTTTGAAAGGATTTTTTGTCGAAAGTAAAATATTTTTAAAAGTTTTTCTAAAATCAAACAATTTGCTTGTTTTTCCATTTTTCCATTTTATACGTAATTTTAATAAAAAGCAAATTTATTTTCGTGTTTTTTGACAAAGAATTTTTTATATTTTTTTCACACACAAAAAATTTGCTATTTTCACAAACGACTGGCGACTAATTGGCGGAGAAAAATTTATTTGCTTGCAAAGAAAAAAAAAAGAAAAAAAAATCCAAAAACAAACCAAAAAAAAACAATATTGTTTTGTTGTAAAAAAAAGCTTAAAAATAAAAGCGACAGTGAAAAAAATATTGTTGGAAAATTATTGGAAAATTTATCAGTTTTTGTGTATAAGCTGAGAAAAACAAGAAAAACAGTTCGTTTGTGAGGTAGTTTTTCATGCAATTTCCTTGTCGAAAGGCGAAACTACTACAATTTTCGACTCTGTTCAGAGTCATTTTTGTCCATCGGCGATAAATCTTCGTTTATGCTATTTGGTGTGATGGTAATCGCGCATCGAGTACGCGCAACACTTGGCACTTGAGCAGCCAGAATACATACACGTACATGAACAAACAATCAGTATATTCTGCTGACGTAAATGATACAATTACCTCATCGGGCAAACAAGGACCTTATCGTTTATGCTAAAGCTTCCTTAAAGGAACTCGCATGTAGTCGTGTTCATACAAGTGTGTTCACATGACGAGTGTAGGCGCTTTTTGTACGTCAAGATAGCTTTGCAAAGCTTCATAAATAAGAATAAGCCCATAAACTAGTAAGAGCTTTTTCAGCTTATTTACATGTGGGTGCGTACTACTATACAGGACATTTAGCCAATCTTGCCACACACAAATGCAAACATGTTAATTCCGGAAACCGAAAATTAGGCACAGGGAACAGATGCGGTGGTTGCTGCAATCTGGTATGTGTGCGCGTACCGATAGGATTGTGTTCGGTTTTCGTGTGTTGACATACTATTGCCAGTTAGAAGTATCCTTTGCGCCTTTTACTCCGTTCTAGCTCTGCCTCTGCCTATTTGTGTGCTTAAATTTTGTTATCCCCGTCCGGAAAAATTGTCTCTTGTCGCCACGATTACTGCTTTTATTATTGTCTGTCCATATCATCGCTTCTGATTAATTGGTCGCTAAACGAGCCTAGAAAAACTATCGCAGAAAACAGGACAATATCGAACGCAATCGAAGTGTGCTGTCAAAAAAATAACCAAAAAAATAAAAAGCTTTCCGGGCACGTGAAAGGTTGCAAAAGGACGAAATCATTTCGAATAATGTGAGCTAGTGTTGTGCAGTGTTAATTGTGAGTGTTTTCGGTCATACAATCATATCTCGTCGCGGATTTATATTCTTTGCGCGTAAAGCTTCGAATGCACACAGAATCCATTCGGTATGTGTATGCATTTGAAATTTGTGCTTGTGTGTGTACTGTGAACAACTGATTTCGAATGTCATTTATTCAAAAATAGTCAAATCTATCAAAACTTTGTTAGATTTTGTCAGATATTTAAGAGATATTTCGAAACAACTTCCGCATAGTCGTACGAGTGAAAGATTATTTTATTCTCTTCACTCGTAATAGTTATAGAATTTGTCAAACAATAAAATCCTATCGAATCCCTTAATGAACACAATATATTGTATCCTATTAATAATTAGATATATGTGTATGAGTACTCCGAATATAAACACTACGATGAGCATGCAAGAAACTTCCCTTATTACAGAATGAACAGTTTCTTAAGTAACTGAAATTCTTATCAATGTTAGCTGGATAAATAGTGGAGAAGATTTTCGAGGACTTTATCTAAAAGGAGTAATTAATGTTAGGTAAGTGAGAGAAAATATAATTAATGCCAGGTTATTTAGATGATTCGATAGTTATTAAGAACCTACCACAAACTTTGTCATGTTGGCCTACACATGACTTTCGCCAGTAAATTAATCAAAAATTTGTTTGCTTTATTTACAAATACACATAAATACTTATTTTATTTTTACACTCTTAAAAATTATATACTAGTTAAAAAATTTTATAATCCCAACGTTGAATAAAAAGTTTATTTAAAGAAACTGATTATAATTTTTAAGATTCCACATTATTTTGAGATTTCATCGTTCCAGGAAATAAGAACAAGAAGCTCTACACAAAATTTTTAATATTTAAGAAAAAGTTTTGAGAAAATAAAATGAAGCAATATAAAGGACAAAATTCGACTTGTCTAAATTTTTTTTCAGTAATAATAAAAATCGTTTATTTACGATGAAATTCATTTTTTTTTTTTAATAATGTTCAAAATTTTCTAATAACAAAAATTATAAAAAATATTTGGATAGACGGCTTACAATAGTCTATATCATAAATATTCCTTAAATATAAAGATTCCAATATTTATTAACGGCAGCATAATTCCAGAAAAAAAGCTAAAGTCCGCTGCTAAGGACTATATATAAGGCCAAACGATTGATCTGGAATCTACACACAATTAAGTAGACTGAACTTTAAGCGACTGACTATACAGAACATTATTTATACTATTAAAGCCAAGGTAAAGAATTTAAATAAATAGTAAACTGCTTATCAATAGAAGAGTACTCAAGTCCATTTGGACTTACCGACTCGAAGTTTGCATTGTTCCAATTCGCTCCAAAATATTGGGTTGTCGGAAAATATGTTCTAAAAAGTTTATTTATTTATATAAAGAACAGGAGAGTACTCAAGTCCATTTGGACTTACCGGCTCGAACTTTGCATTGTTTCAAATCGCGCCAAAATATTGGGTTATCGGAAAATATGTTCTTAAAAGTTTATTTATTTATATAAAGAACAGGAGAGTACTCAAGTTCATTTGGACTTACCGGCTCGAACTTTGCATTGTTCCAATTCGCGCCAAAATATTGGGTTGTCGGAAAAGATATTCTAAAAAGTTTATTTATTTATATAAAGAACAGGAGAGTACTCAAGTTCATTTGGACTTACCGACTCGAAGTTTGTATTGTTCCAATTCACGCCAAAATATTGGGTTGTCGGAAAAGATGTTCAAAATTTTTTTGGACTTACCGACTCAAAGTTTGCCATGTTCCAATTTGCTCCCAAATATTGGGTTGTCGGAAAAAAAGTTCTAAAAAGTTTATTTATTTATATAAAGAACAGTAGAGTACTCAAGTCCATTTGGACTTACCGGCTCGAACTTTGCATTGTTCCAAGTGGCACCAAAATATTGAGTTCTCAAAAAGATGTTCTAAAAAGTTTATTTATTTATATAAAGAACAAGAGAGTACTCAAGTTCATTTGGACTTACCGACTCGAACTTTGCATTGTTCCAATTCGCGCCAAGATATTGAGTTGTCGGAAAAGATGTTCTAAAAAGTTTATTTATATATACAAAGAACAGGAGAGTACTCAAGTTCATTTGGACTTACCGACTCGAAGTTTGCATTGTTCCAATTCGCGCCAAAATATTGGGTTGTCGGGAAAGATGTTCTAAAAAGTTTATTTATTTATATAAAGAACAGGAGAGTACTCAAGTTCATTTGGACTTACCGACTCAAAGTTTGCATTGTTCCAATTCGCGCCAAAATATTAGGTTGTCGGAGAAGATGTTCTAAAAAGTTTATTTATTTATATAAAGAATAAATATCAATCAGTGATGTATTGCCCAATTTGCTTTATAGCATTTTGCTATATTTCAGCGAGCTCCATAATTTCTCGTTCATAAGAGCACCTGTCTTTATCGGCCAAAAACTGAACAAGCTGCTTATTACTGCCTGATCTGTATTGAAGGGCATTGAACACAAGGAGTTTTGAAGAGAGCGAAACAAGTTGAAGTGTGTTGGCGCAAGATCTAACAAGTATGGTGGGTGTTATCTCATCTAAGTTGTGTGTAGTCAAGCTGTGCTATTGCCGGCACTACACTTTTGAATTATTTGTTTGGTTCGTTTGTAGAAGCTCAAAAAACATAATACCTTTAAAATACCACCACACCGATAGCGTAACCTTCCGCTGATAAATGTTTGCTTTCGATGTTGTTTGAGGCGTATCATCACGCCGGGACCAAGACCATTAACGCACCACAACATTGTTGTAAACGATCCACTTCTTATCACTAGTTATCAATCGCTTCAAAAAAAGATCAGTTTCCTCACGTTTAATAAGCATGTCACAAATCATTATACGTGCCATCAAATCAACTTCTTTGAGTTCATGAGCAACCCACACATTGAGCTTGCAACTTTTTCAGGTGGTCATGAACGGTTAAATGATGGATGTTAACGCTGGTTTGACTTAATTAATAACTTTATTTTGTCATTATCAACCTCGGTTTTCCGTCCTGACCGAGAAGTGCCGTTGAGATCAAAATCACCAGCATGGAATTTCTCAACCCAAGTTGCACATGAACTTAAAATAGTGAATTTATAAGAGCAAAAGCAGAAAAATTTCCTAATCCTTTAAATATAAATATTGGAGAATTAATTAAAATTATATTTGTTATTTGAACTTTATACAAATTCATACTAAATACTTTACTTATGAATCAAAAAGTTTTCGAAAATAGTCATAAATGTTCATATTATGAAATTGGTTTTTATTCTAGATCCAAAAACTATATCAAAACACCTTTTCTAGCACTCCCTAAGGCATATTTGCTTATTAAATAATTTCCTTCTTCTATAATCCTAAAACTATATTTAATTGTTTATCAAATTTTCTATATTCCTAAAAATTTATCAAGTTAATTATTCTAAATAGAAAATCATTTTCCTGTTCTTTTTAAATTTAATACCAAATATAGATACTTCCGTTACCAATTGCTGAATATATTTTTAAATGTTTTGTTCTCTTCTGATTTTTACATCAAAGATTTCGATAAATCGAAATATATTGCTTCGGGGTAAAAATATGAAAATAGATTTCATTGTCCTCCGAATGCAATAGGATTATCAGATTTGGATTAAATTTAAAATTGTGAAAATATAATTTCCATTTCTCATATTTTCTAAATTCCTCCCGGTATCTTGTGCAATAACGGATTATTCATATAAAGTATACCATCGTTCTCAATTGAAAACAAAAACAACTTCTTCGTAAATTTTAATCAGAAGAAAGAAGGGAAAGTATCGAAACTAAACTTAACTGGATACTACTCGTAGATCCAAATACAGAATGGAACCTGGTCGAACCATATTGAATCAGTTCGGTTTAAAGTGAATCGAACTAAATTTTGTTCTGGATATATTCTATGGTGTTCTACAATATCTTGTTTACTACAGCAGTTAACGGATTTGGATTTATTGAAACGGAAACTTCCCTTCGAGCATATCCGTTTTGCGGTTTAACATTCGATTTATTTTCAAAATATCCTTTAGCAACTTTATTATTATTATTATTATCTTTATTAATTTTTTATTATATATATCTCTATAATTTGTTATTTAAAGTTGATCAGGGGAATGGGGGAGTTTGTTTTACTATAATTTGGAAATTTTTGGGAATAAAGAGACATGCTACTTTTTTAAAATTATAAATTCTACTTTTTTTAAAGATATTAAATCGCATTTGTATGAAGCATAGATAATAGAAGAATTAACTTGATCTGAAGTAATATCAGTTCTGAAACAATTTCCTCAAATCCGAAGACTGATTTTTTCCCCACAAATTTTATTCTGCTCTTATACAAGTTCCTCTTGGCAGCTATACAACCACAGAGGCATTGTTTCCACTCTTCGTAGTAGTGCTGGAAGGCATAATTATCGGCAGTACCAACATGAGGTCTTTAGATTAGGTAAATTGGAGGGGGGAAGGGCTGAAAAACTCACAAAAACTCATTGATGGATAGGGGCGTAACATAGAGGTGTTGTCATGATGGATCATGCAGGTATCTGGTCTCATTCGACGTAAAAAACTTTTTCTAAGCTTTCTAAGGACACCTATTTCATTTAAATAATAATGTAAGGTCTGACCTAACAAAACCGCTCCACGTTTTTCAGCTTCATCATTTTTTTATGTTGAAGGCCTCTAAAAAAACTTTATGATACCGATTTTTTTTGTAAATATTTGTCATACTGCGCTTACACGGGTCTCTCTATTTAAGGACATTCAAGCCAAAACTGCGACAGGTCCTGCTGATTTTTTTTCTGATAGAATTCCTCCTATTTCAGAGCTACTTAGCCCTTCCGTTTTATTCCCAAGCCCTGTTTATAAACTCGTAAGTCACCTAGGGACTTATTAACAAATTATAAACTAAACTCTAATTTCTACCTAACTAATTGCTCCATTTTATAAACTTATTGAGAAAATAGTAATTAAGTTTTTATAATCCGTCCACTTATGATATATAAATGTATAACACGAAGGTCGTGGTGTTGAAACAGTTATTCCTGGCCTACTAGAAAAGAAACAAATTTTTCGTTAATCAAATTTATTTTATTTACAATGTCGACTTAAGATTAATTTAAGTTAAATTTAAGATCAATTTCTACTGAAATTTTTTGTTTTTTTTTCACTTAACCATTAACAAAAAATTTCATAATTAATTAATGTTCAAACATTTTTATCGCATAAATTCTTTCCTGAGATGAGTAAATTTATTTAATAAATAAAGAAAAATTCTTAGAAATGCCATAAAATCTCATTATATAATAATATATTTTATTTATTTCCTATTAAAATTTATTTAAAAGAATTTATCTTAAATTATTTAATAATAGGATAAATATCATATGTTAAATATTCTCATTAACAGTGAAGTTAAAAATATATATTTTTAAGATAATTTCAATTCAAAATTGTAAAAGATATTTTCGTCCTTTTCTCTTGAAATCTGAATGTATACAATGAAATTGAATATTCATTTTTACCTTATAATTAATTACCATTTCGAATTTAATTCGGTAATTCATTTGTAATTCGTTAAAAGTTAATCCTTGTAAAAGCTTTGTTGTGATATCGAAATTACTTTTAAAAATAATATTTTTATAAAAAAAAATTTACATAATAAAATGAGTTGTTTTCTTAAGAGGATAAAAACTTGAAAAAAAATATGCAACAACAATTTTTATTTAAAAGATAATAATTAGCTTTAAGTGTTTAAGAAGGCTTTGGGGCATTTGCCAACCTCTTCTGTTCTTCACGAAGCTTAATTTTTTTGATTGGTCCAATTTTTCTCCAAGCCTACTCTTAATTTAATCTACCAAATGATAAAGTCGTATTGCTGATTTGTCAATATATATTAATGGACTTCTCATATCCCGATAAAGAATTATTGAACGGTGCCAAATGACACATTCTTGGAGACCATTGCGTGAAACCGCGTTGCCAATTAATCGTATCTTAAATCAATCGATAATTGCGCGGGAAGTTTGGGGACAGCAACCCAATCCTGCTGCAACCATATGTCATCACGGTCTATGTTTGTCAATAATACGAGGGTCGTTCAATAAGTCCTTAGAAAAAGATGGAAAAAAAACTGTTTTTGTAAAAAAAAAAAATTTTATTTTTCAACATAATCTCCTTTAAGCTCTATACACTTTTCCAACCGTTTTTCCAAAATTTTTATCCCGTCCAAAAAATAGGATTTCGGAAGTTCTGCAAAATACTCATCCGTTTGAGCAATGACGTCCTCGTTGGAAGTGAACCGTCGTCCGCCAAGCCATTTCTTCAGATTGGGGAAAAGAAAATAGTCACTCGGTGCCAAAGCTGGTGAATAAGTGGGATGCTGCATCAATTCCATTCTCAATTCCACAATTTTGGCCATGGAAACAGCGCATGTGTGCACACGCAAATTGTCCTGATGCAAGAGGATTTTTTTCTTCCTCAGATGGGGGCGTTTCTCTTTGATTTCCTCGCTCAACCGTTGCAATAACGGTTTCTCTTTGATTTCCTCCTGTTATTGTTTTTCCTTTTTCCAAGTAGTCGATAAAAATGATGCCCTGCGAATCCCAAAAGACCGTGGCCATCACCTTGCCGGCCGATGGCACAGTTTTTGCCTTCTTCGGAGCCCGTTCACCCTTGAAAATCCACTGTGATGACTGTCTCTTCGTTTCTGGAGTGTAGTAGTGTATCCAGGTTTCGTCCACAGTGACATATCGACGAAGGAATTCGGCAGGATTGCGATGAAAGAGTGCCAACATAGCCTCAGAGTCCACTACACAATTGCGCTTATTCTCCTCTGAGAGCAAACGCGGCACCCATCTTGCCGAAATTTTTTTCACAGACAATTTTTCATGCAAAATTGAAGCGACTGTACCTTGTGATATGCCCGTGGCCTCAACTAATTCGCGCACTTTAATTCGCCGATCGTTCAAAATCAGATCGTGGATTTTGTCGATGATTTCAGGAGTAGACACCTCAACTGGGCGTCCTGAACGATGTTCATCTTTTGTTGATGAACGGCCACGTTTAAATTCATTCACCCAATTGTAAACCATCGCAAACAAAGTTGCAGATGTGCCATGAACTGCATCCAACTCGGCTTTGATTTCTTTCGGGCTTAAGCCTGTCAAATGGAGATGTTTGATGACAGCCCTAAACTCGCTTTTTTCCATTGTTATGCACAAATAAATGTCGTTAACTTTAATCGACGATAGAAATTGACCTACGCTATGGATCGAGCTGAAAAAAAGACAGGACAGCTTTCCTGTCGATAATGCTACTTACAAAAAAAAAACTTTACCGACACTACGAACGCAATTTCTCGGATTTTCTAAGGATTTATTGAACGACCCTCGTATCAATGAGACAAAAAAAGAGCTTCATCAGTAAATATAATTTTACGTTTTGCAGATTGACAACTTTTTTTAAAATAAATTTTTAATTTTTGGAAGCGTTATTAAGTGTTATTCCATTCATGTTAAAAGTGGTCAGCTATATTGAGTAAAAATCATTTATAAGATTTGATAGATCTCAACTGGTTCACAATTACTTTATCGGAAGTTTAAGTAGACTAAACAAAAATACCCGACATAAAGTTGGGATCTTAGAAATTATAGCTACGATATCGCCAGAAGCCTTTAAGTTTCTTCATTTCGATTTCGTTCGTTTTCCTTAAAAATTTCAGCAGAAAAGCAAATTATTTTTACAATAATATCACCACTTTAGTCAACATAATTATCACAAAGCACCATGCTTCAAATGATTCCTGTCAAAATTTGACAGCAATCGGTCGATTGGTTCGTGAGATATAGCATTTTGAGTGGAGCAACTTTTGTTATTGAAAAAAAATGGATAAAGACGAATTTCGTGTATTGATAAAGCATTGCTTTTTGATGAAAAAAAATACAGTGAAAACCAAAGCATGGTTTGACAAACGTTATCCGGACTCTGCTCCAGCTATTTCAACTGTGGAATATTGGTTTCGTCAATTTCGAACTGGTCGTACGAGCACAGTTGATGCAGAACGCAGTGGACGCCCAAAAGAGGTGGTTACGGCAGGAAACATCAAAAAAATCCACAAAATAATTTTAAATGACCGTAAAGTGAAGTTGAGCGAGATAGCTGAGACTCTGAAGATATCAAAAAAGCGTGTTGGACATATCGTGCATGAATATTTGGGCATGCAAAAGCTGTGTGCAAAATGGGTGCCGCGTGAGCTCACTGTGGACCGAAAACAACAACGTGTTGATGATTCTGAGCAGTGTTTGGAGCTGTTAAAGCGCAATAAACCTGAATTTTTGCGTCGATATGTGACAATGGATGAAACATGGCTCCGTCACTTCACTCCAGAGTCCAATCGGCAGTCGGCAGAGTGGAGAGCGAGCGACGAACCGAATCCAAAGCGTGGAAAGACGCAACAGTCGGCTGGCAAGGTGATGGCGTCTGTATTTTGGGATGCGCATGGTATAATATTCATTGACTATCTCCAGAAGGGACAGACGATCAACAGCGTCTATTATATAGCGTTATTGGATCGTTTGAAGAAAGAAATCGCTAAGAAACGGCCTCATTTGCAGAAGAAAAAAGTGTTGTTTCACCAAGACAATGCACCGTGTCACAAGTCGATGAAAACGATGGTCAAACTCAATGAATTGGGCTACGAATTGCTTCCCTATCCACCGTATTCTCCAGATCTGGCCCCCAGCGACTATTTCCTGTTTGCAGACCTCAAGAGAATGCTCGCTGGCAAGAAATTTAAGACCGATTGCCGAAACTGAGGCTTATTTTGAGGCAAAACTGAAAGAGTACTATAAAAATGGTATCGAAAAGTTGGAAGATCGCTATAATCGCTGTATCGCCCTCGAAGACAACTATGTTGAATAATTAAAATGAATTTTGCAAAAAAAAATATTTTTGCTGTGTTATCTTATAAACTTTTCAGCCGAACTGTTATAGAATACTTTCTATATGATATAATTACAAATAATTATATGATTTTAAAATTTTGATAGCTGAATGTCGTTTTCTATGGTTATGAGTGGAGTCCAAACCTCTGTTTTACTTAAATAAGACCCGAATGACATGTGATTGCAGCAGAATTGCGCTGCTATCACCAACCAAGTCTATTTTTGAAGTCCTTTTCACTAAATGAATTGGATTTAATGGCACTTGGAATCTAAGTTGTAGTCCATAAGTCCATATAGGTCGATTTAGTCTTTTCTGTTCTAGTCTTTTAAATTTTGTCTGTGAATTCTATGTAAAGTACAGAACTGAATATCAAAATTTAGTATCTAGTAATAATTTTATTTGAATCGACCAAATTTCACCAAAAACCAAAAATTGCAATTAAAAAATCGACTTAGACAATATGCGCCGTTTATTTTGAAAGTAAAGCAAATCTATTTTTTGAAAAAAAAATGAAGCTAATAGTAACAACAGTTGATTAATTAATTTGATATTTTTATCTGTAAGCAATTTTAGTCAAAATAATTTAAATTCCGTAAAAATTTTAATTTTATTAGTAAAAAGTTTATTTTGAAAGTGGTTTGCACTAAGTCTACCTTAGCTTGAAATTATGTTTAAATGAATATATTATGGCACAATTTAGTAATATTGCCAATATTGAGAAGAAAAAAAAAAGCAAATTGGTATAGATTATCTAAGAACCAGAGGAAAGGAATAATGAGGGGATATATTTTCGTAACTAGAGTGAAGGTTGTTTCTAGAAAACCAATGAAAAATCAAGTAAATAATGTGAAGGAGCAGATTCAAAGTTTTCCTGAGTTTGAAAGCGTTACACTTGATAAGCGCCGAATTGACTAGAAAATCTTTGCAGAAAGACAGAAATTTTAGCTTTAATTAATCCCGAGAAATATTTTTGTTTTATCTGCATTTACAATTGTATTGTAACAATCAGATGGCCAGTAGGCCGCCTAATATTCGTTTAGAGACGGTTGGGGTCCGATACGCGCGGGAAGTGAAGTACCTTGGATTAAAGGTTAGAGAGAGGCTGAATTTTCGGCCTCACTTGCAATATCTGAGGGGGCGCGTGGCTGGTTTGGTTGGCATGCTGGTGCGAGTGCTTCGCAAGGAATGGGGACTTCGATCCAGAGCGGTAAAAGTCCTGTATAAGAGTGTGTTTGTTCCGTGTGCTATATATGCATCGTGTGTGTGGGCTGACACTGTGCGCCAACTGTATGCGAGGGTGTGCATAAATTCGGTCCAGCGTTTGGTTCTGTATGCGTGTTTGAATATGTGTAGAACCGTTTCAACTGAGGTGATGCAGGTTCTCATGGGAGAAATTCCATGGGACCTGGAGGTGCTGCGTGGAAGTATCCACTTCCGTCTGCGGCGGGGCATCCCCCTTACCGGTTGTTCGGTTAGGAATGATGAGGTTCAGGATCTTAGTCCGCGCCATCAGCGTGTACTGGTCCTGAACAAAATGTATGAGATATGGCAGCAACGATGGGATGGATGAGAGTGTGAATGGCAGATGGACGCACATGTTCAAACCGAATGTGTGCTTTGCATCTGCGTATGGATTTGAGTTTGGTCTGTCCCTTGGGTATTTGCTCACGGGACACGCCAGTATGAATGGGTTCCTGTACAGGCGTGGACTAGCCACGGAGGCTAGATGCCCTTGTGGGGCGGCGGAGGAGAGTGCCAAGCACCTTCTCATTGAGTGTGGCCTGTATGGGGATTTGCCTGACTTAGGTGCATGTGGAATCGTCGTGAATAAGGAGGGTGTGGATGTGAGTGGTGTGTCGGGTGTGAAAGAGAAGTACGAATGACTGAATAGATTTGCCGTGGCACTGTTTGAGAGGAGAATGAGAATGGTGCGTGACTGAGTGAGTGAATGACACGCAGGGTGGCTACAACCGAGTGAAAGACCAAGGTCGATTCCGGTTGTACGTTCGGGTCTTGGCGAACCCGCGTGTCTGAGCTGGCCTAGCGGTGCCTAGGAATTAACAAGATTCCTGACCGTAGCTCAATGAGCGGAGTACAAACCAAAGTACTCTTAAAACAAAAATTGGTACCACGGGAATCGGGAGCCCCACAGTGGAATACACTGTGCCCTATTGAGGTGAGGCGTCATTTGGCAGCAACTTGGTGGCTGTGGTTATGCCCATATCGCGGATATGGTCTCCGGACCGCAGGTGGGAGGTAACTGGCAAATTCCATCTTGCAATTATCTCGGGCACTGTCACTGCTAATGACGGTAGAGGTTTAGATAGTCCTCGCCACCAGCAGGTGGAGTAGTCGGCTCTAACTGCCAGTAATGGTGGTGCATTGATTGAGCGGATCTCAATCCCTATAGTCGTAGGCGACTCGTGGTCTTGAGTTTTGGACGTTAAAAAACAATTTCTCACTGTAACAATCAGATCTACGCAATATTTTAATTTATAATATTGTGCATCATGAAATGGGAGTATACACCCATTGGCGTTTCCTTAACTAACGGAAATTAGATTCCTCTAAAAAATCTATAGGCTATTGAGTCTCAACTGTCCAATAGTGTTCCGGAGGGAGGGGGCAGTATAGGACAATTCTCTCATAAGTGGATTATGATAATAGGATAAATAGGAGTAAATTTTTGATAGCAAGAACTTCACAGGTCCTGAAGAAATGTATACGTTGTTACGAACATAAAAGGGGGCATCAACAATTTTGCGGAGGATCTTAAATTGTAAGTCCTGAACGCGATAGCAATTTTAACGTTTCGTTGAACTCCAAAGTTTAATTCCATATTCCCAAATAGGTGGTATATTTTGTATTTTATATGAACACTTTACTTTTGATTGTTAGTTTCGAGCGTTTGTCTAGTAGTCTAAGAAGTTATAGGTAACTTCTAGTGGCTTCAAGTTTTTTTAGTCTAGCAGGAGGGTTCCTTGTTAATCTCTTATCCAGATAAAGTCCCAAAAAACGTAATTTATCATATTGTGGAATCATGTTGCTATTAGGGTAAAAAGAGGTAGGTTTTCCTTGATAAATTGTGAAAGTCATGTGAGCACTTTTCTTTCATTTACCCTCACTTTTCTATCTCTTAAACCAGGATTGAAGGTTGTGGATATATGATTATAAATTGTTGCAAGCTAGGTCAGGATTTGTGTGGATAGCAAGTATGAGCGCATCATCTGCATAGGTGGTAATGATTGTATTAGGATCAGATGAGATGTAATCTGTATAAATATAATATAAATTGGGATCAAAGATACTGCCTTGTGGGACTCCAGCTAGAATAGGATAGAAAAATATTTTACATTTTAATTTGGTTTACAAAAGAAATATATATTTTTTAAATCAAGGATTCTACAATTTTCATAATAATAAAGTTTATAATTATATCTTAAAACTATAGAATTAACGTGATCACAAGAAGTAGTAGCATCTTCATGATTTTTTTTTGTGAAATTAAATTCATTGAAATTATTAATAAAAATGAATTTTTTTCTTTATGTTATATTTTCTACTATAATAATTGTTTAAAAATTATTTTTTTTTATTTATATTTTACTTTTTAATAAAAAGTGAATAAACTCACATTATCGAACACCACAAAATTAAAAAAAGTTGTCAAATAGATCTTATTAATATGTTTAAATTTATTGAAAAGCAAACCTTTAAATAATGTCGCAAAAATAAAAAATGGACTTAACCGCTTAAATATATTTTTTGTTAGAAAAAATTGTAGAACACTAAATAGAAAATTAACATACTAAGTATGCTAAATAAAATTTATAATAATAAGTAATTAAACTCAAATATTAGAGATATTGTATCTATTGAATATTGAAATACTAACACAAACCGAAACTATTTATTTCCCTTAAATCGGATTAAAGGTACGCAAAACTATTTAAGTAAATTGAGTGTCTAAAAATTGTCTAGACTAATTTCTTATAAATAGAAGAAAAAAAATTTACTAAAACTGAATGAATTCAAAAGAAAATATCCTTTAAAAAAAATATTGCATAAATGTTGAGTTAAAAGCTAATGAATACGACGAAGCTTTACATTTTGTTAAGCACAATTTCATGTCAGTTTATCACATTCATAAGCATAAACTTCTGTTTTTAAAATGTACTGAATTGAAATTTATTACCACTTTTACTGAGAGTATAAGACAGCAAGTATAACCATACAATATGGGTACAAAAAACTCGAAATGGTTTCATTCAGAAAAAAAAATTCTCCTTTCAATTTTGAATTACTATTAAATATTTTGGAAGATATTTTTTATTCAAAAGTAACATATAAATTTTTTTTTTAAATTTAGTAAACTGGAAAAGCTTAGAAAATTTTACATCAGTTTTAATCTGAGTGCAGACAATTTGTTTTTTTTGGATATCATCGAAATGAAAACGATCCAATTCTGGAGATTTAACTTTAAAGCTTTATGCATTCACCTCTTAAGAAAATTGAACCACTCAAAACTCTAGCTGAAATCTATTATGACAGTCTTATTTGAGAATTTGTAACTAAAATATGATATTTATCGTCATAGGGAATATTTATTAATAATTCATAGTTTTTAGCAATCCAAATAACTTGGCATAATGTGTTGTTACCTTATTGAAATATCTGCTCAGAATATTTATCTAAAATGCATTTTGCTTTTAAACGTACCAGATACGTATAAGTGCAGTACTGAGCGATTCATCGTCTGCATACGCATTTGGAAAATTTCTTCATAGCAAAGGAAATAATAAATTAGCTACATTACATCATGTCTATATAGAGAATACTATGCCCTTAATTGTATCCAGAATATCATATTATTCCATATAGTCTAAATGAATTTTCAAATACTAACCAAATAAAATGCGTATAAAAGAGAATTTATTTTAATCCATTTACGAATTTATTAGCACACAGAATGTATACGATTTAATTCCATATCAAAAGATTACGCAGCCTTTGCCATTTTATTAAAAATTATTAACATTATTAAGTATTTATTGAATTGCAAATATTTTCCCCCGATAATGTACGAAATGGTTTTTTTTTTTACTTATACTCTCAGTTAGTTAGTTCGCCAACTGAAACTATGACTATCAATACCCAATGTAGACACAATAATAGCTCCTTAATCAAAATTTATGTAAATCTATTAATACAAGAAATGATTTCTTGGTTAATTCGAATATTCTTAACTTTTTTATGAATACACACACACACACCCAATGAATATAATCGACTTTTCGGAATAGGATTTGCCATCTGTCTGCTTATTATCTGCAAAGCCTAAGTACATGAAATTTTTGTGTAAACTTTATGAGTAAGAAAACACAGAAGAAAAAAAAATATAAAACGGAAATAAATTAAATGGCAAAATATGTGAAAATAAAGAGCATCGACGATTATTGCAGAACAAAAAGAATTTCTTGTGTTGTCCGCTACGTTCCGAGCTCGTTAAGTACTTAAGCTGAATATATTTAACCATTTATCTTTCTTTATTGGTTCATATATCTTATCTTGATGATCATATGCACATAACAACGCATCGGTTTTATTTTTCAAACTCCGCCAATTCTGCAGATACTCCTCTTTAACCGCCAACACTAGTCGTACAGATGCTTTTCCTGATTCCAGTGTACTTTATAGTACTTTGAAAAGCAGCACAGTCAAAAGTTTAAGTTCCTTGCTCAAATTTAGGAAAGTTTTCCAACAGAAAAAAGGGTAGAATAAGAGAAAAAAAATTATGAAACTTTTTTGGAATAGCGTGGCAGCATAGATGGAATTACACACTTGGAAATTATGCTTGCAAATGGTTTGAAAACTTCAAATTGCTTAAGTTGGAACCACTACCGTACGAACATGCGATTTTATGCTTTCCAAACTCCTGAATTTCAAAAACTCCTAACATTAAGAGACACAGAGCGCGACATTGGCGTCTTTTGGCAAATGTTACATTCCTTATATTCCTTTAGAAAATGGAAATATTTAATCAGTATATATGGCAGTATCTCTACGCACATACCATAGATACAAGCACTTTCGCTTCTCCTGGAATGAGTCTAATAGAGAGCAAAGAGCATTTTTATATAGAAAACGTGATTATAGTATTGCGTTTAGTACATTAAACAAAATAAACTGAAAGGAAAAAAAAACAACTACGAACGATAATATCTCAGATATTTGTACTATCGCATTTCTGATTCATTCTCTATAAAAGCTCATAAAATAATCATTTCAATCGAATGATCCATTGGTCTGCTTTTAAACATAATAAAGATCAGTCCTGATAATATCTATATATGTACGGATATGAGTACAAGTTCAGGCTTCAAAAAATACGATTCCGCTAAGCGAAGAGTCCGTTTGAGAGGACTTTCATCGTAGACATTTACGGCCAACCAGTCCAGAGTGTAGGCGTAATAAATTATCACAATTAGAATAATGCAGTTGTATATAGATGAGTTTATTTTTACTGAGACAAATAATATGCCGAGTGGTCAGTTTTAGTTTCATAGACTTGATAATAAATGCACTACTTGACGTTTTTATAGACCCAATTATGCTGGTTCTATACTGAGTAAAAATTAAGTTTTTATAGTCCTTTTGATTGGGAAATTTTTTTTTTAACACATTAATGAGATTTATAGATACTTTTATTTTTAAAATATTTTAAACAACTTATAACTTTTCTTATTTAAAACAATGAATTTAATAAAATGTTTCTTTGCATAATTTACTCTGAAAAGCTTATGCTTTAAGCCCTTCTAAGGAAAATATAAATAATAAATATTCATAATTGAAACCTACAATTTGAAAATAATTCATTCATTATTTTTACAATAGTAAAAGGGAGCGGTTTTTTTGCACTTTTATTCCACAAATATGAATTTAATGTATACATTTACTGAAAAGCGTTCAGAAAAGACTATTCTCTATTTTGTATGTCAAAAACGAAAGTATAACCTTTGAGTGAAAAGACCACATCAGAAGCTAATTCTTTTTATAAAACACCCTGAATGATGTTAACAGATTCTTTGCCATATATTACCTCATAACGCATTAAAAGAATTCCACTGCAAAAAACAAAACCTTTCTTTATGTTTATTTAAGGTAGATTCAATAGCACTTCAGACCTGAATGCATTTGTTCAATTTTAAAATGTTCACTTTATGAACCCAAATGAAAAGTTACGAATTTTTTTGGCTTTCCCATGATGCATTTGGAAGTAAATTTTCACTGACTTGGTATTTTTCATTAAACATTTGCCAGTAAAAATTGTTTAGTAAAAATTATACAGTTAAAATTCTTCAGTAAACGTTTTCAGTTAAATATTTTTCAGTAAAAATTTGTTAGTAAAAATTGTTCAGTAAAAATTTGCCAAAATTTTGCAGTGAAAATTTGTCAGTAAACATTTATCAGCAAAAATTTGTCAGTAAAAGTGTCTCAGTAAAAGTTTCTCACTAAAATTTTGTCAGTCAAAATTTGTCAGTGAAAGTTTGTCAGTGAAAATGTAAAAATCTCATTCAGTAAAAATTTGTCGGTAAAAATTTCTCAGTAAAAATTTCTCAGTAAAAATTTTTTAGTAAAAATTTTCCAGAGAAAATTTAGCAGTAAAAATTGTCAGTAAAAATTTCTCAGTAAAAATTTGTAAGTGAAAATTTGTTTATAAAAATTAGGCAAAAAAATTTATCAGTAAAAATTTGTCAGAAAAAATTTGTCAATCAAAATTTTTCAGTGAAAATTTGTCAGTAAAAATATTTCAGTAAAAATATTTCACTAAAAAGTTTTCAGTAAAAATTTGTCAGGAAAAATTTCTCAGTAAAAATGTCTCAGTAAAAATTTTTCAGTAAAAATTTTTCAGTAAAAATTTGTCAGTAAAAATTTGTTTCTAAAAATTAATTAGTAAAAGTTTGTCAGTAAACATTTTCAGTTAAAAATTTGTCAGTGAAAATTTGTCAGTAAAAATGTTTCGGTAAAAATTTGTCAGTAAAAATTTGTTAGTAAAAATTTTTCTGTAAGCATTTGTCAGTAAAAATTTGTTTCTAAAAATTAATTAGTAAAAGTTTGTCAGTAAACATTTTCAGTTAAAAATTTGTCAGTGAAAATTTGTCAGTAAAAATGTTTTGGTAAAAATTTGTCAGTAAAAATTTGTTAGTAAAAATTTTTCTGTAAACATTTGTCAGTAAAAATTTGTTTCTAAAAATTAATTAGTAAAAGTTTGTCAGTAAACATTTTCAGTTAAAAATTTGTCAGTGAAAATTTGTCAGTAAAAATGTTTCGGTAAAAATTTCTCAGTAAAAATTTGTTAGTGAAAATTTGTTTATAAAAATTAGACAAAAAAATTTATCAGTAAAAATTTTTAGAAAAAATTTGTCAATCAAAATTTTTCAGTGAAAATTTGTCAGTAAAAATATTTCAGTAAAAATTCACCTGATTTAAGTCCCTTGTGATTTTTTGTTTGTTTTCCAAGATCAATTAATTACTTGGAAAGATGTCATCTTTGTCTAATTTGTCAATCAAAATTTTTCAGTGAAAATTTGTCAGTAAAAATATTTCAGTAAAAATATTTCACTAAGAAATTTTCAGTAAAAATTTGTCAGGAAAAATTTCCCAGTAAAAATGTCTCAGTAAAAATTTTTCAGTAAAAATTTGTCAGTAAAAATTTGTTTCTAAAAATTAATTAGTAAAAGTTTGTCAGTAAACATTTTCAGTTAAAAATTTGTCAGTGAAAATTTGTCAGTAAAAATGTTTCGGTAAAAATTTGTCAGTAAAAATTTGTTAGTAAAAATTTTTCCGTAAACATTTGTCAGTAAAAATTTGTTTCTAAAAATTAATTAGTAAAAGTTTGTCAGTAAAACATTTTCAGTTAAAAATTTGTCAGTGAAAATTTGTCAGTAAAAATGTTTCGGTAAAAATTTGTCAGTGAAAATTTGTCAGTAAAAATGTTTCGGTAAAAATTTCTCAGTAAAAATTTGTTAGTGAAAATTTGTTTATAAAAATTAGACAAAAAAATTTATCAGTAAAAATTTTCAGAAAAAATTTGTCAATCAAAATTTTTCAGTGAAAATTTGTCAGTAAAAATATTTCAGTAAAAATATTTCACTAAAAAGTTTTCAGTAAAAATTTGTCAGGAAAAATTTCTCAGTAAAAATTTGTCAGTAAAAATTTTTCAGTAAAAATTTGTCAGTAAAAATTTGTTTCTAAAAATTAATTAGTAAAAGTTTGTCAGTAAGACATTTTCAGTTAAAAATTTGTCAGTGAAAATTTCTCAGTAAAAATGTTTCGGTAAAAATTTGTTAGTAAAAATTTGTTAGTAAAAATTTTTCTGTAAACATTTTACAGTAAAAATTTTTCATTAAAATTTATCAGTAAAAATTTGTCAGTAAAAGTTTTTCCTCAAAAATTTATCAGTACATATTTTTCAGTAAAAATTTATGATTAAAATTTATTAGTGCAAAATTGTTCGTAAAAATGTTTCGGTAAAAATTGGTCAGTAAAAATTGTTCATTAAAAATTGTTCAACACAAATTATTCAGTAAAAATGTTTAAGTACAAATTTTTCAATAAAGTAAATGGACGAACGGCTTTAAACTCTGCTCAGTTTAGTGCGTCATACAATATTTTTAGCGTTTATTAAATTAAATGAATGATGGCTCGAAAATTTTATTTCAGAATCGAACATCAAAAACACGGTTTATAAATGTGTTAAATTTATCAACTGATTTCCATGCGTACCTGTTACATCGATCAAACTTACCTTATTTACCATATTTGTGCAGTGAGTAATTATAATGAGTTTAGGTGTGTATGAAGCCAGCCATTCCAACAAAGTCCACCAAAATGGGTCTGCTATTTCGAGGGTGAAAAGGGTTGCTGATGAAGCAAACACTATTGTTGGAAAATGTATGGATTGGTTCAGAAATGAGTTTTCGAATGCAACGTTACCTGCTAGTAATTACACCCATGGCAATATTCACGATGACTGTAATTAATGTGAACTAATTACTTTAACATCGCTTAATGATACAACACAAATTTGCACATATCAGCATGTCACTCTTGATTATTAAATTCGAAAAATTATTTTTTTTTTGGGGAAATATTTCCGCACATAAAAAGGACTGCACTGAAAATCGAATTAGGTTTATTTTCTTTCATAGAAACTGAATTTTGTCAACAAAATTTGCTTTTTTTTGAAAAATTCTATTGATTGTAAATATATTTTTAAGTTGAGATATAATAAATAATTTTTTTTACAAAATGATTTTGCGAATGGGTATTCAATTATTTTCAATTGAGTAGAAATTCTAAGGATAATTTTATAGAGATAGGAATTTTGGAAACTGTACATAATATTTGAAATAATTTTTTTAATTTATTAGATTTTATTTATAAAGAATATATGGTATAAGCTTCAAAATTCATTAATATAATAAAAACGAATCCACATCACCCAATTGCCACACAACACTTTTAAATTTGGTACGCGTAATTTAATAATAATCAGCTTATATGCAAAATATCCTTTTTCATTTTAGTTAAAATAATTTACACGTCATTTTTTATTATTAGTAATAGTAAATAGGTGAAAGTTATGCTTTTCTATACTATTTATAAACACCGACAATATGGCAATTCCGCTCTCCTCTTTTACAGGAAGGCAATCACTATAAGACAATATTCAGGATAATAAAGATATCATATTTATAACCATGGACAGATAGAATTTATGTGCAGTTATCTAATTTCAACGTATGCACACCAATTAAGCTGTTATTATAAATTCAGCTAAGCTGCCCTAAATATCTTCTATAAATTCTGTCATACAAAAGCTACCGGAGCAAAATTATTTAGTAATGGTACGCTAGGATCAGTTTTTGAGTTCAAATAAATTCTGTGAAAAGCGCGAACTTATAAATTTGTGAATATGTTGGTTAACATTTGTTGGGAATAACGCATTCGGTTTATTTGAGTGCTTGAACAATTTAATGAAGGATGGGTTATAATACCACAGGACCCAATAGTATTAAAGGACTGAATCCTATAAAATGTTATCTCTATATATATACAAAAACTGAGCATCCCTAATTTCCATGGTTTTCTGCAAATTATTTAACTAATTATCAAATGTTATATTTTCTTATTTTTATCTTTAAAATGTGGTTAACAATCTTAAAAATTCGTTCATATTTTTTTAAATATTTATTGTATTAAATTTAAAATGAAAATAAATTAATTATGACAAAAAAAGAACATTTAACAATATTTTTATATATTATTATAAGCTGTAAAAATATCGTTTATTAACCTATTTAAGAGGTGCGGTAGAAAAGAATTGAGACTGATTTTTTAGCTTTTATTTTATACATCAATATTATCCTCTTTAAAATAGTTCGCTAGGGCAGCTCAATATCGGGGGAGGCGTTATTGCAACAATTTATAGCGGTGCTGGTAGGTTTTAAGTGAAATTAGTAAAACCTTCAAAAACTACTATAACGTGTTGAAAAATGGCGTTCTTTAAAGTTTTTTCCGAATTTGAGATACAATAAAATTTAGACAAAGATGACATCTTTCCAAGAAATTAATTGATCTTGGAAAACAAACCAAAAATCACAAGGGACTTAAATCAGGTGAATAAATCAACTTGAAAATTATAAGAATTTTTTCCGATAGAAAGAAGTCATTAGTGGAGATGGCCATGTAAAAGGGGGTGTTATCAGCATCGAAGCGTCTGCAATTTCTAAACTGACTCGAAAAACTCTTTTCTGACTCTTTTAAGGAATTCTTTATAATAAAAAAAGCCGGAATAACAAAAATTGTTGGATTGTTCGTAATAATGAAATTCTGCTCTAATTAATTGCTTGCAGCAATAATCTAGTTAACTTCTGTTCTCATTATCCCTGGACCTGTGAAAATAGTATAAAAAAGTATATCATATTTAGAACATAATGTATTTTATTATAACGTCTAGTTTCAATCTTTACTCAATATTCTTGCTTTTTTCGCTGAGCGTTTACTTATACCCAACAGCTGAAAAAGGATACACTCGTATTGCTATCGTTTAGAATCCAGTCAATAATTTCATAGAAACTCCCATTAGCAACAAATTAATAACTATCCAAGATGTTACAAATTTATTAAAAATAAATATTTAAAGATGAGCTCAAATTCAATTTTTCACAGTTCTGTGTAATTAAAGAGAAGTTCAAATACTTTTAATTAAAGAAAAATTCAAAATTCGACTGAAAATGAAGAAAATATTTCTACGGTACTTATTTGTAATTTATTGAATGACTTTTCACAATTACTAATGATGGAGTATCTAATAGACTGTAATTGAGGTTGGTACAAATTCTTTTACACAACAAGTGTATGTACATACGAGTAAAAGGGAGCATAATAAATGCGGAAAATTTATAGTATCTCGGAAGTGAGCATATGCTCATATTGTTCGTGGTATCCACATGACTGTATCTCTATGAGTGCTCAACTTTCATCTAACTATGCACTTAAGTGTTATAAATCAAACTTAAGTGAGTATGATGATGCAGAAAATATTTAAGAAAAAGATACAAGAAAATGCATCTACTTTTAAAAATCCATTAATGTAAAAATGATCAATAATTAATATTTTCTCTTTTCGGGAAATTGATACTACTATAATTGTGGATAATTTTTATTAAGTTAGAATATGTGTAAAAAACGGTATGCTTTTTTTATTGGAAAATTTACTTTTATTACTCTTAAGGTAGATTTACAACTTTAATTTGATGCCATTTAGGTTAGCTGTCATTTTATTAGTTGATATGTCGCAGTCACAAAAAGTCGAAGCGACAAAATTACCATGGAACATTATAGCCTTTAACAAAGTGTAATTATCGTAAAAATATTTTACGCAAATGGAGCACATTAGGATTCCTCACAAGGCTCGAGTCAGTTTAGTTTATTACAAACTTTTATTTTCTAATCATCTCCACTATAGTTTAGTAATTACCACTCCCACATGAAAATAAGTTCATCCTTTTTATCCTTAATAGTGTTACAATTAGAGACTGATGCAAGTTCACCTTCTCTTTCAAACTTCTCATTCGCATCCAAAGATTGGAGGCCGTTGTTAGTAGCGATGTTGCGAGTATCTACGCCACTGCATATGCTTAAGAAAGCATGTACCACCGACCCGTCTTTAAATAGGTAACCTTTCCTGGTATAGTCTCAAAAAACGTTTATTCATATTCACGGATGCGGCAATCGCCTTCAATTCTAATTTTCTTGCTGTTATTAAGATCTATGATATCCAAATCCGTCATGTTTATTGTGGACCTGTAAAAAAGGGTGTCTCCGTACTTAAAAAAAAATTAGCCAAGTAGTTCTCAAAGCCAATCGTAGCTCAATAAATGATCCTGCATTCAACGTGATTTAATATAACCGACGTAACAAAGCAGTGTCGAGTTGCGTTGAGTGCCAGCTTTTATTTTGGGATACTAAAGTGTTCAGCACTTGGCCGGCATTCGATTCCGCTTTACTCATTATGCCACGTCTACTACCATAATGGCAGGCAGCCTCCATAACCATACAAGAAAATTTAGATTGAAAATAAAGCGAGAGTTTTCAGTATCTGACAGTCTTGTTTATTCAAAATCCTCACTGGCATTTTGGGAACAAAAACTATCCAGAATACTGCTCTCACCGATAGCCATTAAGACCCTACCTGCTAAGTCTGTAACTTCATGTTGACTATCGCACATAATTTAAATGAATGGCAACAAGATGCTTTCAATTATGAAGGTCCTAACTCCAATAATTTTATAACCAAGTCCACTTTTTAAACTGATGAAAAATACTAAGAGACGTTACATAATTTAATAAACTCTAACTGATCTAGCCTACCACAAAAAAAATCTTCCTCGTACACGTATGATGAACTGATAATGTTGACCTTCACAAAATTTTCCGCCGCAAATTGGTGGCCTCATAGTCTTTGTGCTGCAAAAGGCTACGCTATATAAACTTTATATATAGTCAAACTAACATTTGACAAATTGAAGTAACTCATCAATTATTGTGATGCTCAGTGCTCGATGGTCGATTGACAGAAGCGCAGCCATCTTAGAACCAGATGTACAACTGAGAATATTGCTGCGGTGTTGAAAGTATAGCTAAAAGTCCGGGAATCTCCACAAGCTATTGTCCACAAGTAGTAAATTTTTCCCAAACCGTTGTGTGGAAAATTTTCCCTAAGAGTTTGTACTTATACCCAAAAATTGCGGTGATGCAGGAACTTTAGCTCACAGATCATATGCGTTTTTGCCAATGGAGCAAAAAGGTCTTAGAGCTCTATAGAAAAAACCCCGATTTTTACAAAATATTTTGATTTAGCGGCTTTATTAATAAAAAAATTAGCCACTTCTAAGTTCATGAAAATCGAGAGGGACTTCAAGAATGCCCTTCATGGTTCGGTGTGTCATTGGTTCGTATTTCTTTGATAACGCAGCTAACAATGCTGTTTCGGTGACTGATGAGACAGACTACAGAACTTTTTCATCCCAGAATTAGACTAATTGGGGTTGAGCAACATGTGGTTTTACAAAAAAACAGTGACCGATCCCAAACCGCAAGCGTTACAATGGAAAATCTACGACCAGTTTTCTGACCAAAATGGGGTGATTTCGATTTATCTACGCACGATTTCTTTCTATTAGCATTTGAAAAGGTGAAGGTCTTTGTTAGCAGACCAGAGACAGTAATGTAATTTTATTTAACGTGGAATATCGATTGTTAGACATAATATCACAGATCGCCTGATGACATTGTCTTGCGGTATGTTGTTAACTCTAGCGATTCCGCCCACACTGGTGCTCCATATAGCAGAACGGAGGTAACTATAGTGGCCAGTTGTCGTCTTCGAATTTGCCTGGGGCCTCCGATATTGGACATTCTCCACGAAAGCGCGCCCTGTACTGCTGATGCCTTCTTGCTGGCGCTGGAGCTGTGCTTATTGTAGTTGAGTCTGGCATCCAAAACCACTCCTAGATACCTTATGTACGGTAGCGACTGGATGGCGTGGTCGCCCACTCTTATGGTAATGGTCTCCATTTTCTTCCGGCTACTCACAAGGAGTGCTTCGGTGATATGTTCCGCCAATGACAGGTCTGCCGATGTCATCCACTGTCTTATCGTCCGGATGGTGGTGGAGAATGCGGCTTCCAGATCCTCCAGGTGTTTGGCTACAAGGACAACCGCTACGTCGTCCGCGAAGGCCACGAGCGTTGTGTTCGTCAGTAATTCCAGATGGAGTAGGCCGTCATACATGACGTTCCACAAGAGTGGCGCCAAGACAGAGCCCTGAGGTACCCCACCCGTGACCCCATACTCCGCTGGTCCATCCTCCGTTTCGTAGTGTAGTAGTCGATCACTGAAGTATAATCTGACCATCCTCCGTAGGTAGTAGGGCACCCCCATGTTCTTAAGAGCCTCCAGGACTCGATCCCAGCGGGCCGAGTTAAAAGCAATTTTGATGTCCAGGGTAACAAGAGGCAATACTTTTTGGAACCGCCTTTCCATCTCTTTCCTGAGATGGCTTCCTTTGCGATGTTCGTGAGTTCCAAAGCATCGATGGTCGATCTTCCCTTCCTGAATCCGAATTGGAATTCGGAAAGTTGAGAATCGATATATTGCTCCAATCTGTCGGCTACTATCCGCTCCAAGTTCCTCTCGACCGAATCTAGCATGCAAAGTGGACGATAGGATGCTGGTTCGTCCGGTGGTTTCTTCCCTTTTGGGATAAGAACCAATCTTTGTTGCTTCCATCGAGTCGGAAATACACCTTGCCGCAGGCATGCGTCATACATGCTTATAAACATGTCTGGCCTGGCAGCAATTGCACTCTTCACTGCAATTCTTTCGTCACACCTCTTTTGAGCCATCTGTCCTCATTATTCCACACGCATTTGTATAATTACCTGTTCCCCCCACATAACGATCAGCTACATCTACAACAGTTAATCTTGTACCTGGTTACTGACTGTTAGCAAATGGACCTTCCTAAACCTCTACCATCATTTGTAGTGATATTACCCCGTAATCCCGGCATCAATCACCTCCAGCCCTAAGACTGTACCCACGATGAAGGTATTAAACCACAGCCTCCACCTTTCAGACAAAGGCTCCTCCCTATTATCCGGGCACGGCGGACGAACCAGCGTAGGGCTCCCGAACCTCGTGGTACCGGATTATATCATAAAGATGCCCGGTATGTGCTCAAAAGGTATGAACCTTTGTAATTTCCGTTGAACACACTCAACAAAATCAATGAAATTTACGCAAAAATGCATAAAAATCCGTTAAAAATGCAAGCTACAAAATTGGAGGCAGCCGATTAGCCGATAGTATTTTTAGATATAATTTTCAAGTCTACACGTAAATAGATGAATTTGACCAACTAAATTCTATTTTTTTATTTATTCTAAAATTATTATCAATAAAAAATAGTTCAATAATTATTATTATAATAAAGATCGAAGGCACAGCTTTCATAAAGATCGGAGAGCCTACAATTGAAATTTATTCTGACATTTTCTTATAAAATTTAAGAAAGACTTTTTAAAAAATCCATTCCTTATATATGACAATTTTATTATTAAATAAAATAAGAAAATATCCAAAAATTTAATGGAATTCTTTTAAAACGAAAATCCTACATTTCCGAGAGTATTTATTACACAATAATTTGTGTTTGTTGGGTGAGTAACTCTTTAACTAATCGATGGTAGTTGATTTTGTAATTATTGAATTGTAAAAGTGGTTTGCCTTTGCTTTTGTAAATTTTGAAAATCATTCATTAGAATTCAACAAGTTTCAGAACAAACGATTGCTAAATTACAAATTACAATCCCCCATTCAGAATCTACGAATAAATGCAGCCCCAGATATGTTCACATGCACACAAGTCACAATAAATCGGCAACATTAAGAGATACTTGAGTATAGTTGCCGGATTCATTGTGACTCTCTAGACCTTTGCTGGAGTGTGACTTTGTTTTTGTTCATCTCGGGCACAGTACACGTGACATGGTACCCGGTATCGTATTTGCAGTTCTAGCTAGCAATTGCACTCGTATTGTTACTCTTTTAGGCCTGGTGACGTTCCCGGTGCCCATACGGATCTGCTGTACTCATGCTTCATTTCATGCGCTCCTATTAACTGTGATTCTTCGTGAAATCCTCCAATACACATCTGAATGAATAACCATGAAACATTAACATACACTATTATATGGTTCCATCGGCTGCTCATAAATGTTGACAAACAGAATATTATTTGAGCAGGCATACAGATCTAGATTGTGCATGCACGTTATTCCTTTTGAAAATTACTTAGAAATGCAAACAGACGTCACTTAGCTCCACTCCACTTCAGCCTAGATTTTGTTCCCCTAATCCAACTCAACACAACCCTTCTATATATTGGGATGCAATTTCAAGACTCGAACATATTTACATATGAATTGACAACGAATGAAAGTATAACAGTAGAAGAATTTTGAAGAAATCGGGTTTAGCTTAAGCTGTTTTGATATAGCACGCTGCCTGAAGCAATCTAACATCAACCATCAGATTGTTGCTGCCATGTCTCTAAATACTCTGGATTATTCTCGTTTAATCTCGATTCCCAAATACTCTGAAACTTTTAAATACACACACACATACGCGCCGGCATATGTTGATCCCTTATAAAGATTGAATGCCCATAAATGTCCTGAAGCGAATGTACACATGGTGGGTGACATTGTGCAATATGTCAGTACACGAAACGTTGCGAAATGGTTGAATGCAGAATGTTGCAAAGTGCAGTTCATACTTTCAAATCAAGTGGCTGCACTCGACGCTAGGATAATTGAGAGCCTATCTTAAAATTGTTTAATGAGTTCATTTAGAGTTTGTAGGTAGGACTTGGTTACGTACGTAGAAACTGCATTCAGGACTCTTGCCTATATTTAATCTGCAAGAGCTACTGTAGACCTACGCCTACCACAATTCTCCTCTACCCTCAAAACATACAATTTGCTTATTTCTTCTGCACACTGTTTCTGTTTGCATTTTAAAATTACTGCTCTTTATACGACTTCAAATAATTATTTTGCTAATTATTACATGCCCTTTCAAGGGAATTCTTTCCAGATTTTTCTGATAGTGTTCTTTAAGGTGTCATGTTTTGAATTACGGCTCATTCATCAGATTATTTAACGAATTTATAAGGTAACAATTATGATGAAAAAAAACTTGTTCGTATATTTTTTTTAAAACAAAAAAATTTAACGTCGAAACAATGACTAGATAATACTTATCAAATTATCAGCAAAAATATTTGTCAGTTAAAATTTATCAGTGAAAATTTATCAGTAAAAATTTGTCAGTGAAAATTTGTCAGAGAAAATTTGTCAGAGAAAATTTGTCAGTAAAATTTTTCAATGAAAATTTATCAGTACAAATTTTTCACAGAAAAATTTCAGTAAAAATTTTTGACTAAAAATTATTCAGTAAAAATTTGTGAGTAATGTTTATCAGTAAAGATTTATCATTTAAAATATTTCAGTAAAAATTTGTCAGTAAATATTTTTCAGTAAATATTTTTCAGTAAAAATTTAGCAGTTAAAATTTGTCAGTAAAAGAATATCAGTAAAAACTTTTCAGTAACAATTCATCAATGAAAATTTACGCTAAAAGTTTGTCAATAAAAATTTGTCAGTAAAAATTTGTAGTAAACAGTTTGTCAGCAAAAATTTTCCAGATAAAAGTTGTGACTAAAAATTTATCAGTAAAAATTTGGCAGTAAACTTTTATCAGTAAAAAGTTTTTAGTAAAAATTCATCAGTTAAAATTTCTCGGAAAACGTTTATCAGTAAAAATTTGTCAGTAAAAAATTGTCAGTAAAAAATTGTCAGTAAAAGTTTGTAAGGAAAAGTTTGTTAGCAAAAATTTGTCAGTAAAATTTTTTCAGTAAACATTATTTAGTCAACATTTTTCAGAAAAAATTTAGCAGTAAAAATTTGTCAGTAAGAATTTTCTATAAAAATTTGGCAGTAACAGTTTTTTAGTAAAAATTTATTAATAAAAATTTGTGAGTCAAAATTGGTCAGTAAAAGCTCCTAACTTTAAGTTTGTCATTAAAAATTTGGTAGTAAAAGTTTCTTAGTAAAAATTTATCAGTAAAAATTCTCCAGTAAAAATTTGCAACTTAACGTTTGTCATCAAAAATTTGGCACTGAAAATTCTCCAGTAAAAATTTGTCAGTAAAAATATGTCAGTAAGAACTTTTCACTAAAATTTTTTAGTAAAAATTTGTCAGTAGAAATTTTCTGTACAAATTTGTCAGTAAATGTTTGTACCTAAAAGTTTGTCATTAAAAATTTGTCAGTAAAAATTTGGCAGTAAAAGTATTTTAGTAATTATTTGTCAGTAAAAATTTGTCAGTAAAAATTTGCCAGTTAGAACTTTTCACTAAATTTTTTTAGTAAAAATTTATCAGTAAAAATTTGTCAGTAAAAGTTTGTCATTAAAAATGTGCCTGTAAAATTTTGTCAGTAAAAATTTGTCACTAAATTTGTCAGTAAGAACTTTTCACTAAAACTTTTTAGTAAAAATTTGTCAGTAAAAATTTGTCAGTAAAAATTTGACAGTAAAAAATTGTCAATAAAAATTTTCTGTAAAAATTTGTCAGTTAAAGTTTATCATTAAAAATTTATCAGTAAAAATTTTTTAGTAAGAATTTTTTATTAAAAATTTGTCAGTAAAAATTCTCCATTAAAATTTGTCAGCGAAAAACTTGTTTGTAAATTCTAAGTTTTTCTTTAAGGCTTATTTAAGAATATATAAACTTTAATGTACTACACAAAATTCAATAAATTTAAAGAAAGAATTGCTTTTTAAAAAAAAATTCAAATTTAATTGCTGGAATTGTAAGTTGAAATTTGAAAGCATTTCATGATTAAAAAATATTGAAGGACCTTTTAGGAGTTCTTATTTATTTTTGTTTATTGTGAAAAAATTTATTACTCTGCGCAAGTTTACAATGTATTATTTTCAATTTTCAAAACAAATACTTTTAATTTAGACCGATCCCAATTGTTTGTCGAAGAGAGTTTGGGGATGTATGAAGAGGAAGTTAAGTAAATAAATGAATAAATAAATAGACGGAGGAGGCGAAAAATTGGATTGATTTGAAAATGCATATTTTGAGGACTGGAAAGAGTAGTCCACATGCCATTTGTTCCATTTTTGAGCACATCCTCCGATAACCTCTTTGCTAAACATATTTTGAACGGGTTAACGTGTAATAGGAGTGGAGTATTTTTATATTTTAATTTCAATTTTTTTTATAGAAGCAAATAAATGTAATCGCACATTTGTTTTTGTTTGCAACTTTTCATTCTGTTCAGCTCTTATTTATTTTTTATTTGAATATTGACAAATTGACTATTCATGTATGCAGGTCAGTCTTCAACAGTCAATTTATTTCTATATTTGAGAGTTTGTATTTGTTGTTATAGAAACAGTATCGGTTAAATATAGTGCAAAATGAAAAGCATTACTTTTATATCAGAGAGTTTATATATATATATAAATTCCTTAAATATTCGGTTACATAAATCCCGGACTAGTGTAATCTACCAGTTACCCTCTTTGACTCTGTAGCTTCAGCCAGCTTTGACATACGAATTCGGAAGAGGATATAAACATATTTATATTTAGTAAACGGGATAACTCTAAAATGCAAGTATAACCAATATTTTAATACGTTTAAATTTACGTGAGTGAACGGACAATCCATTACCGTTGTTCAATGTTTTACATTCGTTGTTCTGACAAATACTCAAAATGCCAATTTGCATTCGAAAAATAGCGTACGAGTATATGCATTTCGAGTGTATTATAGTTATACCCCGATTGCGCTTGGAAATATTGCCTTATTTGCAACCAGATCCTGATGCAAATCCTGAACGGTATCCTGAACTTGCTACAACGTATCAGCAAGCGGTGTACAAAATATTATTTATTACTCAGTCGAAATGTTCGATTGTGTCCTTTCATTTTGCACAAATGTTTGCACTTCAATTTCAAAATTCCCGCCCCCCTTCACAAGCAAGCACAATATTTGATATTTTCATTGCGGTGCCATACGAACCGTTTCGGTAAATTTCGTACTCGCGATATTTCCAGTATATGTGCATAGCTACTCATACTTTCAGCTACTCACACTCTCAACGGTGTTCCTTTATCGACAATCGAAATCGAAATCAACATTTCCACCCTCACCAAACTATCATGTCAGTTGCACAATAGTCGAAATTCACAACGGCATCATTCACCTCCACAGTTCCACCTTCTTTCTCAATCGACAATGATGGCCACCCGCATTAGTACTCATTCCATGCAGGTGATTCGGTGAGCAGCGCTTTTAGCGAAGATTAAAATTCGTCCAAAGTTGCGGGTCCATCTTTTATTCATTTGAAAGCTGATTTGGGAATTCGAAATGTTTTCAGTGAAATTTAAATATTTTTTTAAGCATTTTCATGCGTGCAAGGGTATACAATATCATCCTAGCTACCAGATATTATGACTTTTTTTTCCTTTTTGTTTAATTTACTTCATTCAATTCAGTATCCGAAAATGTTTCCCCTCCCCCATCCCCCAAAACCAATTTTCAATTCACTAAATTTCTTATTCCCAAGACAGCTTTCATTTTCTGTTCATTTTCAATTTCATTTTAAGTAAACACACTTTCTAGTATGCACTAAAGGTACTCGTAACTCTTCGTAATATAAATTTTACCTTACAAAAACTTCGTATTCAAAAAATGTACAAAAATATATACTTTGGCATTTATCTGAAAATAGTATACTTAAAATTAAGGAAAGCTCTGGTGAAAAGACTTTAAAAAAAAAATCGGTTTGTTATAATTTTATTTTGGAGTGTAATTATAAGAAAATTTTAAAGATTTTCTAAATATTATAAGTGATTTTCAAAAATAATTTATTAATTAATCAAAAATATTTGCGAATTTGAATTTATGCTTATTTTGAACTGGCAGAGCTATTTTTTAAGGTATTGCAATTTAATAGAGCTATTTAACATTTACAATGCTATGCAGTTAGAAGACGCAGTTTCGTGGGGCAATGATTCAGGGGTAAGCATGTGTGGCACCATTCTCATGAAGTAAACTCAGCTTTTAGCATACGTCGCCGACACTGACATTGTCTTGATCAGAAAGAGCTATACGAGAGATGTCCATCAAGATTTAGATGGCGGCAAAAAGTCTTGGGCTTTTTTGCAAGACTTTTTGCCGCCATCTAAATCTTGATGAAGATCTCTCGTATTTGTTTAAAAACAGTGCATGAACAGTAACGGGTTGGTACCATTGACAAGACCAATAAATACTAGTCGCATAGGAGATTATAGCATTGAAAGAGTTAAATTATAGATGGTGGTGCAGGTGCATGTTTTTCCTAATCTACCTCACCTACTAACAGAATGGCAACTAACATTCTTAGCCATCCGCAGACACGATGACTGACCCAATAGCGACATATTTTTGTCGACTTATTGGATAACCACCAATAAACCAGTCTATTCAACATCCATGTCGAAATTCTGGGCACGGAAGCTCCTCAGAATCCGGATAGAGCATACTGCTCTCACTCAAAATTTCCTTTTTGGTAAAACCAATCGTCCCTTATGCCAATCTTGTAGCACGCCATATTCTATATGAATGCTACGTAACCAATAATGTCTTCTCGAGCAGGATTCCCCCCATTGTGGAGCTCTTGTATCCATTACCTAGTCCCCTATTTAAACGTCTACAACATACTAATCTGATCCAAAAAATCATGAATTTTGTGTTTTTTTTTTAAAATTATTCATTTATTCATGAATATCTATTTTGTCCTCTTCAAAGTAATCCCCATAAGATATTATACACTTGTTCCAACATTTTTTCGAATCCTCGAAGCACTTCAAAAAATCAGTTTTTGTGATCTTGTTCAGCTCCTCCTTCGATGCTGTCTTTATCTCCTCAATCATAGCGCAGCGTCGTCCTTTCATAGGGCTCTTCAGTTTCAGGAACAAGAAAAAGTCACAGGGGGGCAGATCTGGGGAATTCGGTGGCTGCGGCATTATTAGTGTTGTTTTTGGCCAAAAATGGCGAAAGCCAATTTTTGTTCTTCCACAAATCCGGGCGTTTCTGGCGGATTGCTTCACGCAACTTGCACATAACTTGCATGTAATATTCCTTATTGAGCGTTCTACCCTGTGGCAAGAATTCATGATGCACCACGCCCCTGCAATCGAAGAAAACTGTAAGCAAAACCTTCACATTCGACCGTGCGGCAGCTTTGATTGGTATGATTGAGCTTTGGTTTCCACGTCATAACCATACACATAAACCTATGATTAGTCACAAGTTATGACCCTGTGGAGCAAATGTACTACGTCACGGACAGAGTCTAACAGCTCCTAAGCAATGTTAATGCGATGCTGTTTTTGGTCGAAATTAAGCAATTTTGGTACGAATTTCGCGGCGACCCATCTCACAACCAAATCATTGGTAAAAATCGAATGGCACGTGCCAATCGATATATTTCAGTCCTCAGCAACTTCTCTAACGATGATTCGACGATTGGCCAAGACTATTTTCTTCACTTCATCAATATTTTCGTCTCTTGTTGACGTGCTCAGGCATCCGTAACGCTTTCGGTCGCTCACATCTTCTCGGCCCTGTGAGAACATTTTGTACCACCGATAAACGTTGCTTCGGTCCAAGGTAGCTTTATTACACAAAATTTGATACATTTTTTGGAATGGGCAAATATCGAAGACGAGCCAAAACACGTGCAAGTAAAGTAGCTGTCAAAAATTAACTGAACATTCCAAAAGGCCGAACTTATCGGCATAAGTGACAGACATGAGTACCAATATAACGCCACAAAAACATCAAAAATCGAATATACTTCACCCGCGAAAATTCAAAATTCGCGATACTTTTTGAACAGACCTCGTATAAGAAAATTCTCATTATCCTATCCTGTGAATCCCAGATCAGTCCCTTTCAAATAACTTCCCACACGTACTATGAAGTCGCCAAATAGCCTCATGGTCGTGGCGCTATGAATTGGTCTCTGGCACATTTCTAAGGAGACCTTGTAAACAAACAAACAGAGTTAAATCATTTTTTTTATTTGGGGTCAGGGGTTGAAGGCATTAACAATATGGAGGAAGAAATGCGCGCGTTGCTGCTGTCAACCAACAGAATCTACTTCAGGCAGCCTAAATTATTTCGGCCGAAAATTCTGACCATAACATCGTTGTTTTCTTCAGAAATTTAGATTCTCACCAACGTTTAAGAGCAGAATTAAGCTCCTACATAAGGATGGAAGCTAAATTTTATCCAGCACATTAAAAAGTGTTCCGAATAGTAACGATTCCGGAGCCTATTTAACGTTCTCGATAAAATTTAGCTTTATGGGCTGTGAGTGGCTTAATCCGTATCGATGAAATAGATCCTGCTCGGAAAGAGGATAATCCGTATTTATGATCCCAAACGATGAAGGAGGTTCTGTTTTTGGTAGAGCGAAGGCATTACTAAAAGACCTCGGGCCGAAACCGGAATGTCCGGAGTTCTTTGATTCAGCAGGCCTAGGCCTGAGTCGCCGTTGATGATTGCACTTTAATGATGATTTTTTTCACTGTTATTGGCTGAAATATTTTCTAAAAAACTATCAATACCAGGCACATAGGTAAATATAAATTGAAAATTTATATAACGTAGATTTTAGGATCTAGGAAGCTTTATTCGAAACATAATAAATAAACTTAAATTGACCTAAAAGGTGTGGAATAAAAGTAATAAAACTGATTTTTCTAATACTTCCCTTTGATGGATGCATTATATCTACTTTTCGGCGGATATGTTAGGTTCACTCTTTGAAGCATTGCCGGAAGACTTCAACTGGTATCGTTTGGAAGTTATCAACAGACAAAAAAAATTTATAGGATTTAGATCAGGAGAGTAGAGGTTCTATAAAACTACTTCGTGGATAAAAACTCGTAAGTGGAGATAGTCCCAAGCCTTTGCAATGTCCGATCTGACGTGTTTAACCCCACTTCTGAGCCTTTTAACGACTTCTTTATTAAAAACGTTATTTGAAAATTTATCCTAAAGGCACAATTTATTTGTGTACGATCCCGGTACTGTTAAAAAAATGATTTTTCGGTCCTCCCGAAAAGTTTTATGCTGATCTTGGGTCTGGAGACTAACTTATACACTATGCGAAGAATATCAGTGTCATTATTTGTCTACAATACCTCGTATTTGGCAGTATCCACCTTTTTATTACGACTTTGATAAAAAAATTGAAAAAAAAACTTTGCAAAAATAAAAGTGAATAAATTAATTTGTTGCAGTTGGGAATTATAAATTTACATGAGTAATCCTAGCTTGTAATTTCAATTGCATTTCATTGTCGTTATTATTTTGTTGAACAACCAAATTCGATAAATAGTAAACCTACTATTTTAGTGCTGCTCTAAAATCAGAAATGAAAATACAACATTCTAGCCATCCAGTCATGAATGTATGATTGTCCAAATTAAAAATATGAATTGCAGCAATTGCATAAACACACTGCATAGATATACATGCACATATCATTACGTATTTACTAGGAAATTTATGCTAAATTTAATAGCGGGAACGATTTCCTCTCTTTTTTCAACAATAACCACCCATAATATAATACACCTCGGAATCGGCACAAAATTATAACCCAATTTAAATACTAATTAAAATATACTGAGGACATATGGTATGGCATGGACTGTGTCTATTATAGTGCGGACACCCTGTGCCGAATATGTACACATCTATGCGGGGAGATAAACATCGGCCACGCGTCCGAAATCCCATTAAATACAATAAGTTCATTTAAGCCGAAAGGGGCCAAACCTACTCATTTTTCGCATACTCGGTTGGTCCGCTGGTTCTTGTTCGCAAAAATAAAAAGTCACAAGGTGGCTACTGTATAACTCAATGGACATAAGTCTAGTGAGTGGTGGATGGAAAATTTGCCGTGTCCACCCTAAACTGGCCTATGGCTATCGCTTCAAACTGATATGTTTCCGCATCATCAGAACGAACGCATAACATATAGAAACTGGTAATTTTGGTGACTCGTTTCATGTGTCCATTACTGCAAAATTTCCCGTATTCGAGGGCTGCCGGCGTGAAAATGTGATAAAAAACATCAACAAAAATATAAAAAAAAATTTATATATGAAAGCAAATAAATAAAAGCAAAGAATTGAACCTAAAATAATGTACGTACATAAAAATGAAAATTCTGAAAAGGAATGACATTCGAATAGTATTCGTGTGTGGTGAATTACACAACGGTCATCTAGGGGTAAGGAGACATACTGTAGGGATGAGTTGGTGTTAAGGTGGTTGGCCAAATAACCTCATCATTGTGAAATTTGTCAATTGAATTTTATTTGGTTTTTATTGCATCATCGAATCGTAATTGCGCTCATGAAAATGCACAATAACCCCGCACATCGATGATGGGGGGATTCATGAGAGCCGTCTGGCACGCCCGCACTACTCTCAAATACAACGAATCCCTTTTACTTTTATATGTATCTGCACTTAGAGTAATGCCATCCAGTTCACACGTAATTGGACATCATGAAGTGATAACTCCTGTTTTATTCAGCAAATATACGAGAAAACTTTACTGGCAAAAAAAACTTTCTTCTACACTTGATTGTCTTATTCTGTTCTTATTTTTTTTTTTTATTATAATTTTTACAATTTTCTTATTTTTTACTAATTTAAAATTGTATGCATTTTCTAAAAGCTATAATTAATTCTTATTTTAAGCAGGGAAGAAGAAATAAATTTATAATGAAAAGCTTCTAGTTGAGTAATTATAATGAAAGGTTACATTTTCTAATAGCTTTTTGTGAAAAAGGATTAAAGAAAAATATCAAAAAGAACGATAGTTTTTATTTATAATAAAGTGGATAGAAACTATAATTGTTTAAAATAAGGATTTGAGGGAGGAAAAGTAATGTCACAGATTTTTTCCTTATTTTTTTACGAATTTTCTTTTATTTCTTATGCATCAATGTATGGGTAGCTGGAAGGCTTCAACTAGAATTGGCTACAGCAGCTCCTCGGTTATACGAGGGTCGTTCAATAAGTCCTTAGAGAAAGATAGAAAAAAACTGTTTTTTAAAAAAAAAAATGTTATTTTTCAACATAATCTCCTTTTAGCTCTATACACTTTTCCAATCGTTTTTCCAAAATTTTTATCCCGTCCAAAAAATAGGATTTCGGAAGTTCTGCAAAATACTCATCCGTTTGAGCAATGACGTCCTCGTTGGAAGTGAACCGTCGTCCGCCAAGCCATTTCTTCAGATTGGGGAAAAGAAAATAGTCACTCGGGGCCAAATCTGGTGAATAAGCGGAATGCTGCAACAATTCCGTTCTCAATTCCACAATTTTGGCCATGGAAACAGTGCAGGTGTGCACACGCGCATTGTCCTGATGCAAGAGGATTTTTTTTTCTTCAGATGGGGGCGTTTCTCTTTGATTTCCTCGCTCAACCGTTGCAATAACGATGCGTAATACGCTCCTCTTATTGTTTTTCCTTTTTCCAAGTAGTCGATGAAAATGATGCCCTGCGAATCCCAAAAGACCGTGGCCATCACCTTGCCGGCCGATGGCACAGTTTTTGCCTTCTTCGGAGCTCGTTCATCCTTGAAAATCCACTATGATGACTGTCTCTTCGTGTCTGGAGTGTAGTAGTGTATCCAGGTTTCGTCCACAGTGACATATCGACGAAGGAATTCGGCAAGATTGCGATGAAAGAGTGCCAACATAGCCTCAGAGTCCACGACACGACTGCGCTTATTCTCCTCTGAGAGCAAACGCGGCACCCATCTTGCCGAAATTTTTTTCACAGACAATTTTTCATGGAAAATTGAAGCGACTGTACCTTGTGATATGCCCGTGGCCTCAACTAATTCGCGCACTTTAATTCGCCGATCGTTCAAAATCAGATCATGGATTTTGTCGATGATTTCAGGAGTAGACACCTCAACTGGGCGTCCTGAACGATGTTCATCTTTTTTGGATGTACGGCCACGTTTAAATTCATTCATCCAATTGTAAGCCGTCGCAAACACAGGTGCAGATGTGCCATGAACTGCATCCAACTCGGCTTTGATTTCTTTCGGGCTTAAGCCTTTCAAATGGAGATGTTTGATGACAGCCCTAAACTCGCTTTTTTCCATTGTTATGCACAAATGAATGTCGTTAACTTTAATCGACGATAGAAATTGACCTATGCTATGGATCGAGCTTTCCTGTCGAAAATGCTACTTACAAAAAAAATCTTAACCGACACTACGAGCGCAATTGCTCGGATTTTCTAAGGACTTATTGAACGACCCTCGTACAACATTTGCCATATTTGTCAAGTGTAATTTTACTTTAGGAAACAAAAAAAAATTCACTTAAACTAAGATCAGGTGTATAGGTGGACTGCATGAATGCCTATTTTTGATAAAACTTTTGATAGAGTAAAACTATGTGCAAGGGGGTGTGCTCTCTTATTACTTATAACTCTTTTTTATAAGTTACTACTCTCTTATTATTAACTTCAGTATGGTATAAATTGACAGTCCGTTGTGATACCACGTGGTCATCAAAACTGATGTCACCCTAAAGATCCAAACACGCAATACCACTCAAATTGTTCAAGAAAAACTCCCCCAAAGTTCTCCTTTTGAGATATATAAAGGCTGGGCATAAACAGAGAAAGTAAGAAGTGTCCCCACTTTACAGTTATGAAAGACGTCGTTTGCGGGGAGGACCAAAAAACCTTTTGATGACAAAAAACCTTTTGATGACAAATAGGGCTCATCAGACTGGTGTATTTTGAGCAAAAATTCTGGATATTTGTGAGATGCAATAGTAATTTTTACCGACAGTCGGGCAGTGATTAAGTCAATGGAATCACCCATTTTAAAATTGAGGGCATTTTAAAATTGGTCCAGGCTAGACTTAACCACTGCTACAGAGGAGGCATAGCCTATAAAGACAGCTACACATCTTAGCTACCGAATGAGAGAGGGAGCAATCTTGACTCGTGCCACATCTTCAGAATAATCTGGTCTAACCTAGAACAGATCAGAAAAGACCAAAAAACCTTTTGATGACAAATAGGGCTCATCCCTTTTGATGACAAAAAAAACCTTTTGCTCAAAATACACCAGTCTGACCTTACAAGAGGCCCCACATGTTCCACATTTTAATCAGTCCAAAAATGATGTATTTCTTTAAAAAAAAATTCCTTTTTGATAAAAAATGCTGTCCATCGTCTCTTTGTAATTTTTCATGAATCAAACTTGTCGATTCACTAAGCTTACCTTAAAATTTGATGGCAAAATTCCGTAATACACTAAAAAACCTAATTTCACTTATCAGGTTTTATTAGGTATCGTGTCACTACCGGACAATGTTAAAACTTGTACTGCAAGTCTAGGAGATACTAAAGTATAAGCTTTATAATGTCAAAACCCACAGTGATGCTGTATCTCCATGGCAGGATAATATGAAATTTTAAGCTCCAAAATAATAAGCTCTAAGCTCCGAAAGATGAAATTTTAAAATCAGAATCTCCAAAAATAGGCTTTATCGAAATAAGGATCTTTAATATTATTTATTTACTTCAATCTGAATGCAAGTCATTATGGCTGCGAAGCGTATTGTTGAAGCTTTGTAATCACACTCATGGTTTTGTTATCTCCAATCAATAAGATTATTTTGAACCACAATACTTTTAATATTATAAAATTTAAAAATTGTATCAATCCAGAATTAAGGAAGTATTTTATTAGTTAACGGAAAAAACACTGATCTTCCATAGAAATAACTTAAAAATGCGGGATGTATAACTTAAAAATGCAGGATTGACAACAGATGGCATAACTTTTACACATGGTTTGTGTTAATAATAACTCATATGGCATTTTAGAGGTTAAACACCTGTCATTCATTCTCGATTAGCCATTGAACGAAATAGTGTAAACAATAAAGTTATAAAGCAAAAAAATTGCTTCAAAAATGTCGAATTTCGTACCAAAAAAGTCCCATTTGCGGGAAGTGTTGATTTACTTCTTCAATTTGAAAAAAAGTGCAGCTGAAGCACATCAATTGCTCACCGAAGCTTATCCTGAATATGTTCCATTGATTTCAACGTGCGAGAGATGGTTTGTGCGGCTTCAGAAGTGGTCATTTTGACACGGAAGACAAAGAACGACCAGGTCAGCCAAAAAAGTTTGAAGATGAAGATTTGGAGGCATTACTCGACGAAGACTATTGTGGAACTCAAGAAGAAATTGCAAAATCATTGGGAGTCACTCAAGCAGCCATTTCAAAACGTTTGAAAGCAGCAGGATTCATCCAAAAGCAAGGAAATTGGGTCCCATATGAATTGAAGCCGAGAGACGTTGAAAGGCGATTTTGCATGTCCGAAATGCTGCTTGAACGGCAGCAAAAGAAGTCGTTTTTGAATCGAATCATTACTGGCGATGAAAAATGGATTCATTACGACAACCCAAAGCGCAAAAAATCGTATGTGAAGCCCGGCCAACCAGCCAAATCAACGCCAAAACCAAATATCCATGGCGCCAAGGTAATGCTCTGTATTTGGTAAGATCAGAAGGGTGTGATCTATTATGAGCTATTGAAATTGGGCCAGACGATCACAGGCAACCTCTACCGAACACAATTAATCCGTTTGAAGCGAGCATTGACCGAAAAACGCCCGGAATATGCGACCAGACACGAAGCCATAATTTTCCATCATGACAACGCTCGGCCTCATGTTGCAAGACCGGTTAAAAATTATTTAGAAAACAGTGGCTGGGAAGTTTTGCCTCACCCGCCTTCTAGCCCAGACCTTGCCCCGTCCGACTACCATTTGTTTAGATCCATGCAAAATGCCCTCACCGGAATACGCTTCACTTCAGAACAGGGCATCAAAAATTGGCTCGATTCATTCTTGGCCTCAAAACCGGAACAGTTTTTTTGGCGCGGAATCCATATGTTGCCAGAAAGATGGGAAAAAGTAGTGCCTTCCTATGGACAATATAACAATTTATCAAAATAAACACTCAAAGTTTGCCAAAAATCCCGCATTTTAAGTTATACACAAAGTTTTATTATTGCTTTGAATAATCTCAGATATTTTCACTATTTATTTACTAATAGTTGCAAAATTTTATCTGATAACCTTTGAGAATATACTCAATTGGACTAAATAAAAGCATATCTGACAGGAAAAGCTCAATCAGTCATTGGCATTTCATGTTAGAGAAACCGATCGAATTCATGTGAATAAACCGCGACATAAAATCGCATTTTTATTTACTGTGGTGAATTTTTCCATGACCACAATACGACATTTAATCATTTCGAATGCGGAAACACTATACAGTCCAGACTGTCACGTACGTAATGGTACATTATCGGTCCGGTAGGCTCTTAATTAAACTATTCGCCCAAAGCATTGCCAGTCAGTTGCCAATATAATCGTGTCCAGTCCTGTCCGAGTAACCGCCAAAGGACTTTATTCTAGATTGGTATCGATTTGGTATCAGCTCTCTGAGCGGTTATACGAGGCTAAATACAAATATGAGCGCATTCACATATATGTGGATCAAATTTGTACAGTTTGTTCTCCACCGCAAACAAACCCTTTGCAAAGAAACAGTGCCGGTATGGGATGGGGAAGGATGGACGGTGGAATGTATTAATTGACGCTACTTATCTTTGCTTTCTGGGTAATCATTTGATAGCATATAATGTCAGCTTTTAAAGTTCGCCCGGATGCACTATCGATTTAAGCCTGTATCTATCTGGGCAACCCTCTGTACACCTGCATACAAATGGATTTTAGTGCACCGAAAGCAAATGGCACTGCAATGTCGCGGTAATGATGCGTGTTATTGATTCGAAACGTGGACATACAAATATGCCATTATCTACCTACCTACACATGAACTCGAATCTAGTTCGATATTTTCGTGTTGATGTATTTTAAATTATGTTCAAGTTAGAGAAATTTTTTCATTACAATCTACAATTAATTATGTGAGCATCGGACTAATTAAGTCACTTAAAAATGCTCAAATGTGCCACTTTAGAAAATCCTGCCTAGAATATGGGAATTTGGGAAAATCAGTAACTTTCAACCAGTAAAACTGTGGCCACATTGTTGAGCATTTTGTAATCCTCTTAGAACAGGTACTCACCACAGTACAACCAAATCCAACTTGAAAACGTGATTATTTTCGTAAAATTCGCGCAATCAGATTTTCTGCTGAAATGCCTCCAAAATATAAACAATTATCTCATTCTGTTCGGATTTGCGAAAGAATATTTGAATAGATGGAAATTTGGTACAGAGTCCTTTAAAAGCGGATTATAAAGTATCAGAGGAATTTTTTTCTTTAATTTGAGTGATAAAAATATCAGATTTTTTACTTAAAATACAAAGATATAAAATAAACAAGAGTAATAATCTTTTTTTATTATTATATAAGAAAAAATAAGTTTAAAATTGTTTTTTTTGTTATAAATTTTTTAAGAAATGCATAATTTGAGGGTTTTGCTTAGTTTTGCTCAGTGTCGACTAGTTCTTTTCAAGTCAAAAGCTTTAAAATAAATACTACGGACTCAACATAGTCCTTCCTAGACGTGCAGTACAAATTTCAATATTGTCCAAACTCTTTTTTTATAGTGCCTTACGAATAATGGAACAGCGAATTTTGGTGCAATGATGTATCGTGAAATTTTGTGTTAAGCTTGGTGAGTTCTCGAATTTGACTTATGAAAAGTTACAAGAAGTCTGCTAGGGACATTCTTTATTCAGTAGATAATTTTTTTGTTGGCATAAAGTATTTTTGGAGGAAAAGTGATGAAAATATTGAAAAAGTGAGGATTTTTGTTAGGTTAGAGTATTGATTGGCAATGAAGCTGATAAGTAGCTCTTAAACGGGTCATAAAAAGGATTTTTTTGTATCAGGTTAGTCATTCCAAGTGAGTTTTTACTCTACCAGTGAGTTTTTATCAAAAAACCATATTCCTGTAATTTTCTAGATCCCAATTTCACATGATTTGAATCCTTGTGACTTTATTTGTTCCGATTAATAATGGTTGCTGTAGAAAGGTTCTTATGCTGGGGAATCATATATAATCGGTACAACTATGTTCTAGTTAGAATATTATTGGGATAAAGAATATGATCGGTACTAATGTTACGAAGGATTGGACAAAGCACATGTCCCTGAGGACGACCGACCTCAGGGAAGTGAAGATATTGGGTTGGTGCAAAAGTTATGACCGTTTTTTATGATCCCAGGTAAAAAAATTTTTTCTTCAGAAATGATGAATAGTATCTTCTTCTAAATGATTGCATTATATAAAGGATGCTTTCCCTCAACTTTATATTCAGTTTTGGCCTGGCCAGAGTGCAGTGAAGAGCTCTTGTATTGTTTCAAAATGTCGGTCGATAAAGTGTATTTACGTCATTGTTTACTTTATGAATTCCGTAAAGACAATACCGCGAGTGTGGCAACCAAAAACATTTGCGAAGTGTATGGAGCAGATGTCATCAAAGTTCGGTAGGCACAAAGATGGTTTACAAAATTCCGAACTGGGGATTTTTCACTAATTGATAAACCACGTACCGGGCGGCCATTGATGTCTGATGAGGACAAGTTAAAAGTCATAATTGACACCAATCCACGTCTTACCACCAGGGAGATCGCGTCTATGATGGGAGTCAACCATACAACCGTATTAAGGCATTTGAAGCGTATGGGGATGGTTTCGCGGTACGACGTTTGGATACCTCATCAATTGTCGGCTGCCAATTTATTGGATCGTGTTTCAACGTGCGTTGCTTTGAGTGCGAGACAAAAACATGAACCTTTTTTGCATCGTTTCGTAACGGGAGATGAGAAATGGGTCGTGTACAACAACGTGACAAGAAAAAGACATTGGGCTATACCTGGACAAGCCCCATTAACAACTTCGAAAGCCGAAATCCATCAAAAAAAAGTTATGCTTTGTGTTTGGTGGGATTGTAAGGGTATTGTGTATTTTGAACTCTTGGAATGCAATCAGAAAATTACAGCAGAACGATATTGTCAGCAATTATCCAAATTGAACATCGTCCTTCAAAAGGATGGACCAGAATTGGTAAACAGAAAAGGGGTAGTGTTTCATCACGACAACGCGCGACCACATGTAGCTGTAATGACCCAATACAAGCTGAATTGGGACGTTATCAATCATCCACCGTATTCTCCAGATCTTGCTCCTTCCAATTTCCATTTATTCCAATCACTGAAAAATTTTTTAAATGATAAAAAATTAGATACAATAGAGCAGGTAAAAACATCCCTTTCTACATATTTCGCCAAGGAATTTTACACTAATGGTATTAATAAGTTGATAGAAAGATGGGAGGAGGTTATAAGAACGGATGGAAATTATATAATTGATTAAATAAATAATACAAATCTAAAAAAAAAATGTTTAATTGTATATGTAAAAAACGGTCATTACTTTTGCACCAACCAATAGAACAAATGTTGAAGATAGAACAAATGTCAGAATGCTCAATTGTATACTTTCACCTACCTACAAATATTAGTCTGGAAGATAAGATTTAAGGATATGGAATGACCAAATGATAAGATTTGCAATTCGTAATTTCCTGTTACTTGTTATGGTAGCCTTATCGATGGTATTAATGATTTGGTCATAAACGTACACAAAAATGATATCATAGACAGCTTGTTACGATCATCCCTAAGAAACTGCACATTTGAGCAACATGACGAGACAGTCATTCAAGCATTCTGTATTAAGCCATCGAAGAGACGAGGAGGATTTTGAGTGTTAGGCTAATGAGATGTGGGGCCGTGTTTTTTTTTTTAAATCAAGTAAAAGTTTATGAGTATTACTCTTGATGTCAGATTTTCAGTTTTGTGGTAGGATCAGTTTTACAGTACGGTTCATTATTAAAGGAAAAAACCAATATTAATAATTCTGTAATAAAGAAAATACGTAGGCTACTATATATATTTCTGGCCTAGGCAACACTAAGTGTTGCCAGGTGCGATCTGACATTTCCATTGGAAAGTTTGACATTTTTTAGCATAAACGTACTCAGAACGTTTTGACGTACGACTATCATTTGTGTTGTTTACAGTGACTTGAAAAAATCAATTTGGCAAAAAAATGGAATTAACTCGTGAACATTTTCGTGCGATCATTTTTCACAACTTTCGACGTGGATTATCACGACAAGAGTGCATCGATGAACTTAAATCTTTGTATGGCTATGAAGCACCATCCTATAGCACTGTGAAAAACTGGTACAACGAATTCAATCGTGGCCGACGCTCGCTCAAAGACGAATTCCGTGAAGGTCGTCCAAAAACAGCCGTTGTTCCAGAAAACATCGATGCCGTACGTGAACTGATAATGCAAGACCGTCATGTGACATACCGTGAGATAGAGGCATGCCTAGGCATTTCTCCCACCAGCATACATTCGATATTGCATGAACACCTGGCCGTAAAAAAGGTTTGTTCTCGTTGGATCCCGCACAATTTGACAATCGCTCAAAAAAAGGCTCGTGTGGATTGGTGTAAAGAAATGCTGAAAAAATACGATCGCGGTGCTTCAAAAGACGTTTATAAGATCGTCACAGGTGACGAATCATGGATCTATGCGTATGAGCCCGAAACAAAACAGCAATCGACCGTGTGGGTCTTCCAAGACGAGTCAAATCCAACGAAAGTTGTTCGTGGAAAAAGCACTTCGAAGCAAATGGTCGCTTGTTTCTTTGGCAAAACTGGTCATGTGGCGACTGTTCCGCTTGTGCAACGTAGGACGGTCAATTCTGAGTGGTACACCACCATTTGTTTGCCTGAAGTCTTCGGAGAAATTCGAAAAACGAACAAGAGAAGTCGAATCATTGTGCACCATGACAATGCGAGCTCTCACACATCGGCTCAAACCAGCGCCTTTTTGACCGGACAAAACGTCGAATTGATGGGTCATCCTCCGTACAGCCCTGACTTGGCACCCAATGACTTCTTTTTATTCCCACACATCAAGAAAAAAATGCGTGGTCAACGATTTTCGTCGCCAGAAGATGCTGTTGAAGCATTCAAAAACCATGTTTTGGAGGTGTCTCAATCGGAGTGGAAAAAGTTCTTCGAAAATTGGTTTGAGCGCATGCAAAAGTGTATAAATCTTGATGGAGAATATTTTGAAAAACAATAAAACCTTTTTCGTTGATAAATATTCGCATTTTCATTATTAGGCCAGAAATATATATAGTAGCCCACGTATTAAAATTAAAAAGAAAAAAATTGTCATTGAAAAATTTGCAAACAACATCAACAAGTGAATAATAACAAAAAATTTTCAACGAAACAAATAAAATAAAATAATAAACATACTTTTTATAGAATAATAATTATTAAAAAAAATAGAGAAAATAAATACTGATCTTCCCGGTTAAGATCGAACAACTTGACTTTGTATTTCGTCCAACATCCACCATAATGGCTTATATAAAAGAAAGAAGAAAAAATTACGCAAATAAAAATAATTTTAAAACAAATTTAAGAAAATTTTCGATACATCAAATAATATAGAAGAAAAAATAAGATGGATTTCTTGCTATCCTGAAACAACAGCAGAATCATCTCACGGAATTACCTGGGAGTACTGCAACACGAGGAGCACTTCAAATATATTTTAGCCGCGGTGTGCCATAGGACAGAATTGGGGATACAGCAGAAAAAGACGGACCAGTTGGGTCTCTCCCAACAGCGTCGACAGTCTACTTAATTTTTTCTCTTTTCTTTAGTTTTTGTGCTTTTCTTTTTTTTCTGAAAGGAATGCTATTCCTTTTGCTTTTATCCTGGTTCATCTTTCTTTAATTTTTTTTCTAATTTTTTTTCAGTTTTCACTATTCTTCTTCCCCTGCCATGGAGAACTTTACACCTTCGGGTGTCTCTATTATCCCCTATATGTTCCGGCATGATTTTTTTCTGCTTATGCTGGATGTGCGAGCACCACAACGCCCCCTCTCCCCCTCCGCCATTAATTGTAGAATTAACCGCAACACACCACCCCCCCCTCCTACCCTCCATTTCAATCGTCAAAAAATCTAGTGACTAGCATTATATGCTCTGTGATTATAATCGTCATTGCCTATACTCCTGAAATTTTTAATTTAATCCAAATTTTATAACCTCTCAATCCTTTCCAAGACGCAAAAAATTCTTCACTAAACTTACAATACCGCAACATTATTTATATAAAAAAAATAACAATTGAATATTTAAACTCTCAACTATGAAAATTTGTTAGTGCAAAAGTGACAATTGACAAGAAAATACTGACTTAAGCCAATATGGACTTAGAGGCAGACATTTTTATCAATCTTTTAAATGGCTATTCTCGAATTGTTATTGCCTCTATGCGAATTGAGAAAATTGTGTTTATAAGTAAATTTGTCAAGGACCACACATGTCGAAATTGTATTGATGTAAAAATTTTCCAACTGTTTTCCCTAGAGCATATGCAATTTAAACTCACTTTCGTTCTGGTACGATTTTAGGGTAACGACAAAATTCAATCCAAATAGACCAATGCCAATTTGTAATTAGCACAATATCTATAATGGTCAATCAGCATGAAAAATATCAACAATTTTTGAAAAAGTTGCAAAAATCCACACACACATGAGCAATAATGAATGAAAAATGGATGTGCGCTGAATGAATATTGGTAGAAAAGGAGTTTGAGTGCGATTCATAAATATGCGATGAAGTTAAACAAATACCCGAGTTCCTGTGCGATGATTAATAGGATTGCAGCCATATGGAGAATATTACAAATGAACATATTCGACCTATGAAAAGAGGAGAGTCATAATGGTATAAGGACTCTGGCAATATTTAGTATAATTATGTGCATGATAACGGAAGTGGAGGGTTGGCGTACGGATCATTTCCCATCGAGAATATTTGGAGAATTCTACTCGGTAGGAAGCTATGAAAGGAATTCCGTGATATTAATTGTTAAGCATAGTTTCCTGTTTTGGTTGTCATTTTAGCACTTGAAGAGCGAACAATGAACACATAAACGGTCAAAATAGTGCAAATGAAATGACAAAAAGAATCCTTCATTAGATTAGACATATACTCTTGTAAATTTCAAAGAACAAAAAGACAAAAAAAAAAAAAACAACAACAAAAATTACCGGAACTATGAATTAAGCGTTATTTTCTCTAAACTGGAAAATTATTTGGTAAATGCAAGCATTCGGAAAATTTAATTAGAAGAAATTTTACCATATCATATTATAAATGTACGGATAATGTGTAGAACAAATAATTTTATTCTATAGTATTTTGTTAATTCTATTTAGTTTTGTATACATTTTTTTTCTTCTGTAAATAATAGTGCATTTTATATTGATAATGAATAATTGCTTACGTTGAATTAAGGAATTTCTTTTACGAATGCTAACGAAGTTATAGGAATTTGGAGAAAATAAAAATAGTCTCCTAAAAATATCAGTTCTGAGCAGATTAAAAAATATTAGTGGACTAATAAGGTATAGTTTCATGGTTGTAACAACAGTCCATGATTATGTGTGGGGCTTGTTGTATTAAAATTATATACAATAATTAATAGTTGGCCCAATATTAATATGAAAATAGTGCTAGTAAATATAAAATTTTGAAATTTGTGTTTGAACAAAAAAAATGTTACCAGATAATAGGATCTTTAAAAGTTCTTATACAGGAAACTATATAGAAAAATAGTTTTTTTTTATATCAGGTGTTGTAATTAAATTGTAGCGTTTTTTTGCAAAGTTTCGTGGTTTCTTATGACAGTATCATTACAGAAGCGTTATTCAAAGTATTGTCCTTCGTTATCCATCTTTCTGGTAATTCACGAATACCGCGTTGAAAAAATTCTTCTTCTTTAGATTCGATGAAAGAATCGATCCAATTTTTGGTCATTTCGTAGTTATCGAAGTGCTGCCCTGACAAGCCATGCGCCATGGATCGAAACAAATAAAATCAGATGGTGCAATGTCTGGTGAATATGGCGGGTGAGGCAGAACTTCCATTTCAGAGTATTTAAATAAGAAGTTAGCCACAATGCCGAAAGGCTGACATGGCCTTCTCTACTGCGCAAACTAAAGTCCCCCGCAGAGGAAGCAACGGGCTTTCGGAACTACAAGAGGAAAGAGTGGATCCGCGAGTCAACCTGGACTCAAATAGGAAAACGAAGAAAGCTAAGAGGTCTACTCCAAACTGCTCAAACTCGCGAGGAAAGGCACCATCTACAGACGAGGTACAACCTTACTCAAAAGATTACTAATTCAACGGAATAGCGAGCGAAGCAGAAGCCGCTGCACACCGGAGCGATATCCGCAGTGTCTATGCATCAATTCGCCAACCATCCGGAAAAAGAAAACCCTCACTGCCACCACTTAAGGACAAAGACGGTCAAACTCTCTCCACGGATGAAGAACAACTCGACCGCTGAAAGGAATTCTTCTCAGAATCCCTTCCAATAGCTCCAGAATTCCATCCTCCTCCTGCAGTGATGCGCAGAAACCCACGAAGATCCATCCCAACAGCACCGCCCACGATTACGGAGATCACAACAGCAATCAACAAGCTTAAGTACAGCAAAGCACCCGGACCTGACAATCTGGCCCCAGAAGTTCTGAAGTTTGATCCACCACTCTTGGCCTCGCTGTTGCATCCTATAATCGCAAAAGCCTGGACACAATGCCACTTCCCGGACAGCTGGAAAGAAGGAGTAATTATCACCATCCCGAAGAAAGGTGACCTTGGCGATAGCAAAAACTGGAGGGGAATCACTCTGCTGAACACCATCCAGAAACTAATCGCATCAATCATCCTGACTCGCATCACTCCAACAGTGGAAAGTGCTTTCCGCAACGAGCAGTCTGGCTTTAGACCAAACCGCTCCTGTATTGATCACATAAGAATGATCATTGAACGGTCGAACGAATGGAACAGCCCGCTCTATCTTCTCTTCGTTGACTTCGAAAGAGCCTTCGACATGATTTCTCGCGACGCCATCTGGAGTGCTCTGGCTGAAGTAGGCATCCCACAGGCCATCATCGATCTCATCTGAGAACTATACCGCGAGGCCCCGTGTAGAGTGCGTTTCAAAGGACGAAACAGCGATACATTCAACATCTCGAGAGGAGTCAGGCAGGGTTGCGTAATCTCGCCTATCCTCTTCATAATCGCCCTAGACCTAGTCCTTCAACGCACTAACAACACAGCCAGCAACGGTATCCAGTGGACACTGCGTGAGAAGCTCCACGACCTGGACTATGCCGACGACATATGCCTCATGTCCCACACCTTCAACGGCATTCAGGAGAAACTGAATGCTCTGGCCTCCAACGCCGAAGAAGTTGGGATGAGAATCAACATCAAGAAGACCAAATTGATGCGTATCGGCGCCACCTGCGAGAGACCCTTGATGCTACACGGTACCCAAGTTGAAGATGTCGAAAAGTTCTGTTACCTTGGCAGCATGCTAAGCAAGGATGGTGGAACTGAAATAGACATCCAAACGCGCATCAACAAGGCGCGACAAGCGTACACCTCACTTCGGAACGTGTGGCGTTCCAACCACCTCTCCATAGCACTCAAAATGCAGGAAATGGAGTTGGATTGGCCACACCTTGCGAAAAACCACCTACGGACAAAGCAAGGATGGCACTAGATTGGAACCCACAGGGCAATCGCAGCAGAGGACGTTCAAGGACCACTTGGAGAAGATCAGTCGAGCGCGAACACCAACAAACTGGCAAATCATGGTCGGAAATAAAAAGGCTAGCTCAAGACAGAAGCAGATGGAGAGAATTCACAGAGTCTCTAGTGCCGCTATATGCTCCATAGGAGCGACTGTGTTCTCATGTCTATGTGTAACATAGAAATGAAAACCTGTCAAATAAAAAATAAAAAAAATAAAGTTTCACGACTTTCGCAACATGGGGTCTTGCATTATCGTGGAGCAAAATTACTTTGTCGTGTCGATCTTTCACCCGGTTGGAGGAACTCATAATAAATAACACCCAGCTGATCCCACCAAAGACACAGTAAGATCTTCTTTCCATGAATATTCGACCTGGGGGACGATGTCGATTCATGACCGAGCAAGCCCCACGATTTTCTGCGTTTGGGATTGTCGTAGAGTACCCACTTCTCATCACCAGTGATGATTTGATGCAGAAATCCCTTCCTTGCCTGCCGTTGGAGAGGAATCTCACAGGTGACTAAACGCCGTTCGACGTCTCTTGGCTTCAACTCATGTGGAACCCACGTTCCCTGTTTTTGTACCATTCCTATGGCTTTCAGGCGTTTTTCGACCGTCGAAAAGTCGACTCCAAGCGATGTGAACAACTCCCGGAGTTTTTCAGCTGTCCGGGACGTTCCATGTCTTCCAAATCAAAATTTCCATTTTTAAACCGCGCAAACCACTTTCTACAAGTTTGCTCAGCAAGAGCATGTTCGCCGTAGACATCCACTAAAATACGATGACTTTCCGCGGCACTTTTCTTTATGTTGAAGTAATGGAGTAACACTCCCCGCAAAAACGATTTTTCAGGCACGAACTCGGACATGTTTGACACTGCGCAACAAGTGTTACCCAAGTAACGCAAGTTACGAAAATAAAGCTATTTAAAGGCACTCTGACGGCACTCTGTTCCGTCAGCTAATTACGAATTTGTTTAAGATGGGTTCAGAAACGGTTCAGAAACTGTTCGTTCTTTGCCTGTGAAAGCCGATACTCAAACAATTAGTTTGCTTTCATGTATGGGTGCATTCATACATGAAATTGCATGTATGGGTGCACCCATACATGAAAGCAAAAAAATTTTCGAGCTCCGGCTTTTACAGACAAAGCACGAACAGTTTCTGAACCCATCTTAAACAAATTCGTAATTAGCTGACGGAACAGAGTGCCGTCAGAGTGCCGTTAAATAGCTTTATTTTCGTAACTTGCGTTACTTGGGTCTTCATATAGTTAAATATTTTTAATTTTTTTTGTAATCAAATATATTTTCATAACATTAAAAAATTAATAACAAAAAATTAAATAAAATATTCTCTTCTAATAAAAAAAAATTAAAAATTAAATAAAATAGCCTCTTCTAGCTATATAACCATATAAAAAACTTAAAACCTATTTAATTTCTAAGAACTCGATTTCATCGAACAATTCGGTGTCCGAAGTAGTTGCACAATGTTGTTCCTTTTTTTTGTTTTTTTTTTGGATATATTGTCTTTTGTGGTATAAAAAAACCTCCTCAAAATTTTATTAATATCATGTTCCCTAACGAAGGGAAATTTATCCAATGCACAATCTATATTAAAAAATAGTTATTAGTTATGTTATCATAGACTTAAAAATAATTTAGATTATGCTTACTCTTAATTATTTTTGACACATTCAGGTCCTTGAAGCCAATATTTGCCTGCCTCCCATCAAATGTAAATTTGGAGGCCAATTCTTCGGTAAACAATATTTTGCACGTTGCATATAAAAACTTTTTCAATTCTGTTTCCGACTGCTTCATAAACATATCTATCTGTTGATCAATATAGTACATACATTAAAATGATAACTTGTAATAATATCACAAATATGATCATACCAATTCTACTTTCACGTCTTCAATTGCTTCTAAAAGCGATTCATCAAATAGTTTGAATTTATCAACTCGGCCTGTATCAACTCGTGCTGCAGCTTTCTTCTGTTTCATCCGAACTTTGAAGATATTCAGTGGAATAATGTTGTATTTGTGGAGTGCTGGAGCTTTCTTCTGTTTTATCCAAACTTTCAAGATATTCAATGGAATTGTCGGTTTCAATTATATTACCTTGCACCGGTATAGGCAAATCAACAAGTGTGAATTCTAGGTTTTTTTTTTTACTGCACATACTAATTTTCTTTTCACTTCGTTCGCGACTTCCCTATCGTACGCTCTTTTGGACATTTTCCTTTTAATAATATTATTATTTATTATATATTTTAATTCTAATAATATAGTTTAATTAATATAATGTACTATTACGTTTCTTTATTTTACGCACGAGGAAAACTTGTTGTCGCCGCAACATTCAATTAGCAATTGGTTATTTCACAACTAATAGAAATGAAAATTTACAATACATTCGCACTAAATTCATTTTGAGTTCAGTTAGTTCCGTCATTCAAGTCCATAGACGGCACTCATTCGTAATACGACATAATGCTGAACTAAGAGCCGTCAGACGTAACAAAAACGGAACTCATTGACGGCACTTATTGAGTGAGTTCCGAGTGCGTTACTTGGGTACTGACACTATAACAAAATGTCATAAAGTGGAAAAGTTGCGTTATGTCAGTTGCATCTGAGAGAATATTTACTTTTGTATGTGTGACTTTGGATAGTTGGCTAACGCCATCTTTTGTAAAACGCTACGAATTAATTCCAACACCTGGTAACATATTTCTGCAACAGTTTAAGACAATAATTAATAGTTAGCTTATTTTCGTTAAAAATTACTGTATTAGTAAGTAGTTAGTGAAAGTAATTTTAGTAAGTAAGGGTTTGTTAAAAATAATCTCATACCACATCCATAATTATGTTATGATGGGCAGAAAAATGAAGAAAGAAACTAAATATTTGTTTTATAATAAATTTATAAATAAAATTCATCTGAATTTTGAAAATATGTTTTTTTTTTCTTTTTTTTTACGAAATTATTTTTTTACTTAGTTTAAGGCTTTCCAAAATTCTGGGTAAGAAAACTTCACTTCATCCTTCATGCCAATTCTGTGGTATCTAAAACTAATGCCGCCAAATGGAAAATTCCTTTTTGAACAGAACTCCTTCCATTGTGACACTCATAGACGCAACCTCTTCTTTTTCAAGCCCTCTCTTCAGTTTTCTGACCATTTAACCATTTCTAAATGATTTTTCTTATTAAAGTTCAATCAACCAATTTGCCTCATGATACTAGTTTTAAGGATCTTATAAAGGATTATCCATTTTACCATTTAAAAAAATAAAGCACTGTGATTTAATAGTTTCTTCAAATATATATTATTAACTACTATATTTATTTATCCAAAAATATACCATTTTATATTTTTAATTGTTATACTATTAAATATTTAGTAAAAATTATGTAGTTTCACTTCGTACTTTATCAAATAAAATTTACTTCCGTAATGAAGCTTATTTCCCGCTTGGTGGATAACATTTCGGCTGAAAAGTTTATAAGATAACACAGTAAAAATATTTTTTTTTGCAAAATTCATTTTTATTATTCAACATAGTTGCCTTCGAGGGCGATACAGCGATTATAGTGATCTTCCAACTTTTCGATACCATTTTTATGGTACTCTTTCGGTTTTGCCTCAAAATAGGCCTCAGTTTCGGCAATCACTTCATCATCGGTCTTAAATTTCTTGCCAGCGAGCATTCTCTTGAGGTCTGCAAACAGGAAAAAGTCTCTGGGGGCCAGATCTGGAGAATACGATGGATGGGGAAGCAATTCGTAGCCCAATTCATTGAGTTTGACCATCGTTTTCATCGACTTGTGACACGGTGCATTGTCTTGGTGAAACAACACTTTTTTCCTTCTTCAAATGAGGCCGTTTCTTAGCGATTTCTTTCTTCAAACGATCCAATAACGCTATATAATAGTCGCTGTTGATCGTCTGTCCCTTCTGGAGATAGTCAATAAATATTATACCATGCGCATCCCAAAAACAGACGCCATCACCTTGCCAGTCGACTGTTGCGTCTTTCCACGGAGCCATGTTTCATCCATTGTCACATATCGAGTGAGCTCACGCGGCACCCACTTTGTACACAGCTTTCGTTTGCCCAAATATTCATGCACGATATGTCCAACACGCTCTTTCGATATCTTCAGAGTCTCAGCTATCTCGGTCAACTTCACTTTACGGTCATTTAAAATTATTTTGTGGATTTTTTTGATGTTTTCTGCCGTAACCACCTCTTTTGGGCGTCCACTGCGTTCTGCATCAACTGTGCTCGTACGACCAGTTCGAAATTGACGAAACCAATATTCCACAGTTGAAATGGCTGGAGCAGAGTCCGGATAACGTTTGTCAAACCATGCTTTGGTTTCCACTGTATTTTTTTCCATCAAAAAGCAATGCTTTATCAATATACGAAATTCGTCTTTATCCATTTTTTTTTCAATAACAAAAGTTGCTTCACTCAAAATGCTATTGTATATCTTACGAACCAATCGACCGATTGCTGTCAAATTGTTGACAGGAATCATTTGAAGGATGGTGCTTTGTTAAGTAGATTTTTACAATTAAGTAGATTTTTGCAAGAGGCGCCATCTAGACGTCAACCTTATAAACTAATTAGAACCTTATAAATCTAGACGTCAACCTTATCTAATGCTAATTAGGAAAATTGCCCTATATGTAGTTGTTAAAAATAAAAAGTAACTTTGGAAAAGCCATTTTATCCATAAAAAATAACTATTGTATTTCAAGGTGTTATTAGCACACAATTTTTTTTGAAAATGAAAAAAGGATAGACCACAATTCGAAGGCCTATGCACATATGATTTCAGACTTTTTTGGTCTTAACCAATATACATAAAATTATATTATGTTTCATATGTGCATAGGTCACAATTCGAAAACCTGTGCACATATGAAATATAATATAATTTTAGCAAAATATTACCTCAAGCCAAACAACATGATAAATTTGAACTTTATTGTGAGAGAAGTTCTCAGAACGCAAAATTTCGACATTTACTTGCAACATCAGCTTTTAAAAATGCTCTAAAATTTGAGGATTATCTGCGTAAACGTAATTTTTTCTAGTAAAAATTATATAAAAATTATGTTTATACAAATAGTCTTCAAATTATAGTTTATTTTGAAAAGCCAATATCTGTCAAGTGATGGCCGAACTGCAAGCTCAAAATGTGCGAAAAAGTTATCAAAAACCACCTCAAAAGGTTCCAGATTTGTAATTTTTTGAATATTATTAAATTTATTATCTAATGGCAAAATATAAAAAATATATTTAAATTAAATATTGACTAAAGTTTTAAATTAAAATATATAGCGTTTAATATTTATTTCCGTAATGTGAACTGGATAACCCTTTATGTGAACAGGAAAACAAACGATTAACAATGTTAAAAGGCGAGTTCACTGATATTTTATATACTCGTGTGTCAATATTTCAGTATAAAAGTAGCAATCGTATTTTAGTTATAGTGGAAATAATATTAAGACAAAATAAGCTTTCTTAAATATCCTTTAATTCTGTAGTTGAATGGAAGCCTTATTTTTTATAAATAATAGAAGCAGAAAAAAATTTTATTTGCTCTCCAATAATAAAGTTAGCACAGATTAAACATGAAAAAGTTCAAATTAAATTTAACATTGCATTTTAGCGATTTATACCAAATATTCTAAGTAGCAAAAAATTCAACAATAAACAATTTTTTATTAGTTCGAGAGAAAAAAAAACCAACCATGAGCTTTTTAGTATGGCAAGTAAAAAATCTGTAATTAATTAATTCGAATTGCAAAAAAAAGAGGTTCATGAAAAATTAACAGAATATATTTGGAAAATTGCAAAAAAAATTCCAACAACATCGCCTTGTCTGGTACTAATTGCTGTTGCAAATAAAACAGAATAAAAATACCGAAATTAGTATTCCCAAACTAACAACGACACATATGTGAGACACGAGCATGAGTACCAGAGACGAGAGTAGTTTAAACGTTTTAAGGCAATTAAGTAATTTCAGTAACTTTCGGGATACAGCTCGTTTGGGAGGAAACACTTTCGGCAATTGTTCAATTAGTTTGGCAATGTTATGAGCTGGAGCCTGTCTGCAGGTTGTCTACTGCATAACGCAAAAATGTCGTTGATTTGAATAATTAATTTTTATGAGCCTTTGTATACAAGGCATTCATACATTCGGTCGTGTATTCGAAAAGTTAAGTGACAATTTACCCATTAAAAAGCTGGTGGCATTATGGAGTCTTTCTAATATTTTGCTCGTATGGTGTTCTTTAGACAAAATAATCACAAAATATAAGCAAACATTTTTTTAATAATATTACCAAATAACAAAGTATTTTCTTTATGCATTTTTATTTTCAGAGACAGTTTAAAATATTCAGAATATTTTTAATCAAAAGCTATTTTAAAAATATTATCGTTTTATGGTGTTTAATAAAAAAATTTTAAAATGCAAATTAAAATTTTATGTACCTTTAAAATTTTACGGGTGGAAAAATATACAAAAATGTTCCTAGGACATGTACCAATGACTATGATTCTCTATTATAAACAGAACTTGGAGAAGGAATTAAATGTTTTTCCTTCAAATGTTTAAATGTTTAAATTTTATAAAATTTGTAGAAGTATTGAAAAATAAATTTCTGAAAAGGAAATTATGGATGTGCGCAGAATGTCCTTTCCCAATTTTATGCACTTTTTTTGCCCAAAAATATTGATAAAATTTTGGTAATTATTGAAAAATAAATTGCGGGTAAAGAGAACGTCTGATAAAATTTGTAGAAGTATTGAAAAATAAATTTCGGGTAAAGTAAACGTCTGAAAAGGAAATTATGTTTGAGGGGAGAATGTCCTTTTCCAATTTTATGCAGTTTGCCTGCCCAAAAATGTTCATAAAATTTGTCAAGTAGTTGGACAATGTTTCAAAAAACAGCTTTCTCTACCTGTTCAGTCCGTATGTCTCCGAATGGCTAAAAGCATTATTTGCTTTATTAGGTGGGATAAGGTAGTAACTACTATGAACAGTTGCTGACAGAGAGTTTCCTCCGCCAGTAGACCTGCCTGCTCGTTGTCCAAAATTCTTACAAGAATTCAATGCCATTCAAAACCTTTATTACTAAGTAAGTTATGTTGATTATTTCTAAGGGACCTTTAATGGCATCCAGAGCAGCGTGGCTATCACTGAAGGTTATCATACTTAAATTAACCATAAAACCAAACATTTAACTCGAGAGTTTTCCAAAAATTATTATAACACATTTTTAATATCAAATTATAGAAAACAAAAAAAAAATATTGTCAGTTAAAAAAATATTACAATTTAACGTTTATTTTTTAACAACTTTGTCTCGTAAAGATTTTTAAAAACTTTTATTAGGTGTATAAGCTTAAATCCGCTGTTCTTTAGTCAAAGCAAAAACAAATTTATTCAAACAAAGCAAAAACAAATATATTCAACGTACTTGCCCTCGCTAGCTACATATTTTCAACATTTATCGGGCAATTTGTGGATACCACGCCAAAAAAATTCCTTCTCTTTCGAGGCAAACCACTCATCAAGCCATTTTCGGACGTCTTCGTAAGAATCGAAGTGCTGCTCAGCGAGCGCGTGGCCCATCGACGAAAACAGGTGGTAGTTAGAAGGGGCCAGGTCTGCTGAATAAGCGGGGTGGGGTAGCATCTCTCAGTTGAGTGTCTCCAAGTTGTTTCCGATCATTTTTGACGTGTGCTTGTCATGTCTTTGTTGATAATCCGTCCTTTTTTCACGCAGAGCACGGTGCAATTTGATCAGTTATTGGTGGTAGCGGTGGGCATTGACAGGTTTCAACATCTCATAGTAGACGATATCCTGATCCCACCAAACGCACAGCATCGTCTTCCGTCCGAAGCGATATGGTCTTGAGGAAGATGTTGATGGTTGTCCGGGATCAACCCACGATTTCTTGAGTTTAGGATTCTTGAAATATATCCACTTTTCATGGCCTGTCAAAATCCGATGCAGGAACGACTTTCTTTTTTGTCTGGCGAGCAAGATTTCGCATGTGTTTTGGCGTCGCTCCATCTGCCAATCGTTCAATTCATGCGGCACCCATTTTCCGATCTTTCCAATCTTCCCCATGGCACACAGACGCATGGAAATGGCTGGTTAAGTAACACCCAATTGCTTCGCGAGCATTTTTTGCAATTGGGTTTCGTCTTCGTTCACAAGAGTCTGCAATTGATGGTCCTCAATCTTCCTAGGCCGATTTTCACGCTTCTTGTCACACAACTCGAAATTGCCGTCTTTCGACTGACGAAACTAATCTCGGCTCGTTGTTTCCGATAAACCACTGTCACCATAGGCCTCCATAAGCATTCGATGCGATTCGGCAGTCGATTTCTTCAAATTGAAGCAGAAAAGCATAGCTTCCCGCATATGCTCTTTTTCTGGCACAAAACTAGACATGTTTACCAAAGAAAAAATGTATGTTGTTGTACGAAATTGCTGACAATATGAACTGATTAATGTTGACAGATGTCAAACTCATAAAAAAAAATTATGGCGTGCTCATTGTAGCTTAATACGCTCACTCACGCCATCTATGATCAAACAGCAGATTTAAGCTTATACCCTTGGTAGAGTATTTCAAATTTATCCCCTTTTTAATATCATAGCTGTACACCAAAAAAAATTATTTGTAATATTATTTATCTGTTAATTCTTTTTTAAAATAATTTAATTTAAAAACCATTTCTTATAATTTCATTCAAAATAAAATCCTAACCAATTTGTGCCTCGGAAAATAAAACATATAAAAAATTCCTAAAATTTAGATATTAATAAAACTTTTATTTTGTTATATTGCATAAATATTTACACTATGTACGATATATAAAAATATTTAATTGGCTGCCAAAATACTTTTTCCAGGACTCGATATTTTTAAGGTAGTTTTCATGAGTTTTTCGCAAATTTCAATTCGGCCATTTTAGAAGTTTAAAGATTATCAACGTTCATATAATTTTTTGAATACCTTTTTAAAAAAAAGTCTAATAATGATGGAACTTCATATATGGCAAATTTTGCCTTATAATATAAATTGCTGAAAAAATGTCCTGTCTTCAACCGCAAAATGTAACAACGGCAGAATCACCACTTTCGTAGAAAGTTTTTACAATTTTTACACGTTGTTTGATATTTAAACGATTAATAATATAAAATGATATATTATTGAACTATCTTTAAATAAAAAATAAACAATAACAAAACAATGTCTTATGAAAAAAATTCACCCTTTATTGGTAAATTTATGTAATTTCCCAACATTTCGGAAACTTATAAAGAAACAAATTATTTCAGGTAATGAAAACAGCATACTTTTGAAATAAATTAGAAATTCCAAAGGTATATTTTTTATTAAAATGAATCCATTCAATTTGGTTGGAAATATTTTCAGCGAAATTTTGTTTTTACCAAAATAATAGCATAAATGCAGACAATTGCATTGGTTTCTTCTGCTAAAAATATTGGTAATGGAAAAATTGACTTTAATCAGAATGTGGTAAGAGATCTGTTAGGTCCTTTTGTATTCTGTTCTCTGATCAATAGGGGTAGTTACTTTAGATTCCGGTGCAGTAATGGCTCATCTTTCTGTACACAATATTCTCTGCTATAGCTCGAAGTATACAAAATAAGTTTCACTATTGAAAACAGTTACATTTTCTATTTTAATCGAAATTATTTCTTTCTTCATTGTAGCTATTTTACATTTCTAGCCGAATTGTTTTCTTTGTGGTCAATGCTAAGGACGAAATTGCAATTCTGCTCTTTAGAAATGAGAAATTCATTTGCACATGAAATGATATTTTTTGATCCATTGTACTTTTACATTTAACTATACTATAAGGATGATCAGAATACAAAGTTCTCTTTTTACTAGTTTATTAATTATTTAAAAAAAAGGGTATTTTTCAGTTTTTTGCATATGAAAAATTTTTGTTTACTTAAAATTACTATCGAACTACAAAAAGGATTTTGAAATGCAAAATGTTATTGTATTTAATCATACTTATTAGTCCTTATTTATGTATCTGAATTTGATATTTTCTTTTATAAAAACGTTTTTAATACTAAAAACTTATTTTTTTTAAGTTTTTTTTGTGTTATTTTAATATTTCTGAAAATGTTGCAAAATCTTTTAGTGCGATTACATTAAAAAAATAGTAAATAAAATTTAATAGAAATATTTTTATGCAGCTACTGATAATTTTTTTCACTTATAAATTTAAATTAAATTAAATACTTTACATTTTATGAAACAACTCAAAAAAACAAAACATTTCAATTTGAAATAAAATCATTTAGTTAGCAATGAATTTCAATATAGTTTTTACAAAAAAGTTTTCCAAAATAGATGAAAAAATTTATTAAATCGTAAAAAAAGATTTTTTTTCTGTTTAACTTAAAAATCGAATAAATTTTCAGTGTCAATAAAAAAATAAAAGTTTTCGTAAAGTTATTAGATTTTGTGATTATTCTATTTATGCAAATCTAAAGAAGTTTTACAAAAAAAAAAATAGAAATATTTGTTAAATTTTTTGATAAAGATAAAAGAGAAAAATGTCGATTGTGCCACGTCTTACTTATAGATTAACAAATCTCTTACGGAAAGATTTAAAGTATTCCTCAGCTCCGATCAAAGTTTTCCAAAGATTCATTTCCTGTGAAAATGTATTTAACGTGATAGATCCTGCAGTTAAGCCGCATATAGATTGTTCCGACCAAAAAAAGATATATTCAAAAACATGGAAGGAATGCCCCAAAGTGATTCGATGTGATAATGTCGAAATAATGCCTATCGACATGAGCGATGAGATCGAAGCACGAAGCCCCAGGAATACTAAAAGTAAACAATCAACATTGAAACGAATTCAAATAATGGATCCAAACCGTATCGACTTGGAACTTCAGCCCTGTTCAAGGGACAAAAGTGGAAAATGTCCAAAAATCAAAATGCCCGGTTGTCCGGAAGTTCATAATATTTGCGAGTGTAAATTAGTGTGCAGACCTAAGGATTGTGTCAAAAATCCAAATCCCACACTAGCCTATTCGGAGTGCGTAACGGATCCTATCCCGCCTAAACATCCGGATGAATGTAATTGTTGGTCACGTATTTGCGTTGAGTCTATAACTACAGAATGTGTCAAATAAATTCTAATTTATATTTAAGGCCATAAGAAATAAAATTAATATAAGAAACAAAAAGAATAGTTGTAATAATTCTATAATAAATTTATTAATAATTAGTTGGGTTTTTTTTTTGCTAACAAAAAACAGATTTTGATAGATCAACGTATTTTCTATAAAATAGAAATTATTGCAAGTTCGAAGGATTTTTGGTTGGAGGAATTGTTTTCGAACGCCTGGTTGACCCCCAAGTGCTCTGTTTGCCCATTTATCTTAATAATGTATTATATTTTTGGTATAAATAGTCCTAAGCAACGTATCTGGTGCCATGGTTAAACAATATTGGCCTCAATATGTATAGGGAGGCATGGTTCTTGACAAGAAGTAAAAGTAACATGAACACTATTTGGTTCGTTTGATTTAATTCTCTATTTTTTAAAATGGTCGGAGGCAGTTTATAGGTTTTTGTTACGTGACAGAATAATAGTGTATAAATATTACACAGGAGAGGGTTTAGAATGCTAGCCTGAGGACACCAGCGAGCCGTATTTCGGAGAAATCGAAATGTTCAGCTTTTTAAAATTATTTTTCGGAGAGGTAATATGCGATGATAATTAAATTTGAACTCAAAAAAGGCCTACAAGCGTTTTAAGAAAATATTATCGATGACTTTTACTAAAATTGGTAGCATACTTATGGGATTGTTTTACCAAAATAGATAGCTGGGTTTTGGGATCATTTCCAAAGAAAGAGAAAATGTGAGGTGCAGCGGGTGCTATTATAAATAAGTTACTTTAGAATATTAGAGTTCATTGGGTCACAAACAGGTGCTTTTTCTTAGGATGGCGTTGTAAAAGATTTTGTAATTGAGAAGTGAATTTACCGCCAGTGCATCCCATCAATTTTATAAATTTTGTTGAAGTGTATCTTTTCAAATATGTCTTCTTGTAGTGTACAAATTTTATTTAGATATTATGCAAAATATCTGCTTTCTTTAAATAAATTAATCTTTATAGTATACGAGGTCTGTTCAAAAAGTATCGTTAATTTTGAATTTTCGCAGGTTAGGTATATTCGATTGTCGATTTTTTGTGGCGTTATGGTGGTACTTATGTCTCTCACTTATACCGACAAGTTCGGCCATTTTGAATGTTCAGTTAATTTTTGACAGCTACTTTGCTTGTACGTGTTTTGACTCGTCTTCGATTTTATTTGAACATTTAAAGTGGCCGAATTTGTCGGCATAAGTGAGAGACATGAGTACCAACAGAACGCCATGAAAAGTTTGCGATACTTTTTTAAACGGACCTCGTAAAACAGTATTGATATAGTGATCTACGATTTCTGGAAGGTTTTTTAGCCGACATAGGCCAGGATGTAGACTGGCCGAATAACTACCTCCGATGATGAAGGATTTTTTAACTTTAAAATATAGGAATGGAAATCTTTGTCGGTTATCATTTTATTGCGAGGATACTATATAGATTTGTGTAACAAATTAAGTCACAGTTTATAAATAAAAAATTCAGTTGGCAACGGAATTTTTTATGATGATAGGTGTTCTACCATGCGTAGTATTGTCTAGATCCTATTTTTAAGATGGTGCAATCGCATACCGTAAAGTAGTTAAGCGTTCCACAGAAAAATGGATACCGATTTACTAGTAGAAAAATACATTTATTTATTTGTAGATGATGTAGTGGTGGGAATAATGGTTGTTAATAAACTTTAGTATTCGTTATTTTAGAGCGCAGAGTTATAAGGTCCGGTGACTCTGAACTAATATTTTTTTTAAATATGAGTATATCTGATAGGATAATATAAAATTTAAAAAAATCTTTAAAAACCTCTACCAATAAGAATAGTATTTTGAATTCTGCTAAAATTTTATCTAGTAAAAAACTATAAAATATAATACCTCGATTAATTTTGTTAAAAAAACGAGAAGCTCTATTAGTAAAAAGATTCAGGCAATTATGATAATAATAATAAATCTAATTAAATTATTTTAAAATATGTCAAAGTTTAATTAGAATAAATAATTTTTACTTTTTAGTAAGTATTGGGTGAGTTTTATGTTCCAAGTCGGAGTATTTTTTTTTAATAACTTATAATAACAATATATATGGTTGTTCGGAAAGTAATTTCGTTTTTTTTTTATAAAAATGAAAGACGATTTTATATTTTATTCAATTAAATATTGTCCAGTGTGATCCAATATCCTTTGCCATCTGTCTGGCAGTAGCATGATTCCACGCTCACAAAATGTTTGTTCTTTGCTGGCAAAAAACTGATCCAAGTGATTTTTGACTTCCTCATTTGAATTAAACATTTTACCATCTAGAAAATTTTGTAGAGACCGGAACAAATGATAATCGGAAGGTTCTCCTAGGTCAGAAGAGTTTGGTGGGAATGGCAGTAAATTCCATCCAAGCTCTAAAAGCTTTTGCCAAGTGGTCAAACTTGTACGTGGTTTCGCATTATCCTGTTGGAACACTATACCTTTCCTATTGACCAATTTTTGCCTTTTTTCTTAAAGTGAATCATTCAATTTGTCCAACTGATGACAGTACACTTCAGAATTGATCGTTGCGTTGCTCGATAGAAGCTCAAAATAAACGATTCCTTTGAAATCGCACCTATTTTGGATAAATAATGGCTTTCGAAGTGCTTTGAGCCGGTTCATCTTTTCTACTCCAGAATCTTTTGCGCTTAACATTGTTGTAGACAATTTATTTGTCGTCCCCAGTAATGATACGCTTCAAAAATGGATCATTTTCTTGGCGTTTGAGAAGCAAATCACAAACGTCAATGCGACGGCACAAATTTTTTTCCGTCAGAAGATGAGGAACCCATATGTCGGGCTTTGAGATTAAACCTAGTAGTTTCAAATGATCATGAATGGTCGAATTTGATAAATTTAATCTTTTAGCGATCTCATCAGTTGTTATTCGCCGGTTTGCATCAATTAATATCTTTATTGTATCTTCATCAGCTTCAATTGCCCTTCCATAATGTGGTGCAGCTTCGAGATCAATATTACCGGTTGAAAATTTTCTAAACCAGTTTTGGCATCTTCTCCATATAAATCGGATAATTTTTTCTATAGTAAAAAAGTAAAATATGCCAAAAATGTGCTTGTACTATGTGAGCTGTTAAAATACATATGATTATGCGACTTAAGTGTAAAGTTGTTTGGGAAAAAACGAAATTACTTTCCGAACAACCCAATAGTTTCATAATTTATATTTTATTTATTTACTATATGGTCTTTAACATTTTCTATGAAATAAAATGTTGATAAAATACTTACGTCTGGCTGTGGCGTAAAGGCAAGCTTTTTAAAGCACATCTTGCACATAATTTTTGCAGACTTCTGGTGTTATTTCAGCAATTACGCTTTGAATTTGGTCCTTAAACATCGATGTTGTGGTTAGTTTGTTCATGTACACCTTTTCATTCAAGTTCCCTAATATGAAGATATCGGGAGCGTCCAAATAATTGGAATCATAGAGGTTAGTCTATATCACCACTTTTTGATATTATTCAAGCGGGAAAGTTTTTCTCAAAATTTGCATCGTAGCACAAGTTGTGTTTGATGTGGCATCATCTTTTTAGAACCACATGTTTTGTAGGCCTAATTGATCCAATTCGGGTAGAAGAAAGTTTTCCAACAAATCCCAATAGCGATCACCAGTAAGTGTTATAGCATTGCCTCCGGCTCCTCAAAGAAATATGGCCCAACGATGCCGCACCATACAGTTACTCAACGAGAGTGTAGTGGTCTTTGGTATATCAGTTGAGGGTTTTCAGTGCCCCAATAGCGGCTATTCTGTTCATTAACAAAGATTAATCGCTTACAATGATTTTTTGGCAAAAATTGTGGTCGTCTATTCGAGCTGTAAATCTCGAGCACCCCAGTCTCGCCGTCCTTCCTGGCTTAAAGCACAAACATGATGGAAATATTCTCAATGCTTGTGCACGGCGTCGATGAGAGATACCCGGACATTCAGCAATATTCTGTCACTCTTTTCAGGTGTACGTTAGCTTAATTGTCGAATTCATATTTTCAAAATTATTCATTTTACGCTGAATGGTTGTATTGTTCGGCATATGATTAACACCAATGTATTTTTCTTTACAAATTTACAATTGAACAATTATATAAATTTAATATTTTAATTATATCAGCATAGTTTTGAAGCATTAAATACTTTATACTAAATTGTTATAGACTATTGTTTATGACTATTATATATCAATGCACAATTATTGTTCAAACATAAATAACAACTAAATAAAATCGACCTGGAACATAAAAACTATCCTTTATTTTTTAAAGTTTCATAACGAATCCTCCTAATTTCGATGGTTTCAGAATATTTACTCAAAAGTCAAGTAAATTTTTTCAAATTCTTATTGATACTTCGTTATGCATAGTACCGCGATTAAGTAGATATTTTTAGATTTTCAATCGAAATACTAGTGTAGATTGATGGAATAAATCCTTGTTTGAAAGCTTTTGCTAAATTCAAACGAAACCTTTTAAAATGGGACAAATATGCTCCTGCGGAGTATATTAGCATCTGTTTTAGAGTAATTGTGGTGACACCACTGATAGTTTTGCAGACATAACACCAAGATCCGTTGCAAAAATTTTCGTGTAAAATGGATGTAAATACACGATGACGATATTGCATCAACATTGGATTTATTGACGCGAACACTTCATCTAGCCAAAAAATAGTACATTCAATTTGCATTCGACATCGGATTTGTTTACACATGGAATATTTTATTCGAATACGAGACAGGATAAATTTCATGAGCCATAAACTATATGTCTTTCGTCTTTGTAACTTCCAAATCCTCTCCAACATTGGGGATCGAAAGGTTCAATATAAAAGGAATTGCGAATTTGCTCATACCTTGAACTGCACTTATAACTCTACTCTTAGTCCTACTCGTATAAGCGCTAATAGTCCACAAATAAAACGCGAAGTATCTCCAAGTATGCGTGAATATTTCTCAGAATTCCAGTTGATCCTTTTGTTGAAGAATTCATGTTGTTGGGAATTTTCATATTAAAAATGCAGACAGTGAAAAGGTTTTTTGCATATCCGATGAACTTCCTTTAGTTTATGCGATGTGCAGAATCAATAAAGGAGTCCAAATATGAGCACTAAGCAAGACCAAATGTGAGATTTGCGTTCGTTGACTGAATGATTGAGTGATCATTTGGAGATTTTTCATCTTTTTTTGGTATAAAAAAAAAAAACAATTTTTTATATCTTGTATTTCCTTATATGATTGAGTTTTCTGAACATGTTTGATATAAAAATGTCAATTTAGCACCATCATAAATAATGTTTTATTGATTTTTTCTTTAAATATTTGAAAAATCAAATGAATGGACTTGTTCCTATTTAAATATTGAATTATCCAAATAAGATAATGGATAGAGAAAAACTTACAGATTGAATATATATTTTAATATTTTTTATATTACTTATTTTTCAACTACTTCAAAATGAGTCTTAATTTATAGGAAAGGCTTCCACAGGTACGGTTCAGTTTTTGTGTATGTTCGGGTCTTAAAAATCTGTCATGTCTGTCCTCCTGCATATTTTTGAAAAAAGCATTGCACATTTTTACCGCTTATAAAAACTATTAGCCAACTCAGTGGTAGCATTTTTTTTTTATAAAATCAACCGTCTCAATAGACTTTAATTTAATTGTTTTTGTTAAATAAAATGCTCTATATTTTTTTTCTATAATAAATCTGAAAAAAATGTAAACTATCTTACCTTAACACTAATTTCTGGTATTTTATGACTTGAATATTGTGGTTCACTTTAAAGTGATTGCGTGAAAAATTCCCTGAATTTCCACCTTGAATTGATGTATTTTGATAATGTAAATATTTTTTCCTGTATTTCTGATGCAGCAGATAAGTTGTATGCGTGTCGGTAATATAATTCCAAACTATTTTTTCAATACAAAATTATATAAGATTTTTTGCACGCAACGTTAGTACAGAAAAAAATATTTAAAAAACAGTTTGGAATTGTACTACCGCATGAGTTGTGACAGTATTGCGACAGCTGCATTTTCCATTACGATAAAACTGTATGCAATTAAATAAAAATAAAAAAAAATAATAATACTATTTGTACGTTAAGTAAAAATAAGAGTAAAATAAGAAACTAACATTTATAATTTATGGTTAATTATTGGGTGTTCTACCCCATTTTCCATTTTCTGCCAATTGAATGTGCACTTTTAATCATGGTGCAGTTTTTGGTAGACACCAACCAACCAACCAATCTACCTCCATAAATAGTTACCTTCATTCGAATAACGTTATTATATTTTCGTGCAAAATATTTTGGCATTTTTGAGGGTGATTGTTTGGTTGATGACGTGACTAGTCGGCATAAGACAAACCTTAAATATTTGCAAATGTGCACGTGCCTACACGGTTTTGATAAACTAAAATTTTTTTCCCTCTTTAGTTTCGAAATAGGATATAATATCTACAAGCTGTTATTTAACAAAATTAAATTTTCTATCTTATCGTAGGTGAATATTTTATGCGATTGCATGGATTCGTAGAAATACAAATTTTTTTTCTTATGTGATTATGCAATTTTTTTTTTGCAAAATGATCTAAGTAAGGGGCTAATTATATTAAAAAAAAAGGATCTAAGTATGGGGCTAATTATATTTTAAATTTTTACAACAATTTTATCTCTTGTAAAGAAGTTCTCTTCGGCAGCTATATGCACATTAGTAAAAGGGTTTTTTCCATTCGTCGTAGTAATGTAACAAGGCTTCAACTGAAATTGTCCTCAGCTCCTCGATTATTATCCTTTAAATGTTATCGATAGTACCATGACAACATCATTTGATCTTGGTGAAGAAAAAAAGTCTTAAGAGCATCGATCAGATGAATAAAAGGTGCCGAGAGATTACAGAAATTATTTTTTCCAATGAAAGAGAACTCCTATCCTGGGCATGTTAAGGACTTACTTATCAACGAAATACCGATGGTTTGATCTCACAAATAGTCCTCACTCGTTCCACATTTTCATCAGTTTTGATGTTGAAGGAAGATTTTTCACTGCGCCTCCGAAATTTCCTTATTTATTTACAGTCCTCCGAAATTCCTTTATTCTACGAAAAAAAAATACTTTCTTTATAAGGAATATTCCTTAAAAGCTCGCTGTAAGATTTCGTAAGTTATTCTTAATTATTTGCCAAGCTTAATATATAACTTGATTGCACATCATTTCTCATAACGCACTATAAAAACGTCCCTCTGATGGTTCGCGAAGTAACTGAATGCATATGAAACATGTCCTGCACGCTTAAGAGTAATTACCACACAAGCCAAATAGACTCACTCGTCAACGCAATACAAATGGATGGTTTGACCTCATAATAGTCCTCACTCATTCCATATTCTTATCAGGTTGAAGGAAGACCCTTAGAAAAAATTGCTTTATTCTAGCAAAAAACATGTTTTCTTTATAAGTAATATTAACAAAACTACTCGCTAAAACATTTCGTAAGTTAAATTTAAGAATCATAACGCATTATAAAAACACCCCTCTGGTGGCTCGCTAAGTAACTGAACGCATCTGAAACTTGCCATGCACGCTTGAAAGGTATTACCATATAGAAAATTGGAGCTTTTGACTTCGAGCCTGAATGAGTCGGCGTTGTACAAAACTAAGAGGACATGAAGAACAATACTTTTAAAATAATAATTTTTATAGTTAAAAGGAATAAAAAAAATTCTGCAATTCTAATTTTATGTCTAGTCAAATATCGACTATAGAAATTACAATTTTCCCTATGAAAATTAAATGATATAATTTTCTGGTTTGAAATTAATCTGCACGATATTGAAGACCACAAATTCGTGATATTTCAATATATCACAATTGTATTAAATAAACAAATTCATTACGACTGCGAAAGTGCATTCATTTTTATATTGAATTATGCCAATTTCCATTTGAATGAAAATCAAAAAGTCAAAGTCACAAGTTTTCGAGACGAATTAATTTACATTTATTACTATTAAATAATAATTTCATAATGTATACAATATTAATAAATTGGAGGGTAGAAAATATCAGTACCATATATATGTATATAAAAATGAAAACAAGAAATATGACATGCTCATTTTACATTGGAAAAATACAGAAATTGATCTCATTAATTAATTTAATAACGCTTTTGAATTGATTCAATTATTAATTTAATGCATATTTATAAACCTATCCTTTTATACAAGTGAATATATATATTTCAAATTTACTGAGTATCGTCATCGTTAATATTGCTTTTAAGCACCATAAATACCACCAGTGGCTCTCAACTTTAGTCGAATTTTCCATTAGCTCTGTTACCATAGCATTAACTCTTTTGAAGGGTAGTTTTATATTAAGTACACGTATATACGGTGATATTATAGAAACCTTTCGAAAATTTAATTCCGAAAAGTTTAAAATTCAACACATTTTCTGAATAGAGAACAACTACTTTAAATAAATGCAAATACACAAAATGTTTCCATAATCGAAATCCTTGCAATCATTATTAACCATTTTTTTTACATATTAAATTTTTATTAAACATTATTTTTATATAATTTTAAAATTTTATGATTAAAATTTTCGTATAAAAAAAAAATTATAATTTGTATTCTAAAAGATTGAGATGCACTGGTATAATTATTGTTTTTTTTTCGGTTTTAATACATTTTTAATAAAAATTTTCTTTTAAAATTCTTACAATTTTATTAGGATAAATATTTTATAGTCGAATAAATTTAATTAATGGAATTTAAGCATTTTGTCTTTAGTTCTATTCTATCACAACTACTAAAAATTGATATCTTTTGCGTTCACTAAATATATGATATTAAATGAAATATTTGAAGAAGAAAAAAACCGGCCAATAAGACTGATAATAATAGCCTACCTTCCCCTTTCCCCTAACAGTTGAATAGTGAGGGGGCGTATAAAAATCGAGTAAAACATGAAAATTACAAAATGAGTCAGAGTTTTATTTTCGAAAATTTTCAATTTAAGGGTAGAATAAATATTTTTCCCATGTGAGACGGCAATTGTACATGCACGTACTTTTATATATATACTTATAGAAATATATATGGACAAGTATGAGCATATTTACCTACCATAACGAGTTTGGAGTATTTATGGTCGAGCTATGGACATAAACTGCCAAAATGTGATTCTTTATGCACACAAAAGTACAGCAAACCAAAGCGTATCCCCTTTCCTTTACGTCCTGATCTCTCAATATCTAAAAGGATTTGTACAAAACATATGACTGTATACGGAAATGTTTATATATAGACACTTGGTATACGATATTAAATGAAACATTTACAAAAATATGTACGAGTATATCTGCTGGGCAAACGAAGCCATGAAACGTTTGAATTTGAAATTTAATTTCATTAAATTCAGATATAAACCTCTGAGCTCCATTTTGGCTTCCGATTTCGGTTGAAATCTTCATAAGAGCATTGAACAATCATATTAGAATGGGGAAAATAATTTTCAACATTTAAGGCAATAACTTCAGCTTAAGTAATTGATTTTCAAGCAGTATTTTCATATAGAAAATTTATTTATTTTCAGTTGAATATTTTTTTATTTTAGTAAATTTTTTATTAACAATATATAACTTATAAATTATTGTATACGAATAAGGAAATATTAAATTTAAAAAGCAGATTTTGTATAAACTATGAGTATTATTGAATTTTACTAGAGCTTTTTACTAAGATTTATTTGAAAAAATATTCATTCCTAATAAATTCCATTTTTTTTTTGCATGTAAAAATTATGATTGCTTACTAATTTTTTTTAAATTTTTAATAAAATTCTAGTAAAATTAAGAATATATTTTAAAAATTGTAATAAGACTTGAGACTAAATTTTATTTTGATTTTTAAATAAAGTAACTTTTGGCAGAATTTATCTTAAACATTCTGACAAATAAATGTGAGCGATTCATGTTAAGTGATTCATTTTTCTAGTAACTTAATTAAGAATATGGCATTTGGAGCGATCAGGATTGCCGTAGAGATTGCAGGTTGCACTTTATATTAATCATCATAATATTGTACTATGTTCTTATTTTGATCAACAAAATCAAATTACCTCTAACTGGTACATCAAATTAACGAAAAACCAATTTCATCTAGTCCATACACCTACGGATCGCTAAATAGCGTACTGTTACAATAGATCCCAGCTTATATACTTGAGACCTCATATATAAAAAAACAAACCAAATATTTTAATTGGGTAATAGTTATTTTATTTTATGAAAATAATAAATATTCACTATTCAATAGTGATCAATAAAATAACTAAAATTTACAATTACTGGACAGTCTTTTGACTTCCATAATACCAAAGCAGACGTCACTTGAATCACTTAATTGTGTTGTGTTTTTTTTAAATGATAAAAACCCCTTTTTAAATATAAAAAAAACATTAAATTTCCTGTAATAAAATGATATTTTTAGTGTTTTAAAATTATTTTCGAATTTTTCCTTCAGCATTTTTTAATGTAGCTGATTCGATTAGTCGAATTTTTGATTGCTTTTTCGAGTGCAACCGGCATTATTTAATAATTGAGCAATGACAAACCGCTTGATCGTCGGGACTAATTGACAGGTCAATTGAGTTTAATTACGGTTTCGATAAATCGCGTTTGTTCAATAAATTGCTAGCTCAAAAAGATGCATGAAGAATGGCGCCATCTTGCTGGAATCACATGGTATCTGAGTTTATGTCTTCTAAGTTTTCAAGGATATAATTATTTATCATGGCCAGATAGTGCTATCAACCGAATAAAATGCGAGCTTTAGTCTAATTTATAAAAAAATAGGGACTGATAATGTGAATTTAAGAACCGCTCCAACCGCCCCCCTCCCAAACGAACTGTCAATTTTTTTGAATAAAGTAATCTCTAAAATATCACTTATGGGCTTGTCTCATACCAAAATTCATAATTTTGCATATTAACAGAACCATTGAGCCAAAAATGAGCCTCATCACTTAACGCTATGTTGCCATATTACAGGTCCGGTGCGTTTTGTAAATTGACGGATTTATTTTCGAAGTAAATTTGGATAATTTGAAAATATTTTCTTCACAATTTCAAAAATAAATTCTGCAAAAGTTATTTAATTTCAATAATCAAAGTAAAATTTATCCTCTAAATTAATTAGAATTTTTAAAACTGGAATTTTTGCATAAATTTAATACAAATTAAATAATAATAATTTTTTTAATAAAAAAAAAAACAATTTTTTGTGGATTTTAGTAATGTTGTCTAAAATATCTTTTATGAGTTTGCCCCATATAAAAAGCCACAATTTGGCTTGTTAACAAAACCATTTGAAGGCCTAAAATGAGCCTCATCACTGAATGCAATGTTGCCATATAACAACTCCAGGGCGTTTTGTAAATTGACGGATTTGTTTTCGAAATAAATTTGGATAATTTGGAAATATTTTTTTACAATTTTAAAAATAAACTCTGCCAAAAGTTATTTAATTTTAAAAACTAGAACAAAATTTATTTTTTAATATTTATGGCCTTTAAATGGTTTTGTTAACAAGCACAATTTTGCTTGTTAACAAAACCATTTAAAGGCCTAAAATAAGCGTCATCGCTGACCGCAATGATGCCATATAACAACTCTGGTGCGTTTTAAAAATTGACGGATTTATTTTCGAAGTAAATTTGAATAATTTGGAAATATTTTTAAATGTGATCTTTTCTTGGATAATTTGAATCCTTATTTAAGTGTAAAAAAATTGCTAACTAAAATGGATAAAAATCATAAGCAAATTTTGACAGATGACAGCTGGTTAGACAGCTGATCAAAACACTCTATCGCATCAAAAAAAAACATTAAAAAAATATTATTATATAATTAAAAATCTCTTTTTTTATTTATATGAACTTTGTTATAAAATTAAAATAATAAAAACACCTCTTAGAGTATATTTGCTATTATCCAAAAGTGAAATTTCCATAATATGGTATGTCTATCTTATTCTAAATAATCTATAATCGTTAAACTATTTTGAATGAAAATCCTTAACTTAATGTCTTATATATCATTCCATTTTCTATGATTATTACCTGACGTTATGTTAAAAGGTTAAACTGCATCGGATGCACACGACAGTAATAGAATAAGTTTTTCGGTGCACGATATGTGGTAGCAGTTTTTCATTTTTGACTAAAAAGTATTTTTGCAATAAATACGAGTACTATTAACTCTAGCCAAAAGTGTCATAATTTTGACAGAAAAGAAACATTCGAAGATTTATTTCTATTAAATTTAACTTGAATATGTTTCTATCCACACATCATGCCAGGTTATCAAGAAATTCTATTTTGAACATATCAAAGCAGGAAACCCCAAACTGCTCGGCTAAGGATGAGTAAGGATGTGAATTCCGTCTAGTTGAAGTGTACACATTCGAAATTAAATTCTCATTCAAAAGGTACTTCATCACATTCTATTTCTGGGCTAGACTTCAACTATGCGCCTATTATTTCGATTCGACTACAATTTCGAGCTTCCACATGGCTGTCCGTAAAATGGAAAATTGCATGAATTATATATAAATAAGTGCAAAAGTTTTACAAGTACTTGTGCATACTATAAGCTGATGTTCGGTTCTCTATCCAGTGATTCAGTTTCTCGCCATCTTGGCCGTGTCTTTGCCACTTGAAGGCTACATGAAGACATATACAACTCACGCCACAATTTTTCAATTCTAGATGCATCCATTCGTCCCCGTTTTAAATACGTAAGTAGATTGGTGAGTAAGACTACACCAACACATTTACTCAAAAATCATTCTGACAATATACCTGAAATCGTCTTCGTTATTCACACAATGTCTTGGAATTATGCAAAAACCTGGAAAACATATTCATCGAATAGAAAAGTTTATAGTGGATAATAAAAGAAAATGTTATAAACTTTGGTGCAATTGTTTCAATTTTTAACATTTTAATTTTTCGTATTGCCCTGCCAAACATCATTTAATGTTGAGGGGTTGAAATAATTTCATATGCTCTATGCGAAAATTTGTTACATTAGAGAATATGTGAGTCCTGCAGACTATACACGTATTTCGTTTCTTTCAACTGAAATTTTGCATTTTTTTTTTTTGTTATTGTCTGATTTGTTCAACGAATATTCGGATGAGCATGTATGGGAAATGTTGCCAAAATAATTCAATTTTTATCATGATCAAAAACTCTAAGAAACCGCATTTATTTTATATGCAAAATTTGCATATTATTCTATAAAGATTCTTATCTCAAATATAAAAAAAATTTCTTTCTCTATATTAATTTTTCACAATTTAATGCATTTCCGTTTTAAAATGAAAATTTCTTTAAATGTGAAAAGTAAACTATAAAAAATAATTGTAATAATTCAATATGAACTTAAGTGGAAATTATTTATTTTTTATTAAAATCATAACAGAATATTTTGTATTGATTATTATATAAGATTACTGCTAACTATTTAGAAATTTTGTATCAAAAATTCTATTTCTGCATTTCGAGGAATCTAATTAAATGATTTTATACAATAATACATTCCAACTTTCAAGAAGCTTCGTCCTGCGGTCCTGTTGGCTTTTTGGGTTCCTTTCATTAACCTGTCGGTTCAACTCATCCCATAAATATTCGATGACTGAATGATCTGGTTACTATGGTTTCTCTTAAAAGATCCTTACAGCACCTGCTTATGAAAAAATAAAAGACACAGAGGGGAATAATAAAAGATCCTCATAGCTCCTACTTCTGCAAAAATGATGTACACAGAGGGGAAGTGGGTTTAGGGTCATTATATATTACTATGAGAATTGCTCCTGAAGAAGTAGCGTGTATTTTCAAAATGTTCGTGTAGCTTTCCTAGCAACTTTTCCTATTATTCAACATCGAAGCATCCCCAAATTAAAATGATTTATAATGCGTTCGGCTGAAAAGTTTATAAGATAACACAGTAAAAATATTTTTTTTTGCAAAATTTATTTTTATTATTCAACATAGTTGCCTTCGAGGGCGATACACCGATTATAGCGATATTCCAACTTTTCGATACCATTTTTATAGTACTCTTTCGGTTTTGCCTCAAAATAGGCCTCAGTTTCGGCAATCCCTTCATCATCGGTCTTAAATTTCTTGCCAGCAAGCATTCTCTTGAGGTCTGCAAACAGGAAAAAGTCGCTGGGGGCCAGATCTGGAGAATACGGTGGATGGGGAATCAATTCGTAGCCCAATTCATTGAGTTTGACCATAGTTTTCATCGACTTATGACACGGTGCATTGTCTTGGTGAAACAACACTTTTTTCCTTCTTCAAATGAGGCCGTTTCTTACCGATTTCTTTCTTCAAACGATCCAATAACGCTATATAATAGTCGCTGTTGATCGTCTGTCTCTTCTGGAGATAGTCAATGAATATTATACCATGCGCATCCCAAAATACAGACGCCATCACCTTGCCAGCCGACTGTTGCGTCTTTCCACGCTTTGGATTCGGTTCGTCGCTCGCTCTCCACTCTGCCGACTGCCGATTGGACTCTGGAGTGTAGTGACCGAGCTATGTTTCATCTATTGTCACATATCGACGCAAAAATTCGGGTTTATTGTGCTTGAACAGCTCCAAACACTGCTCAGAATCATCAACACGTTGTTGTTTTTGGTCCACAGTGAGCTTACGCGGCACCCACTTTGCAGACAGCTTTCGCATGCCCAAATATTCCTGCACGATATGTCCAACACGCTCTTTCGATATCTTCAGAGTCTCAGCTATCTCGCTCAACTTCACTTTACGGTCATTTAAAATTATTTTGTGGATTTTTTTGATGTTTTCTGCCGTAACCACCTCTTTTGGGCGTCCACTGCGTTCTGCATCAACTATGCTCGTACGACCAGTTCGAAATTGACGAAACCAATATTCCACAGTTGAAATAGCTGGAGCAGAGTCCGGATAACGTTTGACAAACCATGCTTTGGTTTCCACTGTATTATTTTTCATCAAAAAGCAATGCTTTATCAATACACGAAATTCGTCTTTATCCATTTTTTTTTCAATAACAAAAGTTGCTTCACTTAAAATACTATATCTCACGAACCAATCGACCGATTGCTGTCAAATTTTGACAGGGATCATTTGAAAGATGGTGCTTTGTGATAATTAAGTAGATTTTTACAAGAGGCGCCATCTAAACGTCAACCTTATAAACTTTTCAGCCAAACGTTAATCCTGCAGCTCTCCAGTTTAGAGTCTGTAATGGATCAACGATCAATATAGGTTACCTTTGGTCCTTTCTAACCATATTTTATTAATTTGTAAGTTCTATACTGCTACGCATCCCATCAAAACAGGCACACTCAACCACCGTCTCACTGTACTTACGCTTACTGGATTTGGCTATATTTTATTGAATTCATGCGTGATCCTGCACTTCACTAATTTTTCTTATCGATCGTAGTCTTTTACTATTTTTACAAAAACCTAGATGAGATCACTTTAAGTCGACCAATAATTTGACCTAAAGAATATCCTTTAAATTGCAGTATACAAATTAAATTTTTTTTTTATGTCCCGAAAAATTTCTGCACTTTTAATTTGACTGCTTTGATATTAAAAATTAGATTAATGAGGCTAATTTTATTTTACAACAATTGTTTGTTATTATGTAAGGTTCCTTGAGAGATCACGATGCAGCGCCATAGCCATGAGGTCATTTGGCGACTTGTAAGTGTGTGGGCTAAATAGAATTGGTGTTTTGTTATTTTAATGGGGCATAAAAACATAAATTTTGTAGAACAGCGTCAGTTTTTTAAAAACTAAAATGAGGACTTAAAAAGGTACATTTTGACTGCTAAAATGAGGGGGTGATTTGTGAATAGAAAATTATGTGTGCGAGCAGAATATCCTATCCAAATTCTAAAAACTTTCCGCAGCCAAAATGCTGGTAACGTTATCGAGTAGATTGGGTGGGCAATGATTCACCAATATTTCGAAAGAATAATTTCACCACTTAGCCATTCCGTGCGTCTACAAATGGCTATAGTTAAAATATGGCCTTTGGTTAGCAGGAGCGGCAAATTGGGAACTTCTGTGAACACCAGACCAAAAATATTTTTATGTCGATGCTATCATTTTTAAAGAAGTTCCGTTGAGCAGATATGAATTAGCGGAGGCGTTATTTCCACTTTTCGTTTTTAGCTACTCAATTACACGCTTTTGGATATAATTGAGCATACCAAGATAAGGTCCTTCTAAGTATATCTTGATTCAAAGGAACAAAAAAAAAATTACAGATGAATAGGGAAGCCGTAAGACCACAGAAATCCCTTTTTCTGATCGAAATCCATAGATGGCCATATTTCAGGAAGAGTTATTTTAGTGGGGCATCCAAGTATCTGTAATGTTCCTTTTTTTGAGAATTTCAAGGACTATTGATCAGTTTCAATGTCCATCAATCGTCTGATCTCACTTCTTCTATATTTTCATCAGTTTTTGATTATTGAAGGCCTCCCTCCCTCCCAAAAATACTTTATTGCACCAAAAACTTGTCGTCTTCATTAATAATATTCTCCAAAAAAAATTTTGTAAGTCATACTGGTGCATTCATAAAGCTTAACACAAAATTTAATGGCACATTGTTTCCCAAACTGTCGGTCCAATTTTTTGTAAGGCACTACAAAAATACAAATTTACTTATCACGAGCCGCGTTGCAATGTCATGTTGCCGAAACTTTTTGTTCACCTCTAGCAAGGACTTACGTACATAGTTAGACTTTCAAAATTTCTATCCTGTAAGTAGAGTAATAATTGCAAAAAAACTCTTCTTTAATATAAAAGAAGTAAAATATACCAACAATATATAATAATAAAAATAAAGTATCATAAATACTCGTACATAAATCCTGCATACATGTCCACGAACATATCATAGTTCAATTGTAACTTACCAATTTTGCTGAATCTATCAAAGTAATTGAAACTTTCAACTAGGCGTACATGAAGGAGTGAATATAATTGGTCCAATACGCCAGTCCATGTACAAGCAAACCTAGGCTTTTGAACTTCTACGAATATCTAAGGATACAAAAGTTAGGATTTATGATCTCCCATATAAAATACAAAAATCTAATCTTTAGGTTTCGATAAGAATACTCAATTAATTTTATTTTTAATTATTAAATACGAGTAAGTAAATCTACCATAGTTCATATCATTTCTTATCTAATACAGATTTAATGGTTGCAATATAAATTTAAATGACAAACACTTTTAATAATAAAATATTAAATGTCAAAGAGCAACGCTACTAATAAAAAGCAAACAATTTTTCATTTTTTTTTTTTAAATAAAGCAACGATAGTAAAGAATTTATTAGAATTCTACCACCTTAAATGGGGGATAATTGTGAATTTAATTTCTTTTAGTTTCCAAGAATGTTAGATCAACTAGTTTTTTCTTAAATTTTCTTTCTTTTCACTTCTGTTGTGGCATTTGAAATAGAGAAAAAAAATTAGTTATAAACGAGCGTGAACATTTACACTTCACACCCTTACAATTCTAATGATAAACGCATATAGTATACGGTCATGTATAAATTCAGAAATGAAATAGAATTCATTTAAGCACGTATGTACATGTATATATATATACGATTAAATAGAAGAATGAGCAATGAGGTCGCTAGCATCGCTTGAATAACTGTACTAGAAGGCGAGTAGGTACATAAGTGGGTGGGTGCAGTGTCGTTATTATTGGAAGCTCTTAAAGAAGAAAAGATTTAATTGGAAAAATTCTCAATGTTCATCTGGCGGAATGTAGATCCTTAGCCATTATACATCCTCGTATATTATCGTTGTATGCAATTATTCTTAACTTATTCTTATCCTTTCTGTACTCTACTATAGGCTGCTATTTTCTTATACACTTCTACGCTCCCAGTCTGGAACTCCTTCCTTATTTTACCTTTATTTTTCCTTAACTACGATTACATTCCGTTTTCATTTGTTTATTTATTTCCATTTAGGAATTTTTTTCTTCGTCTTATTTTCAGCTACTTATGTCTATAGTTTTTTTTTGTTTCTTTTTTTTTGCTTTTGTCCAACTTAGTGATATCTTTTTTTATTTATTTTATTTTGTATTCTAGCTAAGGAATAATCTGAGTTGAGAAAATAGAAATCTACCGAAATTCTATGACGTCAAATTGCTGGTTGGTTTCTGGTTAAAATAATGATACAGAAGAAAAAAACACACACACTATATTTGTGGATAGTGTCTGAGAAATCGAAGTGGATCTTCTAGCTGAGCAAACAAAACGGAAAACCAATATTGTTTTCTGTTGTGGAGCCAATTTTGATTGGATCTGTGCACTTCAAGATGTTTTCAAGAGATTATTATACGAAAAGGATAAATTCTCGGTTTCTAGAATTGTTTTAATAATTTTAATAAAATTGAAAATGATGATATTGATGACGTTGCTTTTTCGTGGTTAAATCATAAGATACATACAATTCTGATATTTGATTTTGCTTCGATTTTTCTTATAATTTTTTTTATTTTTATTCGATATACAATATTTGCAATATTATACTTTAGTGGTATTTATTTGACAATATTGAACAGATAAAAATATAACAAGAATAAATATTGATCAGATTGATTTATTATCTTTTTTTTATGCAACAATACTTCAACCAACTCCAATCCTTACTATATCAGATTTTAACTCCAAGAATATGTATACATTTGGGGAACATGAAGATAATACCCATTTATGAAAAATATGATAAAAAAGAACTTTTTCTTTTCATTTAATTATTTGAGCAATTTTGTATAATTTTGTTCGTGCAATGCACACCGTTCGTGCAATGCACAATTTAAAAGGGGAATTTTTTCCATTTCTGCTCTTCTGACGGTGTACCTAATGCAAATTTTACTACGAATAAAAATCGTACATTGCACGAGCAGTCTAGTTATATTGCAATATAATGGCTTGAATAAATAACTCCAACAATAATTAGTCACGACACACGAGTTATTTACTCCAAAACAAAAACGTATTCTACTCGTCACATGTTAAAATAAATTTTTGATCGTGCAAAGGGTTCGCGGATTGTTTTATTGATGAATTCTTTGGTTGCTCGCTGCCGTTCTTATTTTATTTACGTTAGATTATGAATGATGTTATCATATTTATTTATTTATATTTCATATTTAAAATCCGCATTATTTACTTATCATTTCATTTTCTATTTTTAGAATAAACATTTTTTATATTTTTTATATCAACTATAACAAAGTTTACATCAAATTATTCATTATAAATATTAAATAAACTAATTCTTTCAATGATATACACTTATCTGTCTAGTATACTACAGTAGTTTTTGCTATTTTTTTTTTTAAATTTTTATTAGGTAATCTCACTTTGATTAATATACATATTTTAGATAATAGATATTAAATAGTTATAATTATTGGGTTGTTCAGAAAGAAATTTTGTTTGCCGATGAAGATACAATAAAGGCATTAATTGATGCAAACCGGCGACTAACAACTTGTGAGATCGCTGAGATATTAAATTTATCGATGATTATTTGAAATGACTAGGTTTAATCTCAAAGCTCGACATATGGGTTCCTCATCTTCATTTTTGAAGCATATCATCACTGGGAACGAAAAATGGGTTGTCTACAATAATGTTAAGCGCAAAAGATTCTGGAGTAGAAAATATGAACCGGCTCAAAGCATTTCGAAAGCCAATATTCATCAAAAAAGTTTATGCTATCTGTTTGGTGGGATTTTAAAGGAATCGTTTGTTTTGAGCTTCTATCGAGCAACACAACGATAAATTCTGAAGTGTACTGTCATCAGTTGAACAAATTGAATGATTCACTTAAATAACAAAGGCCAGAATTGGTCAATAGGAAAGGTATACGTGTAGTATTCCAACAGGATAATGCGAAACCACATACAAGTTTGACCACTCGGCAAAAGCTTTTAGAGCTTGGATGGAATATACTGCCATACTCACCATACTCTTTAGACCTTGCACCTTCTAATTATCATTTGATTCGGTCTCTATTTTTTAGACGGTAAAACGTTCAATTTAAATGATGAGGTCAAAAATCACTTGGATCATTTTTTACCAGCAAAGAACAAAATTTTTCTGAGCGTGGAATTATGCTAATGCCAGAAAGATTGCAAAGGGTATTGTATCAGACTGTACAAAATTTAATTGAATAAAATATTAATTCACAATAAGAAAATCGTCTGTCATTTTTCTATAAAAAAAAATTACTCTCCGAACAACCCAATAAATAAAATTTATCATACAATATAAAAATAAATACAAATGAATAATTATACATACATAGTGTAAATATAGGAGCTGTCAAATTTCAAAGTGAATGACGCGCAAATGATGAGATCGCAACGAGCAACATGAACGATATCATATGTAATATATCTATGAGTAAACACGATTAAACCATATATGTGTATAGGCATATTCAATTTCCCCTTCTCTATTACTTCCACAAGGAAAAATTGTTCGTCCACGCGCAAAAATCGTGCAAATACACGATCAGTGTAAAACAACGGCGAAGTGTCCGTAGAATTAATCGATTTGACAGGAGAAAATCGTGCATTAGACGCACGGTGTAATCTTAGCTTAAGACTTGCGCTAATTTAGCAAGACTAGAACGCAGTGGTCTTGAGATCTAATCTAGCTAGTGACATAGATACGAGGTTCTTTAGTTATAGCCATTTAGTCTGAGTTACCATGGCACTATAGATTTTTGACAAAATAGAATACTTAATCCTTACAACCACTATTCTTATTTATATACGTTATTTGAAAACGATTTGTAAAAAACTAATTGCTCTCTTCATTCTTACGAATTTAATATTAAAACACTATCAAGAAATGCATTTCAATTATCATAATAAGAATTAAGAAAACTATTTAATGAAATAAATTACAAAGGACTTTATCAATAGCATACAAGAAAAAGTGTCCTAAATAATTACTCCATTACATTAATTGCAATCTTCAAATTCTATAAACACTTTGATAATATTCATTCACAGTCATCCATGCAATTTTCTTAAAATTCCTTTAAATCCTTTTATTTTAAATTTATATTATTCCAAAGACAATCTTTTATTAAAAGTAAATTAATTTGACTACAAAAAGAAATCAACAATAAAGCAATAAAAACCAATTTAATAATGGAAGAGCACAATATAAACTCAGATTATATTATTATAGATGTTTTGTTTTTGTGTTTTACAAAATACTTCCTATTTATTTAATTAATTAACTAAGTAGGATTTCTGAAATATTAAAATTAATTTAAATTGGAAAATTTTCGCATTATCCTTTTTTTTGTAGTTCTAATTAAATGTAAGAGGATTCACTTTTTTTGTCATAATTAAATGTGAAAGGACGTTTGAAATATCCTGATTTTCAAAAAGTCCTAATTTTAGATGAAAACGAAAGATTATTTTAATTAAGACACAAGTCAAATGAAAGTTTAAGTAAAAATAAATTAATTTTAATTCCTTTTTGAATATTATTTTATTAATTCTATTTAAAGGAATAGTATCAAATTAAAATTATTAATAAAAGAAAATAGTTTTTGAATAATCTTAAGTAGAATGCAACATTTTCACTTAATTAGAATAACTTAAATAGTTTCCTGTTTAAAAGTAGTATTCATATGAAAGGAATTAAATGAGCATAACCATAAGTTATAGTGTTGCCTATAAATAATTATAGAATAGATTTATATCAACTGCAACTACATCAGAAAATTCATTATGAAAATTATTTGTAATTCATAAAATTGGCAAGTTATTAATAATTCTATGTTGCATCTCGGTATTTGGCAAAATATCATATCGAAAATACACAAACGCATTTGATGAATGCATTTAAATTTAGTGCGAATGAGTTGACTTCAAGCGACATAAAAACCATTTTTAATTCTCTTTAAACGTTCAAATATCATATAAGGCTTTATATTCCCAACACCTGTTATAGTAAATAATTACTGTGTTCATAATTATTTTCTTTCGTAAATTTTGATTTGATTGATTTTTTTGCAACAAATCTTTCTATGCATGCGAATTTTTTTGTTGAAATAGAAAATGAAAATTTCTTTATTAAATTATTCCTGAAATTCAAAAAAAAAAAATTTCAATTCAAATTTTTTTATATTAATAAAAATAAACTTTAAGGCTGGTGTGCAAGTGATGAAAGTTGAAAAGCTTTTAAAGAACAATAAGGATAGTACTTGATAAAACTTTAGAACTTCTAAACCAAAAAACTAATACCACAAATGAATTTAAAATAGAATATTTGAGATTTTGAAAAGTATGACTAATTGTACACCGAATAAATTAAATCAAAAATAAAAATAAAAAATATAAAAAAATAGTTTCTACACTCTTGATGATAAATATTTTGAAAAAAAAATAAGTTCACTCACATTTTTGTAGCTAATTTTATGCTCTACTTAATTATGATGCTTAGTTCAAAGAGTCTATTTTCCTATTTGTATAAAATAATTTTAATTTTTCTTATATTCTGATTGCAGTTTGCGATTCTAGAAATCATAGTTTCTGCAAAAAGCTATTCTCCCCACTAGGCATAAGCAATTTCTAAATAAACGTACTCTTATCTACCTCTAATGTACTTGTTCCTATTTTTTCTTTCATATATAAAAAAAAAGTACGAGTATAGTTGCTTATAGATAAGGACTGTGTGCATTGATATTAAATTTCTTTTTATTAATAATACTATAAATAGTTGTTCAGACAAATGGTAAAAGAACTATTGTATTATGAACAAATATCCTTTTTTTATGGTACGAAAGGGTGTATATTCCCCCATTAGTAGTACATATCCTCAAATTTGTAATCAACCGGAAATATCCTGAGAGTATTAAAATGCTTCATTCCCCCATGTTCAAGGATCGAATGGCGTATGAGTTATAGATAATGACCGATGGTCAAACAGGTAATTATCGAAGATTAAAATACTTACATATTCCTGAGACGAGGCTGTGCTCCTTTTAACCCTTCTGTTTAATACTAACTGACCTCTACTATGAACCCTTTGGCAGATGTTGAACAAACAAACTGAATCTTAAGTAATTCACATCTGCATCCGTTTATTCACTGTATCCTGACTTGTCACTCTATAGTCTATAATATCGGTAGTCACTCATAGATGAACACAACCTTAAGAGTACGTGCTGTGAAACGATAATTATATAATTACAAGCTGTGCGGACCTTTATTTACTGCGATTCCCCCCCCCCCTCTCTTCAAATCTTGTTAACGTTCAAAATAACCAATTGAAAAGTTAATAAAATCAACATACGCACATACATAAATCTGATTATAATTTTAAATTTTCTTATATGGTACTTGTTATTTGTTGCAAAATTTAAAGGTGTAATAACTCAGATTTTATAAAGGTTTTACTGGCAAAAGGACTGGGTCCTTACTCTCTTAGGTATGATATAACTCTGGCGGTTATTCTGATTAGACTAGTTTTTTTTTTTATAAGATATCTTCGGGGTGTCGAAAAATATCCTAGAATATTTTTCATAATATACCATAACATTACATATAAAAAATGTTTGATTTTTTGAGAAAAAATTTTTAAACTGAATACACAAAGGAACAAATAATTATCCAATTTGCGCTTTAAAAAAATAATATATATCAAATATACTTCAAACTCAGATTTTGATAAAAAAATTTAATTTAAAATATTGCACAAGTATTGCCATTATGTTTATATAAATTATTTTAAATGTAAATTAATTATAAACAACAGTTTATAAACATTATTAATTAGAAAAAAACTTGAACGTTTTCGCTTCGGCATTTTTCTAAAATAGATATTTGTCCTTATAAATTCAGTTTAGAATATCATAGTATAGTAGTTTTTAAACATTTGATTTATTTAAAAAAAATTTCAGCTAGGTAAAATAGAGCCACTTAAAAGTTTCAATAAAAAAAATATAATTTTTAAAATTGTTTACCTGTTTTCACACATTTCATCCCCTCTAGTATTAAATTATTCATAATTAAGCTCCAACCAATTTGAAAAATACTGAATCTTTTCTTATAATTTTAATTGTAAATAAAGCTAAGATTTACTAAAATAAAACTATAGTCTTTAATAAATATATTTCTTTTATATTGTAAAATATTTCATCAGTAAAAGTAGATATTTAAAAAAAAAGGATTTAGTTAATTTTAGTCTGGGATAGAGTAGATATTTTTAAAAAAAATGCTTCCTAAAAATTGCCAATAAAATTTTATTTAAAATAATAAGACTAAAAGGTACTTAAATTATACAAAGTAAAGAATATAAGATAAAAAAAAACGTTACCTTAAGTAACATATACAACAAATCTACTATAAAAACATTAATATCCAATTTGCGGTTTGGAAATAAATGTAAATAGAAAACTTTAAAAATTTAAATATTTATAAATAAATGTTATTATTTTATATTGCATGCATTTTTTCATAATGTAAAATTATAATATTATTTAAATAATTGTCACAAAATGTCGCGCAACACTCGATCTTTTTTAACGACTTTTTCGCACATTTCGAGCTGTAATTTTTGCCCTTAGTTGATGGATGTTGGTTTTTAAATAATCTAAAAATTAGAGATTGTATTTATAAATATGATTTTATATATAGCCTTATGGCGGATTTTCCAAAAAGAGTGATATGATTTCTTTTTTTAAAAAAAAACACACTAATTGTTAAAGAAATTCAAATGTTTTTTATTTAATATGAAGTACTATCGAACAATTAAGTTCTGAATAAAACGTCATTCAAATGGCCTCCACGACTTCTGTTGCCGACATTTGGATTCGATGAACCCAATTTTCGAGCACTTTTTCCACTAAATCAAGTCGTATGTCATGAATAGCACGTTCAATATTGACTTCTAAAGCTTGAAGAGAGTCTGGTTTATTGCTAAAGACCAATGACTTCAAATAACTCCACAAGAAATAGTCTAATGGTGTTAAATCACAACTTCTTGGAGGCCATTCAATGTCACAATTTCTTGAAATAATCGAATCTCCAAACTTTTCTGGCAATAATTCGGTTGTTGCATGTGCTGTGTGGCACGTAGCCCCGTCTTGTTGGAACCAGATATTTTCAAAATCAACTTCTTCCAATTTCGGCCATAAAAAGTTGCTATCATCTATCTATACCGCTTTCCATTGACAGTGACGGTGTTACCAGCTTCATTTCGAAAGAAGTACAGACCGATGATTCCACCAGACCAAAAACCACACCAAACTGTCAATTTAGGTGAATGTAATGGGTGTCCATGAATAATTTGTAGATTTTCTTCACAGAATAATCGACAGTTTTGTTTATTTACCGCACCACTCAGATGAAAGTGAGCGCACGAAAAGTTGCAATTGGAGAACGTTTATTTTGATAATAAAATTGAATAATTTATAAACGTTGTTCTTGCGTATATCTCTCCACGATGAAATTATAAGCATTACTGAATACAATGAAAAAAATGACAGATCATGACATATAACAAATGGCCGAAACGTCACTTAGAAATCATGTCACTCTTATTGGAAAACCCTATGTACAAAATTTCAACGGCATTAAATCCGACTATCTTGGAGGTCAATTGTTATTACCAAATGTCGAAAGTATGCGTTAAGAACTTTTCGTGCGAACAAGACAAAATTAGTTATGCGCTATATGGCTTGCGGTGCTTTTTGAACACCAGACAGTCACCTTTCGTGGATACAATGGCTTCTCTACAGGCACTTGTGGGGTTTCAAATCTTCATATACGAGGTCTGTTCAAAAAGTATCGCGAATTTTGAATTTCCGCGGGTTACGTATATTCGATGTTCGATTTGTTTGTGGCGTTATGTTGGTACTCATGTCTGTCACTTATGCCGATAAGTTCGGCCTTTTGGAATGTTCAGTTAATTTTTGACAGCTGCTTTGCTTGCACGTGTTTTGACTCGTCTTCGCTTTTTGCCCATTCCAAAAAATGGATCAAAGAATCTGTATCAAATTTTATGCGAAAAACAAAATTAATTGCGCGGATGTATTCCGAATATTGACTGTAGCATATGGTGAATCCACCTTGGACCGAAGCAACTTTTATCGGTGGTACAAAATGTTCTCAGAGGGCCGAGAATGTGAAAGTTTTGCTTACAGTTTTCTTCGATTTAGGGAGCGTGGTGCATCATGAGTTCTTGCCACAGGGTAGAACAATTAATAAAGAATATTATCTTCAAGTTATGCGCAAGAAGCGCGTAGCAATCCGCCAGAAACCACCGGATTTGTGGAAGAACAAAAATTAGCTTTTGACATTTTTGGCCAAAAACAACACACTAATAATGCCGCACCCATCGTATTCCCCAGATCTGAACCCCCTGTGAATTTTTTTTGTTCCCGAAGCTGAAGAACCCCATGAAAGGACGACGCTACGCTATGATTGAGGAGATAAAGACGGCATCGAAGGAGGAGCTGAACAAGATCACAAAAACTAATTTTTTGTAAGTGCTTCGAGGATTGGAAAAAACTTTGGCACAAGTGTATAATATCTGGTGGGAATTATTTTTAATGGGAACAAATTAGATATTCATAAAAAAATATATAATTTTTGAAAAAACACAAAATTCGCGATACTTTTTGAACAGACCTCGTATGAATCTTGTCGCTCGTGGCATTGTGAAGTATCTGCAATATCTGGTCTGATGCAAAAACCTCTTTTTTTAAACTCATTATTCACTAATCATCAGCTTCAATGTTAGTCGATCGTCTGACCTCACAAAAGCCCTCACTTGTTCCACTTTTTCATCAGTTTTCGTGTTGATGGCCTCGCAAAGCAGTATTCCTTATCCACTGCTTCTCAGCCCTCAAAAATGCTTTATGTCCCATTGCAAATTTTTGTAAATCAAGGTAGTAGATTCACAAACTTTAACACAAAATAGAAGAAAACTTCACTTATGACACTCTATACGGTCACGTAGTTACCGGACGAGGTAGACACTTGCACTGAACCGTTAAGAAAGACTTACGTATCGGCTATAAAGGTTTGCAATGTTGCCAGTTTGCTCAGAAATTATTTTCTGATCAAATTAAAAGAAACTTTTTAAAAAATTATTGTTTCCAAATCGAGTAAACATTTTTTTGATAAATATTTTTAAAAAAATAATTATATATAAATTATAATTGAGTGTAAAGCAAATATCTAATTACGAGTATCTATTTGGAGTTGATGTTTGTTTATTGTCGATTGTTTAAATTAATGGTTAAATAAAATCCTGCTGGCATGTGTCGAAAAAAAGACGATATATAGCCAAATACGTACTTATAGATATAAACATGGCATAGACTATATTGAATAAAGTCTGATGTTAATTAGAACCAACAAGCATTCACACTTTGGAAATTATTGGCCTGGGAATAGGGCATCATCAGGCTGGAATGTCAAGCGTCCGACAGTTGATAGTCGGGAATTGCAAACACTTTGATCAAATCAGCACAAAATTAGTTCGGTAAATTAGGGTCCAATTATTTTCGTAAATAGCTTTTCAATTGTATGTTTGACATTCCGACCAATGAAAATAGCCTACAAATCTGTTTGGTATCGTTGATTGATTCTCGAATTTGTTCGATTCCATATTCAAATCAACTAAAGTCTACATTATATGGTACAATAGCAATGGTATCGGAGGAGCTTCTGGAAAATATTTATAAATTACCAGTTATTTAATAGGGGCGGAAAATTATAATGAAAATATCATATTTGATATAAATTACACAATTTATTTGTATAAAAGTAAATCGTTTCTAATTAAAGTGGAATTAATCAAATATTTTTTACAATATTCACCACCAAAAATAAAAAAATCAAATAGAAAATTTATAAATACAAAAAATGTGTAGAATAAATTACAATTTTATATTGTGTAAATGATAAAAAAAAAATCTTCTAATTGTGGGTATTTTTTAAAAAAAGGGGCAATATTCCATCTAAAATTCTCAACTTCAAAATCAATTTTGGAAATTATTCACTTTTTTTTAAAAAAGAATTTAATTAAAAAAACAATGTGGAAATTCTCTAGTATAACTTTTATCAATTTGGTTTGGGTTTTTTTTTGAAATTATAAAATCAACTTTAAAAAGGTTGTTTTCTTTAAGTTGAAAACGACGTAGCCATCTATCGGCCCCGGCCGAATATATTCGTTGGTGTATCGTAAAATATTTTTTCACATTATCTTATAGAAAATAGTTGAACGAATGGTTCCAATAAAAGATTGAAAATGATAAAAGTAGAAAAATAATATTCCACGCAAACCAGACGCGACAACCGAATAAAATTTATTGCCTAGACAAATCCTTACATCGAAAGTATATCATTGGGATTGTTAGCCTACCGTAGATGGTATTGGCGAAAAGTGTTGCTGGCCTTCTTTTAATAAAATCTATACTCGATGGGTAATGGGGAATAAGATGGGTCATATTCAATTCAAATTCGGAAAACGAACAATGAACCGAAGGTATTGTTAAGCTAACTCAATTTAGATTGGTGAACTGCTCTTCCTTCTGCAAGGCGCATAGTTGGAAAACTTTAAAATGACATTACAAGGGAATATTCAACAGACTTTTTCCATGTGGCCTGGGTTATTCTTCAATCCTGCAGATGGAACTGGTACGATTGCACCATCCCCGAATACGCTTGATTTCCACTTCCTGTACAAAAACATGCAAAATTGTTCCTGTGCACTGTCACCAATTTTTTGGTATACTCCATTGTCTATATGGTCCTTTTTCTGTAAGCAGCCATTTCCATTATCCTTAGATGCTATAAGATATACACGACAGCACACCATGTTCTTTTACAAGTTTATGTACGTATATCCTTGCAGAATTTTGCACGTATTGGTGTACTCGTTTTTATATAGAAACAAACTATTGTAGATGTGCCTTAGTCCTTACCTACGTGTACTATAAGCACTTTTCAAGTTGTCGCAATAAAATTCAACGAATTGTAAATTTTCTAGGAGTTATGGGAGCCATACTTGTTGAGCTGTGAGAGTTGATTATAATCCGTTTAGACAGAAGTATGCCGTTTAATTGGTTTTGTCAAAATGAAGTTGAATTGTAACAAAACATTTTTCTGTGGTAATAGTTTGCCAAAAATTTTTAAGAAAGAAATTAATTTTATACAACAATTATCAGAAATGGCATTTTTAAATATTCCACTTTGAATAATTATTTTTAGTGCAAAGTTTTATAAAACTTCAAGATTATTATAGATTTTAAGAGGATATCTCCTCTTATACTTATATAGATACAGAGACAGAGTAGGCTAATCTGAGTTGACTACTCAAAAACAGATTGTAAGTTTTGCGTTTTTATTTATTTTTGCAAATTATATAAAATTTTATGAATTTTTATAATGTTTATATACTCAGACAAATAACCGGTCAAAATTGCTGCATTTTATTTTTTTTCTTGATTAGCTATTATTAAAATACAAAGCACCAAACACGATTAAAAAATTACGAGGGTAATCCGATAAATACTCGGCCTAACATATAAATCTCGGTTGTTGTTTAAAACAAATTATTATGATCGAAAGAATCAATTTTATAGAGCTTAAGTTGGAAGTTTAATGATGGTGGGTTATTTCGTATTTGTTTGACAGCCATTAATAGTGAACGTACTTAGAGATTTTGTGAAAATGGGAAAAGTTGGTCATAGTTATGTAGAACAATGATTTTATTTGAAAGGTCTCAGTCAAACTAATATATGGTAAAAGCCAAGCTAGACCCTACTCTAGAGGAGTCTGCACGTTCATTTACAATAATAAAATATTGGGTCGTAGAGTTTAAAAGAGACCGTACGAACTGCCAAGACGAATATCGCAGTGGTCGATCAAATAAGGTGACTACGTCAGAAATGATGAAGAAAATCTACAAAATGCTATTGAATGAACATCAACTGAAGGTGCGGAAGCTACCGAAGTATTGTAGACATTTCAAAAAGTGATGTACGTCGCATGATGACTGAAAATTTGGACATGAGAAAGCTGTGTGCAAGATGGGTGCCGCGTTTGCTTACAATGGAACATAAACAGCGTCGTGAGGATATTTCAATCAAGTGTTTGATGATGTTTCGCAGTAATAAAGCTGAGTTTTTAGGCCGATTGATAACTGTGGATGGAACATCAGTTGATTACTTCATACGTGAAATGAAGAGACAGTCAAAACCAGAAACAGAAAAGGAAGAATCGGCTCCAAAGAAGACGAAAACAGTTCAATGTGCTGGCAAGGTCATAGTAAAAGATTTGCCAACAATCAAGAGCTGGAGTCTGCGGTTAATGGCTATTTTGAGAAGCTCAACATTTTTTATTATAAGCATGGTATCGAAGCTATTAAAAATTGCTGGTAAAATTGTATCTAACCAAAAAAGGGACTGTGTTGAGAAAGATATATATTTTTACACAAATTTTTTGTTTTTTATTTGTTAGGCCCCGTACTTCTTAGACTACCCTCGTAATGACTCATTTCTAACAGCTGCGAAAGCTGTACAACAGAATTTTAACGAGCACAAATCCATACAAGAAATCTTTATTTGAAGAGGGATTTTAAAACTTGACTCAATTATTAACATGGGATATAGGGCAACCCCTAGAATATGTCAATATATTCGTATAGTTAGCCGCAAAAAATACAATTTTTTTAAATAAACTAATTACGAGCAAGATTTTGAGTACAAGGAATCCAAGAGCGTTGCATCAGCTTCAATTACACCCTCTTAGATACACTGTTTAAAGTGAAATTATGACCGAGGGAGCCATTGATCAACATATTTTTGAAGATAGTAATGACATGAATAAACCGTATATCGGACCATACAACAGAATTTTTTAAGTTCGGCAGTTCTGAGCAGTCCTGAGACATGGTTCTAGCGAGAAGTTAATAAAATTATTTTAAAAAATCCCGAATTTTGCTTGAAGTCCGCATTTCTCAGATTTTACTTATAATCACTTTATAAATACAATTTACACTCACTTCCATGTATAAAAAAGATTCCAATAAAAGATTAAACTTCATATTAATATGTATTTCACATCTGTTAGTCCAAATTGGCCTTCTACTGTATGTAAGGGATAAAAAATATAGTAGAAAAAAATAAATTAAAAATTTAAGTTTTGATATTATTTCTATTTGTTTATATTGCATCAGTTTTGCCATTTTGTATAAAATTAAATATTATACAAATAATTGCTGAAAGGCTTCTTGCAAGAATCGGTCGTTTTAAACTCGATGGCGTAGTTTTACAAAAAAAATTTTTGATCTCAAAGACGATTACCTAATTTCTACTAATCTCAAAGTTACGCATCCTAAGAAGTTTTCATATAACAAAACCAAAACTTATCCTGCTGTTTGGCTTATGGTAGTATTTGCTTAAAATCATATATTATCCAAGTTATAATCTTTAAGTTCAGAATAAAAATATTTCTTTTATCATACGGCCATAGAGCATATAATTGATAGTAATGGTCTCTTCGTCTTAATTTTGAAAGTCATACAAAACGCACAATAGAAAGTTATTTTTTGTTGAATATTGAACGAGAAATAAACCTCAATTCACGTAAAATCTTTTCTTATAATTTCAATTGTAAATAAGGCTTAGAATTACTAAAGCAAAATGATCGTCTTTAATAAATAGATTTTTTTTTATAAAATATTTCATCAGTAAAAGCAGATATTTAAAAAAACGGATTTAGTCAATTTTAGTCTGAGATAAAACAAATATTTTTAAAAAAATTGCCAATAAAATCTTATCTAGATAAGTTAATGGCATTTTACCATTAACATATATATTGTAAAATTGTAATATTATTTAAATTATTGTCTCAAAATGGTGCGCAGTATACGATCCCTATTGATGACTTTTTTGCACATTTCGGCTGTAATTTGGCCTTTAGTTGATGGATTTTAGTTTTTAAATAATCTAACAATTGATGATTATATTATATAAATATAATCTTATATGTAGTCTTGAATAAAAAATGTTAACGGCAATAAATCCCACTATCTTCGAGGACAATTGATATTACTAAATGTTGGAAAATTTTCGTGTAAACAAGACAAAATTAGTTATGCGCCGTGTGGCTTGTGGCGCCTTTTGTTGAAAGCACAGAAAATCTAGATTAATATATTGACCATAGTGGTCTCCACTTTCAGAGAAATACGGGCCAAGGAGACATTCAAACTTAAATGCACACCAGACAGTCATTTTTTGCGGATACAATGGCTTCTTTAGAATCACTTGTGGGGTTTCAGATCGTCTATATGAGCATTTTCGCTCGTGCCGTTGTCAAGTGTCTACAATATCTGATCTGAAGCAAAAAATCCTTTTTCTAAACTCAATATTCTCTAATCACCAGCTTCAATGTTAGTCGATGGTATGACCTCACAAGACCCCTCTCAGTTGTTCCACATTTTGATCAGTTTTCGATGTTGGAAACTCCACTAAGCGAGATTCCATATCCATTGTTTTTCAGCCCTCAAAAATACTTTATGAGCTTCAGCCCTCAGGGAGAAATTAACCTCAAATAACATAAAAAAGTTTTCTCAAAGAATCAACATCCAAAGCTCGTTTTTTCAGCACCCAATCGAAGTATCTTCTGTACAATTTTAATGCATTATTCGATAACTAATGGAATAATAACACAAATTGGCAATATTTAATTTAAACAACTGTCTTTTTAAATAATACATATGTTTGATAATTTTTATATAATGGAACTTTACTTTCTAAACGACATAGTGGATAATTTATATATTTTAATTTAATGATCCTAACAAAAGTTTACTACACCCAAAAATTGTAAAAACTAACTTTACGTTACTGACTAAATACATCAAAGTCAATAATATATTTAATAAAAACTTCAAACACTCTCTGACTCAAAAAAAAAAAAAAAAAAAAAACAAATTAAAATATCCTTTCCCTAAAAAATAATACAAAAATTACCAATCATTTATAGTGAGTTGATATTCTCAATAAAGGGAAAAGATGGTTTTTCCCATCTTTTCATGAAAACATTGGTCAAGTTTGTTTATCATCTGCTATGATATGAAATTTTAAAAATGAAAATATTTATAGGGGTTGAAAAAATCATGGCAACTTCTACTAGTGCATATGTGATACCATCTAATAAAAGGATACAAAACAGTAGAATTCAACCGAATTGAATCTGGCTTGGTAGCTAAATCCGATAGGTGTACAAAAACGTAAAACGCAACAAAAGTCAAGCTTTAATTCACTTTATCGAACGTTGTGTTCTTTTTAATATTCTCTATTTTCTGCCATAAGGATGGCTGGATAGCTGAAAGGATAGAAGGATGAAAGGATGAATATATACATGAAATTATAGACGGTATGGTATCGTGCGAGAAAAGTTGAGAAAATATTGTTTCAACAAACATAAATAAACGCTCAGAGATGAGGAACGTTTTTGAATGCTGTCAGGGATGTTGGTGGTATATGGAAAAACCAGTGGTGAGTGATAGTAATTCTAAGGTAAACGGTGGCCAAGTAGCACGAAAGCATGTTGATTGCAAGTGGAGATAAATTTTTCATATACAATCCGAACTTGTATCTATAAGCCACCTTAACGGTATCTAAAGACCTCTGTATTTTTACATGCAATGAACAGGTGTACCGTCATCAAAGCTAACATGGACAAGTTATTATGAACAGTACAGAATATGGCATTAAAATCAAGAGCAAATATAACGAACAGAATATTGTCCACGATGATCAATATGTACACATACACGTAGGTTCATCACAAAAGTAGCAAAGCTGAAGGACTATCAAATTATAGGAGATGTTCTCTCAGATTGCATTTTTCCCCTTCCCGGTTAGTCAGTGTCTGTTGTTAACGCTTGGGAAGAGTCAAGAATAGAAACCCAACCGAATGAGCGCTTTGACGGCACATCTACAAACCGGGTGCCGATACGGTAGCAAAGTTTTTTTCATTCCAATAGGAAAACGGAAAAGTATGTGGATCCTTAGGGAATGGGCATTGTAGCCGCAAACATTAAACGATTTCATGCAACATGTGACAGTTGAATTCCTCATCAACTCATGCCAATTTTTGAACATATTCAATGTACTTTCGAGCACTAGTTAGATCGTAATCGAGATATTTTTAATGTAAACACAAAGAGAGATTTATTAGCTTTTGGCTTTGGTTTTCCACTTTCATCAAACTAAAGAGATTAATTTTTCAATTTGATCTTTTCAATTTATAATCGCTTTCTTAGTGAACTTATTTTTTGAAATAAATTTTTGATTTGTAAACGAAACAAAAAAACGTATAAAAAATTTCAAATAAATTAAAAGTTTTTCGAAAATTATTTATTTAGAAATAAATTCCTCTTAGAGCCATCTATTGGATTTTTTGCCAACCTTTAAAAATATTTAACAAAACATCTTGGAATAAGAAACTAAATAAAAAAAAATTGTTTTTTCTTTCTGTGAATTATTTTATTTGAATATAAAAGTTTATATTTCAAAATATGAATAAGAACTTCTATAATACTTACTTTTCTGATTAAATTTTGAATTCTTTATCAGATTTGAATAATTTTTATGACACAAACTTTACTCACATTGTAATACTACCTTGATCAAAAAGTTACCGGAATTTATTCAGAAAATTAAAAATGCAAGTTTTTTCATCTAAATCTATATTGTCCCCTTCAAAGTAATCCCTATCGACTTTAACACACTTATGCCAGCGCTTGATCAAATCCTCGAAACATTTTTTATATTCGGTTTTCGGTATGTCCATCAGTGCTTCCTGCGATTTTTCCATTACTTCCTCTCGGCTGTTGAAACGCGTTCGCCGTAATGGTTTTTTAACTCGATTGAACAGAAAGAAGTCACAGGGAGCCAAATCAGGTGAATTCGGTGGTTGTTGGATGGTATTTGTTGCTTTTTCTGTCAAAAATTTACGAATAATGACGGCACTGTGCGACGGTGCGTTATCATGGTGCAAAATCCACGAGTTATCTGCCCAAAATTCTGGTCTTTTTCGGCGAATTGCTTCACGCAAACGTCTTATAACGCCCAAATAATACTCTTTGTTTACTGTCCGGCCTTCTGGCAAAAATTCATGATGCACTACACCGTTGTAATCCATGAAAACCGTGAGTATTGCCTTCTTTTTTGACTGAAAACGATGTGATTTTTTTGGTCTAGGCTCATTTGGTGAACGCCATTCACTTGCCTGATGTCTGGATTGCGTGTCGTACTCATAAACCCACGTCTCGTCCCCAGTAATGATCCTTTTGATGAATTTGGGATCGGATTTAGCCTCGCAAAACACTCGTTCCAGGAACTTTTTGATCAAGATGGTATTTCTCAATGGAAGCAGCTTTAGCTTAACGATAAAATATAATATATTATTACTCAATGATATAAGTATAAAAATTCAAAAGTTCGAAATTATATTCTTATAAATAATCCATATACATGATTTTTTAGGACACTTACCTTTGAGTATATATATGGAAAAAATAATAGGATTTAAAATTATAAAACCAATAAAACCCCCATCGGAAATTAATTAGACGACCGTCAATGAATTGTCATTCTGATCACAACTAATCAGCGGACAAGAATTTTTTAGCTTTTAACCACTTAGATCATTCAAACTACTATAAAAATTAGTCGAATAAAAGGCAATTATGTCCTTTATTTAAATATATAATTTATTTTTTATTCAACTAATCTTAAAAACCAAATAATTTAAACACTTGTTAATCTATTAAATTATTAAATATATTATTTATATAAAAGTTTACGTATTTCATCTCATTTTTTTTATAACAAAAAAAACCCTATCTTAATAAAATTAATCTGCACGAAAAAAAAAACTACAATTCAAGAATAAATTAAGCTCGGCATACCAAAAAGATAGTTCTTAGTTCTATAAGTAAAAATACAAAGATTTTTATGAATTTTTTTGATTTGTATTTTCGTTCATTATTGTTTGTTTTTAGTGATCCAAAATATTTGTATTAAATTTTAATCCCCACAGACCAATAAGTGTCCTTCCAATCCTTTCAAAAGTTTTTGAAAATATCGTCATTTACCATTCCCAAATCTTCAAAGTTAATTCTCAATCATTAAGGAGTGCTATTCTGGGTTTCTTCTTGATATAAATTAAGCTTTTGATAGAGTTTGGCAACCAGGCTTAATGTGGAAACTCAAGAGGATCATTTCTTATACCTATTTCCTAGTGCTAAAATCATTCAAGCAAACGAATCCAATGAATCCAATATTGTCTGGTGTACCACAGATTAGTATACTTGGACCCATCCTCTATAACATTTACCCATCCGATATCCCAATCTATCCCAATAACTTTTTTGCTATACATAGGCTGATGATACATACTTCCGAAATTCTCCAATCCCAAATCCAACCCTACAGAACTGGTTCACAGGGTGGAGACTAAAAGTTAATGAACGTAAATCTACCCACAAATTAAACTCTCTTATGATTTATGAAAAACTGATGTACCCTTTAAAAAACGTTAGTGTTTGGTGCACTTTATGGGCTGGTGAAATCATTGGGCTATTCTTCTTCAAAAATTATCGTAAAGAGACTATTCTTAACGATATCGTGAAATTTTAACGAGGTTTTTGCAACCAAATTCGACTAAATTGAATGTGAGTGAACTTTTTAAGAATGCAGCGTTACGAGCCACACAACATGTCAAAAAATTGGTTTGCTGCGAACTAAATTCAGTGATCGAATTGATTTTGCAATTTGAGTTCGTTAGACTTTTTTCTTTAACGATATTTGAAAGAAGAAGCATACTCAATCACCTAAGAACATTTTATTGCCTAAAAAAACCACTTTTACTGGCAAACGTTTTAGAAAGTTTCGAATTTACAGGACTGTAAATTCAATCGTGGTGACCACAGCAATGCTATTGTTTGTATATATAATTTTAATAGATTCAACTTTCATTTCTAATAAAAATTTCCTATGTTTTTTTACGACTTACGTGTTTTCTGTCATTTTAAAGAAAAAAATAATAGAAAGTCCACCTTTTATTAAAATAAAGATGAAAGAATCCATTTGACCTTGCGGTCTGATGTTGTTTACATTTGGTAAAAACTGGGTTAACGCTAAACGCGAATCAATCACAACAAAATTTTGTGGTCAGAAATTGTTAATATTTTAAGATTTTAATTAATGCTAAAAATGAATAACGCAACAATAAAAAACTCTTCTGGTCAGACATTATTTTTATTTGGTAAAAACTGGGTCAAAAAATCACCAAAAAAAAATCAACTTTGTAATTAGCATTTGTTAATATTTCGTAAAAACTAGGTCAATACTAAACGCGCACAAATCACAAATAAAAGATCACGTGATCAGACATTACTTATTATATTTTATAATAAAATTTATACTAAAGGTCTGATATTATTTACATTTGGTAGTAACTAAGTCAAAATAAGTCAGAAAAAAGGACTTAGTGATCAGACATTGTTTACAATTGATATAAACTAGGTCAATCAATTGGTAAAAATATCGGAAAAAATACGACTTCTGATGGGATATTGTTTATATTTGGTTAAAAACTAGGTCAATGACAACCGCTACAAAATTACAAAAAGAACTTTGTGATCAGACACTGTTTACCATTTGAAAAGTTAAGGTAAATGACGACCTTGTGACGAATCATTGTTTTTATTTGAAGCCTGTTATCACAAAAGATATTTTTTAAAGGAATTTCAAATACAAAATATAAAGTATTTTATTTTTACGGAATCTATTAATTAAATAAATTTAAACCACTTAATTCGAAACTACAAAAAATTATATATTTTTTCTCTATTTCTTTCAATTTCAGATAATTTCATGTAAGTACTTAAAACACAATAGAAATTATTCAAGAAAAACCAAATTTATTATAAATTTCAACAAAATAATTTCTGTTTAGATAACGTAAATAATAGTAAGTATTCATTTTTAATATTAATTTTTTATTTTAAAAAAATATTTTATCCTCATTAGTCGGATTTATTAGGAGGAATTAATTTTAATTAATTTACAATCATTCAATAATTTTAAATTTTTGAAGGATGAAATTTTTATCATATCATATTTTCATCATAATTTTAAATATTATTATTATAAATATTGTATATAATAATAAATAGATGCAGGGAACAAAAAAAAACATATAATTTTATATCGTGTTAGTCCTTTGCAAAAAATTCCTTTTTTAAAATACCTCAAAAATCGACAGTAGAAAAAACGAATTGTTGGAATATATTTTATCTCACTTAATTTTTATTAAAGGTAATCAATTGTAATTGTTGGTAAAGTTAGCCACAATCAGGAGTAGAGGTGACAACACTTCAAGTCAAGGATCTAAAAGTTTTAGCTGCGAATTGTAAAAATTTCAGTGGTAATCCATTGGCCGCCCACACCTGCCCTTAGCCACTTCAATTTGACCAAAGTAATTTCTTGAAGGCGTGAAAAGTATTGTTGAAGTCATTATGCTCCTTTTATCTTCGCTGCTTTTTGTATTGTGTTTCTACTGTTTTTATAGTAATTTTCACCATTGCCACCATACTGTCATTTCTTAGTTTACTGTCGGCTATTTGACCGCCCTTTGCTCAACCTAATTTACGCCTACCTTCCATCCTTGAAATTCCTCAGTTTTTCCTATGAAATGAAATTTACCCTCGCTTTCTACCACCGCTAGTACCAACTGGTTATGCTCATAGTAGGAAGCTTCTTTGCCTTCTAGTGCAATCCTATAACCGATTGTAACTTTTGGTCTGGTTTCAGGACCGCCACTTCATCCACCACCATCTGTGGAATAACAGTTACTTCCAAGCATTAACAGGACGAAGCAAAAATTGTTTGAGGAGACTTGGACTAGGAAGGGAAAAAAAGAAACTTTTCCAAGTAAAACTCGGCTGCAAAAGCCATTTTTCCAAAGCACCCCCCAACATTTCGTTTTGTTGGCTTTGTGTGTGCAATTAAGTGAGATGAGTTTCGTCTAGTATTCGCGCTCGATGGGCGACGGAGATTGGACTCCTTAACTGAACAAAGGCCAAAGTGCCATTGTGTCCAAACTTTGTTTTCAGCAATTCTTTCGAGGATGAAATTGGAAGAACTTTCATTTATTCCACAACACCGACAATATGACTGCTGCATACTCCGATTCCGTAGATAGTCCTGTGACTTTGGAAGATGTGGTCGTTTGGTGCTTTTATTCCAGCTTCACTTTGGATTCGTACTTTTAACTTGTTTACTTTTATTTCATTTCGTTGACTGTTCTTATTCTATTCTCAATGTTATTCTGAGCTAGAACGATTTATCCAAAATGTTTAAGTGAGAATGTGAACTGTTACGGAGGGCTGGGGCTAAGTCAGTTACTGTTTCTTGTTGTTATTAATAAAAACACTTTTCAGAAAAATACGATGCAGGGAACAGATTGCTGTCGAGTGGCTTATTTGAACAGCAATAAGCGGTTTCTATCAGGGTTACAACAATTTCAAGATTTGATTATTTGATGCTGTTATTGTCTTGCCACCACTTTGACTGTTTACTATACTACGAGTAGTACAATACTTATACTTATTCGACGGGACTCCAACTAAGACCATAATTCTCAGAACAAAACTCTTCAGTGGGAAGAGTACTAGAAATCCACTTGTTCGCACAGTCAAACAAATAAAGGCCTATTCTTGTATGGATCAGATTTATCCTTTTTAGAATAGCATTTGTTTGGCATTTTGTGGCATTTTGAAAATTGTTAGCTATTGAAAATTTCCATTCAATAAAATTTCACGACAATTTTAAACATTTTATTTGTCAAATTAAAAAGATTAAAAGCTCACACAGCCATTCCAAAATGTATGAACAAAGCCACTTATTGTAAAAGTTTTCGCAATAAAAATAAAAAACCATTCATTGTGAATTATTTTTTTTCATTACATTTCTTGTTCAATTTGAACTTTATTTGAATTTGTTATTTAGTATTTTTCAGCAATAAATAAATACTTTCAGTAACAAAAAATGAGCATTACTTCAGTTTAACATAAAATACATCGCAAGTAACTAAGTGCAATTTTCGAATAGAAAATTTTTCTAGTTTTGCAGAAACTATAATACTTTGGCTCCATGTGTTTATGAATTGTTACCGAAAAATAAAAGTTTTACTTTTGGGGAAGAAGGAAAAAAAAGCTAATAAAATTTCACACGGAATATGAAATCACCCTAAATGCGGGTGGAACTAGTAAGATTGTCGACTAATTGTAGAGTTCGAGTAGAGAAGGTATGTTGACGATGGCGGTTGATTAAAAGTTTTTTAAAATTTATATTTTTGCCACCTTCAAATAATTGGTTGCAAACAGAACTTTAAATATGGAGTGTATAACTTAAAAATGCGGGATTGACAACAGATGGCATAACTTTTACACATGGTTTGTGTTAATAATAACTCATATGACATTTTGGAGGTTAAACATCTGTCATTCATTTTCAATTAGTCATTGAACGAAATAGTGTAAACAACAAAGTTTTCTTTTGCTTCAAAAATGTCGAATTTCGTACCAAAAAAGTCCCATTTGCGGGAAGTGTTGATTTACTTCTTCAAGTGCAGCTGAAGCACATCGATTGCTCACCGAAGCTTATCCTGAATATGTTCTATCGATTTCAACGTGCGAGAGATGGTTTGTGCGGTTCAGAAGTGGTGATTTTGACACGGAAGACAAAGAACGACCAGGTCAGCCAAGACGAAGATTTGGAGGCATTACTCGACAAAGACTGTTGTCGAACTCAAGAAGAAATTGCAAAATCATTGGGAGTCACTCAAGCAGCCATTTCAAAACGTTTGAAAGCAGCAGGATTCATCCAAAAGCAAGGAAATTGGGTCCCATATGAATTGAAGCCGAGAGACGTTGAAAGGCGATTTTGCATGTCCGAAATGCTGCTTGAACGGCAGAAAAAGAAGTCGTTTTTGAATCGAATCATTACTGGCGACGAAAAATGGATTCATTATGACAACCCAAAGCGCAAAAAATCGTATGTAAAGCCCGGCCAACCAGCCAAATCAACGCCAAAGCCAAATATCCATGGCGCCAAGGTAATGCTCTGTATTTGGTGGGATCAGAAGGGTGTGATCTATTATGAGCTATTGAAATCGGGCCAAACGATCACAGGCGACCTCTACCGAACACAATTAATCCGTTTGAAGCGAGCATTGGCCGAAAAACGCCCGGAATATGCGACCAGACACGAAGTCATAATTTTCCATCATGACAACGCTCGGCCTCATGTTGCAAGACCGGTTAAAAATTATTTAGAAAACAGTGGCTGGGAAGTGTTGCCTCACCCGCCTTATAGCCCAGACCTTGCCCCGTCCGACTACCATTGGTTTAGATCCATGCAAAACGCCCTCACCGGAATACGCTTCACTTCAGAACAGGGCATCAAAAATTGGCTCGATTCATTGTTGGCCTCAAAACCGGAGCAGTTTTTTTGGCGCGGAATCCATATGTTGCCAGAAATATGGGAAAAAGTAGTGGCTTCCGATGGACAATACTTTGAATAAAATAAATTGTAACAATTTTTCAAAATAAACTCTCAAAGTTTGCCAAAAACAATTTTTGGAAAAAAAACTAGCTGATTCTTAAGTAAATTTCTTCTGCAAATTAAATACAAACGAGAATGTGAACAATTTTGTTTTTAGCTTTTTTATATCAAATTTATTTCTGTCCTTAGAAATTCAGAGTTTAATAATTTTTAAGTATTTGATAGTTTTTAAAAATTTCTCAAAAAGGAAAAATGGAACAAAATGTAAGATAATTTTTCAAAATAAAAATTATTATTTTTAATAATAGAATTATTCACTTGTTTTTATACCTTTTTTCGCTAACATATTAAAATAAATCTTATCAAACTTGTCGCAATTTTTAAAATATTAAATATATTTCAAAAGTTTTATCTATAAATAAGACTAATTATTATTACATTTAATAAATAGTTTTCCTTTCCCGTAAATATTTCATCCAATATTGGCACAACTTCTGTCTGTTTTTATTTTTTTTTAAAATCATTTCTTAAGATTGTCAAAATGTTTCTAACTTAAGATGATAAAGCCAATACGTACGAAAAACTATGCCACGAAAAGAATTTTTTTTTTTTTTTGACCTAAGCCGCCCTAGTGTGTAAGACTAAAAAACCCCTCCTATTATAGTTTGATGTTTTAAAGTTGGAACCTTTATTTTCCACTATATTGGCTGTTTCCGGTTTTAACTCTTTTTGTATTTCTGCGTCCAGTTTTTTTTGTACCACACTTTGTATAAAAGCCGCAACTCTTTCCCAAATGGTCCTATTGGTCAGCATGACGCCATTAATATTTTCTAGTGTAATCGGGCCCACTTCAACCTCGAGCGTCTACCTTTCCACCGTCCATCTGTTACACTGGAAGAACGTATGACACGGGTCGTTTTCACAAGGACTTCCAGTTTTACTTATCCAAAATAAGTACCTACGGAATTATCCATGTCCAGCCAGAAACTGTGTGAGATAATAATCTACGTCCCCGTCTCCTCGGTCCTGTCATTCCTTCAATTTTCATATCAGTGTTTTGATCCAACTTCCTCTGGTCTCGTTATCGATCGGTATTAGCACCTTTTGAGGATTTCTTCCCTAGCTTTTATTCTTGCTTCTTCAGATTGCAGGTCTTCCTTTAGTTCATATGTCCTTTTCCGTTCTTGCATTAACAGGTCGATGGGTATCACTATTGCAATTACTAGAATCGCGGCTTCAGATACCGTCCTATAGGAACAAGCCACTCTAAGGGCACCTATTCTCTGTATTGCCACTCTAAAGGCACCTCTTCTCAGTTATATATTTCCAATACTTTTCTTCTTCAGAGTATAGCTCAAATCTCACCTTGAGCATCAGCCATATAAGATGGTCTATATATCCACCTATATTGCCCATGAGCCTGCTAAGCGCTGTAATTGTCTGGGCAACTTTCTGAGCGGCAGCTTTAATTTGCGTCCAGTATTTTATCTTCGTTTCCAGTCACATTCCAAGGTATTTGATCGATGGCTGCGTTGGAATATTTTCGTCTTCGACTATAAAGTTATTCGCCTTTTGGTGAGCAAAATAATCTCGGTTGTCTCAGCTGCTGGACTTAATCCATGCATTCTTAGTCACTCTGTAGCCCTTGGTTGAGCTTCATTTCGGCCTCCTCAATATTTCGAGTGTCTATGACCACAGCAATATCGTCGGTAATCCATGCATTCTTAGTCACGCTGTAGCCCTTGGTTGAGCTTCATTTCGGCCTCCTCAATATTTCGAGTGTCTATGACCACAGCAATATCGTCGGTGTATCCATCAAGGAAGGTATTGTCCGGCACACCCATCCTTAGAATATCATTGTACAATATATTCCACAGGTCCGGCCCTAGTACAGAGCCCTGTGCTCGCTCCGAGGTGAATCTTTTTTGAAAAGTTCCATGAAAGAGTTCCTGATCACTAACATAACATATTATTATTTCCTGCAGATACTCTGGCACCCTGAAGGAATTTTCGAGCGTATCCAGAATGCCGCTCTATTTGGCCATAATTAAACGCGCTTCTTATGTTCAGCGTTACAAGCACAACAATTTTATTCAAGAGGTGTGGACTGCTTTTTCCACTTGTTCAATGGCTCCTACTGTAGACTAGCCTGCGCTGTAGTCATCGGGACTTTGAGACTTTATGTCGTGGATTTAGTAGTTTTTCCAGCAGTTTACCGGGGCCTGTATGATAAGTGAGAGCTTGGGTTGCCCCTGACCTTGCTGATGAGTTGTACCTTCCATATCTTACGGAAAATTCCATCTCTCAAGCGGCGGCTATAAATGTACAGAAGAAAATTTGGGATAGCTAGCATAATTTCTTTAAGTATTTCCAAAGATACTCCGTCTGGGCCTGGTGCCTTTTCATTTTGAATATTGTTTATTGCATCCTTCAGTTCCTCTTCAATAAAGGGAAGAACCTCTTCTAGGGGAGAAGAGCACCACAAGGAAAAAAATTCCACTATATTACCAATATAAAGAATAGAAGATGAAAAAAAATTTTATCTCAAGTTTACGATAAATCAACTATAAAAACATAATCAAAAAGATTATCTAATTTTTAAAATAAAAAGTAAAATTCAATATGATACGAGTACTATAAAAATTCAGATATTTTAAAACATTTTAATTTACTATATTACTATTAAAATATTTTTTATTCTAATTGTTACCTGAAAAAAATTTTCCAGGACTCGATCCATTTTTGATGACTTTTCTATACATTTCGGACTGCAATTCGCTCATTACTTGACGACGTTTAATTTATAAATATTTTAAAATTTAAAAAAAATTGACATTTTACAAAATTTTGTAGAAAGTAGTCAAGCAGCACTTTTTTTTTAGTTACATGTAAATTTTTAGAGCCTTGTATATGGTAACTTTACTTTTTGAAATAACTACTGAGCAAGAAATGAGCCTCAGCGCTGAAAAGGATTTTGTGCAAACCGCACCTAACATAGACAGAATTACCACCACTTTTTCAGAAAGTTTTTAAAACAAAAGTTTTACAAAACTAAATGACAAATTTCAATCCAAATAAATTATATCCTAAAAAACAGATATTTTAAAAATAACTGCCAAATTACAAGATTATACTTTCCAAACTGCACCATGAAAATATCCGCAATAAAGATGAAATTTTAGAAATTCTTTTAGAATTTCCTCCAAAATATCTGAGTTTTCTTTTTATTTATATTGTATTAGAAATTTGATTTATTTTTAATAAATTCTATTTTTATTTTTCTTAAAATAATTAATTTCAAATTACATTTAGAATGTTTTGTATAATGTTTTTTTTTACGTAAATAAATAATTGAATATTATAATAATCTTCTAATCAAGTGCCAGGACAGTTTAAGAGCATTCGTTAAAGAAAAAATTGTTTATGTCCTTTTTAATATATATATAAAAAAATAAGATAAAAAAACCTAAAATCCTTCTGCAAGCATATGATAAGTAAGTAACAGAAAATAAGGATTGGTAATTTTTGAAAAGTACATGAAATATTTGAAAAGTTTCCAGCTAAATGAACCCACGGTTGGGAAATTTCTTTAATAATAAAAAAAGGAAATTATAAGAAAAGCACTATTTTTCCCCATACTACTACTACTACTATCTACCACAATTACTAAAATACTAAACCCAATATAATAAATGTGAATATTTTCTTGCATTATTGCCTCGTTTCTCAAAGTATCTGTCTTGGAAGAGGGGCAGGGGGTGTATTTTTCATGCAAAAAGTAAAACGTTACGAAATAAATAAACTGCAGACTATTCGAAGATGGTAGATAGAGAAAAAAACCATAGTCCTTATGGACGGGAAACTTTTAAGGAGATTTTAATAATTTGTTATTACAACTGCTCACTATCATTGATTACATAGTAAAAGTTTTCAAAGTTTTTTTTTCTTTTGCCCAACTCACAACTTTGCCATACGCCAAGCTCTGAGCTTCCATAAGAAATTATAACAAAAATACAGAAAACTCTTGGACAAGGATCTATCATTAGAAGACGGCTATCTTGAAATTTAGTCAAGAAATGGTCAAGTACAAACTGATAGTAGTCATAAACAATTTTTTAGTTTCTATTTAATTTATTTTGTTGGCAGCTACATTTAATTTCTTGGATCATTAAATTTTCTATAGAAAAAAAAGATAATTTTAAATGGTTTTTGGTACACGAACACTTCTAAAATGATAGAAAAAGAAATGAAAAAAATCATTTTTTAATGGAAGCAATAAAATAATTAAATACGATTTGATCATTACTCAATTAAATTTTAATTTAAAAAGCGAACATGAATCGATTAATCAGAGTTTTACCGATAGTCAACTCTCAGAAGGACCAAAGTTAGCAAGGCGAACCTTCCAATTTCTCAATATTGTACGAATAGAATTAAAAAGGATATTTGTAAAAAAAAAAAATTATTTTATAACTACTTACCTCCACACTTATTCTTCCTGTGATAAAATCAATTTAGTTGCAGTTAATAATTGTGCTTATAAGGATTGTTCAAAAAAAAGCATTGTTGTTTGCATCCTTAAATTCAAAAAACTTTGTCGGTGTTACCAAATTGAAAATTGAAAATAAAAATAAAATTTCTTCGATATTTTTTAAGGATATTTTCTTGGATATTTTTAAGGTATCGTAGGTACAAAGGATTTTCTTGATTCGATATCAGATGCTGACAAAGGAGCAGAATACATTGATGGAAAAATTGCATTTGCATCCTTCTTGGAAATTCATATAACTGTCAAAGTGAAGTTCAAGAGGATAACGTGACTTCTCTGTCAATGCATGCATGTGTGTATGCAATATTCACGTTTGTATTGGGAATGCGGTTTTACCAGCTATCCGGAGTCACTCAATTGAATATGCAAGACACGTCACCATCTTTCGAGTCATCAACACCATTGGCTAAGTCAGAAGCAGGGTAGACTATGCTTGGGGCAGAAGCTTATTGTAGACAGAGTACTAGTGAAACGAAACTGAAAAAAGAACATTTTAAAAGGCAAACCAAGAACGGAACACAGAAAACAGGGAAATCTGTGGTGATATGGTGGTGGCTAAACAGCTTCTGAAAATATGTGTACTCGTTTAGAAATGACTTTGGCGATAATAAGATCCTTCCACTGCTGTAATGCTATGATACCGACTACTTTACTTCTCGTCGGAGTACAACAAAAATGATGTCGTACCGAATTTATTCAGTATGTGAACTCTTCGGTGTGTGACTCTGTGAGTTTCAACGTCCGAAAAGCCAAAGTGCATCGTATATTCTGGCAGATTTTGAAGACTTCAGATGGGAAACCGTACTAACCAAAAATCCTTAAGCGTCATCAATAGCTCTTCGTCTGTACATGATATTTTTCGTTTTCATCCCTTTACGTATTCACACCACTTCCTATTTGGTGGCATTCTTTCCCATACTGGTTACTGAGTACATCTATAAGTGAGAAATTGCTATTATGTATACCGCATTCAATTTTCACAACAAGCTGACGTGTCTGTATTGACAAAATGCCAACTTTACGTATTTTCATTGCATAGACCGACCTGAAAGGATCGCGACTTGCATACGAAATGTGATCGAATCCCGTTTCGCCGAATGTATGGCCATGTCTCAACAAGACGGACTAACAACCTACAATCATAGTGCAGAGCTTTTCGAAAACAAAGCTAAAGGAAGCTCTACTAGTTTGCGCCCTTAAAAAAAATTACCATCCCCAAAAAGAGGAAGTGATAAGTGCAAGTAAAACAGTCATGCCCAAAGCGCAAATTGGAAACTATCACAGCCACAGATGTTCCTCGAAGTTTTTAACTGCAGGCAACAGTACACGAGCTCATTTCGGTCAATAATTGCATATTCACTTGACCATAATACACCATTTAGGGTAGTTAACAAATTTCGTCCTTTTTCTGTATGCTAACTTACCAAACGAAAATGTTCCATTTTATTTTATTAGGGAAAATGGCATACAATGCAGGCTAAAACTACGTGACCACGAATCTAGATTATTTTCTAGAAATCTTTTGTTAAAAGCTTAATAAATCGACAACTTATATTATTTCTTTGGAATTTCTCAATATTTATTTTATTTTATATTATCATCATAATAGGCCAAGTACAATTGACTAGTTCTGGGCCCCGTTTGGAGGAGCTAAAAATAAATGTAAAATTTTTTTATACTATGTTAATGAGTATCGGCTAGTTTACTTTTATATTACTCAGAAATATTATCCTGTTTACGTATTGTGTAACGAGATTAATTTGATCCTTCCATCATCGTGTTATAGTTACGTTATAAGATAAAGGTAAGTTGGAGCATTTTATATGGGCTGAGTAGTAAGTTTTGGAAGATTTACGATCAGACCAGAAGTCACCACAGTTGACCATGATTTGGTAGGTCTAAGATTGGATTTGGATTAGCCATCATTCCATCAAAACTGAACTGCTGATGACTTTAAAAATATACTCTGGACGGATCAGTATAGAATTCAAGAATTTTGGAATTTTGGAACAAGAAGAAGAAAACCATGATAACTGTGATGCTAACCATGCAGTAAGACGGCAGCTCCATTCTGCTTTGGGGTTGGTTGTTTCTCTACGGATGCAATAGAGGACTTGGGTTGGTTTGGAGGAATTTAAAAAAAAGAGTAGTATCTGAATAGTTAAGAAACCAATACGATTCCATCAGAACTTTGTTTAATTGATAAGGGATTTATTTTGCAGCAGGATAACCAAAGCTGGAAATTACATAGACATTTTCTACAAAATAAAAAAAACAAGAAGTCATATTGGAAATAATGACATGGCCACCAAAATCATCTGTGCTGAATCCTATAAAAGTTTATTAGGATAAGCTATATAGTATTTTCTCTTAGAAGAACTTGTGCAAAATCTACTTCTAGTGCTAGAACAGTATTTTTAAAGATACGATTAAAAAAAATGATCGCCCGAATGCCTAAAATTGTACAAGGAAAAACAAATTTGACAAATTATCTTTTTTATATTGTACTTTTTAATTTGATCATAATTATTTTTTTTCTATTTTTGAGGATCATATTTTATCTAATTTAAAAATAACATTATTCAATTTATTTAAATTATAAACAAAATTTTACATAATTTTAAAATAACACTAAAATTCGAATTTTAAAGCATTATCCAGTTTGCAATTTTGAAAGTAAATTTAAATTTAATATATATTTATTATTTAATTTTATAATTTTTTTCTTTTATTGAATTTTTTATATTTTGCCATTTAGTATTTATAATCAAACTATTTATAAAAGAATTTTTTGGGTACTTTCTTCTTTTGTGGTAATTTTTAATGACTTTTTCGCAATTTTCTGGCTGCAATTCGGTCATTGTTTGACGGATATTGGTTTTTAAATGCTCAAAAATATAAATTATATTAATTTAAATATAATATTTTATATATTCTTATAAGCAAAAATTAATCGCACGATTGTGGAGGCCAATTGAGTTCACCAACTCACGATTTTTTTGTGTCAAATCATCTTTTCTTGCAATAAAGCCAAAAAATGTCATGTTGTGTCGCTTGCAATAAAGCCAAAAAATGTCATGTTGTGTCGAATTGACGGAAACCTTCTCTCCTTCTTCAATGACAACTTCAGACCTAAATGCACACCAGACAGTACCACTTTTTGCTAATATAACGGCTTCTTCATAATTACAAAAGGATTTTCAGAGCCTTCTATATGGTAATTTTTCTTATTGAAAATAATTTATTGTTCATCGTTGAAGATAATTTATTCTCTTCAAGCGCGAAACGCAGTTATTGGGGAATCACAATATTTCTAGTATGTTTTTATAAATTGTTTAGTAATTAAACTATTCGTATTATAAAATGGAAAATTTTAAACTAAATAAATCACAACTATAATGAAGTATACGTTTGACAGCTGTCAAATTACTCGGCCATTTTTTTTTTTCAAATTATAATATTTAATTTTCCTCTTTAAAACGAAATAATAGGTCGCATACTTTTGCCCTGCACTGTACACGTATGTGTAAAATATTTTTAGAAAAACATAAATTTTAATAATTAATTAAATCCAAGTTAAATTTTATTGTTGGTTATTTTTTTCTATTTTCTAATTATATAAAAATAATAACAATAATAACGATGGTGTATATTTATTGTTATAAATCGTTAATAACTACTTGGTAGCTAAGATAGTACAGATTTAATAGCTACTTTAAGAAAATAAAAAGTATTTATCTAATTGGTTACCAACAAAATTTGCAATAAAATAAAATGGAACAAGTGCACTGCATCACGAGAAATTTTTGTGAAAACCACTAATCGAAAGAGAGTTGAAAATCTTTAATTAACATTTAATGACAGTCTGCAGATTTTGTCAATCCATCAATTCGTCATTTTTCCTAATACTAACTCATCTTTAAGGGGATCATCTTTAGTTATTTTCAAATATATTTTATTGCTGCTAATGTGACTACGAAGCCAAGCGACTAGCCATTCGTCTTTATAGTGAGTGGTGAATCTTATTATTTCGACGAGAGTCTGACCCTTTCTCAAATTCGCCTCGATAAACAAGTGAAATTATCTTTTGTTCTTGTCCATGAAATACGAATGACACATGGGAAAACCGGGACAAAACTAATTCTCTTGTCTTCTGGCCATCAACAGCCAGACAATCAACCCTTAACCAAGACTATGTTCATCTTCCCATTTTCGTGTTTGATGTCATGATATCAATAATGCCGACAAGGATGTCCACACAGTTCACATCGATAAGAACACTGGGCGACTCACTAATTCTGAAAGTTTTATCGAAGCACCTTACCGAGGAGTAGAATGATTTCGCTATCGACAAGTCAAGACTAAAAATATATATACGACTGCAAGGATCCATGTCATCCTCTATTTTGTGCTGTTCGAAAGCGAAAAGTTCAAGAAGGATGCGTGCTGTATGCGCTTGTCAGCTCACTCCAATTTTCGAGGCTGTGGCAAACTTTTCACTTCACAAATATGTGAATCATTATTTGATAGGAAAAGATGATTAATTCGGAGTTATTAGATACATGACTGAAATTTATAATGTTGCCAGTCTGGCAGAGTCCTGCTTCGGTGATGCTACAGCAATTCTTCTTGGCATATGAAAATAATATGCGACGAAATTGTGGGCTGGCAAATACCTTTAAAATGAAAACTTGCTAAGAGATGCTGACAAATTCAATGTGATGAGTTCAACTCAACGCTCCAATCACTTTGAGCATAATATAATGTACAAGTATTGGACTACTATAGAATGACTCAAAAAAATCCCTCATCTCCAGGGGTAGTTATATTACCATTTCCAATTTCTTTCGTTAAAGTATTCTTTTAAGTGGGAAATAGAGGTAAATATTATATAAAATTGTTTGGCATTCTTCCTACCTCTAACAAGTTTCAAAAATAACACTTTTCATTAGAGAATGTTTCTCCCAACATTTCTCCCCTCATTCCATCTTAAAGAATCTTCGAAATAAAACGTTTTTGTCACCTAAAAATCCAAAAGGAAAAATGGATAGAACGCTGGTGTGTAGACTGTGATTAAGTGTTTGTCGGCAAATTTATTTAAAATATATGCGCTGTAATTAGTTTCATATTGTTCGTAAAAGTGAACATTTTTATTCATGGCATCATTTAAAATATGGTGTTAGGATATATTTAGAGGAATCTTCAAAGTATCCTTCATAAATTACAAAATTGCCTTCGGTAGTGCTTAGAGTAGTACTTCCTGTTGTTAGTTAGTATTTTGTTTGTATCTTTTAGTGAGTAATAAATATTCAACAATTACGAATACCTTCCTTACCTTCAGAGAATTTTATTTTCGATTAACCACTTTTAATACACGTATACCACGTGTGTTCGATGAAGGAACTTCATCAAAATAAGAATATTAAATAATTTACTTTACCATCTCGGGAATGAAAACAGTTTTCTATAAAAAAAGGTTTTTTTTTGTTATTTGTAAGGTCTCTAGAGAAGAACCAGAGGCCATTCTGTAGCCTGGTGACTTCATGTTTGGTGTAGGTTGGCATTGCCAAGCTCCCTAATGAAACTGGTCGATTGTTATTTGGAGGTAAAAGTCAGACATTGGTAAATTCTGTGGAACAAATTAAGATTTTTAAGAAGATTTGCGAAATGGAATTGTAGATTCTAGGAAGGAGTCCTGTTCAAAAATAAATTCTGGGTTAATTGGTATTCATTTAAAATATGACGAATGGTGAGTTGAATGCAACAGAAATGGCATAAAGAAGAAGGTTGGTTGCCGAAGAGAAGAATCACTTTGAGCACCGGATCAGTTGACGCTACACGAATTTTTTCGAGGGCAGACAGGCTATCAGTATAAATAGCTATTTTGCTGTTGACTATGAGGATGGTGCGTGGCTACCCACAGAGATCTGTGGCTGGCCCCGCCGTCTGGAATATGATGATGAATGGTCTCTTGGTGCGGTTGGAGGAGACCGGTTGTGTTGTGGTTGCATATGCGGACGATCTTCTGCTCTTGATTGAGGGGGGGAGTAGGTCTGCGATTGAAGTAGCGGGGACCCGCTATGTGCAGATGGTGACTGAATTGGGAAATAGAATGGGTGTCAAGGTTTCCGAAAGGAAAACAGTATGTATACTTTTGAAGGGATTTTTGGAGAACGCCTAATGTTCGTTTGGAGACGGTCGGTGTCCGATACGTGCGAGAAGTGAAGTACTTTGGTTTGAAGGTTGGAGAGAGGCTGAACTTTCGGCCTCACTTGCAACATCCGAGGGGGCGCGTAGCCGGTTTGGTTGGCATTCTGATGCGAGTACTTTGCAAGGAATGGGGATGTCGATCCAGAACGGTAAGAGTCCTGTATAAGAGTGTGTTTGTTCCGAGTGCGATGTATGCGTCTTTCGTGTGGGCTGACACTATGCGCCACCAGTATGCGAGGGTGGGCATAAACTCAGTGCAGCGTATGGTGCTGTGTGCATGTTTGAATGTATGTAGGACCGTGTCGACAGAGGCGATGCAGGTTCTCATGGGAGAAATTCCATGGGACCTGGAGGTGCTGCGTGGAAGTATCCACTACCGTCTGCGGCGGTGCATCCCGCTTGCAGGTTGTCCGGTTGGGAATAATGAGGTTCGGAATCTTAGTTCGCGCCATCAGCGCGTACTGGTCCTAAACAGGATACATGAGATATGGCGGAGGGACGTACATTTTCATTCCGGATGTGTGCATCGTCTGCGTATGGTTTTGAATTTGGTATGTTCCTTGGGTATCTGCTCACGGGACACGGCAGTATGAATGGGTTCCTGTAGAGGCTACGGAGGCTAGATGCCCTTGTGGGGCGGAGGGGGAGAGTGTTAAGCACCTTCTCGTGGAGTGTGGCCTGTCCGGGGACTTGCGTGATTTTGAGGCGTGTGGAATTGTGGTGAATGAGGAGGGTGTGGATGTGAGTTATGAATGCTTGAATGCGTTTGCCGTGGCACTGTTTGAGAGGAGAATGAGAATGGTGCGTGAATGAGTGCGTGAATGACACGCAGGGTAGCTACAACCGGCTGAAAGACCAAGTTCGATTCCGGTTGTACTTTCAGGTCTTGGCGAACCCGCGTACCTGAGCTGGCTTAGCGGTGCCTAGGAATTTACAAGATTTATTACCTTAGCTCAATGAGCGGAGTACAAACCGATGTACTCTTAAAACATAAATTGGTACCACGGGAATCGGGGGCCCCATAGTGGAATACACTTTGCCCGATTGAGGTGAGGCGCCATTTGGCAGCTACGTGGTGGTTGTGGTTAATACCCATGTCGCGGGTACGGTCTTCGGATCACAGGTGGGAGGTAACTTGCGAATGTAGCAATGCATTGCACTTATCTCGGACACTGTCACTGCTAATGACAGTAGAGGTTTAGATAGTCCTCGGTGGAGAGTCAGCTTGTAAATGATTCTATCTGTTAACTGCCAGTAATGGTGGTGCGTTAATTGAGCGTATCTCGATTCCTATAGTCGTAGGCGACTCGTGGTCTTATGCGCGAGCAACTAAACCACGTTAAATAATAAACTATAATTGTTGACTATGAGGTTGATCGCATTCTCTAAAGCCACTTTACGAGCCTATAGCCGAAAAAATTCTACTGTATAATAGCAAAAGATGTTCTATCGTCATCAACAGCTACATCCGTGTGCATTGACTGAGATGAATTGAGAAGTGGAGGATGAATTTCTTTTCGAACAGAGGGTGGAAGAGATTTGTTTCGGAAGTTTGTGAATGGGATATTCTAGAGAGGAAAGGTTTTTATAAATTAGGTTAATGCGAGATGTGTAAAGGTAGTGTACAATGGGTTTCTGACCAGATAAGGATAAAATCCACCAGGGAAGTCCGGTTTGCTCCACTAGCTTTGCCTAATTACTGGCATTCTGACACATAAAGTGAGCGAATAGAGCGAAGTTTTATACACCAGGGCTTTTTTATCCTAATATTAGGTAAGTTTATTTATTTGATTTTTATATTTTTTTAATTTTTATAAAACTTTGTTTGATAGAAAAATTTATATTTTTGCAAATTTTCTAAAAAAAATCAATTTTAATTTATTATTGAAAAAAGCTTTTGAAATTATTTAAATTCGAAATGATTTTCTCTTATAATCACTAAAAAGAACATTTAAAAAATATCTCCGAAAATAAAGGATTATAAATTTAGAAATTTGAAAATTTTCATTTATGAAATACTTTTATTTTATGGATCAAAAATTATTATCATAAACTCTATAAAAATGCCAACATAGAAGTTGATTTTTTCTTTTAATTCTTGGCCCACGGTACTAACAGAAATTTGGCTTCAGAGTGTCCTAAGCTATATTTAAACTCAGTTAAAGTTCCAGCCGACCTTCCCAAATGCCCACGAATAAATTTTACATGTCAGAAAACAAGTTAATCGGCTGAAATAAAATTAAAATGGGGTAAATTTTTAAAAATTGTAAAATTTACTTAAATCAAAATTTGCTATTTAATATTATTGATTAATTAATTGAAAACTGTGCAAAAATTAACGGCGATTAAGTTCTGGAATAATGGATTTTTGATTATGATTTTTAAAAAAAATTAATTTCTTCAGTAATGGAGCTCATTTTTCACTCGTTGAAAACGTCAATAAGCATAATTATTACATTAAAAAAACTTTAAAAGTATTCAATTAATATTATAAAAATAATTTTATCTACAATAATGTATGCATTTAAGTCTGAAATTATCATTGGCTCATATTTCTTTCAAATGAAAAAAACCAGATAAGTTGCCATGACTAATAATTTTGAGATTTGCCAATGTCAATTGACCAGCAAGATCGTAAAATTTGACGCCGTTGGACTTGGTATTGTGAGGTTATATAAAAGATTGTGTTTATGAAAGAAAAATTTTTAAATGGTAGACCCTTTAAAAAATAATATTCCTCAAGTAATGGACGAGTTACAGATCCAAATATAAAAAAGGATCATCAAAAATTAGCTAAAAAGGATCAAATCCTGCAAAAATTCTCCTGATAGTTATTTAAATATTTTTTTATTTTATATATAATAGCAAAGTTTTTTATGTTTTCTTTTATTTAACTTTACTTTCCTGCGCATAAATTGGATAATCTTTCAATTTAACTCTACTTTCAATGAACCTGTTTTGGAAAATTATTTAAAAAAATTAATTTGTTTTTTTTTTTTTAAATTTCCTATAAAAGATCAAAATTAAATCCAAATTGCAATTATTTTATTAAATCATCAAAAATAATTTTTATTTTTATTTTTTCAAGCTTTTTTGAAAAATATTATCGACTGAGCCCTCCCTTTTACTATGCAGTAGTTATGAATGTTGGAAAATTTCCGAAACTATAACCGAATTATGGCTCAAGGATTATTTAGTTTGGTAAATGTGCAGCCATTTATTTCAACCATAAAACGTAATCATAAATATTCAATGAATGTACTCTCAAAGATCAGACATTTTTTAAATCAGAAAATAATTGCAATTTTAATTTTTTTTTAAATTAAAACATTTTAAAAAATAATAATAGGAGGTGAACTATTTAAGAAAATGGAAAAAAAATTATATAGAAGAACGACCGGACTGAAAAATATATGGTATAATACATGGAAAAATAGAGAAAAAAATTCTCAACTAAATATCTGAATATCCTGGAATATTCAATGAGAAGAAATTAAAAAAGATTAATAATAAAATAAAAAATTAAAGCAACAATAACAGTAAAGGACAATCAGCTAAATAGGAGAAGTATTCGAACAGAGGTCATAAGTCTGCGAACAATGAGAAGAAAACTCGCTGGAAAAAAACTACAGCAGAAAACTTTGAAATAATTTTTATTTTGATTATTTTTTAATAATTATTTTCTTAGTCCTTATTTTGCTGTTATAGTACTTTAAGAAAATGGGAAAATAATGATAAAACAAACTATTCTTATGTGTCCATAAAGTGTATTTAACAGGCAATTCGACAAGTTTTAATTATCATTTCAAATAAAAATTCTACGATTCGTCCTTAATTTTTGCTATGAATTCTTTTACAAATCACTTTGAGGGTAGATCTGCTGTTTTTAAGGACTGAGATACTTTTATAAATTTTTTTTCTTGGTTTTTAACTTAAAACAAAGTTTTGTGAAAATTGGAAAAAAATATTTTAAAGACCTTTCAAAAGTGGCAATTAAGCTAATTATGATTTTTTTATAATTCGGCCTGAAGTTTATCACTCTTGATAATTTGCATTCATGCCAAGTGATCAACTATACGTATAAAGATTTTTACTTAAAATTCAGATTTTTATGATATTTTTATTTTATTATAATTTGCTGAAACTTTCCCATTATACATAAAATATAAAATTATTGAAATAAGTTGCACAAAATTTTTTGCAGGATTTGATATTATTTTCTCACATTTTTGTATATATTAAATTGACCAATATTGATTTGTAATTGCTCTAAGACTTATGGATTATCTGCGTAAACAGATATAGTCTAACAAGGAAAAGAAGAACAGCGTCAAATCACATGATCTTGGAAGCCAATTCACATTACCAAATCTTGAAATTATGCGTCCTGTGAACTCTTCGTCCAATAACGCATATCGTGTAGCTTGTATGACTTGTGGGGTTATCTTATTGTACCCCATATACACATAGTCCAGATTAATAACTTCAAGTGCAGACCCTAAAAAGTTAGTAATCGTATAGGCTATGGCTCTCAGAACTGATGAAAACGTTTCTTTTTCTTGCTTTTCAAAGAAATATGGGGTTTATAAATACACTCAGATCAAAATGCATAGTTAAAATAATTTCTCTGTAGTCATTTGTGTGTTTTTGGAGCCCATATGCATTGATCCAGCGAGAGGAAAATAAGCCTCATCGCTTATTTATCCCAAATATATCACCGCTTTTGTTGAAAACTTTTACAATTTTAATTGCTACAGTGGTTAACATACACATAGATTTGTGACAGCTGTCAAATAACAGGATTGATGCAGTGAGGTAAAGTGCTGCTCAATGTCCGGGTACCTTTCATCGACGCCGTATACAAGAATCAAGAATATCTCCATCATGTTTGTTAAAAATTCTCAAAAACTATTTAATTTCTTACGCATATAAAATTCAATTGACATAACAGCTGCATGTAAATGACCATGAACGGTGGCGAGACTGGAGTGCTAGAGTTTTACAGTGCGGTATAGACAACCACCATTTTTAGCAAAAAATTATTATGAGCGACGAAGCATGGCTTTGTTAATAAACAGAATAGCCACTATTTGGGCACTGAAAACCCTCAACTGATATACCAAAGACTACAACAGCATCGTAGAGTAACTCAATGGTGCGGCATTAGGGCCAGCGGCTTGATTGGGCCATATTTCTTTGAGAATGCTGCAGGCAATGCTGTAACAGTTACCAGTGACCCCTATTGGGACATGTAGGAAAACTTTTTTCTGCCGGAATCGGATTAATTAGGCCTACAGACGATCCCACATCACATACAGCTCATGGTGCGATGCAAATTTCGAGAGGGATTTTGCCCGGCCGAATAATTCCAAAAAGTTGTGATACTGGTGACTGGCCTCCACGATCCCCTGATTTAAACTCTCCCGATTTCTTCGTATAAAGGTACTTAAAAGAAAAGGTGTACACTAACAAATCAACCATAACGTCGATGCTTAAGGACAACATTTAAAATGAAATTGCTGAAATAACACCGAAAATTTTATTCAAAATATGCTTAAAAGAGCTCGCCTTTGTGCGGCGGCCAATGGCAACCATTTGACCGACATCATATTTAATACAAAATGTTAAAGATCATATAATCAATCAATAAAATATAAATTTTAAAAATGTATTTCATTTAAAAGTGTCAAATATGAACCGTTTTGTTTTATAGTTTGTTGCCATTTCCTAATTCCTCTCCTATAGAAGCCCCGATCCCTATTGGCAAAAAACTCGTTTTTTCACAATCTTTGCTTGATGACAATTTTTTATCAATAAGGAAGTTTTGAAATGATAAAAAAATATGATAATCGCTTGGTGCCAGGTTCAGACCATAAGGTGAATGCATTAAAACTTCCCAACCAAGCTCCCATAGTTTCTGGAGAGTCAGTATGGACGTTTGTGGCCTTGCGTTGTGTTGATAGAACACAACACCTCTCCTGTTCAAAGTAGGAAAGCCGAATTTATTATTTTGCCATATAGAAGCAGCTCATATATAGTAGATGAATCCTTTTCAGTCCCACCAAATGTGGTCGATCTTTAGCTCTCTGTGGTCGATCTTTAGCTCCTGAGCAACATGCCGGTCTATTTCGATCATTTTCACGATTTTATCGACGTTTTCGACGACGGGCCTACCTTTAGAAGGTGTGTCTTTAACATCGAAAATACCGCAATGCAATCGACGAAACCAAAATTGCGCGGAATTGACTGTGACAGTATCGGGACTATTAAATTCCATTCACAATTTCTGGCTTGAATTTGTGCCTTCATCAAAGAAAAATTGTCAAATGTCCCGATTTTTTACTATGTTAACTTCCATTTTTACACCTTATATATAACTCACAACTGAATTAGCAATAATAAAACTGTAAAAGAAAAGTGTGAACTTGTTTGATTAATACTTTACGAGATCTAGCAAAAAACAAATGGATTTCTAATATATATTTTTTATAGAAAATTCTGTACCCAAAAGGATATCGTTTTTTGCGGGTGGATATTTTAAATATTTACCAATAATAATGATTTTAAAATAGATTGATGGTCATGGTGGAGATAGTTATAGTCATGGTGGAGCATCGAAGTATTTGCAATAGCTAATCTAACGCAAATAGCACTTTTTCTGAGCCTCTGAGGAACGTTTTTATAAAAAGCTTGATTGGCAGTTTATCCTTTAATGATTTTTTTATTTATTTTTCTTATTTTTATCAGTTTTTGATGTTTGAGGCCTTAAGAGAGAAGAACGCAATGTTGCCAGATTGTTCTCTATGATACAAGTTTTTATGGTATATTTTCCTTATAATATAATTTTTCTATTCATTTAAGATCACTAATTATTACTAGTAAGCAAATTTGAAAAAAGTTTCAAGGTTTTTAATTTCTACGAAAAAAGGATTTTCGGTCTTATAATTTACTTTAAAAAAAATTATAATTCTGCCTTAAAAATCCTTTTTTTAAATTTCAAAATAGAAATTAATACTAAAATAATTTATCATCTATTTAACGTCTCAAATAAGTTTGCGGGTGGAAATTTTTAATATTTTCCAGTAATAAAAATTTTAAAATATTGTAGATTCCAAACTTTCATTAATTAATAAATTTAGATAAAAAACTATAAAATTTAAAAAAAAACATTGTTTTTAGCTAAGTATGAAAAAAAAAAATTTGCTCGTCATTTATTATTTTATATATCAAAAAGACCTCGGGATATGTACAATTTCAGTAAAATATTTAAAAAAAATATTTACATTTATAAATTTTTATATAATAAATAATTGAATTTTCATCGTTAACTAAATGAATATTTATAAATTATTTAAAAAATTCCGAAAACTTGTTTTTTTTTCATAGTAAAAGAAAAAATTTTTGATAAAAATCTGTAATCGAATTTATCATCGCTTATAGGTAGTTAAATACGCGTAGTAATAATACTTTCCAAATTTATTGAATTGTAAAAAGTATATTTTTCAACAAAAACAACAACAACAACCAAAAAGCCAATTTACCAACAATCTTAATAATGGATTATTTTAATTTGAAATCATCCCCATTTATCGTAGCTGATATATATACAAACAAATTTTTTTCCCTGCACACTCTTCAAATTATTCAAGTTAACAGCATATAATATACAATATAATAAATACCATCGGTCGTGGCATAGTTCAACCCTAGCAAAAAAAATATTTTTATATATATTTTTTTCACTTTTATAGAGAGTTATTTTTTCTATATTTTTGTTTGTATGTATATTTTTTATTACTCTCCCCTTGTATGTGTATATTTTGTAAATTTTACTATGTCTTTTTTTTGGTTTTGAGCTTTTTTTTTAGAGCAAAAAAGCTTTTGCATCACACTATCGTAGATATTGTTGTTGTACTTGGAATTCTGAATTTAATCTCTTCAAATATTAAGCCATATTTTCGCTTTGCTAGAATAATTAATTTAACTTTTCGATATAACTTTACAATTTGTTCATCGTTCAAAAAGGGGATAACTTACGAATTTATGGAAAATAAGAGCGCTTACAGCAGATTAGCGTGAATCCAAATGAAAAACTGTTAAAATGAAATTCATTTCGGTAATTTCTGCTCGCTACAATATATAAGGAGGGATGGTGTGATACAAGGGCGGAATGGCACAGGCAAAATAGTCGTCTGGACAAAGTCCTTTTCGAAAAGGGATCCGTAATACTGAACCAAATTTGGTGGGCAGAAGAAGGGAACCGTCACAATGAATCAAATTCGGTGGGCAGAAGAGAAGAGATACAAATAGGTTAAGGTATGGCATTCAAAGTGTATCCTTTTTAAATGATTTCACTTTAATCTATACAGTTAACGCATATAAACACATATGTGTGCAAATATGTACTCACTCGATGAATACTGAACGAATCCTTTACTCATATCTTCACGTCTTTTCAATTCTATCTTGTTGGAAAAACAATTTTATGTTTTTTAATTTCAAGTCCTACCCTAGTTCGTTCAGCTTTAAATTGAAAATGATAGGAGTCCACCAAGTTTAAGTTGATGACTACTCACTCTGTATCAGGTCCAGTACGCTACCCTCTCCACGAACTTTATAAATATTCACCCAAATTTTGTGCTCACGTTAAAACAATTAAATCCCCGAGCACGTACCACCAACCATATGTGTGTGTGTATGCACGAACAGATCAAATGCATTCAATTATAATAATTTCTAGTTGATTGAGTTTTTAATTGAAAAGTCATTTTTCGGTGCACTGATAAGTAAGTCTTTTTGTATGGATTTGATTATCCTTTTTTGGTCAGTTTTACACCTCATTAGATCAATTCTATTTGTTCATCTCTATATAGCAATATTGTATGATTAATAAATTATTAAAGATTTTATGAAATAAATAAATCAACAAAATTGTTATATGAGATTATAAGGGAAGGAAATTGAATTTTCATTATCGGAACGGAAGTACAGTCTTTTGAGTTTCAAAAGAATTTTTTGTTTTTTTGTTTTGTCATAAAATTATTATCTCTGAGAGTTTATATTAAACTAGATATATTCTACATGTATCCACAATTGGACTTCTTTCTTTGGGGTAACATTAAAAGTTTGTTCTACAAGGTCTGTCAGAAAAATAATTTTTTTTGCACCAATTTTATTTTATTTTTTACCCCAATTTGATCTATTTCAAAGTAGGTTGCTGGGCAGCTGGGAAGGCTTCAAACGGAATCAGGTACATTTTCTTGGATAGACTCCTTTTATGTGTTTTTTTTAATTTTTTGATACAAAAAAAACGTCACGCGGACTTAAATCAAGTGAATCGTGGGGTTGAGAAACCAAAGCAATCTTTATTTTTGACAGAAGTTTCTTGATAGAGATTGACGTGTGTTGGGGGCTGTTATCATGGTGGAGCATCAAAGTGGTTGCAATGGCCAATCTGACGCAAATAGCGTTTTTTCTGAGACTCTGAAGGACGTTTCTATAAAAAGCTTAGTTGGCAGTTTATCCTTTTATCAGTTTTTATATTTTTCAAATTTTTATCAGTTTTTGATGTTTGAGGTCTCATTGAGCCATGCTAACGCACTACAAAAACACAACTTCACTAATCACCTTTTATAGGGTCGCGCACAGCTACCGGACGAAATCGAAATTTATCTGCAACGAGAAGACCGCAATGTTGCCAGATTGTTCTCTATGATAACGAGAGTAAAGTCTCATTACTTTTTAGTCACATTTTCCATGGTTTTTTATAAAAAAAAATGGTGATTATTTTCCTTATCATACAATTTTCTTATTCATTTAAGATCACTGATTATTACTAGTAAGTAAATTTGAAAAAATTTCAAGGTTTTTAATTTTATGATGCCGAAAAACGTTACACGGACTTAAATCAAGTGAATCGTGTGGTTAAGAAACCAAAGCAAAAGTTTCCTCAATGAAGATCGACATGTATTGGGGGCTATTATTATTGTGGAGCATCGAATTGATTGCAATGGCCAATCTGATGCAAATAACGCTTTTTCCGAACCTCTAAAGGACATTTTTATAAAAAGCTTGGTTGGCAGCTTATACTTTTATTAGATTTTATTTTGTTCATATTTTTTTATCAGTTTTTAATATTTGAGGTATTATTGAGCACTGCTAAAACACTACAAAAACACAACTTCACTAGTCACGCTTTATAGGGTCGCGCACAGCTACCGGATGAAATCGAAATTTATCTGCAACAGAAGACCGCACTGTTGCCAAATTGCTCTCTGTGATGCAAGTCTCATTACTTTTTAGTGACATTTTCCATACATTTTTATAAAAAAAAAATGGTATATTTTCCTTATCATATAATTTTCTTATTAATTTAAGATCACCGTTCCCTAATTATTACTAGCAAGCAAATTTGAAAAAAGTTCCAACCTTTTCATTTCTAAGAAAAAGGATTTCTGGTCTTATAATCTACTTTTAATCCTGCCTACTTTTCTGATGCGAAAAAACCTTTTTCTAAATTTCAAAAGTAAAATTCATATTAAAATATTTTATCATCTATTAACAGCTTTGTCGTTTTTTTTTTCAAGACAAAAAAAAAGGATTACCGAAAATATCTGCCACTTACCTTTTTTTTACTTTTTTATTTATTATTTCTTAAGAGTATTTATTAGAATTATAATATTTTTGAGTATATTTATAAGTGAATATCGGATATCAAAGTGTCTAATCCGTTTGGTATACAAATCTTATTGTGGGGGGGGGGGGGGGTAGAGGGGTTGTTTAATAAAATATTTCTAGATAAAATTATAAGAAAATTACCTCTTCTATAAATAGATCACTTCAAAAATAGTTTCATGATAGAATTTTGGGCGCAAACTATATTCTATAACGCAACAACTCAATTATTAAGTACAAAATCAAATAACAAAACAGACTATTTGCGTTGAGCAATTGAGTAAACCAATTATAATTGATAATTAATTCTTATTTAAATGGTTGATGTTGACATTTTAATGAATAATTTTTGGTATTTGTATTATAAATTGTTCTAGTTTTGAGTGTGTATTTAATAGCTTTAGAAGTCGCATAACAATATATTCTCTTTAGGAAAAGTTTTAATATAATTTCATTTATATTGATTTAATATAATATCTATGATAACTACGATAATAATAAATATTGAATTTAATTCACAGCAAATAGTTTGATCATGAATAAAGTTGAATTTTCTAAATAATATCAGCTATTCTCTTCTAAATACAAAAATAAACTTTTCTTAGTATTTCGAATATTTTTCAAATGAATATCTAAAAAGGCGAATATTGTTTAAATTTTGATTATATTTGTGAAAAATACTTTGATAAATTTACAAAAAGAAAATGTTTACTATGAACCGGAACAAAATGAAATGGATACGGATACACACTGATAGTGAGCTGAAAAGGAAATGAACCCTTATTTAGCAGGTTCAACATTGCTATTAATCCCCATCATAGCTGCTATCATAATCAAAAGAAGAAATTTATGAATAATCAACGACAAATTGAGTTTAAATCAAAAGTAAACATCCTGAAAGTCCCTCTGGAGTGCTTCTGTACTTCGTTGATGAGATTCAAAAACACCAAATCTTCAAATAAAACCGCATCTCATCATCTTGCCTGACACCCACAGAAGTGGTATTCATGCTCTGAGGAATACAGCCCCTTATAGAGTCCCATCGGATCGTTACGTTTCACACCCGGCATACTCTGTACGACCTCGGCTATCAACTTTTTATGCTTCCGGCTATATGCGTATTGGTAGCCGAACAGTACTGTGTAAATTAGAATAAGGACCAGCACGGCATTTTTTAAGGTTCGGATCGTATCGACTTTAGTCAAACTGAATGAAATCGGCTATGACCGGGTGGACCCGACCCAACTTGACCCAACGACCGCTGTTAACTACATCAAAGTCGTCATCTTAATGGTTTGATACCTTTGACAATAGACATTGATGACTTGGTACTATCATGGTGATCATAGCCGAATTCGACCGGGTCTAGTCGGGTACCAGCCCATTCTAACCTGACTGAGGAGGCGAGAAAAAATCAGCTGAAAAGGTTGTGATAGTGCAAAATGAAGATAAATAAATTAGACATGATGCAAAGAAAACAAAAACAATAGAAAAGAAAATAAGGCAAAAAAGATGAAAAACCAGGAAAATGAAAACAAAAACAGAACCAATGTCCTCAGACAAATTCATTCACAGAAATTAATTTAATCCTCCCTTGATACAGTCCTATTCTCCTTTGTGCCCCTCTACCGCTTTCTAACATCATTTCAGGTTGTCTTTTTTTTAAGGATTTGATCCAAAATGATTGTGAATAGTGTACACATTGCGTATAGTATTTTTTTTTCTTGGTTAAAAATCACCCCCAATAAAAATCTCTAGGGTGGCTATCTGGCCGTGTTGATTCTTATATTGAAGTTATGACAAGATACAGATAGAAAAAGTTATTCCTTGCTTTTCTGTATATTTCTTCTTCCTTAGGTTAAAGGAAAGCAAAGTGTAAGGAGTGTTGGTGTAAAGCATTCCGATTTTCTACTTTCCTTTCAGCATAAAATGTCTTTGCAATTTTTGTGTAAAAATTTTCTTTTTATTATATTTTCAAGAATTTTGCTTGGCATATTTTTCAACTTCATATTTTTTCTTCTTCGTTTTTATAAATATAACCATTAAATAGAGGCAACTTTTTTTCAATTATTCCCATATATAATCTGGACGAATTTTTTTTTTAGATTTTTGTAGATGGTTTAAAGAAGCCCCCAATAACCTGGCCTTCCATTTAACACAAGAAACTAAAAGTCTGCTTCCACTACGAGTATCGGTTTAGGAATTTGCTGAAATTTACCCTTTTTATTTTCATTATCAATCCAATTTTTTTTTTTATTCATCCCTTATTTTTACATAAATAGATATTTTTCCTTTAGTGTTATCCTTCTCTTAATATTTTGATTTGATTTTTTTCTTTTCCCATTTCGATTTTTATTCTTGACAATTTTCTAAGTTTTTGGGTATTTTCACTTTCCTTCCTTTTCTTTATAGGATTTCTTTTAGTTTTAGTCCTAAAGCATTTATAATCTGATAGAGCTCTTCATTTATTCGTTAACTCATTGGATAACCGAAAACAGTATCAAAACGAATACTTGACTCCAATTTACCTATTTTCACCTTTTCTATCTTGAAATTCTCTCATCTTAAATTCTTCTCAGTATAGAAGTTTTATTTTTATTTGTTTTTATTTCTCTTTAATAATTAGAAGAAAAAAAAGTTATTCTAAAATATATTCTATTAAAATATAAGTAAAAAGCCCACAAAAAACAATAACAAAATACATTTTGTACTTTTTACTCATTAATGATTAAAGGAAAAAAATCAAAAAATGCTCTTTCTACACATACATGCTGTTGTTGAATTTTATCTGAAAAAAATCCTTAAAGATAAATATTCACCTGTTTGGATAATATCTATTTGGCAGTGTTGGTGAACGTTTTCTATCAGTTACGATGTAGATAGTAGAGACGATGATATTTACAAGGAGCTAAGCTAAAGTGAGTGTTCTTTGAATTTCGAGGCACATTAAATTATTACGACTCCTTAAGTGAAGTGTCCTTATCAAAATGAAATTTTGGTTAAGAAAAATTAAGAGTTTATTTAATGAAAGATGAAATTCTTACCCTTTCTACAATCTGTTATTTCCCAAAATAATACAAGTATAACAACATTGACTAAATTCAAATTGGAAGTAAAGAGATGGTAGAAATTTTTGGTGATATCATAAAATTTGATATTCCACAAATGTATTAACATCTACCAAATGAAACTCAATAAAAGGTAAGTTAATTTATTTCTGATTAGCTTAATTGAATTCTCATCCATGAATATTTAAATATGGAATTTTATGAATTTTACTTATCAGGTGATGAGGTTCAGTTGACCTTGCATAATAATATTAGATTGATTTGATAAAATACTTATAAGCAATATTTTAGATATAAAGAAAGTTTTCTGAAATGTGTACGTTCTTTTCACCAGGTTTCATATTATATTTGTTACCTATACGAGCAATTACTCTTATTAGTTTAGAAACGTCTTTTTACTATTACAAAACAAAAAAAAACAAAAATATTTCCTTTTTCTAAAAGGATATTTATAAACATAAAAGGATATTTTGTATTCTATTGTATATATAATTCTATAAATTTACTATCAAGTTATTATTAAAAATTATGTTTGAGATTATTTAAGAATGGCAGTAATTAATTTGTTAGCATAGAAATAAATTTAAGGACATCATAAAAATTTATTACTTTTGTTGTATGTGTAATGAACATTTACCAATAAATAAAGTTGACAGGTCAAACGTAGGTTAGCTTTTCTCCATAAACTTTATTGCTCTGTATATAAGCTAAATTGTCATTATTTTTAATAGAAGACATTATTTTTAATGCTAGTAAACCAAAAAAAAAAAAACCTAAAATTGAAAGATGAATGACAGTCAGAAGATGGAATTCCAACATTTAAACGTAAATAATCTTGGACATAAACAACAAAACAATATGACTGCAGAAATTTAATAAAAACAAGATTTCATAAAAGTTTTTTAAGAGTAAATAAATTAATATTAAATTACATTGCAGTGTGAGAATATGAAATTACCTATACTAATTGTTAATAAACAATTGCATTTTTTTCTTAGAACTACTGTGAACATTTGAAAATACATTTTTTTTATTGTTAAAATTTGACTAAATTATCGAATTGTCGAGAATTTTTAAAAAAGTTGAAAAACAACCCCAAAGTAAATTATCTTAAATACTCTACTATCTTCATGCAATCGCAGCGATATCGGCTTAATTGCAGATGGCGCTAAACCTATTATAATGAGTGGGGAAAAATTAAAGAATTAAAAAACTTCCTCCTCTATTTTTATTTGATTTTTATAATATTGAATTATATACCAAATCATTAAATTAATTTTTAAAGATGATCGAAAAATATTTTCTGACATGTTTTATTTAAAGGAAGTTCCGTTTTTCTTGTTTTTATTTCTTTTTTTAAAACCAATGCAAAAATTTTAATAAAAAAAGAAAACAATATAATTTTTCATTTTCTAGATACTAAACATAATACCACATTGATCAAAAAGTTCCGATTTGAGTTCTGTTTTTTTTTTTTGTTAAGTTGGTACATCTATTGTTGATATTTCCTCTAAATCTTAGCGTCATAGCTTGACATTTGCAAAAGTTACGTAGCCAAGAGTACATCTATCTCTGTGTGTGTTGGCGATATTTTACAATTTTAGAAATGGATTTAAATTTGCAACAACGAACTTGTATTAAATTTTGCGTGAAAATACGAATTAAATGGTGCGCGGACGTTGGAAATGTTGGAAAAGTGTTTCGGTAACGATTCTCTAAAGAAAACGGTCGTTTACCAGTGGCACGAGCAGTTTAAAAGTGGTCGTGAGTCAATCGAAGATGATGAATGCAGTGGTAGACCATCGACATCGAAAACCGACGAAAACATTAATAAAGTAAAAGAAATGTTGGTCAATAACTGCAAATTAACCATCAGAGAGATAGCGGAGGACTTGAACATTGCCTATGGAACCGTTCAATACATTTTGGTTAATGATTTGGGTTTCCGTCGTGTAGCAGCAAAGTTGGTGCCAAAGGACCTGAATTTCATGCAAAAAAGAGACGGCGTTGACGTCGCAAAAGACATGATTTGCGAGGCTGAATCCGATCCCACATTCATCAAAAGGATCATTACTGGCAATCTAGACATCAGGCAAGTGAATGGCGTTCACCGAATTTGCCGAGACCAAAAAAACTACGTCGTTTTCAGTCAAAAAATAAGGCAATGCTCACGGTTTTCATGGATTACAACGGTGTAGTGCATCATGAATTTTTGCCAGAAGGCCGGACAGTAAACAAAGAGTATTATTTGGGCGTTATGAGACGTTTGCGTGAAGCAATTCACCGAAAGAGACCAGAATTGTGGGCAGAAAACTCGTGGATTTTGCACCATGATAACGCACCGTCGTAATTTTTTTACGAAAAATGCAACAAATACCATCCAACAACCACCGAATTCACCTGATTTGACTCCCTGTGACTTCTTTCTGTTCAATCGAGTTAAAAAGCCATTACGGAGAACGCGTTTCAACAGCCGAGAGGGACAATGTAAATTTAGATGAATAAACTTGTATTTTTAATTTTCTGAATAAATTCCGGTAACTTTTTGATCAAGGTGGTATTTAATAACAACATTAAATTTACACACTTCCGACTGAAACTGGAAACGGAACTATAAATACTTTTAAAAATTAAAGAATTTCGCTCGAATTAACCAATTAAATACAATTTTTCATTCAATTTATTAATATTATATAACTACAAATTTAATAACTTCAAGTTACTTATCTCTATTTCAATTGCAACTGTCAAACAAATATCCTGCCACATAAAAAAAAATACTGAAATATATGGCAGTATTTTTAATACGACTGCAAAATTAAAACAAGATCTAAATCGGTGTTACCACAGTCGGAGTTCTGTGCATTCTTATATGACCAAGAAGATTTTAAAATGTTGAGAAGGGTAAAACAATCACGGAGCGCTACTATGCTTATTGGGCCGATTTGACGTCGAATTGAATAAAAAGCGGCCCCGCTTTGCGAAGAAAAAAGTGCTGTTCCACCACGACAACGCGCCGGCTCACACCTCCGCCATCGCCATGGCCAAATCGGTCGAATTGCGCTACGAATTGCTGCCCCATCCACCGTACTCTCCAGATTTGGCCCCCTGTGACTACTTTTTGTTTCGAAACCTGAAAAAATCACTCGCCGGGAATAGATTTGCGTCGAATGAGGAGGTCATCGTTGCCACGGAGGCCTATTTTGCTTCCCTCGAGAAAATGTGTTTTTTGGACGGGTTAAAAAAGTTAGAGCATCGCTTGGCCAAGTGTATCGAGCTTGAAGGAGATTATGTGGAAAAATAAATTGCCACCTTTCCAAAATTTTCGTTTTTCTTTTGTAGGCTAAGTACTTGTTGAATGACCCTCGTACATCCGAGTTTGACACATTGACCAGTGGTAATTTCATTTCGTATAAAGCGCATTAAACGGTCGTACAGTAATTGAACGGTTCCCAATTTCGATACAAAATCTCGAGAAACGATTATCACTCCACGTGACAACTGTAGACTCATGAACTATCAAGCATGTTAACAACTAATTAACATTTTTCTCAACTCAAATAAATTTAATTAAATGAAGAATTTATAATAAATAATAAAAATTAAAGGTATCTTAAAATTCAACAGTAAAGCAATTTTCAAATAAATTTAACTAAATAAATTTCTAACATAACATTAATTTTGTTGTGGAACAAAAAAAAGTCAGCCAAACGTTAAAATTATACTTTTATAGGATCAGCCAAAATTGGCTGATGCGGCAGCCATTTCAGCTGCCAAAATTGATCGACTAACGAGCCAGCCAGGTCATCCTACGGCATACATCAGGTTATTAGATGATCAGCCAAATTTGGGACAGATCCTGGCCTTATTCTGACATCACGTTGGCTAATGTCTGCCAATTTGACACCTTAACTATGCGACCTTATAAAGTTGGTGGCGATAATTGAAGTTGGTGGTGATAAGTGAAGTTGGTGGTGTTGTAGTATTATGAAAAATGGAACAGTAAAATTCTGGGTTTTTGATATACCGTCTTATTGGGTGGTGTTGTAGTGCGTTATGAAAAATGGAACCGCAAAATTCTGGGTAATGATATACCGTCTAATTGGGTGGTGTTGTAGTGCGTTATGAAAAATTGAACAGCAAAATTCTGGGTTATGATATACTGTCAAATTGGGTGGTATTGTAGTGCGTACCATGACAAATTTAACAGCAAAATTCTGGGTTATGATATACCGTCAAGTTGGGTGGTGTTGTAGTGCGTTATGAAAAATTAAACCGCAAAATTCTGGGTTATGATATGCCGTCAAATTGGGTGGTGTTGTAGTGCGTTATGAGAAATGGAACAGCAAAATTCTGGGTAATGATGTAAGGTCAAATTGGGTGGTGTTGTAGTGCGTTATAAAAAATTGAACAGCAAAATTCTGGGTTTATGATATACTGTCAAGTTGGGTAGTGTTGTAGTGCGTTATGAAAAATTGAACAGCAAAATTCTGGGTTTTTGATATACTGCCAAATTGGGTGGTATTGTAGTGCGTTATCAAAATTGAACAGCAAAATTCTGGGTTATGATATACCATCAAATTGGGTGGTTTTATAGTGCGTTATAAAAAATTGAACAGCAAAATTCTGGGTAATGATATACCGTCAAATTGGCTGGTGTTGTAGTGCGTTATGAAAAATTGAACAGCAAAATTCTTGGTAATGATATGCCGTCAAATTGGGTTGTGTTGTAGTGCGTTATGAAAAATTGAACAGCAAAATTCTGGGTAATGATATACCGTCAAATTGGGTGGTGTTGTAGTGCGTTATGAAAAATTGAACAGCAAAATTCTGGGTAATGATATGCCGTCAAATTGGGTGGTGTTGTAGTGCGTTATGAAAAATTGAACCGCAAAATTCTGGGTTATGATATACCGTCAAATGGGGTGTTTAAGTTTCGAATTTTAGAAACAGCAAAAACAAATGAAAATGTAGAACGAGTGAGGGCTATTTTGAGGTCAAACCAAAATTATAACAAATGCCTTGAAAGGCTTACATAAAGGTTTCTTGGCATGTGGTAGAATATTGCAAACACTTAGATGCTCCATCAGGACAACGTGGCAATCTCTGTCAATCAAATTTTTGTCGGAAAAAGGGATTTCTGTGGTTACCCAGTTCCCCATTCACCGGATCACAGTTCGTGTGCCTTTGTTTGCTCCCCAAAATAGTTGATAACATCCAAAGGACTATAGCGGAAGACCAACCTAATTAAAGACCTCGCAGAACTGCTACGAAGAGTGGAATCGATGCCTCCCTCGACTTATTTCGGTCAGTCCCCTCTTTTCACCTTCTCAGCCCGCCTATTCATCGGATCACAGTTCGTGTGTCTTTCTTCTTTTTCGCAAAATGAAAAAGCACTTAAAAGGACATCATCTTAGTACTGTCAACATCATCCAAAATAGCGTAACCGATGAGCTCCGCCACCGATGTTAAGTTATCCAAGAGAACTTTTTTAAAAGAGAATAACTTTCATGTATAAAAATCAAATAAAATTGTTGAGGAAAAAAATGCGTCATTACTTTTCTGTCACACCTCGTATTAAATAATTGACATTCCTTTGGAGGATAACTAAAAAATTCTAATTTAATCATTTGTTATACATTTATTCTAAGGTGGAGCTAATTTTGTACAATTTAATTTTTTTTTAATGCTCTGATAATGCTCTATTAACATCCTTTACGATTATAAAAATCACATGAAACTATATGGTTTAAGTAGTTAAAGGAAGTAACATTTTCACGGTATATGTTGGAATATTTGCTAACCCAAACTCTATTAGAAGAAAACCGAAAAAAAACCCAACAACAACAAAAAAACCTCCCACATCAGTTGGCTGCTGATATACTAATACGAGATGAGAGAAGGAAAACTTTTCAACTGTGACTACTGTCACTGCTCACACCAAAATAGAAAATAGCAGAACCCAACAGCATCTATCGACCCTTTCCATTCTTGCTCCGAGAAATGAGACTTATTTGAACTTGTGTGAACGGAGTTGGTGGTAGAATTTCGACTAAGGGTAGACTAATTAAATGTCAAAAATATACGTGTGCAGAATACTTTTTACACCGTTGTCAGAAAGCTTACCATCTCTAGCCGTACAACTATAGTAGAGAGTGCGACGTAAGAAGAAATTGAGTCTCGCTGCTGAAACTTAAGTTTTCGTCCTTGTGCACGGGCATTTGTATGCGTAGCACCATGCGAAGTGGGTGTACGCTAGTATTATGCGGTCGTCCGCGTTTTTCTTGACTTCTTTTCTTTCGCATTATTTTTTTTTTCAATTTCTACATTTTTTTTCCTTCTCGTAGAAAGAAAATGTTGCTGAGTTGATGGTGAAACTGCTACAGGTATTGGAATTTGTACCAAAAAAAGAAAAAAAATACTGTAACCGCCATCATCATTATCAGCACCACAATTTCTAGGATGAGGAGAAGGTAAAGGATGTCGTTATGGCTTTACAGGAAGCTAAAGTTGATTAGTCGTATTGAAGGGATACTTTTTCGAATAGAAGACGATACCCATCCTTCTAGGATCACTTTAAATACAGATACATCGTTTGTTTTTTTTTTTCAAATTTCGTCTTCTTCCCTTTTCGAATACCTAGAATTTTCCTTTTCATAATATTCCAAAGAAAGGAAGAACGCTAATTTTTTATTTTAGTTTCTTTGCACTTATTCACTGGGTGTTTACCAAATGCACAATTTATTTTCGGAAATGAATTTATTTATAGCTTTTGGTTTTAAAAAAAAAAATACTCGTTGTGGCCGTATTTTATATAATATTACGAGGAGCAACGCTTTTGTTCCATTTTTTTCTGTGTAATTTTTTTACTCTTTTGTTGTTATCCTTTTTTTTTTTGAACTACATTTCGAATTTTAAAACTTCCCTCAAAGGTAGTAGAGAAAGCAAATTTTTTCACTTGTTTTCTTCTTTTATTTTTTTTTATTTTATTTGTTCTTTTAACCCTTTACAAAGGTGGAGATCTTGTTTAGAGTGCTTGTAAAAGGAAATAGCCAATCTTATCGATTACGTATCCTACTCACCTTTTTGGTGTTTTAAGTTAAATCTATAAATGGTGTGTTGGGAAAAAGGAAAAATTTCATAAAAGCGAATGGGTCTGTAACGTTTTTCCAAAGCTAGCTAATTATCCTTTCCGGTTTGAATCCCTTGGTAACTTTCGAATGTTATACAAAACCTAAAAATATCGATTCGTTTTATTTTTATTTCTTTTTGTTTTATAAAAGCTTTTATGTATTTTTTTGGGGTGTGTTTTTTTCTCCATTAATGACATTTTCTTTTTCGACAATTGTGATTTTATCAATTCCAAAATCGATTTAGTATTAACAAATTCTATATCAAAATCTATATGCAAAAATTATTTCTGCCAACTTCTAAATAAATAATTTTATCAACATCTGTAACTTATAAATTCATATTTTTTTGAATATTTAGTTAAGAAAAAAAAATTATTTTTACTAAGTAACGAATTGTGAATATTTTGTATAGAAAATCAAATATCTTTTAATAAAATTCACACGAATTATATTATTTTATATTCTTTTATAATCCTATTGCAGCCATAAAGAAATAATAAATTTTTAAAAATTATTTTTTGTTATTTTCTAAAATAATTTAAACCGAAATATGAACGAGAAAATAGTGAAAAATTTCATTAAAAGTTTTCACATTATTTTTTATCAATGTTTTTTTTTACATTCTCTATACGAACTAAAAAGTTTCAAGTATTCTAACACCTTTAAAACGTTTTTTGTTTTGGGTATTTAAATGGGTTCAACTAAAATTTAAAAAAAAAATGTTTAGCAACAATTTTTTACATGTATATTTTCTTTTATTTTTTTCCAGTAGGTTTTTTTGGATTATTTACAGAATTTTTATTAATTCTCCATAAAAGCTTGAATGAAACATTTTATAATTAAGAAAATCTAATAAAAACTATTTCATATTTTTATAAGAAACATGAGGAAACATACCCAGAAACACGGCCAAACAAAATTTTCCCTTCTATTTGAATATGTTTTTCATATTATTAGGAAACTTTTTTTTTACTTTAATACTTCATTAGCTCAATTAACTAAAAATTATAAAATTGTAGTAAGAAAATTATTCATAGATTTTTTAATTCAGAAAAATATCACAAGAAACATGAAAGTTTGTACGAGAAACATATATAATGTTTCTTAGTGTTCCGTCTTGTTACTCACATGTTTGCTGAATGAAAGTTTTTTATTTTTCAAAAATTTATTATATTCTTATTAATACTTTTGAACAAAACAAAAAATATATAAAAAATTTTTTTTTTAAAAACTACTCAACTTAATGAGTTCATTTTCTTATTAAACTTTTGAATGTCAAGGAGGCAATTTTTAAACCAAATATAAATTAATTTTTTTTTATATTATATAATTTTTAATTTTTTGTCTATTATTAAAACCGTAAAAACAGGATATGTTGCTATGAAAAATGTTGGAAACACGACAGTCCGTTACAAACATTTTCTCATTTTGAGTAGTTGTCGAAAAATGTCCAATTTAAGTTCAGTGCATTTTGGGTAATTTCATATGAAAAGGATTTTTATCCCTTAGATAGTCCTGATAATATGAAATCCGGGAAATGCTTCGACTCTCTTAAATTTATACTATCCAGGCTCCAAAAGACTTTAAACAATTCAGGGGTAGTCTAGCGTTTCCCTTCTTTACGACAAAATACCGAAATCGAGCCATTTCGAAGGACATTCGTTAGAAAAAGAGTGTACCTAACTACTCTTATTTTACCCCAAGTTTCCTTATATTCAAATCGGAACTAGTAATTCGTTTAGCCCCACTTGTTGGGTACTTCCGTAACGGTTCTGTCTCTATAATATTTCGCTCTTCTACACATTATGCGAATTCAGAAAATTTAATAACATCAAGAGTTCTTCTCCAAATCTCTATACTCAATTACCAAAACTCAATTACACACACATACGTTTCCATTACACACATCTATCGAACAAATATTTATACTCATTGCAATTTGCGCAATCGTAAAAACTTGGGCGCCAGAATTCTGCTAACTAACAATATTACGTTTTTTTATGAGGAAAATAAGAAGAAAAAAAATACTACACAATTTAAAGAAATAACAAAAAATATTAGAATTTAAACATGACCAAAATTAAATTTTTAGAAATTGTTTTTAACAAAAACTATTATAGTAACTATAGACTTAGCGGAATAATTTTGGCGGCATAATCAATTGCAGTTTTTAAATGAAAAATAATTGAATTTACTCAATTTTTTACTTTTTATATTTTTAGCTTTTAAATTTTTAAATGTTATTAATTTTAAAAATAGAAGAAAAACAAAACAAAAATTGTAAATTCTAAAATTATTCCAATTTTTTCTAATCCGTTTATTTCTAATACTTTAAATAGTCAAGAGACTATATTACTCTTTCGTATTAATTCTCTTTTAACATGCCCAGTCCCGTGTATTCAAGCAAAAATATAAGGATTATCAGAAAAAGGACTCAATGTTGATTCGTGTTAGTGAGAGCATTAATTGGCTCCTATTTTAAGCAAGGAGAGAAGAGTTTTTTGCTGGCTTAGCAAAGCACTTCCTTTCTCTTATTAATAATATCCAGAAAAGTAAGAGTACTACTTTCATTCGTTGAGAAGAGACAGTCAATTTTGAGCACATTACACCACCGTACTCTAGTACAAAGAGAATTTGGCTATATGATATTGTGTACCTCATCGGGTTTAGGAACATGCTACGGCGTATAAAGCGCGCAGTAACAAAATTCCATTCTCTCTCCTTATGACTCTTGTTCTATCTTACTCTTTCGCTCATCTGTAATAGCCGAGCTATTTAAACTGAATCTGACCAGAGAGTCTCAGCGTGTGACTGTGTGTGTATACTTATTCCAATAGCATTCTGGTGTCGTTTGGTTTTGTCTCCGTACACTTTGGCCAGTCGATTTCCAACACAATTCATATTGGATGCATGAGCATCACAATCAGTCTACGAGCGACTACGTGTATAAAAGGTCGCGCTATTTCGCATCCCCGCAAAAATTTTGCCGCTTTTATTGCTTATTAATGTAAAATAAAATAAACAAAAATAATAATAATAACACAAAATTTTAATTTATTAATTGTTTAAATTTAATAACAATAAAAATAAAATGTTTTTTTTTTCACTATTAAAACAACATAAAATTTTGATAAAAACAAAAAATATATATTAAAATAAATTTTTTATTAAAATTATTTATTAATTTAAAAAAAAAATATTTAATTAAAAACGAAAGGAGAAAAATTATAAAATAAAAGTTACTAAAATAATAGAAAGATATTCTGAAAGAGGCAAAAAATAATCAGTTAAGAGGAAAGAGACCAAAAAAGAAAACCTAATATTTGTTATCGGTTTTCCGGTGAATTTATTTGAAATCAAATATTTTCTTATAAAAAAAAAATATTTTTTATAATAATTTTAAATTAAAATAAATAAAAAAAAGCTATTTCTTTTCTGCATAAAACAAAATAAAAATTTTGAATATTTTCTCATTATTTTTTGACTAAATATTAAAAATAAAATTTTTTTAACAAAAATAATACAGAAAATCGTCATTTAAAATTAAGAAGAAGATAAAAAGTTATAATTTTTAATATGGAAAAAAAAAATTCCTAAATTTTTAAGTTAATTTTTGTTTATTTGAAATTTTTCTTAATTAATAACAATTTTAAAAAAAATACTTGTTAAATACAAAATCACGCAAATTTTTTTTTTAAAAATAATTTTTAATGTGTAAAAAATAATATTGAAATAAAAAATCAACAAATATTTATACAAAATCTTAAAAATAAATTAAATCAAATCGAATTGAAAATTTAAAAAAAATTTAAACAAAAGTGAGAATACGAACTTGAAAAAAATCTATTAAAAAAAAGTTGCAATTCTTTTTTAAAAATAAACATTAAAAAGAACTTGTAGTGTTGATGTGTGTTGTTGTAATTATAAAAAATTTCAAAAAGCTACCATAAATCGGTCCTTTTTTTTTTGTCATAAAATTTATAAGATTTAAAACTATAAACAAAAATTACGACTTAAAAACTCTTAAAAAATGTGGAAATTATGTTTCAAAGTTTTTAAGAAAAATACACTAAATTTAAGTGGGAAAATAAGTCTCTAAGAACGATAAGAATAGGGGAAAAAAATAATTAGAAAAGAAAGTCCTTTATTTTGAAAACAAAATAAAAGATTTTTTGGGACTAAACGACTTTCGGAAAAAAATTGATTTATTGTCATCAATAAAAATTTTGCTCTAAAAAGGATATACTTTGTAATATTTGGAAACGCTTTAGTAAGAAATTTTGGAACTTTTACGGTTTGTAAATTGGAAAAAGAAAATCTGCCATTGAAAAAAAAAATTTAATATATTAAAAAATTTAAGCAGAAAACTAGTTTTTTTTTATTAGTTTGGTATCATTGCTACTAAATATCTCACTTAGAACAATTTTCAGTCAAAGGATAATAGTTGTCAGAGTTTGAAAATATTTCTAATATAAACAAAATTTTTATTAGGTTTCCTTCTTGGTTTTTTTTTTTTTTTTTAAATAAATATTAACTAATATTAAAAACAGGATTAAAAAAAATTAGTCAGATTCTGAAATCTCTAAAAATGTTTTGAAAATTCTGATAAGATTTGCTTAATTTTTTTTCAAATTCTTATTTGTACTTGGGAGAGACTCAGTTAAATTATATTTTCTAGGACCTCAAGGAAGTTTTATATTCTAGCAAATATTAAAAGGATTTTAAAATTCACAATAGAAAATATTTATTCAAATTAGTAAAAAGAGAATAATTTTATAAAAAAAAATAGTTTTTATAAACAAATTTCTATGAAGAAAGTCCTGTAAAAACTATTCACAATTCATATATATTTACCTGATTTTTATTAATATTAGAATATAAAAGAAAAAAAATCCTTGTAATTCATTAAATATTTTTTTTTTAAAAATGTCTTTAAATTTTCAAAACAATTTGAAATTTTTACTTTAAAAAACCCCATTTTCAGAATAAATTTTCGTAGGACTTAAAGACTTTTGAAGGATTATTTTCATATTTTCTTGAGATGAAGTCATTTTTATTCCATTTTTATAATATAAAAAAGAAATTGTTTTCGTTTTTACATTTTTCTAGTAATTATATAATTTTGTATTTTAAAAATTAATTGGAAAATTTTCCAATAATTCCGAAAAAAAATTCTTTCATTTTGAATAGAAAAGAAAAAGTTTTTAAGCAAATTTCTTTAAGAGTTTGTTTTGTGATTTTTTGTTTTAAGCTAAAAAAAAACATTTTGAAAATTGTTATTTATACAATAAATAAATAATTACCTTCGAAATAAAAAGGCAATTAATTAAAAAATACTTGTTTGCTTTCTTATTCATAAAATTCCAGATTAAAATCATAATTCTACTAATTAAGTAATAATTTTTTAATATTAAATTTTGAAATAGGAAAAAAATCATTTAAATTTTATTCTTAAAAGGACAATTTTTTTTTGACTCTGATTGTCTAATCCTTGCCAAATTTTTTTTTGTACTTTATCAAGGTAAAGTTAACATTAAATTTTTTATAAGAAGAAAAAAAAAGGTTTTTTGCTGTCTAGGAAACTGTTTGCTATTTTTTTTTTAAATGTAAATCGCATAAATTCTGTACTTTTTTTCATATAAATAAGTGGGCGTAAGTTTTCCTCTTAGTACAATATTTTTTATCATAAATAATATGGGAGCCCTTGAAAAAAAAATAATGAAGTAAATAAATACCTGATAAGAAATGATAGGCAATATTTTGTATAAATCTGAGAACAGTTCCTGATAAAAAAAAAAATCCCCCCCCGAAAAACTCCAAAAAAAAACCGAACATTTAAAAAAAAAGAGGACCTTTTTTTTACAAAAATAATAATAAATTAAATACTCAACAACACTACTTTCAATTCGATTTGAATATTAATATTAAAAAAAAAATACACATAAATTTCGTAAAAATAATAAATATATTTAATATAAAATAAATTAAAATAAAAACGATCAATAAATAAAAATAAATTCAATAAAAAGGGGAATTTTTTTTCTAATATCAAATAAAATAATATCAAAAGAGATCCTTTCCTTTTTTAATGGGATTAATTTGAAAAATAAAATATAATTAAAAATATTATTTTTTCTATTCAATTTTTTCTAAGAAAGAAGAATATCTAAAATAATATTTCTTAAAGATTACAATCGAATTTAAAAAAAAAAAAAAAAAAAAAACAACAACAACTTAATACTATTTACTATTTAACAACAATATTAAAGGAGGTTTTATATTCTAGCAAATATTAAAAGGATACACTTCTTGAATACGTCTGATATAAAAATTAAAGTAAATATCACAAGTTAAAACAAAAAAAAAAGTCCTTTTAAAACAGAAAAACAAGAATCATAAAAGAATTAAGGAAAATAAAAACAAATAAATGAAAAGAGACCAAAAAAAAAAAACAAAGAAAAGAAAAATATCGTAAAGGATACAAAAAATAAAGAGGAAATAATCGTTTCGCGGTCATCGTTCTTTTATTGTAGCTGTAAATGTGTTTGTATGTGTTAATGTGCAAGTGTGCGGCTATCCTTAATAATCGGCTTATCACCTTAAAATAATAAAGGAGCGCTTTTATTATCGAATAACAGTAAAAGGTAAAAATAAAATAGGAAGAATTTCCTTTGTGAAAATCTTTTTAAAAAGAATAATTTAGTAAAAGAAAAAAGGGATATATAAACAAAAATAATAAGTAAAAAATAAAACAACACAAAAATCAATCGTTTAAAAAGAATATTTCGTTTTTCATTGTGTTTCTAGATCGCGTTGTAATTTGAATTCGAAATTTGAAATCAGAAAATATATATTTTTTTGCCATTTCGTCGCCATTTAATAAAAGACAGTTAAACAAAATCAGTGACAACTTAACAGTGTTGGGAAAAAGTTAAAAATTCACAAAAAATAGCCGCCGACATCAATTGTCATGTGTGTTTATAAATCGATTTTCCATCGTTTTTCCGTCTAGTTCGTCGTTTGCCCGGGTTCTCTTTAGAGTGTGTTTCTTCGCAAAGAAGAAAAAATTTACCAATTAACATAAAAAAGTGGAAATTTTTTTCAAAGAAAAAAAAAAAAAACCTTACCTAAAAAAATTCCCAATTGTTTTTAAATAAGATTTAATTACAACAACATTTTTTACGTTGAATTTCGAACAAGGAAAAATTATAAATAAAATTAAAAGAATAATTAATAAGAATATTAAAAAAAAAAAAATTTCTTAAATATATCAAATTTCGAGTATATTTATATGAAAATTCTAGTGACGACAAAAAATTAACATTTTACAGTACATCATCGACAAGAAAGAATCGTTTTTCATGGAAAATTATGATGTAAGTGCGGCTTTATATTTACATAGTTTTTTAATAATAATTTTTGTTTGCTTCTCTTTTAATCGTAATTTCTTCTTACACACACGATCAAGTATTATTTTTTAAAATTTTCTACAGATTTTTTATTCTTCAAATATTTTATAGAATTTTTGTTATAAAATAATTTAAAAAAAAAAATAATAATAAAACAAGATTACTAAGAACTAAGAGAAAAGTAAAAAAATTCTATTGGGAAAGAAATTCGAAATTTGATCAGAAAATTTATAAAATTTGTTCCCAAAACAATTGTCATACGCATACGTGTACGAGTCAGTTAACATCGCCACCACATAATATAACGCATTGCTCGTAATGCAAACAAAAGCGAATTTTTTGACGTTTGATCAATTTTCATTCTGTTTTTCGGTAATTTCATTTTTGTTTTATTTTGTTTCTTTTTTTTTGGGAAATATTATGGGCTAGTTTGGAAAGGTTGTGTGCGTAACCGATTGGCTTGATGTTTGTTCGTTTGTTTGTTTGGTATTTCTCGTTGCGAGAGAGGAAGCGAAACAATGTTTGCCTATGCATACGCATAAGTGAGCAATGGTAAATTTTGTATGGAAACGAGAATGTCGGAAACAAAGCCGTGTGTCGGATTGAGTAAAGTAAAGTGTATGCAGCGTATGCGGGTGTGTGTGTTTGGGCATCGTTTGGCTGAGACAATATTAATCATATTCGTTCACTTCTGTGACGACTTTGGACGTTGCGTTGCTGCTTTTCATGACTTGCTCCTGCATTGGGACAAACAGCGGCCGAATTCGTTGCAAACAAAAAAAAAAAACTTCATTATGACGCCATTCGTATTGCAACAAAGTTAGCCGAAGCCGATAAATTTTGTTCGTGCAGTTGTGTTTGTGTGCAATATGCCGATATCTACGTTTCCTGTACGCAGAGATAAAATGTAATAAACACAGTCGATAAATTTATGGCTGTAGGTGTAATGAGAGCGAAAACGTTATGTGTATAGTCAAGACGAAAGGGGAGAGCGCTTGGATGACGAAATTTTCTTCAACCTGGTTTTGTTGTCCTCTTTACGCATTTGCACATTATTCAGATGATTCTCTTTCTCTTTCCTCCTACAAATGTTCGTTCGTTTATGCCGAATGCGTTTTATATCGTGCATTTTCCGTTTGTTTTCATACGAAAAGTTTTGTTTACAACCGGTTGGATTGATGTGTGCGTGTGTCCGTGTTGCAATCCGACAACAATTTTGACATTTGATACCAAATCATACGACTGACTTTACTGTCCTCGTAGAAAATTTTTTATGCAATCTATTTTGTTTGCAAGACAAAGATAGAAGATAATTGACTTTTACCAAAAAAATTTCAAACACAAATTCAGATTACAACTATTGCATAAAAAGAGCAAAATTATTATAATTTGTTTGAATATACATACACATAAATATGTGTATGTGCATTCAAAAAAAAAAAATAAAAAAAATATTGTTGAAAACACCAAAATACGAAATTATTGGCTGCAATGGGCATTTGTACGGCTGCCGGTATAGCAATTTGCATTGGGGACAGGCTCATAAAACATAATATATTGTAGTTTCTCGAAAACTAAATGCGTCATAATCGAAAATGTTGTTGTTACTTAGCACTAGAGTCACAAAATCAAGCAACATTTGAATTTTGCGCCATTTGTACGGTAAAGTGTTGCCAACAAAAACAAATAAAATAGTTGACAATTCAGGATTATGAAAAATGGCCCGTTTAAATTATTAAAAAATAATGAAGGTTATGACAGGCTGTAGTTCGTAATATTTTTCGTATAAAATATGGTCGCAATAGTGATTTAACTTCATCGACTGTGAAAAGGTTAATTGAAAAATTTAGGGAGACTGGATAAATTAGTGATCTTAAATGCTCTGGCTGTCCTTCATCAAGTAGTTCAGCGCAAAATATCGAAGCAGTTCGTTTTGGACAATTCGAGAAGCTCTCTACAGCGTATTCGGACGAAAGACTTGAATCTTCATGCTAACAAAGTTCAATTGACTCAACAACTGAAGCCTACTGACCACGCACAACGAATAGAGTTCGTTGAATGGATTATGGAACAACAACAAGTCGATGCTAGTTTTTCGAACAAAATCATCTTCAGCGATGAGGATCATTTTCATCTTGATGGGTTGGTTAATCGATAAAATGGTCACATCTGGGGTTCAGAAAATCCACGAGTTGCGGCTTAGTTAATCGATAAAATGGTAACATTTGGGGTTCAGAAAATCCACGAAAAAGCCTCGAGAAGTGATTTTTCTTCAAAAATATTTTCGAGGCAGAGTTTTTTGTGCCTAAATTTAAAAATGTGGATGTAAACAAGATGACGTTACCTGCCATACAGCCCGATAAACAGTTCAATTACGGCATGAGTCATTTCCTTTTTGCGTGAAAGTTGGGACACTCCAACTTTATTAGTAGAATTCGGTTTCGATAATTTACACCGGAGTCAATTTGGAAATTTTACTATCGAACGCGCAAGGTGATGTGCACGCAAATTTTTAATAAAGTCAATTCTAAAAAAAAAAAAAAATTATTTTGAAAAAATCAGTTCCAACTGAAATTTAAAAATTGTAATATTGCTATGAAAATTTCAGAGAATATTTGCTATGAAAATTTCAAAAAAGTCTTTTTTTTTTATAAATTTCAAAAAAGTCTTTTTTTTGTCGATAATTAAAAGTAACGAATTTGCTAATGTCACTACCTGGATTCAGAATCAGAATCGATACGTACTAAATGCAGACATTCCGAGTATCACTGAATTGAGGCGCTTTTGAAAAAGACTTTTATCGAAAATAAACAAATTATAGAAAATAGTCAAAAAATCGCTGCCCCGATTAAGCGATACTGCAACGAATGCATTCCATTTGCAATGGTTTTAAGTTCAAACTGGGAACTGAGCTCCTAAATGGCCTTAGTTGACTATAGAAAAAAAATTTTTGTACAAAATTGAGTTGTTATGAACAAATTGAAAACTTTCCTTAATAAAAAGCCCAGAGATTCCAATACTTTAAATACCAAGAAAATATTAATAAGGACAAAATTGACAGAAAGCAAAGAGAATATAAAAGAGAAAAATATTCCACGCGACAGTAAATAAATTCCTTATAAAATAATAAGAAAAAAATATGAAAAATAGAAAATTACAAAAGCTTTTTGGTAAAGCTAAAACATACCATATTGCACAAGTTATTGGGGACCAATTTTAATTTATGAAAATATAAAAGATAAAATAAAAATTTTATTTTTTTCTTGAGTACAAGCAAATTAATATTGACTAATATCATGACAGAAAAAAATACTCATAAAACAGGGGTTGTTGGTTGAGTGCTGATGCTGACCAATTCCAATAGTTTTTTTTTTATAGTATTAAATGTTTTATGGAGTGCCGCAGGGTGCTCCTAACTTTCCTTCTTTTGAGGATATCATGTCGTTTGAGACGATAATCGATTCTTTTCATAATAATATGTGTACGCTTGTGTAGAGGAATATTTGCCCGTATGTATCGGAATTAATTTTAGTGTAATTTCTTTTTTTTGGGTCGATATGTGAACGGTCTTAGCTAATAATATTTGGAAGGATAATTTTTGTCGTTCTTTTCGAATAAACTGCCACAACCTCTTAAATGCAAAAACTAAAAATAATATTTTCAGTTTTACTCAAACACTTTACATGTCCTTTTATTATACAGAATAATGTATTATTATTCAAATGATTTTATATTGGTGGATGTTTAGCAGCAAATATCTAATATATTCGAAACTATTTGGTGCCAGCTGATTTGACTAGTCTGAGTCCAAACTATAATTTCTGTTGTGCTGGTCACTCTATGAGATCAATTTATAAACATTTTTGGCGAATAAATTACGGATTAGCAGAAATTTCTAGGCGTCAAATGTCTGCCGCCATGTAAAAAGTCACCACAAAAAAAACTTTTCCTATTTGAAAATGTTTGTACTATATTGCAATATATTTTTTTAACTATCAATTAACTTATCGAGTTTATCGCAATTCTTTAAGGACTTTTTTATGATAAATAGTACTTTTTTTTTGTTGGAAAAGTTTAATAAAAACTCAAATGGTTTTTAAAAATATTTTCACTTAACTAAGTGTTTTAAGTATAATTTCATATAAAAAATATGAACAAATTTCATTTGATAAAATTTTGATTAAAAATATAAAAAATGAAATGATTCAAAATGAGAAAAATTACGCATTTAGAATGAACAATTTTATTAATTTTTTAAATTTTTATCAATCAAATTATACAAAAAAAATCTGTTCTTTTTTTTTTAAAAAAAAGAAAAAACTTTATATTTTAGAACAATATATTCTTGTGGTTAAATTTTTATCGTATTATTTTTTTAATGATATTTTTCTGTTCATTTCTAATTCTACTTAAAGCTAACATTTTGATAAGAAACGAAATAAATTTTTTTCATAATTTCTTCTTTTTTATATATATTTATGCGACTGTAAAATCAAATTTCGATTAATTTTGTTCATGTAGGAATAATGTAGTTGATATATGATTGAAAAAAATAATAATTCGCCTGTTTGATTTGTTCAATTTTACTGGGGGGCAGTGGGTTGTGTAGTTGGTGCTGGAGAGAAAAAATTATTATTAGATTAAAAATTTAGATAGAAATAAACTAGAAGAAATTCCACAAAATGTAACGCATAAAAAGGAAAACATCGCAAAACATCGAAAAAACATCGCATAACATCGAAAACATCGCATAACATCGCAATTACAAAAAACATTCACATCTCACTTTTTTATATAATTAGACATAATTTTTTTACAAAGAAAAGGAAAAGAAAAAAAAACAGCAAAATATAACAAAGTGGAACGAACACAAATCATGTTCCAATTTATAGTTTTTTTTTTTTTGGTTCTTATCATTTATATGACAAATTTAGAATTAATTAAAATTTATAAGGCAAGTTCTCTAAACTATAAAAACTTTTATCTTATGCCCATTAAATATTATTAATCGATCATAAAATACTAAACAAATTATCCATTTTTTTTGGGGAACATATTGAATTAAATATGAGAAAGAATCGGTAAAATAATTTTGGTAATTAAAATAAAATAATTAAAATTGAAAAACTTCGGAGGGAAAAAAAACCAAAATACAAATAAATTAATTGGAAAGTATTATACACGCGTGCACATAATTTTAAGAAATTTTTATTGAAGACATTCAAGACTTTGTTGCAGATTTTCTTATTTTGCATAAAAGCTTTTTTGTTCTTGTTGGTCTTTTTTTACTGATTTAGAAGCAGATGATTTTTTTTCTTCAATTTTTACTGATTGTGAGTTAGAAACTTATAATGCTGCCAAAAAATTCACGAACGCAGAAGCGTGATCTTCGTTTTGATTATTGTTACTATTTTTAGTACATAAGATGTGAAGTTTCTTATGATTCGCTCGCTCTCTTTGCTTATTCATCTTTATCTAACGAAACTTTTTCTATCTTTTTCTTATTCATTCTGTCTATTGAAAATATTTTTTGGTATTTTCACTTTCGTTCTCTCGTTTGCCATTAATTATTCATGGTTGGCGTCAACTGTTTTACTCTCAGCCATTTTGACTAACTACGACGACTCTAAAAAAAAAAAAAACAAAATGCGTCACTGCTTAACGAATATTTTCAATGGTTCCCCCTCCCAAAAATATGTGCGTTTCAAGTGATATGATATATTTTTCTTATTTTCGAAAGGCAATCATGATTGATATACACATTGGCAAAATGGCGATGATGAAATTGAAATTTAAATCGAATGGATTCAAATCTTCCGCCTTCCGCCTTCCGCTTGCACAGTGTTGCAGACCTTCCGCATTTGCAATGCAACCAAATGAATGGTGGTGAGTGCAGTTCAAGACGAAATGATTGCCATTTTGTGAAATAAATTTTAGAATCGAACCGTTCCGAAATGAAAGTTGTCTTTTGATCCAAGAAACCACCACCAACCTACTAGTATTATTCGATCGGGTACATTAGTTGCGGTCACAACACCTTACCAACATGTGTTCCATTTCAACATTACCAATGCGGGTCGATGATGATGATGATGATGATGAGGATGGTAGGTGTATATAATGAGCATTTTCTGTACTGCCATAATTATCGTCCATTATGAAATTTATTAACGATTGCGGTAAAATTCACACTGAACCCATTCGCCAGATATTGGAGACGAAGGCGATAAACCAAAGCATTACTCAGCCATGATATACAGAAAAAGTCAAATGTCGTCTGACAATTACGAATCCCCAACGTTATGGTTACGTATCGATTCCAGCGAGTGTTTTGGCTAATGGAGAGAGGTGGCACAGACGAATCAGCCTGCATTAATATGGAAATCAGTAGCCAATGTCTAGCTGATATTTTTCCCCTGACGTTTGACGCCTGACGCCTACCGCCTGCCGCCTTACGCTTGATTCCAATCCAATGTTACAGCCTATTTGCGTATGAACGAACGTTCTTTATGGGATATTATAAGAAAAAAATTGGTAGCTTTTAAACGGGTTGGTGCGGTGACGGAAGGAGGGCTTATTGTGGAAATGTCAAAAAATTTAACCCGAAGAAATTATTTTTTATTAGAGCATATGATTAGTAGTTGTATTCACGTCTGAAATTCTTTATGTTGCCTTCGAAATTTAATCGGTTTTATTTCTGTCTGAATTTTTTTCTCCATTTCCCTGATTTTCATTTTGTTACACATTTTTCTTATGTTCTGAAATTGGAGCAGAGAATGGGGGGGTGTTGATTTGTCGTCGTGTTCAAATTTTTTTGACTAAGATTTTTCATATTTGCATAATTTAATTACTTAAGTTTTAATGAATTTTTGTATATTTACATATTCTATGACCCAAAAATTAATAGGAAGAAAAAAAAACAACACAAAAATTGAGAATGCCTTCATCTTAATTTGAATATAAAGAAATTGATTAAATGTGTAATGAGAGTGTAGTACTATAAATATTGTAATTTATCTATAATATTTACTTGATGTAAGTCCAAATCTGTCCATCAAATATGAACTTACATTAATTCCAATGTCATATTCACTTTGTGGAACTATTTTAATTTGGTTAATCAGATCTTCGCTAATTGAATTTATTTCGAAAGGAATTTTTATTTACATTATAAAAGATTGTACCAAATTATTTCTAATTAATTTAACATTGGATTTTTAAAAATAAATTCAATTGTAATTGATAATTACCAATAACTGAACGAACACCTTAAACTCACTTATCCGGTATTTAGGTTAGACATTTTGTTTGTTTGTTAATTTTCTTAAAAATTAATTGTTATAAAAAAAAAAAAATTAATTGCTCAAAAGGAGAATAAATTTATGAAATTTTATTGCGGATTTGTTTTTTAATTAGGAAAAGAGTAATCCATTTTTTTTTTAATTAATTTACTTTGAACAACTACTCATTAAAAATTTTATAAATAGAAAAAAAAATAATCCAATTGAGATAATCATATAAGGTTATTTTTCTCAAAAGTTTAATTTAATTAACAACAACAAGTCATTAAAATTGCACTAGTTAAATTATTTCGATGCTTTGGGTTATGAAAATGATTAAATATCTTCCGTATTGATTTGAAGGTTTTTTTTCTTCGAATTATAAAATCAATTTTGCATTAGAAGAACTAGATGGAAATATATTATAAATTAATGGATTATGTTAACAAGGATTTTCTCTCAACTAATGAAGTAACCGTCCTTAACCTGTACATTTTTTGTATAAAAATTATTGTAGATGAAAAGTTAAGACCACTAGTTGATCTGCAAAAATGGAACAATGAAGAAATAATAAATCAAAAAAATTATAATGCATTTCATATACGTATACTATATTTAATTTTTTTATTTATATAGCCCTCTCTTAAATATGATAGAATGTTAATCAAGAAAAAAATCTTTCGAAAAGAAGAGGAAAACAAAAAAATTGTAACATTTCAAGGATTTTTTCCGCCATTAATTTTTGCCAAAAATAAAACTACTACATTCATCCTGCTTGCATAATTGTAATCCAAATGTGGTATTAAAATAAAGCTTTGATATATTAAAAATTCAATCGAAAACTACACCAACGACAACTAAAAATGTGCAAAAAATAAAAAAAAACTTCTTAAAGAAAAATGTAAAAAAGCTTTTTAAAAAAAAAATTGACTATTAAAGAAAAAAGAGCACCCAAAAAATCAAAGAAAAAACATTGATAAGAAAAAGATAGAAAAATAACAAAAAAAAATGCATGGCCCCCCATTAGAAAAGAAAGAAAAACTGGCAAAGTAAATCTAGCAAACAAAAAATAGTCGAATAAAAAAAAGCTTACTTTTTTTTTGGGACTAGCAACCTTGAATAAATTTCTATTACAGTCCGACGGACAATTATGCAATCGTGAACCGAAAAAATAGCAATTTTTACTTCCATTTAATTTTCTGTTTTTATTTTTGTTGTTTTTTCTTTTCATTTGTTTCAAAAGTTTTTTTTTTATAATGGGTATTTTTTTCTTTATTATGTATTTGCAAAAAAAAAGGCGAAAAGCTTTTAAATTAGTCCATTTTTCCTAAGTAAAAGTAATGAGGAAAAATTTTTGCAAATCAAATAATTTCAATTATTATGGATTCAAGTTTGGAAAAGATTATTTTTGGTCGAAAGTTTTTTGTTGTATTTCAATGATATTTTGTTTAAGGTTAAAGTCGAAAATTTATTATAATTTGCAAATAAATGCGAAATTTTGGAAAAATTCAAGGAATTTTATTAGAAAATCAATTGAAAGCTAAATAAAAAAAAATATTCTTAACTTTTATGGTAGAAAATTGTAAATCTATCATATTTAATATAATACTTTGAAAAACAAACCATTGGAAAAAATGGTTTTGGATTCAAAATTTCATAATAGAAACTCCATTTTTGAACTCTCTAAATTGGATAATTCTATGGATGGTATTCTGATCAAAATTTCATGAATTTTTTATTGGCATTCCTTGCACCAATAAAAAATTCATGAAGTTCTGATCAGAATACTATCCACAGAGTTATCCAGTTTAGGCTTGGGAAAGTAAAATTTAAATCCAAATTTAATTCATTATATTGCTTAGACCTTGCCATTATAAAAACATAAAAATAGCTGTCACGAAACTTTTCCCAGGACTCAATACTTTTTAGGTAATTTTTTAATGATTTTTTCGCACGTTTCTCTCTTTAATTCGACCATTACTTGTCGGATGTCAGGTTTTAAACATTATAAAGTTTTCTGTTTTAATACGAGATTTTTCTAAATATCACAGGAAAATGGCCTAAAATATAACGTTTTTAGAGGCCAATTGGCTTCATCTGTCAAATCTTGAACTTTTCACAAAATAACGCCAAAATTTGTCGGGTTTTGTGGCTTGTTGAATCCAAATATGCTCAAGATAAGAATTTATAAGTTCTTCTTCTTTATTTTGTAAGAAATACATGGCAATGACATCTTCTAATCAAAATTTCCACATGGCAGTCACTTTTTGTGAATAAAATTGCTCTTTTATGAGAATTTTGCTGATTGATGTATCTACCGAACGAGTAATGAGCGTCTAAGGTAGAAGAAAACAATAATCTCTTCTTAAACCACAAAACTTGGCTATAGCGGAACCATACTTCAAAATAAAAAACTACAATTTGAAAGTATTTTTTCGAAGTTAAACTTGGCTACAGCAGAACCACAATTTAAAAAAAAAAGGTTACAATTTCAACGAATTTTGTCGGATGTTGGGTTTTTAAACATTATAAAGTTTTGAAAATTTCCTCTCTAAATACGAGATTTTGCTAAATATCAAAAGAAAATGCCATAAAATGCCGCGTCCTTAGAGGCCAATTGGCCTCTAAGGACGCGGCATTTTATGGCATTTTCTTTTGATACTTTTTCACAAAATAACGCCAAAATTTGTCGTGTTTTGTGGCTTGTTGAACCCAAATATGCTCAAGATAAGAATTTATAAGTTCTTCTTCTTTATTTAGTAAGAAATGCATGGCAATGACATCTTCAAATCAAAATTTACACATGGCAGTCACTTTTTGTGAATAAAATTGTTTTTTTTATGAGAATTTTGCTGATTGATGTATCTACAGAACGCGTAATGAGCGTCTTAGGTAGAAGAAAACAATAATCTCCTCTTAAACCACAAAACTTTGGTACAGCGCAACCACACTTTTTTTATTATTAAAAAAACTATAATTTTAACGTATTTTTTTCAGTTAAACTTGGCTACAGCAGAACTACTTTTTTTTAAAAAAAAATTACAATTTTAACGTATTTTTTCGAAGTTAAATGATTTATAATATAAAATGGCGAACCTTAAAATAAGATATATTTTTGACACCTTTCAAACGACAGAACTATATGAAGTATAAAATGAAGAACTCGTTATTTTTAATTATAACCTTTTTTTTAAACATTTTTAAAGATGAATTAATATTTAAAATGTCTAAAAATTTATTTCAAAACGATCAAATTATTTGCAGGGTAGGGTCCATTTCAAAACATTATTGAAAATCTAAAAATTATAACTTACCAAAAAACAAAGCTCACACAATTTAATTACCTTGAATTTATGGTGATTTTTGTTCAAAAAATTATGCATCGTAAACATGCCAAACTAAAGCCGGAAAGGAAACAAACGATTTTTTATGAAATATTCTTAATTATTTCCTAAAGCAATAGAACACCACGACTATATTGCATGTATATTCTTATATGTATAACCGTAGTAATGGCAATAATAGTTATTAGTAATAAAATTTTGTTTCCCATAATTTAAAAGCTTATTTTTTTTTTAATATTTTCGATCTCTTCTAAGAAATTGTTTTTTCTCTTTTTTTTGGAGCTAGTTTGCGAAAAATTGCCAATAAAAGCTAAACTTGATCAGATTTAATAGAATAGATGACGCTGCAGCCATAGAGAAATGACCCCAAAAATATTGACCATGACGGAATTTAAAGCTTTTATGATATTTTTCTCTTATTCAATTTTTTGATGATTTTCTCTTTGTTTTTTTTTTGTGTATCTTTGTATATTAATAAATTAATTTCGATTTGTCTATGTTTAAATTGTGTTTTCGTCGAAATTTACCATATCGAACCTAGACCATTTCTTATTTACTTTTGATTTCGAAAAAGAAAATAAAAAACCTAAATAATTTTCCTTTCATTTTTATAAGTTGCCAATGTAGGAAAAAAACCAGTTTAAAATGGTAGAAAAAGCAAAATTATGAATAATTTACGAGCATTCTCATAGATGGAAACATGGAATTAAGTGGCATTAAAATGTGTTTTATATTTTTTTTCTCCTAATATCAAAATTTTAACGCATATTTTGAGGTTAGTAGAAGAGTGTGTATTTATTTTCCAAGAATATAGAATTTTCGAATTTATTTTTAGTATTTTTTTTTTATTGTTGTTGGTATTTTTTACTCTTTTCTATTTTAAATAATTTATCAAGTTTTTGATATAAAAGGTAGGGCGGGGGCGGCCTTGAATATAGTTTATTAGGTCAGTGGAGATTTTTTGATGATTTCTTACGAGTAGTAGTTTTTCTTTTGCATTAAACGTATGGTTAAAGGTGAAACAGGAAATTATAAAATTTCGTTTTTACTTCGAAATGATTTTCCAAAAGGCTTTTATCTCATACCAAAAATGTCATAGATTATATGAATTGCTGTAAAAGTTATAAATCTTTATAATATTATAAATAAGAATTTACATAGTAAACTTTTATAAATCATTATCGAATATATAATAAAATATAAAACTAATTACTCGATGGGATTACTTTTATAGTGTCTAAAAATTATATTAAATATTATTCTAAGTACTCAAAAAAAAAAAATACAAATAAACAACAAAAAAAGTTCAAAATTCATTTAGTAATGTGAATATTTGACTAAAAATTACTTTTCTATTGATTTTTTTAAACAAATTTCCCATCAATTTTAACATTTTTGCCCACTCATCATGCACACACACACACACACATAGACATATATATATATATATATATATATATATTCACACAAATGCACAACAGAGCTCCAAAAAACAAAGGACTTGAAGAGTCATTACATCAAATTTTTCTGATAGGGTTTAATTTGATATGAAATTAATTACGGACAATTTTGACTATTCCACTGAATAAATTTAATTGGCGACAACATAAAAAAGGGGTGCTTTCAATTCTTTTACACACAAAAAAAATGGACATTATAAATGTCTGCAATGAAAAAAAAGCCAAAAAGGAAATGTTGAACTTGCAAATGGCACGAAAAAAAAAAAATAATAATAATAAATCGAATCTGATTTTCCTCCAGGCTACTTCAGTCACAAACTAAAAGAAACCTGTAATTGAAAGAAAAGCGATTTCTGCAGCAATTAGATACTTCCTCCAAAGAGATATGCAAAGCAAGAGAATTTAATAAAACAAAAATCAAATAGTAATAATATTAAAATTGTAGAGAAAATGATAGTAGAGAAAAAAAAGCTTTTCTTCTTCTTCTTTTTTGTAAGTCAAAAGAGTGGAAAATCTTTAAATGCAGAAGAACTTCTGCAAAGTAGTTAAGGGCAAAAACAAAAAAAATAAAATGGCGAAAAATGAAATCGAATTGAGGTCGTAGCGTTAATGAAGTGGAAGAATTGGCTTTCAAAAAAAAAAAAAAAATATTTTTACTTTGCTGCTCTCAGCGGCTTTACTCTATAGAAGCTGATGTACGAGCAAATAGTCCCACTTAAGCCAATTTACAATAAAGTTCAATTTCTTAGGTTTATTTTCTTTGTTTTTCTTTGCAGGACATTTTTTTTTGCATGTGTGTATGTGTGCGTTTTTTTTAAGTGACAATAATAACTGAATGATAAAGACTTTAAGAAAGATAGAATATTATTTTTGAAGTTTTCGCAAAGAGTAAGTAGTGTTCTCATATTTGTCAGATCAGTGCCAGACGCCACCCCCGCTGTATCAATTCATTTATATAGTTTATTACCTTAATTATTAAAATCGTTGTGCATTGTATCATCTTTTATCGTTTGAAAGAAATACTGATGACAGTTTGATAAATGATGCCAAGTGTGCACGGAGGCTTTACTATGAAATTATGTCTTCTCTTTAAAGAATCGTCTCCTGTTCTGTGTGCTTTCCAGGAATCATCAGGAACAGAAGGATACTGGCAACCAGCCGAACAGATCGAAAACATAATAGGAGAAATAATCTTTTGCTAATTCTATCGAGGATTTTCTTAATTACCTCGAAAAGTCCCATAATTTACAGTCAGACAGAAGGAAGTTGTGTGCTTTTTGCCCTCTTAAGAATTTTAGCAAATCTGTTTTCCGTAAATCGACACTGTGTATTGTCAGTATCCATTCTCTAGTATCTACTGTACCAACCACCTACCACCATCATCTATATATCTACCGATTTTTAATCACCTAGAATAGGGTACGTCAAGAAATTCCATAATAGAACGACCATGTTCCTTAGTATACCGTGTGCGCCAAAAACTTACTCTTCCTTCCAAAGTGTGTTTGGCCTTCAGTTTTCAGCGCCATCTTGCTTATTTTCTGAAAGAATACAATATCATCTACAAATGGCTACCATAATTTTCTCGTTGTGCCTATGACAATTTCTTGATTTTTCACGTGATAATAGAATTTTTGGGAAATTTTTCGAAAACAATAAGCGGCCAACGTAATTGCTGGAATTTCCCTTGAGCTTGTATAAAAACGAACACCATCTTTAATGAATCTAAATGAATACGTTTGTTACCATGAAGATAGATGCTCGTATAAGGCGATTTCATTTCATAAAAATTAATAAGCAGAAAATTTTGACAGACATTTTTGATACGAAGAATAAATTAATTTCAACAATAAATATGAGGAATTTTATGATTTTACAAGGATTTCCTTATTTTTATTATGGTATATTTCCAATTTGAATTAGGGGAAGAGGGAGAGAGCTGCTTTTGTTTCTATTTTTGGTTTATACTAAATTTGTGTTGGAGTTATTTATGGATCTTCCCCTCATTTTTTAGCCCATTTCCATTTTGTTTACCGAAAAAAGACATAATTGTTGAGAAGGAATTTAAACTAAAACTTTTTCACACAAAAAAAAATTATTTTTACAACAAAACCAGACTTTTGAACAAGAATAATTTTCATCATTATTGAATTAAATACAATTCATATTTGAAAATCTTTATTCATTTCGATTAAAACATAATTAAAAATTTCCCTTATATTATGTACATCAAATAGATTTATTCTATCTGATTTCGATTTAATATGTACTAAAAATGAAGATGAAATTAACGAAAGCCATATTTCGATGATTGATAGCTATTACAGACTATATATACATAGTCAACATTAGAGTCTGCTATAGAGAATACATAGTATCATTAATCAAATCGTCTTAAGACTATATGGTTTATAAAATATGGTCAATATGGTCAATTTTTAGGTTAGTGAATTTTCTTTTAATTCTGTTTGAGTTCACTTTAATAGATTTAAACATGAAGAAGGAGTTTAAAAAAATTTCGATATTTAGTTAGCTTTTTTTTGTGCATTTTAATTTGTTTATAAAAAAAATGTATTTTTATCTTATTTTTGAATAGTCGTTTTGTAGTTTGGAAAGAACATACTTATCATTGGATAGATGTTAAATATAAATAAGTTATTTAAGGCAAGAATTATTTAATTTACGATTTGCCATTTGCGATAGATTCACGAAGTGGTGAATCAATCGCAGTTACGTTCTTCGCTTAAAGCCTCATTGCGCGAAGCTTATTTCTTAATCAGTAGATAACTGAATGTGTAAAATTGCTATATATGGGGCTCCAAAAAGCCACAACTGATTGTGTAGAAAGCGGCTGTCTGATGTGCGTTTTGATCTGAAGGTGTTATCAGCCTATATTTATTTGAAAATAAGTACGTAGCGACCTTTACCATCAATTCTGAGCGGTGTAATAACCGATATTTTTTTTGTCTGTACTTTGAAGAATTTAATTTAGACCATTTGTGATTTCAAGAAAACAGTGCCACAATCCACAGAACATGACAAATTTTGCATTTATTGCGCGAAATTTTTTTAACGACGCGTTTTTATAATGCTTAGATTTGGTGATGTCAATTGGCCGGCAAGATCGTGCGATTTGACAAGATATAAACAATATAAGAATATCAAAATCTTCCGGAAAATCTATATTTAAAGTGTTTTTTATTGTACTTTACTTCTCAAACCGTTAATTGGATAAAATTGTCATATATGGGACTCTAAAAAGCCATAACTGACGGTGTAGAAGCCATTGTATTTGCAAAAATTGGCTGTCTGATATGGATTTTAACCTATATTTATTTGAAAATAAAGAACAAGCGACCTTTACCGACAATTCCGAACGGTACGACTCTGTAATAACCGACTTTTTTTGTGCCTGTACCCTAAAAATTTTGATTCGAACCCTTTGTGATTTTAATAAAATAGCGCCACAAGCCACACAACACGAAAAATTTTGCCTTTATTGCGGGAAAAGTTTTTAACGGCGCGTTTTGATTATGTTGAGATTTGATTTTGTCAATTGCCCGCCAAGATCGTGCGATTTGACACCGTTAGGTTTTTTACTTTTTACACAGACAATCATTAAACTTTAAAGGATTTAGGAACAAACATCTGTCAAATAACGGCTGAATTAATAGTCGGAATGTACGAGAAAATCATCAAAAAATTACTGAAAAAGGATAAAGCCTTTCAAGAAGTCTTATAGCAAAAAACTTGAATAATATTATAATTGATAAATAATGGCAAAATATAAGCAATATAAAAAAAATCTAAATCTTATGGAAATCTAAATTTAAAGTGTGTTTTATTGTACTTTACTGCAAATTGGATAAAACGTTACATGCTGGCAAAGATACTATAATAAGTAATTTGTAATGAATACTACTCGTAATAGAAGTAAATTTGCAAATTGTATCAATTTAAATAATATAGAGTGAACTTCTCTAAAGAAGTATATTAAGAAAATGATCTCTGAATTCATGAAAATTATATTTTAGCTATTCATCTCTACTATAAATTATTATTGAATTACTATAAACAAAAAGATCCTTCAAAATACGATGAGAGGAATCACATTACGAATGTGAGAAGAATCTATTAATTAAGATACATTTAAGATGCATATCTTTAATACTAAAGTCGTCAAAAACTCATCCAGTTGGACTTAAGAAAAAAAAATTAGAAAAAATAAATAAAACACCATCAACAGCGGCAACAACAAAATAATTCGACAACAAAAATTGCGATAACATTTTCGCTAATGGGTCCGACGGCTAATTATCTCTCATTCCCGTTGTACTTTTCTTATAATAATTTCCTTAATGAGATGCAAACGAACTGAAAGAAAGCTAGGAAATTCTTCAAGTGTAAACATTTTCCGTTGTTTCGAAGGATTTTCGAATTAAATTTACAAAGCTTTCATTACCTTTTACTACTGGCGGTCCTTTTTAATTCGAAAAATTAAAACAATCTTTTTTTTATATTTTCACTTCCTTTCTTTTTTTTTGTATACTATTACATAATTTTCACAATTTCAATAAATTCTAAAATTAATTTTCTTATATACATTTTTCTTCGAAGTTTATCTAATTTTCTTTACTATAGTAATAATAAAAATATTAATATTATTATTGTAAAGAACATTGAAAACTTCCGTTTTTAAAATCAGGGAGAGAAAAAATTAGTCTAAGATTACGTAAAATAATTTTTATATAAGACGTTTATGTACAATCAGTTTGAAATTTTTATCTGAGAATTGATCGAAGCTGAAAAGCTGAAATTGGAATGAGAAGGAGAGAAAGTTGGCAGTATGACATAAGAAACACGCTCTCCGAGATTTATTAACATAAAATCAATTTGGGACTTAAAAATTGTTGATCTGTGATATATTAGATACGAGCTCAAAAAGGCAAATAATAAATATTCGAAGACGTTAAGCTAAAAGTTTTCCATTTTGATAAAAATGTTAAGAAATAATCTGTGTTTTTATTGTAGGCTGAAGATAAATTTTTACGCCTGTTGCTGATGATTTTTAATATCGCAAAGTAGAGACGCATACAATCTAGCAAGCTTTTCGATATAATTTTTTACCTTATAAAAAAACCAATGAGCTTTTTTTCTCTTTTTATTAATTTTTTTTTTTACAAATAATACAAGTGTTTTTCTTTTTTAATTTTCCAAAGCCATCTACAGGAAAATATCTTAAATAATATTTTAAAAAGTTTATTTTATTTTTGATTAAAATTTAAATGTCACACTCGGAATTGTACAACTTGATGTTGTATCTTTCGTAATTGACTGTTAAATAAATTTTTGTTAAATTTTTCTTTATTAATGCCTTTTTTAAATATTGTAAAAATTTAATAATAATTGGGAGATAATAACTAAAGGTAAAAGTTAAATGGAAATTTTATGATCGTAAAAGTTGTGATTATATTTTATTGATTTTTTATTAATTTGTATTATATTAAAAATTTTAAAGAAAAATTTTAAGATTTTTAAATAATCTGAGATCCAATTTTTTAAATAATCTGAGACCGATTTCTTTTTTTACTATTGTAATTCATGCTAAGCAAAAGTTTTTATTCCAAAATTTTAGATATTTATGTTCCCATTTGTAGTTTTTCTATTAATTTGGATATCTACGGTCCCATTTGTAGGTTTTAGGGTAAAGTTATAAATTAGTTTATTTAAATTATTATATTGACTGAACCTTGCCTTTTATACATAAAATATAGCATTATTCAAAAGGCTACCCTGACACTTCTGGTAGGACTTGAAACTTTTCAGGTAATTTTTAAAGACTTTTTTTGACAGATTTCGGGCTGTAATTCGGCTATTACCTGAAGGATGTTGTTTTTAAAGTCCTCTAAAGTTTGAGGACTGTCTATTTAAACTCGATTTTTTAAAGAGACCCTCCTAAATTTTGTCAAATTGAAATTATCAAATTTTTAGATTTGACTGTGAGGATCTTTCCTTCTTCATTTTTAAAGAAATATAGACTAATGACACCTTCAAACCATAATTCTTACCAGAAAGTAGTCCCTTCATAAATTGTTTCAAATCGCACGATCTTGGATGCCAATTGATACCACCAATTGTCAACAGAAAAAATATATTATTAGATCTGACGGTAAGGATCTGTCCTTATATATAATAATGACAATTTTACGCCATAATTCTTAACAGAAAGTGACTATTTGCGGATACAATAGCTGCTCCATAGTCACTGTAAAAAAAAGTTGCCTCATAAATTTCGTCAAATCGTACGATCTTGCATGCCAAATGATACCACTAATTATCAACAAAAATAAAAATATTATATTTGACGGTAAAGTCTCTCCTTCTTCATTTTTAAATAAATACAGACTAATGATTCCTTTAAGCCATAATTCTTACCAGAAAGTGACTTTTTGCGGATACAATGGCTGCTCCATATACACTTGTGGTGGTCGTTCAGAGCCCTTTATATGGCCAAATTTGCCCAGTCACATATCCGCCTCTTCGCAGATGAAAATTTTGTTGACTATGGCAGAACCACAAATATTGCTGACAAATTCTATTATTTTAGCAAAATAACCACAAAATATTTTTATAGCGCTCAAATAATATAAAATGGCAAATTCTAATCTAAGAAAATTTTACATTATATGAAATATTTGTGTGACAATTATCAAATGATAGTTCTTTACTTTCAGAACCTAAAAATTGAGAACATGTTATTTTAAATAAAATCTTTTTTATTAATTAGAATTTAAGAGAAAATATTCGTTGGTTGTGTCTTAAAAAATTATAAAAATTACATACAAAAAAGTACTCTAAAAAAGACTTGTTTTAAAATATCAATTTTTACAATGACAATTTTTAGATTTCTTAAAAGAAATAAGTTCTTTTCTTAACAAACTTCGTTTTTTTTTTAATTTCAAAATGTGAAATTACTAAATATTATTTTTATATATTATTAACTAATTCATTATTGAAATTCAAGTATTTTTTTTTATTTTTGGCGATTTTTGAAAATTCTTACCGATATTCATAAGGTGCAATAAAGTCATGTGTTCACCAAAAATAAGATGTTCTGCAAAGAAATTACCATAAACTGACCATAGTTCTAGAAAATACCCACCTTGTCAACCTACACATTTTCATCCGATATTGTAACCAATATGATGTCATATGTATGATTTTGTCGTCTTTAAGCTTACGTCATCGCGCTATAACAATAATATAATAAATGGCTTAAAACCAACAATAAATAATCGTAATAATAAAAATTTTATATTAACACTGGCAAATCATACTACTACGAACTTTATCGTAGAACTAACAACAATTTAATACGAAAGAAAACTAATGGTTATTACTGTCGAACAGCTGGGTTAATTCTATTTTTGACCTTGACGCGATACGTTTGCACATGAATACACTTACATAAATGCAGAGACGAAATATGTGCCTTTTCTAATAAGAGCTAATCAACAAAAATACAATAAAAAAACTTTTTTTTTCTTACCAAAAATATAACAAAGAGTGCTTTTGCACTCTCGCCGCACTACCAAAAAAAATAAAAGCTTTACATTTTTGGATACAAATAAAAAGAAATCGAACGAATTTTATTTCAATTTTCTTGAAGACGATTTCATTATAAAAAAGGCATTATAAATTCTTGTAAGAAAAAAAAAAGAAGAAGAAATTGCTTTATTAGCTTCCACAATCCGCTCTCTTCGACCAAAGGTCTGATGTAGCTACAGTGTCTCTAACAATATTCTATGTCGCATATTCTTTGTTAGCTTTTTCCAAATATAACTTAAAGTTACGTGACTCAAAAAAAAAAAAAAACAAAACAAAATCTGTAAAACATTGAGTAAATTTTTGATACTTTTTTGCGTTTTCTTGAACCACATCTACTGACATTGCCATACTTCCTTTCACTAACACTAGGACCATTGAAATTCATTATTTATAAAAATAGCTTTATTTAGAACCGAACCAAAACGTTGCAGAGAATTTACCAAAAACGCTGTAGTTGTCGTGTTTTTTTTTTTTTTTTTTTTTTGGTATATTATTGAAAGACGAAGATAAAAAATAACAAAATAGTCATGGTTATTGTGCAAGTTTATAGGTTTTGCACGATTGCGATTTAAGTTTAAGCTTAACTGCACACACTTAACCAATGTCTTCTCTCTATTCACACACAATTCCAAATGAATGATTAATCTCTTCGTAAAAACTCTAGGTTTGATGATCTCCAAAAATCATCACCTATAGAAATAGATTTAATAGAAAACATTCGGTACCACCAACTTGACGGACTTCAATTTTGCTCGTATATAAAAACAAAAACAGGAAGAAAAGTGGTTATTGGCAATTTTTCTCTCCTTTTGTTTGCAAAACTATTAGTTTTATTTTGCTTTAACAGACTTTTAAGTTGCCAACCAAATATAATATTGTATTTTTCCTCTTTATACTTATAGTATGTCCTCTTTATACATTATCGCAAATATAATTTCAAATGAAGAAAAAGAAAAAAAAATCAAATTAATGTGAAATGTTTGCACATAAAAGCTACTTTTTGCAGGTAAAAGTAAGTTTTTGCACGCCATAAAGAAAGAACAGAATATGAGTGTAATAATTTTTACGATGATATTTCTGAATATTTCTCAAGAATATTTGCATTTTTCTTATATATTTTTTGCTCTGTTTTTTTTTTCAAAATGAAAATGAGACATTATATGACATGTACTTTTTCTCCTTTTTTCAATGTACTTGCCGATCTACATAATGTTTACTCACGACTATTAACTTGAAATGACTTTATTTCTTATAGAAATTATGATGAATTTTCTAATATTTATGAAATGAATGTTCAATTTTAATGTGTGTAATATTAGTTAAAAAATTTCTAATACAGTTTACAGGGTAAACCAATTTGAATGGAGTCATTTTAAAAACAAACAAAATTGTAGCTTTTGTGTTTTTATTCTTTTGAGTAATTTTTTACTTTTGGCAGATTATAAAAAGTCTTATAAAATTTTTAGTGGCTTTATGGTCAGTCCAAGAAACGGTCATGAAAAAGTCCCCTCATAAATTTCGTCAAATTGCATGATCTTGGATGCCAATTGATACCGCCAATTATCAACAAAAAAAAATTATTAGATTTGATGGTAAGGATCTTTTCTTCTCCATTTTCAAAGAAATACAGACTAATGACACCTTCCAGCCATAATTCTTGCCAGAAAGTGACTTTTTGCGGATACAATAGCTGCTCCATAGACTATTAACTTGAAATGACATAATTTTTTTATAGAAATTATGATGAATTTTCTAATATTCATGATTAAATGTTCAATTTTAATGCATGTAATATTAGTTAAAAAATAATACACGTATAAGAATCTACAGGGTAAACAAACTTGAACGGAGCTCTTTTTTTTAAAAAAAAATTTTAACTTTTTTTTTTTTTTTTTTTTTGTATTTTTACTTTTGGCAGTCTTATAAATTTTTTAGTGGCTTTATGGTCAGTCTGAGAATTGGTGAAAATAGTTAACTAATACTATGATGCTAGTGCAATTATAATAAGGGAGAACTTAATCACCTCTTTTGAGTAGCGACGGGCAGTATTTGATCAGCAACGAACAATTGATCAGCGACCTTTTCTCATTGAGAAAGCTGAGGAGACATTTTTAGTCTCACTTGGGCATTTCAAGAATACAGTTAAGTTGGATTCTGAAAGCTGATCTGAATATTGAAGAGCTCCAAGAATTATGATCACATTATACCATATGCCAAGTGAGTCCAAAATGACCCATCATGTATAATAATATCCCATAATAAATATCCAGTAAATTGCAATTTTACTTTAAAATAATTTTTAGAAGAAAAAAAACATTTAAAAATAATTTTGAAAATTAAATTTTCAATACAAAAACATCAAAAGTATATTATTTTTCAAAATAACGAAAATAAAAACTACATTTTCTATTTTGTAAAGTATTTATTTTAAATTTTATTTTATTTAAAAAAAAAACCTTTAAATTATTTTCTATTTTTTTGTTGAAATTATTCTTATTTTTATTTTTATATATTGGCTCTTCAATTCATCAATAAGACTTTGCATAATTTCTATTAAGGTCGAATTTTTCCAGGTCCTGCTAAATGAGTAATAAGGCTATGCGGGTTACAACGCACATTTTTGCAAAATTATTTCTGTGAGCCTTTTACCGCTGCTTTACTGGTGCTATAAAAGGCGCACACCCATGCAGCAAATTTTACGAATTTGGACTTAGAATAATTTTGCAAAAAACTGCATCGGAAACCGCATAACCTTACTACTTAAATGCAAATCTTTCATCTAAGTTGTGGTCTACTCCTTGCATGTCTTTTTGCGAATGCCTCTTGATATATTCGCAGGAATTGTCCATGCTTTTTTTATTTTTCCAGACAACATCAGCTTTCCTTAAGAAGGGTACAGCTCTCGTTATATATATAATTCTCCAGTTTCCATTTTCACAGATAGGGGGACATACATTTTGCGAAGGATTTTTATTTTAAAGGTATCAAGTATAGATTCATCACTACCCGCCAGTGTTCATATTTTGGAGCCAAATATTGGGGGTGGCTCGCTTATAGAGGGTCTTAGATATTTGCGATTTAATTTGCTAGTCTTTTAAGGACCCTAAATAAACCAATTTTAATTTCTTAAAACTTTAAAGGTATGTTAATATATTGTGAAATTTGGTCCGAGCTGGTCCAAAGGTGGTATGTTTTTGGAGAAAATCATATATACGGCTTTGCTCTCACTTATATCTAGACCCACAGAATTTGTTATACGGATACAAAGGTGGATGCAGCCAATTAGGTCTATATTATAAGGATAGGCAAGAACTTGAAGAGATTTATTAAAAATAATACTGTCTATATTGATTCCAGCATGGCATAGTATTTTTTCGAGACAGACATTGAGCCATAGATGGCTCCAAAAGTTGCTTTGATCCTGCCAACAAATTTTTATGCCCCACTGTATCTATGTTAAGGTCATTTTGATGAATTTCGTAAAGATACCAAGCTCCGATGTTCTATTTTTGGCCACACATTTCTCTACATATACTTGAATTTTTCAGTTCATCTCCAGGACCTGTCGTAGTATGACAATCTAGTCGGTACCTTTTTCAAATGTTCACTGATAATGTTAGACAAAATTTTAAAGCCCACCTTAAGCAGACGTATGCCCTTCTAGCTAATGCATTCTAATTTTGGTTGTTTGTTTGTTGTAAGGTCTCTGAGACAATATATTGTCTCTTCTTTTTTTTATATTATCGCTCCTTTTATACAATATATTGAAGTTATAAGGCTCGATTGGCATGCAATTTTACAGAGATACTGTCGATGATAATCCGGTTTATGTATTCTAATAAATTTGCATTATTAAAAACGAAATTATTTTGTACTTTTGAAATTTAGTTAAAATTTACATGCTTTCATTTCCTTTTGCAATCATGTTAAATTGCTATTTTTCCCATGAAAAATCAAATTTTTTACATAATATTTTGAAATTTCGTACCACATTCAATTAAAAAGTCAAACTCTTACGATAAAAAGTTGCAGTTTCACCGGAAAAAACCCCCCCAATTCTCATTATGTACTATTAAATTTCTATTAATATCTAAAAGACATCAATAATATCAGTCGTACTTAATATTTATCTATTTTTTTTATTTTTGTTGATTTAAATGTAAAATTTTTATTTGTACTTATTTTTCTTAATGTTGGCCTACCAAACTACAATCTAATTTGAATATGACCTCGATTTAATTTCTTTAAATTTATACAAAGTCAAAAAGTGAATCTGAAAATATTAAGTCGATCGTTGAGATATTCGATGGACGAATAAAATATATTTGTTCGTAATTAACGTGTTGCATTTGAATTTTTTATTCATTAAATTAACTTCATATACTTGAAATGTTAATTTTGAGTAATTTTGTTTCATTAAAATAAAAAGTCAAAGTTGTTTCGTTTTTTTTTGTTGTTGTTGACTTAATTGATACTAATTGTGAAAACATCCTGTTTTTCAGTAAGAGTACAATTTTAATAAAATCCAATATATACTTTTAAAAAATTTGAAGCAAGTGATCTTGAGGGTGAATATTAGAAAATTTGCAAAAAAACATTTAAGCTTGTCAAATAAAGACCTTATGAATGATCTGAACTTTTTCCAAAAAAGAATTATTATAAAGACTTATCCAAATTACGCGTTGGAAAGTAAAATTAAATAAAACATGCTTTTTATGCTGATTTTGGCAATATTTTTATTTTGTTATTTTGCCTAGATTATAATGGCATTAATGGATAATGGCAAATCAGCTAAATTTATGCTGATTTGCCATTATCCAACAGAATTCGATCGTTTGAAGATTGTTTCTCACATGGCGGGTTGTAATTTGACAAATACTTGACGGATGTTCGTTTATTGTCGTCAAATCGAAGGATCTTGAAGGCTAATTGACATTACCAGAAAAATTTCAACGTCAGCAAATCGAACGATCTTTGAAAGCCAATTGACATTACCAGAAAAACTTCAATGTCGTTAAATCGAACGATCTTGAAGGCCAATTGACATTACCAGAAAAATTTCAATGTCGTCAAATCGAACGATCTTGAAGAACAATTGACATTACCAGAAAAATTTCAATATCGTCAAATCGAACGATCTTGAAGGCCAATTGACATTACCAGAAAAACTTCATTGTCGTCAAATCGAACGATCTTGAAGGCCAATTGACATTACCAGAAAAACTTCATTGTCGTCAAATCGAACGATCTTGAAGGCCAATTGACATTACCAGAAAAATTCAATGTCGTCAAATCGAACGATCTTGAAGGCCAATTGACATTACCAAAACTCGAAATTACACGTCCTTGTGCGGCTTTTAGTGTAATTTTGCTAAAACCACATACGATCGAGAATAAAATCTTTAAGTTAAGATAAGAAAAAAGTCGGTAATCATAGCGCTCAGAATTGATGGTACCAATCTCTACTTTTTCATTTTCAAAGAAATACATCCCAATGATACCTTCAGACTATAATGGATATCAGGCAGTTCCTTTTTGTGAATACAATAACTTGTACTTACCCATCGACGATAGAATCACTATTTTTGTAGATACTTGTTCTTAATGTTAGCATATTTTTTTGATAGTTAAACTTTTTATATTGTGAAATGGCAATTCTGAAGTATTTAAAAATTATACCCCAGTTGATTTATTTGTTTGACATCAGTTAAATGAGAGAGATTTATTTTCTGCACCGCAAATTGGATAACCCTCCAAACACTATTGCAGCTAACTCGAAAATTTAAAGAAATTCGCCCAGTCAAAAAATTAGACACAATTACGGCGCATAAATAAATGTCATCTAATCAGTTAAAAATTTGTGTTTTATTTTTAATTAAATTTTTAAGACTTATATCGGCAACGAAACAGTAATTTGTCCGCTCCCATAAAATTGTGTAGGTTTTGAAAAATTCTAACTGCGCTTTTTTAAGCGATTGTGTTTGGGGCATTTAAGTATAAATTTTTGACAATTAAAAGAAAAACTTTCGACACTGATAAGATTAATAAAAACATTAAGGAAAAAATAATGAAAATATTCCCATATGATAAGTAGTAAGTCGTTAATGAATTGAAGAATAACGCAATGAGTAACAAAATTACATCATCGTCGGCCCAAAGAATGTGTGCTGAAAGTTTGGTGAAATTAATTCGAAATTTTTAGTGTTGGCAGCTTTATTCAACTAATATTCAAGTTTGACTTATAGGGATGAGATTAAATTACTTTTTTAAGGACGTAATTATTGCTGAGAAGCCTTCTTCCTTTACAACGACAAACTTTAATATTTTTACTCTTGTTTTAACTTATAAATGGGTCCCTATTTAAACCAAGAAGATTTTTAGCTAAATTATATTAGTAAAAATATAAATGAACTGATAAAAAAAAATTGTTTCGTAGAACAGAATAATCACATTTCGGACCTCAAAAGTAAGCTCCAAACACAAAGTGATCTTGCCTGAACTTTTGAGTAACAAAATTACATCATCGTCGGCCTGAAAAAATGTGTGGTAAAATTAATTCGAAATGTTTAGTGTTGCCAGCTTTGTTGAAATAATATTAAAATTTGACTTTAAAGTTTTTGAATAGATGGATTTATAGGGATGAGATTAAATTACTTTTTTAAGGGCGTAATTGCTGTTGAGAAGCCTTCTTCCTTTACAACGACAAACTTTAATATTTTTACTCTTGTTTTAACTTACAAATGGGTCCTATTTAAACCAAGAAGATATTTCGCTAAATTATATTAGTAAAAAATATAAATGAACTGATAAAAAAAAATTGTTTCGTAGAACAGAATAATCACATTTCGGACCTCAAAAGTAAGCTACAAACACAAAGAAGCTTTTAAGTGATCTTGACTGAACTTGTGAGTATCAAAATTACATCATCGTCGGCCTGAAAAAATGTGTGGTGAAATTAATTCCAAATTTTTAGTGTTGCCAGCTTTGTTGAAATAATATTAAAGTTTGATTTTAAAGTTTTTTAATAGATATGGATTCATAGGGAAGAGATTAAAATACTTTTTTAAGGGCGTAATTGCTGTTGAGAAGCCTTCTTTCTTTACAACGACAAACTTTAATATTTAAACCAAGAAGATTTTTCGCTAAAGTTCCTCTAAATCCTTATAAATAAATTACACATTTTTTAAGCATTTAAATATCTTGATTATATTTACAACGATCCCTCAAACTTACTCAGTAAAAAAATTTCAAACTTAAAGAACAAGTTTTGGATGATACTCGTATGTTTTTAATAAACGTGACTGTTCTAAAAATGTTTCCTTTCTTTTGAGAGGGTAAAACCACCTTTTTTAAGAGAATTTCTATTTTTTTGGCTCAATAAATAAAATTACAAATATACTTCGAAAAGTTCAAGCAAAAGAATTATTTTGATTTTTTTATGAATATATTTTTAATTTGATTTCTTTTTTTTTTTGTCAAAACAAAGTTTGCAATTTTTTCTTTTATTTATATTTCTATGAAAGTGAAGCAAAAGCTCTTCTTCTTCAAAGTACATTATTGCATATTCAAGTACATTTAATTTAGAAAAAGAAAAAGAATATATTAAAATGTGTGTACTCGTAAAATTCGAATTGAATGCTCATCAACAACAAAGGCAAATAGAGTGCGGTGACCTCCAAATTTATCAAGTGACAAAAAAATTCTAATGGAGCCTTGAATATTCGTTTCTGTATTCGTTCACTATTATTTTCACTCTTCCAAAGATATTTTTAGTCAACAATTTTGGTTTAGGTTTATTTTTAGTAATAGTCTTTCTTCTAACGAACCGTGGTGAGTTTACCCTTGCACATTACTAGACCTAGACTTTGGGTAAATTTTTTATTCTTATACTTCCAACACATATAAAAATATATTGAGGACTATTTTTTTTTAAAGAAATTTTTATGTTTTTGTATAACTCTTGTGGAGATTATAGAATATATTACGGGTAATTTTTTCTTATTTAATTAATTCCAAAAAGGACTATTAGAAAACAAGCCTAAAAGAATTAGGCTTGTTTTTTACTTTGTGGTTAAAATAATATTTTGTCTCTATTGGAAAATGGACTTTTTATTAGTGTGTATTTTTATGTTTTTATGTTTGCATATAAGATCCCTTAAACTTATAGAGTTATTTTGTAAAATTAACTTTTAAAAAAATTTCGTTGTCAAGAAAATATATTCAAATATTCCAAATTTAATAACTTAAAATTCCTGTGAATCAATATGAATACTCGAAATTAGATAATTTTAATTCCTTATGAATTGTGACTTAAGATAATATATTGGCATTGTGGGCGAAATCTATTTGAAAAATAACTAATACTTAACAATAAGTAAACAAAGAATGGATCATATTTGAAATATATTTGAAATGATGAATTTGTTGTTTAATACCTTGGGGGACGTCACGGGAGGGAGCATTATGTATGTAGATTCAATGATCTACAATGTGAACAGATAACTTGTTCTATGCGATTGTACTTTTTCTCGGCAAGGGAGTAGTATCAATCTACGAATATCGTACATTGGCTTACCCCTACGTCCATATTTATCTATTCAGCCAACTGGTATATCGAGTGTAAATGCTATGCTAATGACTAGACAGTGTTAGGATCTAGCATCTGATGTTAGTTACTGATGAGTGGAGGCGGATATATCATTCCTAGAGCAGGTTCAATGTATCTTTCGTGTCTTGACTTGTCTTTAAAATATGTACACATTAACGTAAATTAAAAGGCACTTGTCTTCCGAATATATTCACAGATTTGCTTTTCGGAAGAGCTATTCACCACCGAACTCGTATGTGTTCAAAGAGTATCTTTCTCCTTGATAATATAAATATACGAACATGGAACGTGCATTTTTATTTTTTACACTAACAGCATAGAAAAGTGGGTATTCTAACTTTTTTTTTTTTTTTTTGTAAAATAAAATCGGCATACTGTTTTATAGCAGTGGTCATAGTTCTGCTGTCATCGCCATCACTTTCTTGTCGATCGTACTTCAAGTGTGCATCCAATTGGCTCTAACCAAATTGAATAAAGTGTAGGTGTTTCATGTCTCTATTTTCAAAAATTACTTTTCAAAAGCCATAGATACAAATTAATTCATTAATCAATCGAATTGATTTTCTAATTTCAAGAAGTAAATGCTTATATATTCAAATAAAAACCTTTTATTTGTATTTGTTTTGAATCTTAAAATATGCAAATAGATTGAAAAAGTAAGAAAAAAAATATCCAAAACATTGTGTGTGTGTTTGCATAAATTAATTATATTTTTTCCTTTAAATTAATTATATTTTTACCTTTAATATTTCTTATTGATTTTTTTATAATTTTTATTTAAAAAAAAAAACTAGCTGCAACACGTCAAAAATGACGGTTATTTTTATATAATGATTTAAACTATCTATATTTTATGTTTCATTTACGAATGCTTTAGTAACATTCTTAAGTAAAGAAATGCTTCCGATCTGTGGGACTTACTGCATATATGCACGTAATGATCTTTAACGATCTTCATCCATACTTTGGAAAGTCCAATAGAATAAAATTATTTCAATTCAATTTAATTTTTCAGTCAAATAATTTGACTGAAAACGCAATGTTGTATTAATTAACTCACTTAAGAAACTAAAAAATTTGAATTATCTGAAAAACGAGGTCTGTTCAAAAAGTATCGCGATTTTTGAATTTTCGTGGGTTACGTATATTCGATTTTCGATTTTTTGTGGCGTTATGGTGGTACTCATGTCTCTCACTTATGCCGACAAGTTCGGCTATTTTGAATGTTCAGTTAATTTTTGACAGCTGATTTGCTTGCACGCCTCAATTTCGACCAAAAACAGCATAGCATTAAGATTGCTAAGGAGCTGTTGGACTCTGTCCGCGACGACTCAAATTTGCTCCAGAGGGTCATAACTGGTGACGAATCATGGGTTTATGGTTATGACGTGGAAACCAAAGCTCAATCATCCCAATGGAAGCTGCCGCACGGGCCAAGACCAAAAAAAGCGCGCCAAGTTCGGTCGAATGGGAAGGTTTTGCTTACAGTTTTCTTCGATTGCAGGGGCGTGGTGGATCATGAGTTGTTTCCACAGGGTAGAACGGTCAATAAGGAATATTACCTGAAAGTTATGCGCAAGTTGCGTGAAGCAATACGCCAGATACGCCATGATTTGTGGAAGAACAAAAATTGGCTTTTGTACCATGATTAACGCCCCTGCTCATCGTTGCTTGTTGCGCGAATTTTTGACCAAAAACAACACACTAATAATGCCGCAGCCACCGTTTTCCCTAGATCTGGCCCCTTGTGACTTTTTCTTGTTCCCGAAACAGATTCTTTGACCCATTTTTTTTGGAAAAATCGAAGACGAGCAAAAACACGTGCAAGTGAGAGACATGAGTACCAACATAACGCCACAAAAAAAATCGAAAATCGAATGTACGTAACCCGCGGAAATTCAATATTGGCGATACTTTTTAAACAGACCACATACACGTATGTTTTTTTAATTCGTCCTGTTTTGATCGAAATTCATTCGGCGGCAAATATATTTTAATAACCGAAATTCATCATTTGATATTTAAAAAAAAAAACAAATTACAGTTCTATACTAAAAAGTTAACTGATAAAATACTAACTGCGCCATCTAATATTTAACTCTGTAGTTTGTCAATAGCGCCATCTATCAACATTAGTTACAAATACGCTGTTTATTGGCAAAAATTCATCAATTTCCTGAATTCTATGTACAAAAAAATTAGTCTCAATTCATATTTCGCTTACAATAAAAGATTTCACTTAATATATTCTTGTCCTTTTCGAATTAATCTTGATTACGTTTTCAAAAAAAATGTTTTATAATTTGGAAAATTTTTAATAGCATTAAAAATATCCTGAGAAATATATTGTAGAAACATAAATTTTCATATCTTCATCTTTATTTAACTATTTTTCAATAAATTTTTTAATAATTTTATTTCAATTACTTTTCATAAATAAAATTTCAAGAATCATTTAATAATTTCATAATTTCCATGAGAATAAAAGCTCTTGTAAAATAAAATTACCTTCCAATATCTTTGGGCCGAAAAAGAAAAAGTATAAAATTCCCTCAACTTCAGTTTTTAATATAATCTCATCATTTTATCCTCGAAAGATTTGTCGAAAAGGATGCTTGGTATCTTTGGAAATTTATAAAATTACTGAATGAATATTAAGTTATTGTGGTTGAAAGAATTTTCACCATTCTATAAAAAGAAAGCTATTTGATTATTATTATTACTTGTTGTTTTTCCTATTAATTTTTCTTACTGTTCTCAAATACCAGAAATATAAACTTCAGTGATGATGACTACCCTTTTCTGGTTGAGTAAACTTTTCCTATGTCCCTTAATCAATTGAAAATCCTGTTTCGATGGGCTTTTTGTTCAAATTCCTTTTTTTGAACTTAACAAAAAGTGAAATTCCTTAAAATGAGAAAATATTTGTTAAATTTATTACTTCTATTTTGCCGTTTAAAAAAAAAGAACGATTATTTGATTAATATTAGCGAGGAAAATTGACTTTATGGTTTTTGTATTATAGGTGATGAAAATACAATAATTTCCATTTGAGAAATTTGAAAATTTGGGTGAACAGAATTTTCTTGAATTTCGTTTTGGAAAATTATGGATTTTCTTAATTAAACATTTTAATTAACACCAAACTTTCCATTTATTTTTGTAGATTTATAAATTAATTGATAAAAAAAAATTTTTTTTTCTGCTCTTACAATAAAAGAAAATTATATAATGAATTTTTTTCCTATATATGAAATTCTATAAAAAGTAGAAAATAATTTATTTTGTGAAAATCTGAAACTTTTAACTCCAAATAACAAGTTATTCATTTTGTAGTTTGAAAAGTACATCTCTATTACTTTGACAGATGTCAAACGGCAATATTTATTGAGGTTAATGTTTACCATAATAAATTTTTTTCTGTATATGTTATTGTATAAAAAGTAGAAAATAATTTATTTTGTGAAAATCTGAAACTTTTAACTCCAAATAACAAGTTATTCATTTTGTGGTTTGAAAAGTACAGCTCTATTACTTTGACAGATGTCAAACGGCAATATTTATTGAGGTTAAGGTTTACCATAATAAATTTTTCTCTTGATACACATTTGCCAATACCATTTCTGTATATGATAAAAAAATTTTGCACGTCATTTTATCACGTCTCATATAAATAGTTACTATTATTGTGCTATAAAATTTTCAAAAAACAATTTACTTAAATATGTTTAAAATTGATGATATGTATGTCGATGACTTGTAGTTTAATCAACAGCGCTACGTATCACACTGCCCAAGAAATAATCGATTTATTAAAAACCAAATTCAATCAACGTCAAATTTAGTGAATAGGTGATGTCAATTGGCCTTTGGTAAAAAGGTGATGAGAATAGTCCAGATTACAATATAAGCCCTTTAAACCACTATCAACCGCGTCATCCACGAAATATGTTAGAGCCAACATTATGTAAAAATATTATCGACATTTTTTATAAAAGTATCGATGTCCGTAGTCATAGTAAATTATTGCGTTCAATAAAAGTATACTTCCCTGTGGAACACCAGCCAATATCGAATTCGTTTACTTGGCAGTGTTGGCTGGAAAGGAATGATTTTAGGACTAGAAAATAGATGGAAGGATGGATGTTGTTGAGTTTCCAGAGTGAGTCCGGGTGTTAGACTCTATCAAAAGCTTGATTTATATATAAAAAAAAACCTACCGGGACAGTGCTCCTTTCTTTCTAAAAAGGATGCAGTCAAATCGACGACTCGATGACACTGCTAGGTAGTGGAAATCAAATTGATGGTTGGGAATTAAATTTGAGGATTCGACTAGGGGATTTTACTGGCCGATGATTAGTTTTTCAAAGTTTTTGAAAATATTGGAAGGAGACTTATTGGTCTGTAGAAAGCGGGCTTTACTAATTTGAAATTAAATTTAAAATTTTTTATAGAATATCGATTCGATCTAGTCGGAAATTGAAGATCGTAGTACTTGTAAAGCGGGTTCTATATTGAAATAATTTTCACGATCACTGAGTGGGTTTGTTTACTTTTGAACATTTGAATTGGAATTTTTTCGGATTGGAGATCTGATCTCATAGCTTCAGTTTGACGTCATCTCAACCTTTAAAAAAACCTATTTTTATTTTTAAAAATTTCACATTCACTTGATGAGTTTGGTAAGTTTTGAAATTTTAAATTATAAATTTTTCTGATAGCACCAAGAAAAAAATTTAATTAAATAACATTTGTTCCGGATTCCAGCTCTACATCCTCCAAAGATAAATGTCCCTCATTTAACAATTTATCAAAATACATTTAGTTCCTAAAGTATTTTCCCGTACGGTTAAGGTTTACCAAGTAATACGATAAAGCATGTAAGGACTTTCTACAAAATAATGATTCTCTCGTAGCCATAAAAAGGCGATATTTTCATTAGCAGTGAGGTTCATTTCTCGCTCGGTGGATACATTAAAAATTGCACTATAGGGGGCTCTAAAAAAGCCACAAGCGACTGTAAAACAAATGTGCATTTTATTTTGAAGGTGTTTCTTCTATTTTATTTGGAACTGAATGAGAAGAAACAGTTACCATCTTTTCTGTGCCCTATGGCCCTGCAAGAAACAACTCTTTTTGGCCTAAACTTAAAAATTTCAATTTTAACCATATTTAAATTTAACAAAACAGCACCACAAGCCGCATAACGTAATAAATTTTTACCATATTGCGCGAAAAATTCCCAGGATGCGTTATTTCGAAATTTGTTAATGACAATTGACCTCAAAGATCTTGTGGCTTAACAGTGATCTTGTTAGACAATGTAAAAAATAAAAGTTCATACTTTGGCACATTTAATAATAAACAAAGCTCAAGTAAATTCTGAATTACAACCCGAAATGTACAAAAATGTAATCTAAAATTACTTTTAAAAAAAATCGAGTCTCACAAGGAGTTTCGTGGGGCAGCTGATTGACTGCCTGAAATTATTTTTCAAATTCTAATTTTAAAATATTAAAATCTATATTATAAAAATCATTATACAATAACAAACAAGAAAAGGAATTTATTCTCTCTACTTTAAAGGACAAAAATATTTACTTTTAATACAAAATAGTCAACAAAAAAAAAAAACACAAAAAAAAAGAAGAAAGAAACAAAAAATGTTCTATTTTTAATTGTATTTTACGTAGAAAATTTACATACCTTAACAACTTTGGAATTTCGGTTTTATTTGTTAGAAAATTTCAACTAAGAAACACGTGCTCCCCCACTATAAAGAGTTTTGTAAAATTTCATTTGAAAGTTTTGCAAACTTTTGATAAGCAATATAGAAAAAGGAACAGAAAATATATTGAAGTACAAGAGATTCAGTATAAGAGGTTACATCATGTTCACATGGTTTGCATTAGTAAATGCTCGTACATGAAGCAATATATGCAAATCTTGTACAATTTCCACGTATCTGAGCATTTCCTTAGCATAATAACATAAAGATTAAAACTTTATGAAATGTACGACTATGTTGGTATGTTGGTCGCAGTATCGATTAAAGAGTTTCAATTTAAAATTACTTTATTTGCACTGAAAGTCTTATGGAAGCTATAAAAACATTATTGTCCATCCAGTTAAGTATTGAGAGTGTAGGTAAAATAGATCTTCATCTTTTTTATTCGCAACAATTTCATTGTAAAACTATATATCAGGTCAAAGTATGATCAAATTAGACTATAGTACCCCATCCGGAATGGAATGTAAAAACCATGCAGAATGCTGCCTTTCAGTTTTACTTGGAGGAGCAGTGAAATTCAATACAATCGAGTAAAGAGCCATTGCTAACCAGGGAAGCTTAACATAATTTGAAAACCTTAACAACACCACATAAAAGCTAAAAAAATTGATGATTTTCTCTTAGCTTCTTAATCCGCATAGTTACACATACCGTTTGTTACTAGTTTCTTTTTATTTAAATGGTTTTTCTTTCTATTCATTATTCAGTGTAAACTTACTCCATTTGGAGCGGGTCCTTTCTATTTATGTGCACATAGAAATTATTTTTAAAAAAAACCTTCTTAATATGCGACTCGAACAACGTTATAGGCTTTGATGTCTTAACGTTGGCTCTTTTTAGATAAAAATTTGTTTCGTCTATTATAATATGAAAATACAACCGCTAACTAGAGCTAGACGAAATAGTATCAAATATCGGAGGCTGGAGATGCAACGTAAAAAGATTCAATTGCAAAAGATTTCGCCAGACCATGGATGCCTATTTTACACATGATAAGTAGTATGAGTGAATTTGTCACTATACCAATAGTATGGATATGAGTAAGAGAAGCGCTAATGATCTTTAATTCTTTGACTTTTGTGAATTGTGCAATCGTAACTTATACCACTTCTGAATCACTCAACAAATATTTTGCTTGCCAATCGTTCATAATATCTTACTATTACTAATAAGAACCACAACAGAATAATAGTAATTACTATTACTAAATTTTTTTGATGAATGTGGTTATGAAAGTCATTTCAACATACACAATAATTTGTAGATAGTTTTATGTGCATAAACTAGGTGTATAAGCTTAAATCCGCTGTTTGGTTATAGATGGCGTGAGTGAGCGTATTAAGCTACCATGGGCACGCCATACTTTTTTTTATGACTTTGACATCTGTCAACATTAATTAATCAGTGCACATTGTCAGCAATTTCGTACAATAATATACATTTTTCCTTTGGTAATCATGTCTAGTTTTGTGCTAGAAAAAGAGCATATGCAGGAAGCTATGATTTCTGCTTGAATTTGAAGAAATCGGCTGCCGAATCGCATCGAATGGTTATGAAGGCCTATGGTGGCAGTGCTTTATCGGAAACAATGTTCCGAGATTGGTTTCGACGGTTCAAAGACGGCAATTTTGACTTGTGGGACAAGAAGCGTGAAAATCGACCTAGGAAGGTTGAGGACCACCAATTGCAGGCTCTTTTGGACGAAGATGATAAAAAATGCTCGCGGAGCAATTGAGTGTTACTCAACCAGCCATTTCCATGCGTCTGCGTGCCATGGGGAAGATTGAAAAGATCGGAAAATGGGTGCTGCTTGAATTGAACGATAGGCAGATGGAGCGACGCCAAAACACTTGCGAAATCTTGCTCGCCAGGCAAAAAAGAAAGTCGTTCCTGCATCAGATTGTGACAGGCGATGGAAAGTGGATATATTTCGAGAATCCTAAACGCAAGAAATCGTGGGTTGATCCCGGCCAACCATGAACATCTTCCCCAAGACCAAATCGCTTCGGACGGAAGACGATGCTGTGCGTTTGGTGGGATCAGCAGGGTATCGTCTACTATGAGAAGTTGAAACCTAGTGAAACTGTCAATCCTCACTGCTACCACTAACAACTGATAAAATTGCACCGTGATCTGCGTGAAAAAAGGACGGATTATCAACAAAGACATGACAAGCTGATTTTCCTCCACGACACTCAACTGAGAGGTACTACCCCAACCCACTTATTCATCAGACCTGGCCCCTTCCGACTACCACCTGTTTTCGTCGATGTACCACGCGCTCGCTGAGCAGCACCTTGAATCTTACGAAGACGTCCGAAAATGGCTTGATGAGTGGTTTGCCTCGAAAGAGAAGGATTTTTTTTAGCGTGGTATCCGCAAATTGCCCAAGAGATGGGAAAAATGTGTAGCTAGCGAGCGCAAATACTTTGAATAAACTTGTTTTTCCTTTCTATGAAAAAAACATGTTTTTCTTGGACTAAAAAACAGCGGATTTAAGCTTATACACCTGGTACAACTTTTAGGGGTTATTATTATTAATAAGAGAGATAGTCGTAGAGCTTTTATTGTCAGTTTGTTTAGCTCTGTACACTTCTTAACAGATCCTGACACTGAATAATTAAATCGATGATAATAACAACGATGACGACCAAGACTAAGAGTATCCATAGCAACTTCCCAAATGACTAACTTATCCATGACAAGTAAAATTGATCTTAGTCTCATGGTTCTAATTCGATAAAAGTTGATATGTACTTGTACAGGATAAAAATTTCACCAAAATCATTCGTTCTTTTATCGGCCAATTCGAATGTTTAGTATAGAAAAACGATCGAATTGTTGGAGAAAAGATAAAAAGCTAAGAAATTACAGAAATGAAAACGAGGGTGAAAAGCGATATCCAAGAACGATAAACGAGAAAAGTTTCATAACAACTTTAAGTAATTTCCTTGTTATTAAAAAAAAAAAAACGGAGAAAAAAACATATAAATGCGAGAAAAAAAGTAAAAGAGTAGAAAAAAAGAAGAAGAAGAAGAAAAAATTATCCTTTCTGGTAAATGTTGGCTAAAAGTACGAAAAGAAATGAAAATAAAAAGATGAATAGCTCTCTAAAAAAAAAATACCATGAGTCAATAGAGCAAACTAAAAGAGATTTATTGAGTGTCGAAGAGAGTATATAGAGTCGAGCAAAAAAAATAAATATATACGAAAAGGGCAGGATAGTATGATAGTAGTCTTGAGAGAGTGAAGGAGATGGGAATTGATAGAAAAAATCCACATCAGAAATCAATGAGGGAGCGGTTCATTAGTTCTTGCAAACAATCCCTTCCCCTCTTCATTAAGCTCACTTTGTTAATTATCCTCTTTTCCCCATAGTGCCAAGTCTGGGTGTGTTCCTACCATCTATACGTGTACATCTAATATAGTGTGTCCTTACAACAGTTTATATCCTTCCATGTGCGTATGTTTGTATACGAGGGTTCGTATCCATGTGCGGAAACATTTGTATATGAAACCTAAAAGCGAATTGAAGTATTGAGGACGAACTGTGGACAAAAGCGGTTGGTTGGACTCCCAATGGCTTGGGTGTAAATTGATTTCGATTTCTCAGTTGTTAATTGATCGTTGGTAATGCGAACGACTCCATATAGAGCTTCAATACATTCAACGAAATATAATCGTTAATGTAATCGTTTGATGTACTTCTCGCCCATACTAAGGTCCTTTTTCGTATGATTACGATTCCTTAACATATACAAATTGCTATCGGCAAATAAGAGGACATTCAACGGTATTATTATGCTTGACTAGAAATCGAACCATAATCTTATCGCTTGCGGTCATCAAAATACCTTCGAAAAGAATTCTTTTATTTACTAATCACTCGGACTTTATGGTCTAACCTTAATTACATGCAACTAAAAATCTAATAAACGTTGACATTGTTTTTCACTTAACATACTGCTTTTTGGTCCTTTCTTTTTGCACATTCAGATAAATTACTGCCTTTTACTATAATCCCCATTTTACGAATTGACTCTTTATTGTATTTTATTTTAGTTCTTTTAGTCAATTCTCCTTAAATGGGAGAAAAAATGTTCGTTGGCTTTTCTTTTCCGTTTATCCTTAATTTTTTTTTAAACTTAATATAATAAAAATTATTTAAAAAAAATTGCCGTTTCTATCAAATTAAATAATCAAAAAATGCTTTCAAAATTTCAATTTGAAAATTGGAAGGTCATAATTATTAATTTTCCAAAAAATATTATTGCAACGCCATCTATTGTCGAAAAATATGATCGCAACGCCATCTTTTGTATTTTGTTACATAGAAATTTTTCAAAAACATCTTTTGTTGATATTAATTATTCGAAAAGGTGGTTCAAAAGGAGTTGAAATTTCATAAAATAATTTTAGATCTTTAAGAATTTTTGCCTTATATAGCTTCTAAATAAAAAAAAAAAAACAACAGAATAATATGCTTACAATGGTAGCAAAAAGCTTTACCATTCCATAATTTGTTCAATTTTTTTCTAATTTAAAATTTAACATTTTTGAATAAATTATTTCGAACTAAACTTTTAATTTTCGTAAGCCCTAAAATTAATGATAATTTTTTTACCTTTTAAATTACATAATTTTTAATAAAAATAATTTTTTTTAAAAAAATGGCATGTTTTGTTGGCTATTCTTTTCTGTTTATCCTTAAATTTATTTTTTTTAAATACTAAATGTAATCAAAATTATAAAAAAATTATCATAAAAAAATGCTTTTCAATATTTTGATTTGAAAATTGACAGGCTATAATTATTCATTTTCCAAGAACGCCATCTCTTGTCCAAAAATTCGATCGTAACGCCATCTTTTGTGTTATATAGAAACTTTTCAAAAATAACTTTTGTTGATATTTATTATTATGGTGGTTCAACAATGAATTGAAATTTCATAAAAAAATTTTGAGCTTTAAAAATTTTGTCCTTTTAAAGCTTCTACGAAACAAAAAACAAATAATATATTTACAACGGTAGCAAAAAACTTTACCATTCCAAAATTTGTTCAATTTTTTTTCAAATTTAAAATTTAACATTTTTGAATAAATTATTTCGATTTACGCTATGTTTTTGTAAGCCCTAAAATTTTTGGTAAAAATTCAGGAAAATTTAACATAATTTTTAATAAAAATAATTTTTTAAAAAAATGGTATTCTTTTATGTTTATTACTATTTTATAATTAGCAAAATTACTATTCTACTGTCCTTTAATTTTTTTTTAATTAATAGAATGAAAATTATTTAAAAAAAAATTGCCTTTTCTTTCAAATTCGATCATCAAAAATGCTTTCCAAATTTCACCATCTCTTCTCCCAAAATATGATCGGAACGCCATCTATTGTATTATATAGAAACTTTTCAACAATAACTTTTGTTGATATTTATTATTATAGTGGTTTAAAAATGAATTGAAATTTCATAAAAAAAATTTTTGAGCTTTAAGAATTTTGTCCTTTTAAAGTTTCTACGAAAACCACTGCAAAATTTGTTCAAATTTAAAATTTAACATTTTTGAATAAATTATTTCGATTTACTTATTTTTGTAAGCCCTAAAATTTTTGGTTAAAATTCAAATAAATTTTACATATTGTAATTTTTAATAAAAATAATTTAAAAAAAAAATGGCTTATAATAATATTATAAATTGTTAAGTTTTAATACAATAATTTGACAAAAATAAAATACATTTTAAAATTCAAGTTAAAATTCAGTGGGCATACGAGAATTTGTTCGTTAAATCAAAGAAATGTCATTAAATGCAATAAAATTACCTGTAGAACTGTTTTTCCCCCCTAAACATGGTAGACTATTTTTAAAGTTCTTTTTTTTTTTAACCTAACACGAGTCCTTAAGCACAGTATTGTTTAAATTTATTGTAAATATTATGACACTCAAAAAACGAATATGAAAGACAGGAACAGAAGCTTGGCTCCTTGCACAAACATTTCATTGTAAACGTGTACAAAATGTGACGATAAAGTGAAATGGCTTTGGGCAAGTATTAATTAAGGATATCATTCCGGTAGGAATAATAACATCAATCAACATTAATCGCTACATTTAAAACGGTTTGAACCTGTTATTTCCCTACTCAAGAGTACTTTTTCTTACTTATACAAATACCAGTATGTCTACCTACCAGTGTAAAAAATTTATTTTTAATTAGTTGGAAATAAAATAGTTTAAATTTAAATTATTTTCGGTTTTTTTAAATTTTTTTTCTAAAGTCACTTTTATAGTTTGCCTAATTAAAACAGCAAGTAAAGTGGATATAGTATTTTATGATAATGTAATGAAATAAAACTTAAGGTAAAAACGACCATTGCGTGATGTATTGTTAAAAATTTTGTCACAAAAATACTCTAAGCTAAATTGGGACTTAAATGGCACGCACTAGTTACGTATTTTTCCAAAAGAAAAAAGTAAAAAATATGAGAAAATGAAATTCTCTTTTTTTTAGAGAGTCTCTTTTTCTTTTAAAAATTTCTCCTTTTCCGACTATTAAAACTTTTTTTTTTTAACAAAAAACATGAATAAATTTTTGTACAAAATATAGAATATGTGTGTCCGCCCAAGGAATGGCGAAATAAAAAGAAAAAAAATATGTTCATATTACGTTGAATAAAAAGTTTATCGAAAAAGGACAACACACAAAATAAAATGATGAAATTATATTTTATTCGTTGGTATTTGTAGTATTTTTTATTTCAATTTGCTGTTGATATTTTGGAAGGATATACTCATATACATAAGCTCAATAAAGTTAAATGGAAGAGAAGAGAATAAAACTGAGAATTCCATGCATACTCAACAGTATACGAATTATTCTGGACTCGTTTTTCGAATTGTCTGCAATTTTCTACATAAAATTGGCGACGACAATCTATAAAATCAAAATGAAAAACAGGAAAAATACTACCGAAAAGGACGAATGAGGAAAAAAAAGGACTAGACAATCAATTGATTTTTCTTTTCTTATCTGGAAAATATATGAAGAATATATTTTAGGCTAGAATAATTCGTTTTCGGGTGATGAATAAGGTCTAAAAGGGTGGGGGAGTGAGGGTTTGTATTGAGTATAGGGTTTTTTTTTCGTATTTCGTTTGGAGTTTGAGATGGCGTCTCATGGGTTTCGGTATGATGAATTTGGGCTTGGCTTAGGATAAGTGTCGCAGACGTGGCACCATTTCATGTCGCGCTATAAAAACTGAAACTAGGACACCAATAATAAAACGCACAATATTACTTGTAGAGAGGTAGAAATAGCGCCCAAAATGGAAATTAAGTAAGTGAATGGGTGTGTGATACTTTCTGTACGTATTTGTTAGTATAATTAATGGTAGTCATGTTGAATAGAAAAAGGACGAGCGTGGGCGCAGAGGAATTTGGATTTCGGCAGTTATGGATTTGTTTTCTCTCTTCTCTTTTTCATTATTTGTAGATAGAAAATTTATACCGAAACAAAAACGGCAACAAAACTAGGAAATTTCGAACAAAATCCATCCAATAAAAGGAGTGGCGCAGCGCCATGTCCTAATAAAAAAGTTTTTCGTCCTTTTTTCTTCGCTTAAAGTTTTTTTTTTATTTGAACGTTGTATGTTATTAGAATTAGGCGGCGGCAGTCAATTAGGCGCATTATTCTATCGACCTTAAAAGGACGAGGTCGAAATGATGATGACGATGATGATGATGGTGACAACCCTCACCTAATAAGCTAGACGAGCCAAACCAATGAACATGACACCAATTCAAATACGATATTATGAAATACGAATAGCTGTCGCCAGATGGTGGTGCTTTATGGTAGTCGTCGGGATGATACCAATTCTCTATACTATTCGTATTATATTTCCCCAGTGCTTAGATAGCGGCTGTTTCGTATTTCTCTACTTGATTAGAGTGTCCTTGATAATATGCTTTGGAAACTTGTACATGTCCATATATATTTATATTTACTAACATCTACATACATTCTCATATAAGTTTGATGTGCGATGTTTTACTGATGATGATGATATCATTTTCGTATATTTAATTTGGTGGTATATCGAAAATTCGACAGGTATGATGAGATCACCAACAATACCGATATTTACTTAGACTAGATAAACATTTCTAGATGAACTCTTCAAACGTTTATAATCGATTTTTGTTCGTTTACGGCAGGCGTCATTGCACACGAATACACTTTTGGCTAGATTAATTGTGTTTGCTCCAAAAAAGGAGATTTTTTTTTATTTTGTTGATTTTTAGCTTAAAATTTGGTTGTTTTATTCCTTTTTGACAAATTTATTTTTGTATCTTTTGGATTTTTTCATTTATCTCAATATAGATATAAAAGGGTATTTGTTTAAAACATTGCGTTTTGTTTTGCTAATCAAATTTTGTACAGTCAATCAAAGATTATTTCGAAATAGTAGAAAGTTATTATTTTCTTCAAATTAGTTTATTAAAAAATTATTGAAGATTGTTAAACTACTTGCAAAAAATCATATTTTCATAAAAATGTCCTTTTATTAGAAAAGAATATTAGTTTTCCGGGCAATGCTTCTTAATCATAAGCAATAAACTTTAATAATTTTGTGTATGTAATAAATTATCATAAAATGGGCATTATACATTTTGTTATTCGAACAACAAAAAATTTTTTGAGAATACCTCAAACTTCGAAAAGGATCAAAAATGTACTTTTATCCATACTGAAATATCATTTCTTTTCTTTGTAAGTTAACTACACATAATCACAAAGAATGAATTTGCATTAACTTTCTTCCACCATTGACACGTGTATACACTTTGCCCTTTTTGAATTTTTTATAAGAATTTTTACATTTTTTCTTTCGAACACGCTCAATATTATCCTTGCGTGTGCATGCCACTATCAAGACTATTTTCGAATATGTGATTTGGCATTATGTCCAATCAGAAAAAAAAAATCTCTATTTTCCCTCAATTTGAAGTAAAATAAACCCCCCCAAAAAAAAAAATTGAAGAAAAAAAATCAACAACAAAAAATTGTCATAATAATAATAATAATGAAAAAAAGGATATCAACAAGAAGGATAAAAGAAATCGAACAAACAATTTTCCATATTTTTCCACTTGGCCATATTTCTCTACGTTTGCACTAAAAAATAATTTTTACTTTCATCTACATTTTTAATGTATGGCATTTATATGTGAATGTGCGTGTGTGTGTGCGTTTGTTTGTTTAATTTATAAGGATATGCGGATAGTTGCATATATAGACTCACTGAATTTATACACTTTCCTTGGTAAACATTTTCTGATTATTGAGGGTAAGTCTCCTTTGGTTGACAAGTGACGCGACAACATACTATCATACTGTCGGCGCTCTTGGTCCGTTTCATCACTCTCTATTATCCTTTTTACTTTCCCTATATAATGGTATCTTTTTCATATAGAATATATAGTTTATCTATCCTATGTGTACGTTCAAACTGAGTTTTCGAATCGACTTATTTTTTAATAATTTTCAGTAATTTATGTTTTTTCGTCCTTTTTTTCGTCCTTTGATTTTCTTTTTAACTCCAAGTATGTATATTGGCAAACAAATAAAAAATACATAACAGCAGAATTTGTATTTTATATCTTCTAACATTTTATGTCTATAGTTGGTAAAATATCCTTTTTTCCTTAACTAAAATATAAATATCTAAGGATGTTGATAAATAGTTAGATACCTATAGAGAGGTGGCCTAAAGATGTACTACTACACTTGAAAAATATATCAAAAAGTTGAAATTTTATTTACTGTAATTTATTTATTCGGAAGCCTTTTGCGCAATATTTCAGTCAAATTTGTTACATTTTCCTATTAGGGGTAATTTTTCATTTTCGGAAAATTTCCAATTTTTTTTTGCGCCTGGTGGGAAAATTTTCCATTCCATTTTTGGTGAAAGGAATTTTTTTATTTATTCAAAATATGCTTTTTCGATTTTATTTCTTGTGCCTACTCTTTTTTGGGGGTGAGCTTTATTATGTAAGTTTATTTTACTAACTGCTTTCCTTTGCTCTCTTATAAACAAATTTTTTTTGTTTGAAAAAGCAATTGCAATTACTAATATTATTCCTGTATACATTTTTTTGTCTATTTTGAAAACTCTTCCATTTATTTGAGCAACTTTTGAGACTTCTGTTTTTCGTCTATACTTTTGATATGTTTTCTAAAGAAAAATTAAAAGAAAAAAAAACTTAAAAAACAAGCAAACTTTCTCCAAGTAACGACGACAGATAAAGGACGAACTTCTTTACAATCGCTCATACTTTGCCGTAATAGAGATAAATTTTATGAGGGCCCAGTCCAAAATGGATAGTGTAGACTTTAGAAGTAGAAAAGCAGCTACGCAAAAGTTATACAACTTCCAGAATTGTCCTGGAAGTTCCTTTTCTATCTTGTATGACTTTGATACATTGTCTTACTTTATTCTACCTTTTTTGTTAAGTTCTTTTTATTATTATTTTTTTTTTCTTGTAATATTACAATTTTTTTCCAAGTTTTTGGCAATTGTAGAAACTAAAAAAAATTTTTTTCTAATAAATATCAGTCGTTGATACTTGAGTAAATAAGGGAAGGTCAACTTTCATGTTTGTATATAGTTTTTCGAATTTTCTACTGAAGCAAAAAGATACATTTTTGCTCAAATAAAAGTATTAGTTTTTTTTGTATAATTTTTTATCTAATAGAGTAATTGATTTACTGTCGCTATAAACAGTTCATTTTTTATTTATACTAAATACTATTATTTAATCAATATAATAATTTAGAATGATAAAAGAGAATTTGGTAAAATACAATATGTATATTACAGTGAATTTGGGTTTTTTATTTTAAAAAATTGTATGGCTAATACCATTTTGGCTTCTCTTGTAAGTCCATATTGGCTTTGATTATTGAAAGAATCTATTAAAAAGTGCATATTTTGTGGAATTTTAATTTTATTCAATTTATTTGAGATAAAGGCAATACTTTGTTAGTATCGTTTTTAATTTTAATTTAATTTTATTGCATTAATATTTACGATCCACGTTAGAAAAGTAATGAGACTAGTTTTTGGAATTATTTTACTCGAAATAGTTCCTTTGGCAGCTCAAAGCGTTATTTTATTATTTTCTAATGTCCTTCTTTCTTTACTGCTGTAAGGCTTGGACTGGAATTAGCTTCAGTTTTTCGGTTACACTGCTTTCTATGCTATCGACAATATCAAGACGATGTATTTTCATATGTTTTCTTATAACAAAAAAAAAAAAAACAAAAAAAAGTCACACTTACTGACATGTAATGTTTTTTGCTCCACAAAATCAAATAATACTTAAAATGCCGCCATCACCGTTTTGGATGCTCCACTATAACAATAATTTGTTAATGGACATGGTCGTGTGACAGGAGATGTAACGACAAGAAGCATTTTTTGTGAACTTTTCAAGGACTTTTAATCAACTTTAATGTCACTCGTTCCATATTTTCATCAGATTTGATTTTGAAAGCCACCCAGCGTGAGGTTCGTCGCGGCCCTCTAAAAGTGCTTCATGCCGCCGTAAGACTTGTGTTCTCTGTAAGAAAAGCTTCATTGTCCTCCCATATGCTTACTGCCAGTATTCGGCAAGGTCGTCGTGCTGAATGTGAAGTTGGTAGACTTCAATTTATCCGGCTCTCAGTATGGATTTACGAAAGGTAAATCGACTAAGGACGCTTGTATGTGTGTAAGACGGTATGTTACTGAGAGTGAGAGTAAGTACGTATGTGGTGTGTTTGTCGATTTCCGAAGTGTTTTCAACTGCCTGCGATGGGATCGCATTATTGAGCGGCTTGAGGAGGTTTCATGTGAAGAAGTTACTTCCATGAAAGATATGCGGTAGTGTGCGGGAACAATGGGAAGGTTGTTCGCCAGATGGTGCTACGGTCACTTGGTGCAGTCTTAGGAGGCAGGTGGCGATGTGAGCGGATATGCGAATGATCTTCTACTTTCGTTGTGATCGCATATGCGGATGATCTTGTACGGTGTGATCGCATAGCGGAAGCCGCTTTATGCAGATGGTGTCTGAATGGGGAAATAGAATGGGAGTGAATGTTTCAGAAAGGAAAACTATGTGAAGGATTTTTTGGCGGTCGTAGGTTACCCAATATTCGTTTAGTGACGGTCGGGGCCCGATACGCGCGGGAAGTTCGGTACCTTGGAGTAAAGGTTGGAGAGATGCTGAACTTTCGGCCTCACTTGTAACATGTAAGGGTGTGCGTGGCCAGTTTGGTTGGCATGTTTGTGCGAGTATTTCGCAAAGAATGGGGACTTCGATCGAGAGCGATTATGCGCCACCATAAATTCAATTCAGCCTCAACCGAAGCGATGCCAGTTCTCATGGGAAAAATTGCTGCGTGGAAGCCTCAACCGAGGCGATACAGGTTCTCATGGGACCTGGAGGTGCTGCGTGGAAGCATCCACTACCGTCTACGGCGGGATATCCCGATTGCTGGTTGTCCGGTTATGAATGAAAAGGTTCTTGATCTTAGTCAACGCCAGAGGCTTGTACTGGTCCTGAATAGAATGTATGAAATTTGGCAACGTCGAGAGTGGATGGACGCACATGCTCATTTCGGATGTGTGCTTTGCCTCTGCGAATGGATTTGAATTTGGTCTGTACCTTGGGTATTTACTCACGGGACATGGCAGTATGAATGGGTTCCTGTACAAACGTGGTCTGGCTGCGGAGGCTAGATACCCTTGTTGGGTTGACGGAGGAGATTGCCAAGTACCTTCTAATTGAGTGAGACCTGTACAGGGATTTGCGTGATCTAGGTGCATGTGGAATCGTGGTGAATGATGAGTGGGGATGTGAGTGGAGTGTTAGGTAGGAGAGAACGGTATAAATGCCTTAATGGATTTTCCGTGGCACTTTTTGAGAGGAGAGCGAGAATGGTGCGTGAATGAGTATGTGAATGGCACGCAAGATGGCTACAACCGGGTGAAAGAGCAAGGTCGATTCCGGTTGTACTTTTGGGTCTTGGTTAACCCACGTACCTGAATTGGCTTAGCGGTGCCTAGGGATTTACAAGATTCCTTACCGTAGCTCAATGAGCGGAGTACAAACCGAAATACTCTTAAAACAAAAATCTGTACTACAGGAATCGGAGTGCCCATGGTGTTAAAACACACTGTAACCGACAATGGTGAGGCGCCTTAGGTGGCAACGTACTGGCTGTGGTTAATACCCATATCGCGGTACCGCTGGTGGAAAATATTAGTAATTATCTCGGGCACTGTCACTGCGTATAACAGTAGAGGTTTAGATAGGCCTCGGCACTAACAGTTAAAGTAATCAGCTTGTAACTAGTGGTTACTGACTGTAAACTGCCAGTAATGATGGTGCGTTGATTGAGCGTAACCCAATCCCTATGGTCGTAGGCGATTCGTGGTTTTATGTTTAAAATATAAAAACCACGAATCGCCTACTTTTCGTAAGGCAAACTTGCGGATTTTACTTTTCGTAAGGCAAACTCGCGGATTTATTGTTCCATTTTTTACTTGGCACATTCTTTAGGATGGCAAAGATACTGACCGATGTTCACAAATCGGTAAGATACTGACCGATGTTAAACGTTCAAAAATTTCTACATTTCGAGTGGCAAAAAATTTTACAATTTATTTTAGAAAAAAACTTTTCCAGAACCTATTTTTCGTAGTATTTGTCTGAATTAATCATAAAAATTATTTTCCTATATTTATAATTCCAACCACAAATCAGGATATGAACAAAAAGGAGGTTTTAAATCGATCCAACTTACTGTTGCTGCTACTACTCTCCTGTTTGTATCAATATTGACCTATCATAAAAAATAATAATGGTCAGTGCTTGAAAATGAAAACATGGCAGAAAAATAATAGTTCAAATACAGGAAAATCCCATAAAAAAAAATGCAGATTTTTTTTGTTATTTCGGTGTACTTGTGATTCGTATGGTTTGAAAAATTCTTATTAAAAATGGAGTGTACACAGTGAAATTATATTAAATGAGAAAAAAAATTATTTATATTTTAAAATCGAGGGTAAGTATAGATCGACTTGAAAGAAAAGCAGTCGACTGGGTTGAAATGTGTTATAGTACAAATTTAATTTCGAAAAAGGGTTAAAAAATTCATACATCAGCAAAGCAAAAAAAAAAATTCACAAAAACAACCCCAAAAGAGAGCATTTTTGCTGTCCGACAAATTGTGACACTTTGATAATGAATGAAATTGCGATAAAAATATTTGACTGTCACGTTTATGTATTTTTAGCAGATTCTTTTACTCTAATTTATTTTTATCGAAGTTTTTTTTATCTATTTGCAATTTTATATTTTGTTTTTTTTTTATTCTTCTGAAACCAAACCCCCAATATGGCGGGTGGTCTAGATATTATAACAAATTCGTATAAATTTGCCAGTCTGTGCAGTTAATTTTTTTTTGTTTTCATTTCCTGATAATTTTGTTAATACTTTTTCAGACGTTGATTTATTTGATTTTTTTTTCCTTTTTTGATTTTTGGTTGTTGATCTTGATTATGTGCCATTTTGTAATTTATTTGCTTATGCTAAAAAACCAAAATGTAAAAAAACCAAATTTATGAAAAACAAAACAAGTGACAACAAATTATTCGAAAATTTCCCTTGTTTTATCATACATGAGTACATAAGTGAAAATGCAAATGAAAATTCGAATGTGAATTTTGCTGTTTGCTGAGGGGTTGGTTTTGGAATTGGTTTGAACTTTGTTGGGGGATTGCTTGATTTCATAATACGAGTACTCTTTTTTGGCAGGAAAAATAATAACAAAAAAAAGAACTGATCCCATATTAGCTCATATGTCCGCAAGTCTTGCTGTACATGTATCTGTATGGATGTCCTTGTTCATCAGTAGAATGTAGGCTCCTATAATGGTAACGAATAGTGCTAGTCTATGGTATGTATGCACTTTCGAAGCATATATTCTCTTATTAGTAGTGTGTGTGTGTGTGTGTGTGTGGTTGTCTAGAGAGAGAGCTGCATGTGAATCCTTATGCATATTTATTCGATTGTTTATGCATGAATTTTGCAATTATTCGCACTTAAGCGAATATTTAAAATGTCATTCTATGGCTCGTTGTGGCTAACATACCATCGCACTAGAGTTCAACCGAGTGCAGGATAGAAATGTCATTCGATTTTTGATTTTTTTTTTCTGTTGTGCTTTTGGCATATTTTTTTTCATCTTTTTTTGTTGTATAAATAAGTGTTATTTGTAGTTAGATACTACAAACTTCGGTAAAAGGATAAAGGATGCAGCCAAAAATAAGTACACAATAATAATCCATGTTTATAGTAGAAAAGAGGATATTGAATCGGATAAAAGTTGGAGACTAATAATGTTCCCTATTAAATGATTATCTAATTTTTAGTTCGGAAAGTAAAGGTAAATTCAACAAATTTAGAATTTAAATTTAAATGAAATTTTCTCTTGGTTATATTATATAAACTTTGCCATTATACAAGGACTATAACATAATTCAAAGAGTAACTGTGCAGGAGTAGATAGTTTTAAAGTAATTTTTAATGACCTTTTCTTACATTTCTGGCTTTAAGTCGGCCATTTCATGAAGCATTGTTGGTTTTCAAACGATCTACAATTGTGGAATTGCCAGCTTAAATATCACCTTTCATAAGGCCTCTTACAAGAAAAAATTCAATGGCGTCACATCGAACGATCTTGAAGACCAAATCGTGAAATTACGCGTCCTGAGAAGTTTTTTTTCGCGTAATCAGTGCCAAAATTTGTGAAGTTTTTATTTTGGATCAACAAAATAGCGCCACAACAAAAAATGTGGCGCTATTTTGTTGATCCAAAATAAAAATCGTTTTAAACAAAATTGGTTATCATACGGCCGTAGCGCTCAGAACAGACGATTGCGATCTCTCCTTAATTTTCAAAAAAATACGGGCCTTCAGACCGAAAAAAAACTATAAATAACTGTGAAAAAGCCCTTGTATCCACAAAAAATGACTTGAGACAGTCATATTTTCTGAATACAATGGCTTTTCCATAGCTATTTACGGGTTTTTCGAATATATTAGTTCCATGACTACGGCAGAATTACCACTTTTGTAGAAAATTTTTACAATTTGACTGAAATTTTTTGGTTATTAAAATGACCCAATAGTTAAGATTGGTAAATTTTAAACTTAACATAACTTAAACTTTATGATTTGGATATGAGCAAAATATTGTAGAGAAAATATTTAAAAAGGAACTTTTCTGTACATGAACTTGGAATGGTTTCGAAGATATTTGAAAATTCTAAACTAATAACTAACTCGGCTTAGAACTAAATACAGAACTTTTATCGGAAATAATTTCCATGTCCAATAATAAAAAGTGCTTCAATAAAAACAACAACAAAAAAAATCCAACGAATGGTAAACAGGTAAATTTTAACTTTTCATTTATTCATTTATTTATTTCGGAATTCATACATTTTTCAACCATACGCTTGAATCGATAGAGTCCCTTGTGGGTAATATTTTTAGTCGGTGTTTTCCCTAGACTTTTTTCCAACAGGCATTATTGGCGTATTTTAATTCCGCAAAAACAGGTGAAATAAATGAAAACTAAAGCAAAAAAAGAAACAGAATATAAATTCAGTACATGCTTAAATGAAAATATTGAAAATTGTATAAATAAACTAAATAGTAGCAAGATGGGGAGAAGAGATACAGGATGGAAAAAAATTGATGTTAACCAGAAAGAAGGAGGAAACTAAACATTTTTTTTTTAATACTGAATTTTCTCGACCAAACTCTTGGGGATTCTATTTAAATGAAACCACCCCCCTCCACCCCCACAAAAAAAAACAACAAAATCGTACCAAGGCATTTAAAATAAAATGAAAGGTAAAGTAAATGTAAAAATAACAAATACGATTGGTAAAAGAGTGTCAGTCTTACTACCACAACGGAATGGACAGGAACGATGAAGAAATTATTTTGTTCTTTTGGGAAAAGAAAATGCTCCCTGGTTGACAGTTAATGGGAACAATTCCAAACGATGCTGAATAAACATGAAGTCGAATAAATTTTACTAAGAGTTCTGCTAACTGCTTAGTCCAAATTCACTCGTTGTTTGTGTATATTGTCCACTTCTTTTCTGTCAGAGAATGCAAGGAAAAACTAACTATAGAAAAAGCTAATCTTCGAATGCAAGGAAAAACTAACAAATTCTGTAATTGAAAATCCGACTACCAATAGTATCGATATAGATTACTTTAGGAATTGGCAGTCCTGGACAGAAAAAATTACTTTCACAAAAATTATGCCAAATGAAATTTAATGAACTGACTATGTTAGTTAGTGGCTAGTTATAGTATGGAATATGCCTAGAAGTCCTTTAACTACCACAACTAAGAAAATCTTAATAATAAGTCGCAAAAGATACACAGGCATTACCAATGAGGACAGACACTATCCCATCGAGAATAATGTAAAGTTTCTGTTGGTCGACTCTAGTAACGAAGCGAAGAACCAAAATCAAATATCCCAAGTGATTTCTGCCACTTTGAAAAGGATTTTATTTATTTGCTTTTTACCATTATCGATTCTCATTTTTTGATAGTGATTTGCATTCTTTAGACCACTGTATAATATGCCATACATAAAGGACACTATTATTTCTATGAGGGCTAATCGGTGGGGGAAGGGGGAAGGGGTTTATTTTACTAAACGAGCACCATTGAACAAATCAACTGTAAACAATCTAAAATGTAAAAAAAAAAAAAAAAATTTAAACAAAACCAAAATTAGATAGGATTGGAGAAAAAAATTTCAAAATAAAAATGATGAAAACAAAATAAAGTTCAATATCCTTGAGAGAAAAAAAAACCATTTAAATCAGTAAATTTTAAAATTAAATTTTTAACAGTATTTTCATAAGTTACGAAGGAGCTAAAAAAATACTAGTAGTTCCTCCATAAGAAGGCAATATCCTTTATTATTATTATTATTATTATTATTATTGTACTAGCAATTAGTAAGTACCAAGACTACAGCTTAAAGTATTTTTTCTTTGTCCAATGCGATTAAGGAATTTTCATTGGAACATATTCATTGGAAATCCTATTGTACAATTAGGGGAGGATAGTAATTTCGCTTTAGGAATGCAGAAATGAGGGAAGATAAATTTAAGCAGTATCTATCGTTCAAATTTCGTATATAATTTCTGAGGACTATCGCTAGAATTTCGTATTTGTTTGAATCGTTATCATAAACAACACATGGACATACCCTATAATCAAAGGACAACAGTTTTTCGTTGTGTTTTTTTCTTTTCTTTTAGGAATATCTACGCGAAAATCTATTTTCATAATTGTTTTGTTATTCTGCTATTGTCAGTTTTTATCATCATTGTCCTTGGAAATTTTTCTTCTTGAAATTCCGGCAATTTAGTCCACAACTAAATATAATGTCCTGCGCCTACATTTCACCGTCATTTTTTCCATATCGTATCATCATCGTCATTATTATTTAAATTTTCTTTTTATTATTTTGAAGATATTTTTCTTTATTGTCTCCTTGTTGTTTTAATAGCTCTATCTATCTTATTTGTTCGTCCTTTTTCTGCATTTCACTTTCACATTCTAAATTCATAATCTTTTTCCTTCTATTCCATTTGTGTTGTAATATCTTCGCTCAAATTTGTTTGTGGGCTTTCAAACTGCCAATAACTCTATTCAGCTATCCTCTTTCCTCCTTTTGTCATACTCTCTACCTATTTTATACTCAGTTGTCTACTATTCAGTAATAACTCTCATAATTGTAATAGCATTCTTATGCTCACTCCTTACAAAGATAATAGCAGCTATATTGGTGGCGCTAGTGTTGATGATAGTGGTTGAAGTGCAGCATAAATGACAATACTGGCGTTGTTGAGGAAATGTTATGGAGGCCTAGCTGCCATGTGCGCACGATGGCTGTCCTTCTTAATGTTGTATAAGTGCAAGGCTCTATCAATGATGTTTGCCTTGGATTCTTTAAAGGTGGTTGATCGGATACCAATGGGCATTCGCTTTCATCCTTGTTAGTCGAGAGTCCTCTTAATTGTGCTGTTATGACAAGCTGTTGTTCATTCATGGATCCATCCCCACGTATTGTCCTGATAAAAACAGAATATCTTAAGGACTATTATGCCAAACTGTGAGATTATTTTACGCCTGCCAACCAACAAAATGGAGAACGTGTTGGACTAAGGGCATATAACATATCAAATATAAATAATTATGGTATGGAAAATTTGGTTTTGTGGTAGAAGGGCGGTATTATTATTTTTTTCTCATCTAGCTTTCGCAGTAAGAATTTTGCTGGTAAAATAATTTTTTTTTGTTATTATTTTACAAGAAAAATCTGAACAATATTTGTACTATTAAAAAAATATTACCAGTTAAAGACATTGTACAATTTCGTTTCCGGGACTTTTTCCATAATCAAAAAAAAGGGAATTTTTTGGCATATTTGGCCATAGGAGTCGTTTTTAAAAGCGTTTTTATTTTTTAGAAGCAGAACTAGCGCAGATACATATTTAATATATAATATTGTAATTTTCAATTCGGACAAGTTTATATTTATCGGTTAAAACCTCAAAATATAATGAATTTATAAAGTTCGTAAGTTCAAATTGGGTCGGTTCTAGTTGTTGAAGTGACGAAGTTTATAGAATTTTCTACGATACATTTTATTATTTTTTATGTAAATCTTTTGTAAAAATATAAAAAAATATAATTGGTGGTATTTTTTTTTATTTTTCGCTATTAGAGAAAATCTTTGGAAAAATGCCTTTGAAGAAAAAACCTTTTAAATTATTTTAAGTATATTTTCGATCATATTAAAATTTCAAGAAAAAACGAACTGTGTAAAACTCATTTGTCATAATTGTAATCAATTGGTAAGAAATTTGTTTTTCCTTTTTCGGTAATATAAAACCATATTTAAAGAGACTTATGATTGATACGTTGCTCGAGGCTATTCGAAGAGTTTTGGAAAACTTTTTTCAAAATCATAGTATAAATTTACTTATGAAATTTGTAGAAATTTTTAATGTAAAAGTGCTGATGGCATTTAATCTAAAGTGCAAATATATTAAGAGCAACGTTAGTTGCTTTATTTTATTCTTCGATACATTATAATCGAGATGCATTTTGATTTTTAATTCAATTGAAAATAACGCTGAATTATTTTAACAAATATTTGCGAATAGAAATTATAAGCATTCATTTTGGGGGGAAAAAACCAACCACCTAGAAAATTAACTTGATCCAAAATCCGGATTGTTATTTTTGTTTTTCTATTTAAAAAAAAAAACAAGCTATTAAATAATCAATTCACATTAAAATATTTTTTTTTTAAGTATTATCCTATAACACTGAGCTTTTTGTAAGGAAATTTGTTGTCATATTGAAAGGAACTTATAAGATTCCTATTCAAGTGAATAAGAATGAAACGATATGTTTCACTATTGAATATTGAATAATAAAATGCCAAACAGTTTGTCTGTACGTATTTTGTGCACATTCTTCTTAATTTCCGCCTTTATTAATTTATGAAATTTGCCCCAACATGGGGAGGAAATATATACTCTTCTTAATTCAATACCTAAAATTATATTTATCTTTCGATTGAATAAGGAATTCGAATGGAACTCCATGATCTCAGTTCAATAAAGTTCGGGATGAATAGCGTTTTGAATTGAGCAATTCGATACGTTCCTTGATCTACGATGGACAACTACTCACTGGTTATTGGTCATATGGAGAATGACCTAATTTGTCAGAGTCGAATCGAAAAATATCCCATTTCCAATACTCCCAAAAAGGAAACTGCTCCTCTCATCCTCTTTTTTTAATATTCTATATAGTAATCTTTTTTTCTGTCTCTTTTAATATACCAACAACAACAACAACAACAACAACAACAAAATCGCAATAATAATATACAAAATAGAGAACCACATTTTTTTCCTGTTTTTTCAACGTATTTCACTCAACAAAGAAAAGAAAAAAAATATAAAATAAAAATTTACATATTTCTTATATGCTATTTAAATAAGATGGGGGAAAGAGATTTTTTTTCGTCCTAAATAAAAATATAGGAAATAAGATAGAAAACTTTCAATAAATATAAATGTCGTTGAGAATCCTTTTAATCAAATTTATTGGAAATTTATCCTATTTCATAGTAATATGGGGGGATTAAATTACATTTTATTAATTTTCATATTTTTCAATAAATAACAGACTATTTTAAGTACACAATTTTTATGTACTAGAATTATGCGAAACTTAACTCCTTTTATGAAAAGTTTTCTTGTTAAAAGAGGAATATGTTTTTCTTGTTTTGAATATTTATCTTAATTTATATTAAAATTTCTTTAATAAGTTACTATTTAATAACTAGGATAAGATCGAAGTGGATCCTTTTTTTTTTTTTGGTTCAATTAAATACACACACAAAAAATTCACTTTATTCAAAAATATGTTAATCAAACAAAACAAAAAAAATATTATGTGTACTAAAAAAGAAAAAAAGAAAGCTTTTCATCTTATCCTAAATAGAATATATATAAAATGGTATTGAGCAGAGAAAATTTAAACTTACTTCACTAAATTAATCTGGACGAACTAGTACATTATCTGGCTATGGTGGTGGTGGTCCTTTCATAATCCGTTCGATTGTTACCATAACTTTTTACAATGGCCCATACCCAAATGGATATCCTCTTGTCGACAAAGATTGTTGCGAAAGGAATCGAATCCTCTTTGACTTTACTGTACAGAAGTACATTCTTACGTATCTCTTATGCATGATAGAGTTTATTCCTTTCTGCGAAGCTGGTCAATTACATAATTCCATTCGGGTTCGTTATGATAGCGAAATGGCTGCAGTGAAATTTTCTTGGCCCGCATTAGTATTAGTGGGCAGGTAAAGTTTACATTTATGAGTTGGCAGATATGGAATTCTGGTAGTAAGGAGTCAGTCGTCATTGGTATTTTCTTCTTATGAAATTGTGATATGTATTCATAAGGATCACGTATGAAAGAAATGCTTCTAAGGATAAAAAAAGGAGAAGAAGGAAAAAAAGAACATTTTTATGGGAATCGAAAGAAAATTCAGAAAAAAAACAGTGAGAAACTGAACCAAATCAAAATAGAATACGAAAAGAGGTTGTTTAGAGCTGTTTTGGCTAGCAAAGAAAGATATTCCACTTTCTAATCTAATTTAGCATTTACTTTTATGTTATCGTTTGCTCCTTCGTCTTACATCACCGATACTGTCTAACTTTCCTAATGTGAATATGTGATTTTGTTTGGGAGCTGTTGTTGGCTTGTAACTCTCCTTTCTTCTTTTAACAACAATAAGCAGCGCTCCTAAAATAAGCAGAACAATAATAAAAGCATCAAGAAAATTGTATCCAGTTCCATCACTATCCGATACAGTAGCATCTACACTCTACATGCTGTGGTCATTCATTCTGATTACTGATCCCTATTCCCGGATGCCCTTCGAAACCGCACACACAGCTCTAATAACAATAATAATACAAACGAACGGCGCACAAAAGTATCGCATTGATAATTCAGTGCCATCGTAAGGCGGCAGGGATGCAAAAAAAAAACGTGTGGGATGAACCCTAACAGTCAGTTGGGACAGGGTAGATTTGTTAACCTCTTCCCCTATACACCGACCTCACAGTAATAGAAACTTTGTTCAAATTTGAATTTGGATACGGAATCGGAATTATATTCGTGCACAGTAGATACTCGAATAATATTACATTTACCGGTTGGTCATATTGAAAAGGAGAGAATATTGTGAAATGTTGAATGAACTAAAACTGACAAAGAACGGAAACATTACTGCGGGGAATCAGTGGAAGATACAAGCACCGGGATAATGTGCAATTCAAAAGGAAACTACGTAAGGGTCAGAAAAATGGATTAATGGAAAATTTTTGCTTAGAAAAAAAATATTCGGCTCAGAAAAAGGTATCTCTGCACGTATCCTTGCCATTCTATGGCCAGAAACCGATACAGAATACACTTCAATCCTTCCCATTCTTTATGGCGTATGAGTTCATACATTGCCGTCATGTACAGGATGGCGATGGCCCCAAAAACAAATCGATATTCAATAAAAGTTACTAAATTTTAAATGTGCGGCAATTTCGTTTCCTATTTTCATTTGTTTAGTTCACTTTCTTTTTCTGTTTCTCCGATTTACGTTTGCCCTGTTAGATCGTTTTTTCTTCTACTGTAATTTTCATCTACCCTTAACATCTACCCCTAATAAAAATTCGCATTTTTGCCAGTTTTTTTTACGATTGTCCAAGGAACCATTCAGAAGTGATGAAATTACTTCCGTCTATGGCAAGTGGGAAACTAAAGTGCGTAGCGTCGTCAATGCAAATGTCGTTACTAAATGACGCTTGCTGCGATAATGACAGTAGATGGCGTCCATACAATGTTTATAGTAAATTTGCAGTTAAGCGAGAACTTGACTTACCGTTTACAATTTATTTTTGCTAATTTTTGAATGTGATTTCCTCGTTTTCGAAAAGTTTTTTTTTTTCAGTGTAGAGAAATTTCAAAATTTTTAGCAATTTTGTTGTGATTAAATGACATTTACTGAAATAATACCGACAGATGGCGTTTATACAATGTTTATTGTGCATTCGAAGTTAAGAGAGAACATGACTTTTTTGTTGTGCCTATTTATTATTGTAGTTTTCTTTTTTCAAAAAAGGTTTTATTAATTGTTAAGAAATTTCAAAATTTTTGGCAATTTCCTTGTTATTAAACGATACTTGCTGAGATAATACCGGCAGACGGCGTTCATACAATATTTTTAGTATATTGGCAGTAAAGAGAGAAGTTGACTTTTTTGTTGTGCTTATTTTCGATTTTGATTTTTTTTTTCTGTGAAATTTTTTTTTCTGTTTTAAGAAATTTCAAAATATTTGGCAATTTCCTTGCTATTAAATGACACTTGCTGAAATAATACCAGCAGATGGCGTTCATACAATGTTTATAGTGCATTCGCAGTTAAGAGAGAAGTTGACTTTCCGTTTTCAATTTTTTTGCTAATTTTTGAATGTGTTTCTTTTATTGTTAAGAAATTTTGAAATTTTTAGCAATTTTGTTGTGATTAAATGACACTTGCTGAGATAAACCCGGTAGATGGCGTTCATATAATGTTTATAGTAAATTTGCAGTTAAGGGAGAACTTGACTATTTTGTTGTGCTCACTTTTTATGGTGATTTTCTTTTTTTTTTGAAAAATCAAGAAAACTTGAAAATTTTTGACAATTTCCTTCTTATTAAATAACACTTTATGCGATAATACCGGCAGATGGCGTTCATACAATGTTTATAGTGCATTCACAGTTAAAAGAGAACTTCACTTTCCGTTTTGAATTTTTTGTTACTAATTTTTGAATGTGATTTTATTTTTTCATTGTTAAGAAATTTTAAAATTTTTGGAAATTTTTTTGTGATTAAATAGTTTTTGTTGAGATAATACCGGCAGATGGCATTCATACAATGTTTATAGTGGATTCGCAGTTAAGAGAGAACTTGACTTTCCGTTTTAAATTTTGTTTACTAATTGTTAAGAAATTTCAAAATTTTTAGCAATTTTGTTATGATTAAATGACGCTTGCTGAGATAAACCCGGTATATGGCGTCCATACAATGTTTATAGTTAATTTGCAGTTAAGAGAGAACTTGACTTTTTTGTTCTACTTATTTTTTATAGTGATTTTCTTTTTTTTCTCGAAAAGTTTCCTTCTTGGTGTCAAAAAAATTTGAAAATTTTTGACAATTTCGTTCTTATTAAATAACACTTTGTGAGATTATACCGGCAGATGGCGTTCATTTAATGTTTATAGTGCATTCGGATTTAAGAAAAAAAAACGTTTTTGAAAAGTTTTTAATTTGAAAATTTTCTTATATAACCTGTACATGTACATTTGAATAATTTTAATTAACAAATCGAAATTTTTATTTTAATAGAAACTTTTACTGATTTTTAAAAAATAACTATGCTAAATTGAATTTTGTAAAAAATCGAATTTTAAAACTAACTAAACATGCACTTCAACTTAAGGATGTTAAATATATATTCCAATTTTTCTTAAATTAATTTTCTTTTCAAATAATTGAAAAATTCTAAAATTAGAGCCAATCAAAGTTTTTTTTGCGATTAAAAGTTGTATTTATTATTATATTAAAAACGCTTTAAATTCTCTAATAAATACCTTCGTTTAAAATTAATAGAAAATAGGTGAATAGTATAGTAGATAAATAGGTGGTGAGTCTAGAGTATTTATATGGAAATTAGATGGAAAATGTATAAAAATTGAGTAAATTATTAGCGGAGAAGAAATAGAGTACGATTGGGTAAAACTTTAAGATTTATGTAAAAATAAAGAGAAGCGAATAAATTGTCCTTTGTTGGAGAATTTTTTTTTTCACTGTAATTTCTCTTTTTTATTGTTCGAACTTTTACTTTAGAAAAATATCCCCTCGTTTGATTAACCTGAATAGGTGGGCAACGGAAAAGCATTGGTTAACCCTCGCAATGGGGAAAAATGGTACCAATTCAAATAGTATCATATTTTAAGAAAAGTTTAAACGGCAAATGAAATCCATTTATCGGATTTCTTATCTTCTCTGGAATATCTTAATATCTCTAAAGGTGTACCCATACATACCTGATGTGCTCACTTACCTACATAAACGCTAGAAGAGAAGGTGAGATATTTTTCGGGAAAAAAATATCAATCTGTATATCCGAGGTGACTTTTATTCACATTTTTATACTTCCTGTTGTGATATATGGGAATAGAGGCAATGCCATTTGGTTGTCGCAGAACTAGCACATAATGGGATTACCGAAAATCTATTGGACATACCGAAGGACTAATGTAACCTAAAAAATAGTATAAATCTTCTAAAGAAGGTACTCAATGTAAAGAAGAAAAACCTTCTGAAAAGGTGGTGGTGGGTGTGGGTGAGAAATTGGTACTAAAGAAAAATATCGATAGAATTCGTTATGTGTTTGGGAAAGTAATAAGCCATTGTCCTCTTTGTGTCATTATATTGGTGTGGGTGCGGGTAGATTTGGCAATGGAAGCTTACCTAACCTGCTGACGTTTTGAAATCGCTAAACGTACTGTCGCTGGCTTATATATGTACTCGTATTTCTCTATCGTATTTAAGTTTTTATCCGACCAGTATTTTTAGATACTAATATAATATTTCTATATTTTCTAAGTTTGATACTTTTTTTTTTAAAATTGTGAACGTTTATTACGTAAAGTAATTATTAATTGAGGAGGATTTTCCGTTTTAAACTGTACACCAAAAGTTATTCTAATAGCTTTACGTTTTTCCCGGTAAATGTCTATTTTTAAGTATTCTTTTAAAATTAATTTAATTATATTGTTTTGACGATTTATTGTAAAAAAAAAATTATATAAGTTGTTTTGTGTTGTTGTTTTTTTTTTCTCTTTTCGTTTTTCTTTATATTCTAGAGGGAAAAGGTATTAAAATTAGAAATAGAAGCACTATAAAACGAAGGATTTTATTTTATTTAATTGAAGTTAAGAACACCTAAAAGGATAATTCTCAAAAATACCATTTTTCATAATTGACTGCAATTTTTTTTTCTAAATTGTGTTTTTTTAGCAATATTAAAAGAATAAAGAAAAATATATTAAAAAATTTAAATACTCTCAAATTAACCAATTACAATCCTAGATGTTTACATCCTAAATTCATATTTAACCAATGTTTTTTTTCCCCCGATTGATTCGTAAAAATTTAAGCTTATCTCATATGCGTTCTAAAGCTGTACGAAAGCACGAAAAAATAAATAGTGTCACTAACACATGGCTTTTTCCCATTAACCTAGACTATAATATAAATATTCGGATTTTCGATTTGTTTCGTTAACAATTTCGAAAGTAAATAAACGTGAAATTTTTGTAAATGGCTTTTCTCAAGCGTGAAATTTTGCATTTATAAAAGATGACAATCAAAACCAAGAAAAAAGAAGCCTAAAAATAAATAAAATAAGACTTTTGCATGTTATTCATTATAACAACACCATCTCCATCTACTGAGTACTTTGTGAAAGTAAGAAAAAATTAAAGGAAATAAGGAAAAGGAGACATTTAATAATAATAATAAAAATAAGCCCATTTTACCCTCATATTAAAAACGGGCGGGAGAGAATTGTGTATGGATTAAAAAATTAAAAAAATAAATAAATGAAAAAAAGAAATTTTCTCTTTAACATAATAAATACGTATATTAAGGATAACAAAAGGAAAATTATCGCATTTTGAATACATTATTGCTAAAGATGACATCTACCGGTAAAAGGGCAATATGAACATTTTTTTTATGTTGATTTGATATATTTGCGAGTGTGTATAAAATTCAACAGTCTACTCATACATGGAAGGGTATACTATATTATAATAGGGAAAAAAGAAGATTTACTTTATTTTCTTTCCTTTTTCACAAAGTGATTTATTTCTTATATAAATATGTAGGTCTCTCATGTGCCATACTCATATGTACTCGTACCTATGAATACCTTTAAGAATTTTGACAACTTTAACCAAAATGTACTTAGGACAGAAAAAAAAACCCAGAGAAAATGTCCTTTGATAAGAAATTCTTACCATTAGAATTTGCATACATGAACACACATGTACAAGTTTCAATGTGTGCGTGTCAGATAAGATTGCTGAAGGAAAAAAATTTGTTTAGGAAAAAAAAAGTTCGTTTAGATGAGAATCTGAAGGGGTTGAAGAGTGGCTAGGGGGGGGGGGGGCGAGGGGGTTGTACTCTAGTGGATAAAATATGCGCTAAGAGACAGGAAAAGAATGAAGCTGTGTTTTGTACACGTGGACTTCTAGGGAGGTCTGTGTTGCTATTTTTCTTTTCACTTTTTCTACCTGATATGTGAGCAAGAACGATCGTCGTCTAATCTTAGCATCACCTTGACGTAAGCTCATTACGAGGTATGTACACACATTTTTGAGTGGTAAACAAGAGCATCAAGCCCGTTAGTATTTTGAATATGTAACGTGAACAGAATTGAATATGTCGGGTTTTTTTTTTCTTTTATTTTTAAAGCTGTATTAAAAAAGAAAAACCGAAAAAAATATGTTTGAGGAAAAAAAGAAAACCAAAAACGTCTTCACTCTCGCATTTGCAAGATAGAATTTTGATTGTATTCATGTTCATTGCAAGAAATCGTCGGTATTGAAACTATTTGTATGCGTTATGCGTTCGGTTTTTTTTCTCAATTTTTTCTTCTTCTCATTTCTCACGCAATCTGTGCACATTGTACTAGTTTATGCGTCTGAAACTACATATCACCTACGTATTTGAATTATATTATTAAATATATGAAAATTTCCCAATTAATATTCATTTTTTTTTAAAAATAAATAAACAAAAAAAATGGTTTAAATATGGTAAATTATTGTATGTACATTTGCAGTTGTGCTTACAATCGAATCTATTCATAAGGCAATACTTATCAATACCGACATTTTTTTCAAAAAACGGTGGGTCTTATCACTCAACTTGAGGCCAACTAACCCCTCCAGGAAAGGAAACTTTTCATTTATACAATTTAAGCTCACTAAAAGCATAAAAAAATGTATGCAACAAAAATTTACTATTTGTTAAAACTGATTATCACTTTTACTTTTACATAGTTTAAGTACTATTCATAAAGAGGGGAGCCAAATACAATAGATAAATTGAATGGAAAGAAGAGAGGGTTTTGCCATAAAGTACAACCGTACACGTAGGAATTTAAAGAAGCATAACAAGAAAACTCACTTTCAATTTCATTTCGAAAAATTTCATAACATGAACTTTATGCTGTTAATAATAAAAATGAGAGAGGAGATGGCAGTGGCATTGTTGTACTAATGTTTATATAATTCTGAGTGTAAACATTTCCCATGCTTATTTTCCAGTCTGATGTGCTGCACACAACTCACCCACCTTCCATTTTCCAAATAGTCAAAATTATTCTTTAATAGGAATTTTCCGCATATTTAAACTCTCTTAAGGTATTGTTGGTGTTTGTTTTCTCCCATGTTTTTTTTTTTCATACCAATAAAGAAGATTTTCTGATTATTCTATGTTTACTTAGTATAACATATGATAATTAAAAGATTCTTCTTGCCAATATAATTAAAAGAAAATGAAAATTAAATAATAAAGCAAAATTATTGCTGATCTGATAATTTGAATATTGTTGATTTTATTAGGAATTTCGTAAGATAATATATATATTAGAAAATGAGATATTTTTTTAAGATATATCTACATTTTGGGTATATTAAGACCTCAATTTAAAAAAAAAAATCATTAGATATTGATATAATTTTTGGCTATTCACAATTTAATAGACTCTAAAATTACGAGAGTTGAATTAAAAGGATTTCGGAATGCACCAGTAGATGGTGAAATTTTTCATGTTGTTGGTATGTTGGCAGTTCTATTACTGCATGTTCTTGAAAATATTAAATTAGTCAGCAATGTAATTTTATTTTGATATTTATATTGTCATCGATCGCATTACTTGTTAATTTTGAAAATAGGAGAAGTTAAATCCAAAGCAAAAGGTAAGTCGGCCAAGAATGTAAAATTAAAAATAGATAGTGTACAAGAAGATTTATCACCATCATTTTCAATCATAAGCTTTTTGGGTTTCCGAATTTAGATAACATGCTCAAAATCATATCATTCACGGTGACTAAAGACCGTTACCATACCAGAAATCGTATATTTAAAGTCCTATCGGACCGGTGAATAAGGGTGCAGAAAAATGAAAAAGCTGTGCTTGGGAACACAGTGAGTTCAGCCTGAAAAAGGCATTCCGTAAGATTTGGTTAATGCAGAATAAAAAAGTATTCAAGTCCAAAGTTAGGAAATTTTTAAGAAAAATCTAATAAATTTCAAGAAATTAAGTGGAATTCAAAAAACTGGGTGCGAGGTAGTTGATCGACTCATGTAAAGGTGATCTCATCAGTTTTTGTAGTATGCAAAAGGCATTTTCCTAATTGACTACCTAAAAATGAGGAAAACCTGACACTGACCAATACTATGAAAAGCTTTTGGATAATTTTATTTTTTTAATAATTAACGAAAAATGGTTAGGATTAGCCAAAAAATGTGTTTTGAGTATCTTTAAGAAATCCACTATCAGAATAGGATCGAAAACCCTTAAATACAATTTTATTGGTTAGGAATGGCCAAAAAATGTGTCCGCTCACCCAAGCAGCATTATCGGTCATCAAAAATTGGTAGATATTTTTACTATTTGGCTCCATTGGATGTCCACCTGTACCGGTATTTTGAGTATCTTTAAGAAATCCACTTCCAGGATGGGATCGAAAACGCTTAAATACAATTTTATTGGTTAGGAATGGCCAAAAAATGTGTCCGCTTATCCAAGCACCATAATCAGTCATCAAAAATTGGTAGATATTTTTTCTATTTGACTCCTTTGGATGTCCACCTGTACCGGTATTTTGATTATCTTTAAGAAATCCACTTCCAGGATGGGATCGAAAACGCTTAAATACAATTTTATTGGTTAGGAATGGCCAAAAAATGTGTCCGCTCATTTAAGCAGCATAATCGGTCAGCAACAATTAGTAGATATTTTTGCTATTTGGCTCCATTAGATATCCACCTGTGCCGGTATTTAGAGTATCTTTAAGAAATACACTTCCAGAATAGGATCGAAAATCCTTAAATAAAATTTTATTTTAACTGCCATTCCGTAAGCCTTACCAATCCACACACTTGTTGGTAAAAAAAATTTTTCACTGGCAAAAACCTTCAAAATCCGGTACCGCTATTTTGAGTATCTTTAAGAAATCCACTTCCAGGATGGGATCAAAAACGCTTAAATACAATTTTATTGGTTAGGAATGGCCAAAAAATATGTCCGCTCATTTAAGCAGCATAATCGGTCAGCAACAATTTGTAGATATTTTTGCTATTTGGCTCCATTAGACATCCACCTGTGCCGGTATTTTGAGTGGCTTTAAGAAATCCGCTTCCAGAATAGGATCGAAAATCCTTAAAAACAATTTTATTTTAACTGCCATTCCGTAAGCCTTACCAATTCACACCCTTGTTGTTAAAAAAAGTTTTTCATTGGCAAAAACCTTCAAAATTTTTATGAAATTTTTTTCCTCCAAATCTTTATGTCAACTGTCATCTATAAAAACGTCAAATATTGATTAAGATAACATCAAATAAAATATAAATAAAAAAAAAAATTCAAAATTACATCATTATGTCATCGAAAGTGATTTAGAAAAAAAAATTATTTTTTCTTTTTGTAAAAAGCAAAATCGATAAAATTATGAAAAATCAATCAATTCGTATTTATCAAAAGTATTTACGAAAATTTGTATAAAATTGTAGATAACTCTAGATATATGCGCCCGTAAGTTAAGATATTTTGTAATATAACAAATGTAGCTTCCGACTGTGAAAACTCACATCGATTTCACGTCTATTTGGCTTCTTTCCTAGAGGCATCCGATTCTCAGATTTCGAGATAAATGAGAGTACATTTATAACGTTCTGAATATGTTCCGAAATTTGTATTCATATAGATACACAGTCAAGTGTGCGTGTGTGTGTGTGTGTTCGTTTGATCACACTAGTTTATGAATTTGTGCTATTTTTTTCTCTGTAAGGATGATTGCATTATTATCTAAATAAATGTGAAATATTAAGTGCCGGAAAAGGAAGAATGTATAAGAGTATAAAAGAGACTAGGAGGGGTTGGCAAACAGCCGCATCTACCCACCCACCCATACTGATGGATCTTCGTCGACATACTCACACCGAAAACGTTAAAATGCGCGGAGGTGGATGCTTTTGTCTGTGAATCTATTTTTAAATAATTTTCAACATTTGCCTTTCCTCATAAACGATTTGAAAATTCCACATATCTTTCGTAACACATATTTTACGCTACAGCTGTGTGTCGTTCCATCTATAAGCGTTGTGCCTTCCCCACCCCCTTTTTTTTAAGACGTAGAAACTATAAATTTTCCGAATTGGACGTGCAATCCAATCCATTCGAAACGAATCTAAGCCAATCCAATCCAATCGAATGCCATCAAATCCAATACAAGCCAAACCGAAATCATTCAATTCCACACCATCCCAAAAGTACTTTATTTCGTTTCTAGTTGATGATCGTTGTAGAAATTTAATTCGCCAAGCAATACGAGCTTCAATCCGATTCCATTTCCACTAGTATTTTAAAGAAGAAAAAACATTTATTATTTATGTTCCAAAACTAAACGAAGGTCGCCCTCATTTACAATGGATACCATAGACAGATGAATAATGTTTTTCGGTTCCTATTTTGTACGCCTTCAACTTCTCTGTATTCTGTCTTTAAAGAAAATTTTTGGAATAATTTGTCCTTTTAAAAATGATGCCTCATATATAATCGAAAGATATTAAAAAAAAACTTTAAAACACAACTCCTTTTTTTTAACACAAAAATGTTTATCCAATTTGGGCATCTGAAAGTGAAGTTAAATAAAATAAGCTGAAAACTCAGATTTTGATTCTGAGATCTTTTTGCGCAATAAAGCCAATATTTGTCGTGTTGTATGGCATGTGGCGCCATCTTGTAAAAACCACATAAAGTCGAAAATAAAATTTTTGAGGTTAGGCCAATAAAAGTTGGTTATCATGCGGCTATAACACCTTCAGGCCAATGATATATGAGCTCATAACACCTTTCGCAGATACAATGCTTTCTCCATAATCACTTGTGGGTTTTTAGAGCCTCATATATAGGAATTTCGGTTACTGACGTATCTACCAAGCGTGAAATCAATGTCGTCGAAAAAACGCGAAACGTTTCTACTACAGAATTGCCATTTTTTTAAGAGGGCTTTAAAAAATTACCATATTATTTGGTAATAAAATGCCAAAACAAACATTAATCAAATTTTACCTTGATTGCCAAAAATATTTGACAGCTGTCAAATGACAGAGCTGTAGTTTCTTAAACCACGATTGAAACCGCGAAACGTTTCTACGACAAAATTGCTGTTTTTTTGAGAGAGCTTTAACAAATTTACCGTATTTTTGGTAATAAAATGCCAAAAATAACGTTAAACAAATTTCACCTTGGTTGCTAAGAATATTTGACAGCTGTCAAATGAGAGAGTTGTATTTTCTTACACCACGATTGAAACCGCGAAATGTTTCTACTACAGAAGTGCCATTTTTCTAAGAGAGCTTTAACAAATTTACCGTATTGGTGGGTAATAAAATGCCAAAACTAATGTTAAACAAATTTCACCTTGGTTGCTAAAAATACTTGACAGCTGTCAAATGAGACAGCTGTATTTTCTTAAACCACGATTGAAACCGTGAAAAGTTTCTACGATAAAATTATTGTTTTTTTTTTAGAGAACTTTAACAAACTTACCGTATTGGTGGGTAATAAAATGCCAAAAATAACGTTAAACAAATTTCACATTGGTTGCTAAAAATATTTGACAGCTGTCAAATGAGAGAGTTGTATTTTCTTAAACCACGAAATTGATAACCTTCTATAAGTGGTAGCTGATATAGTATTTGGATTTTTTATCCTTAAAATTTTGTCATTATTTTTTTCTTTTAATAATTATACAATATTTATTTTCTATTATATTCAAAAAATATATTGTTCTAATCAATGTTTTTCTTTATTTGTTCTATTGCAGGTATGTACTTATTAGGTAATTTGGATTTCTTATCCCTTTAAGGTCATTCATTAATCGAAGTAAGCAATTTATAAATAATTTCTATATTGTATGAAGTAATCATAATTATGTGTCGCAACAAAAAAAAAGATGAAAATTTGATATTTTAACATAAAAATGAGGTAATTTGTGATATTCAGTAATGGAAAAGCTAAGGAAAAATTGAGCAATTATTCAAAAAAAAATGTTTTGTTAATAAAAGTTGAAGGATAATAAAAATAACACAAGAATTACATTAAAAAAAGAAACAGAAAATGAACAACAACAAAAAACTCGATTTCTTAACAAATCAGTTCAAACAACGTCGTAAACGTATGTTGACTTTGGAGCCACGTTCAACAATGTCGAGGACGACTTAAGGGCAGGAAACCGAACCCTTACCGAACACGAATCAGAAAATGATAACACTGTAAAAAGTTATTTTTTAAGCCAATTTTCGTAAAACATTAAAGAGGATAAATTAAAGTCTAATTAAAAGTTTGACCAAACAACTTTCTAACTCATTTTTATTGGTTTTATATTACTTTATACCCAAAAAGGGTCGCGGGATGGCTGGGGGAATATTATATATAAAATGGATTTTCTCTGAAATTAAATCGAATTTAACTGACTAATAATAAAAATATTCGAGTTTTTTTTAGAAATTTTTTTTTAAGCAAAAATAAAATAAAGGAAAATTTAACTGCTCTAGCCACATATTATATAAAAAAATCTATTTCGTTTTGTATCTATCTGCATTTCTAACCTAAAAACTGAAAGATTATTACAAGAAATTTATTGGGAAACATTTCATTTTAATAGGAATCACTAAGCAAAATTTTATATTATTCCAAAAAATAAATGTTACGATAAAAGTTGTTGGCAAACTTTTTGCCTTAAAATATAATTTTATTTTTGGTGTTCGACACAACCAACCCCCCCCCCCCTTAAGTTTGATTTGTAATTTTTGCCTAAAATAAATAAAATTAGGCCCTTTCGGTTATGTTCTATTTTTATTATTATTTTTTTTGTTGTTTCCTAAATCGTTATTGGTTTGGTTAGTACTTTTTTTTTTACAAAAAAACAATGCAAATTTATAAATAATTTCTTCGAGTATAGTAACTGACATATAATTGGATATTTTACTAATTTAAGAAGGTGATTTAACTTTAATAATTTATTTTTCAATATTTATTAATATCCTTTTTGGGTACAGTTTTTCTGTTTTGTTTTGTTCAAATAAAAACTTTTTAATATGTTTTAAAAGGCCACTTCAAGATCAAAGTGCTAAAATGTGTTCGTAACATAAAAAATTAATGAACAAAAATTTCAGACAAAAAATATTGAATTTAATATTGAAAATGTGTAATTTTTTTTCTATTTGACAATTTGTACCTAACTTCATAGAATTGAAAGATGTATTCCTGATAAGTACTTTGATTTTCTATTCGCTTAATTATTAAAACAACAATTTTTTAAACAAAAAAGAGAAAAGCAAACTGACAAAAATTATTTAAAACAGGATCGTTGGATTGGGCTCTAAATCTTCTGAGTAATGAATGGGCTTTACTGATAGTTTTGGCGGAGAAGGCTCTCCACCGTCCTGAGCTCACTGATATCCTGAAATTGTCCCGTCTGCTAATCAAATCGCACATAATATTATCCATACGTATACAAAACATACTGGACCAAGGGTGGAAGATTTTCGAAATTCTGCACAAAAAAACTTCTCAAAATACGGATTTATCCACGATCTCCTCTTCGGTAACCAATATCGTCCTTCATTCTATTCCTACAATTTAAATAAATCTCAAACCAATTCCTACAATTTAAATAAATCCCACTTAATGTAGATTTTCTTTTTGAATAGGACCCCTTCCAATGTAGAGCTCATGGACCCTATCATTCGTATTTCAAAATTTCTTTTTAACTTTATTTATTTGCACCATAAAATTTGACAATCTCTGACATTTCTTTAATACAATGGACACACATCTACAATAGTATTGATAACATGAATGCGTAGATGCCATGTGGAATACAAACTCCTGACGCACCGCCATTTGACGTTTCGACTTTTATTATTTGTTGGTTAAAAAAATGAAAGATTTTACTTATCAGATATAAATAGGCGGGAAAGTGAAAATAATATTATAAAATTACAAGGTAATTATAAGTCGTAGAAAATATAATCTATATTTATAATTTTTAATCTTAAACTAATGTAAATAAATACGCATTATGACTCAAAATAAAACGAGAAACCAAACAAAATAACGTCATTTTTTAGTTGTTCTACTTTCCGCTACGGTAATAGTATGGGAATATGGCGCTAAAGTCAGTAAATGTACTAGGTTGGTGTATGGAGAACTGCAGATACCAGGTTGGTGTATAAGAGAACCACGAAAAATTTATGGTATCGATACCGGATGTGTGTCCCTAGCATAAGGTATTGATACAATGAATTTTTTCATGGTTTCTTTATATACAACGCAAATTCATACGAGACATTGAGTCGCCAAATCGCCTCATAATCGTGGCGCAAAAAAACGATCTCTTTCTTGTATCTCAAAAATCTTAAATACAAACAAAAACTTATTTAAAAGAAAATAAAACTATTGATATCGATAATAATTTTTAAGAAGAAATCAGCCAACTTGACAAAAATATTGAAATTTATGACATAACAAATATAATAAATAAATAATTTTTTTTTTTTTGGATTTGTTCAACTAATTTTGATTCTCTTCGTTTTAAAGTTAATGTTAATTTGTTAAAACAAAAAATTTACAGTAAACAAATTTTTAATACAAAATGTTTATCGAAAGAATTAGATAAATTAAAGTTACTTTTATCAATAAAACGAAATGTCCATTACTTTTTTATACAAAATAAAAATAAAATCTCCTAAAAGCTTTTATATTATTAATAATATATGTAGAATCGACACACAATATTACTAAAAATATTTTTAATTGTATGTAAATAAAAAAAAAATTTTTTTTTATGAAAGTATTAATTTTTATAGTTTTTGTTTATTTGTTTTTATTTAAATGTTTGCCTCTCTCATATTACTTTATTTTGTTTCCAATAAAAACTACTACAAGTTTTGAATAGCCTATAATGAAAAAAATTAGATAAATAAAAGATGTTAAATGTATCTTTTTTATTTATTTGTTTTTCTTCAAAAATTTATTATTCAACATCCCAATTTGACAAAAGTTAGATTACGACGCCTACACTCTCAACTTTGGACTCATAATTTGAACGTCATTAACCTTAACTATTTAAGCAAAATCATTGCCGTTGGCTTATGTTGTCATCTTGGGCACGATTTTTCAGTTTTATTTCTTCTATTGCTCTTTTAACTATTTAAGCTTTTTATTGTATTATTAAGAATTAACTATAACATATTCAGAAATGGAAGAATTATTAAGAGTATTTTCTAAATAGAAGAATAGAGCAGTTTTCTAAAACACACTCAACCCCCCCCCCCCCTCCCTCCAACGATATGAATATGATTGATTATGTGTGTACTCTCATAATCGGAGCAGATAGAGTGAGTGGAACATTTTGGATTATTTTTAACCAGAATTACCTTGAGTTATCCAAATTGGTATTGCCAGCAGTATAGATTTTACCTAAATTAATTAAAAAATATATTATTTTTTCCTTTTAAATTAATGTAAAAGTAAAAATTTAAAAATTATTCTCTTTAAATTCAATTGAAAACTAAATTCATACTAAATTGAGGTTATGTTTATTTTTGTCATCTGTCAAATGACGTGTCATAATTTTTGAGGTTAGGTTTTTGTATATTCGCCTCAACCACGTGTAAAAGAAAGTAATTAAATTTTATGATTTTCACTATCTTTATTTAGTAATAATTTTTTTGGTTATAGTAAAAAAATTTAAAAAATTCATTAGTGAGTCATGAAAATCTATACCAAAAAACTGCGTGCAATCAATTTTTGATGAATTTGCTAAATTCAAGGGCATATATAACATTGCTAGTTTTATTTTTGTTTTGTTTTCTTTTATGGGTGTGTAAGGTTATTTCGTAAGTGTTATAGTGTGAGTATTAAAAATATTATAATTAATATTTAAAAGCTCAAACTCCAATAATGTTCTGTTATGTCATTTAATTAAATCCTAAAAATTTTGGTTTTTTTCGAAAAGAACATACAATATTTTATAGAGACTTTTTAAATTTTAGTAAAATAAAGACAAAAATTATGTAGAAATTTTAGTAAATTACAAAGGAAAATTGTTCGTAAGAAAAAAGGTAAATTGAATCACTTTCAACTTACTTATTGACTCACCATATTCGTTAGATGAGTAAGAAAACTAACTAGTAAAAAATAAATAAATAAATTAGCCACCCCTAAAATACGCCATTTTCAGTTCAGATTATTTTTTATTTTTTTGTATTTTATTTGCTATAAGGTATAGCCGGCAACATGGCGTCATTTATGGCGCCATCGAAAGTGGTGTCCTCAGTCAAAATTGGTATGGGTTAGGGTAGTTTTGACTATTGCTTGATTGTTTAGTCATATATCTAGGGAAAAGTAACGTATATTCTCAAAACGAGAGAAAAACGAAAAGAAAAAATAAAAGTATTTTTTATGGTCGTTTCTGCTAGAGTTATCTTAGCAAAAAAAAACACGCTATGCTGTGATTAATTCAGCAAAATGTTTTATTTTTCTTTTTATCCTTTTAGTTGTATGTCCTTAAAATACGTGCAATAGACGACAGGGTCGTTCAAATTCGCACAGTTAATAGAAGGGCAAAATAAAAATAAAAAAAAATTGACGAAGAAAATTACGAAAGAAAATAAAATCTTGGAATAAAACGAACAAAACAAAAAATCGGAAACTTAGTGTAGGAGTTGAAATACGAGTACTAAATCTTATACACTTTGTTTATGTGAAGTAAGGGAAAAAATAATGGAAAATTCAGGATTTTCTGTAAAGTAAATTAAGATTTATTAGTATTTTTGTTAAAATTTTTATAAAGTAGCTTTTTCTTTTGCTTTAAGTGATTATAAAGAATATTTTTTCTTAATTTTTACTTAATTTTTAATGTTAAAATTTTCTTGTAAATTTTTTTGGATATGATTTTGGTTTTAAAAAATAACTTTGTAAGAGTTATGTTATTTTTGCATTAATAAATAATTTTGCTAAAAAGTAATTTTCTTTTAAATAGTTTTTTTAAAATAATTTCTTTAAAAAAGATTTTTTGATAATACCTAAGTTAGAGGAAGTGTTATGTAACGGATTATCCATTTTGTAGTTTGGAAAGTAGAGACCTGTGATTTGGCCGCTGTCAAAAATATATGTAATTTAATAAAATATTTGCTTAATTTGGAGTCTGCCATTTGTTTATATAGCTTTTAAAAAAGACTTATTTCTTGCTTGATGCAAACGTTAATAAGTAAAATTGCTATACGAGGTCTGTTCAAAAAGTATCGTGAATTTTATGTTTTTTCAAAAATTATTTATTCATGAATAGACATTTTGTCAAATTAATCCTCACCAGATATTATACAGTTGTGCCAACGTTTTTTCCAATCCTCGAAGCACTTCAAAAAATCAGTTTTTGTGATATTGTTCAGCTCCTCCTTCGATGCCGTCTGTATCTCCTCAATTATAGCGTAGCGTCGTCCTTTTATGGGGCTCTTCAGTTTCGGGAACAAGAAAAAGTCACAGGGGGCCAGATCTGGGGAATACGGTAGCTGCGGCAAAAGCCAATTTTTGTTCTTTAACAAATCCGGGCGTTTCTGGCGGATTGCTTTGCGCAACTTGCGCATAACTTGTAGGTAATATTCCTTATTGACAGTTCTACCCTGTGGCAAGAACTCATGATGCACCACGCCCCTGCAATCGAAGAAAACTGTAAGCAAAACCTTCACATTCGACCGAACTTGGCGCTTTATTCGGTCTTGGCTCGTGTGGCAGCTTCCATTGGGATGATTGAGCTTTGGTTTCCACGTCATAACCATAAATCTATGATTTGTCACCAGTTATGACTCTCTGGAGTAAATTTGGGTCGTAGCGGACAGAGTCGAACCGCTTCTTAGCAATGTTAATGCGATGCTGTTTTTGGTGGAAATTGAGCAAAAAGCGAAAACGAGCCACAAAACGTGCAAGCAAAGCAGCTGTCAAATATTAACTGAACATTCAAAATGACCGAATACCAACATAACGCCACAAAAAATCGAAAATATCATAGAATATATATAACCCGCGGAAATTCAAAATTCGCGATACTTTTTGAACAGACCTTGTATATTAGGCTCTAAAAACCCACAAGTAACTGTGAAAAAACCATTGTGCCTGTCTCTTGTGCATTTTCATCTTAAGTTGTCATTGTATAGTATTTCCTTTAAAATTAAAAATAAGTTATTCTCAATTATGAGCGTAATTACCGTTATTTTGGCGTAAATTTGATGATTCTAATTTTGACTATATGTGGTTTCAACGAGACGGTACTAAAAGGTACACAGCACAATAAATTTTGGCTTTATTGTAAAAAAATATTCCAGTGCGCGTCACTTTGAGATTTGATGCTGTCAACTGATCGTGCCATACAAAACTTGAGAGCTTAGGACAGACAATCCTAAAGTTTAAGAGCTCTTAAAAACTAACATCCATTAAGTAATGGTAATATTATGTCAAAGGAATATAATTAATTAGAAAAATATTGTTAAAATCTGCATTTTAAATATATTTTATTTAAATATAATTTCCATAGTATAAATTGTATAACCAAATTAAATTTAAAATTAGGTTACTGCTCTCTTCAAATGATAAATTCTAAATTTATATGTCAATGGAAATATTCTTTAAAATAAACTAAACCGGGTTAACATTTGTCAAAAGTCTATTATAATTTGTAAAAAAAATTCTCTTTAGAAAAATATTCCAAAAATCAAAGCCATTCTATTATCTAATGTAAATTTCCTGTACGTGAACCAAATTCTGAAAACTAGGAAACATTTTCTAAGAAAGCTTTTTATACTAACATTCGCCATAGATCCAATACTATGTGGCAAAATGTTAAAAGGAAATATCGCAACATTAGTTTATACACTTTTCAAATTTACTTTATAAATAAACCCAACAAACTGAATGTATTTTTGATTTAAAAATTATTTGATATAAACAATAAATCGCAATAAAATCTTATGAAAAGACAATTTTGTTTTTGAAAATATCCCAAAAATACAAAATAAAAACAGACGGTAAGAAATTTATTTTTCCCAATTTAATACTACCTCACAGTTGTCTCCTTTAATTTTTTCATGACCCACAGCCCCAATTTGATAAAAACTAAACAATTTAATATATTAGGAAATTTTCTACCAAACTTTTCTGATTTATTATGTTCGACAAGGAATTTTCCACTATTAACTACCACCCCCGTTAAAATGAATATTAGCTTTTTGAATTTTTTGCGATGAAAACTTTAACGATCAACCTTGGCATCTTTACAGCATCTTTGATTATGTCACATTTTTTGCAACTAAGAGTATTTTTAATCGAATTATATAAGATATTAATTTTATGTTTATATATGTATTAGTGGTGATTATATTTAAGAGAAAAATAAATGACAAAAGTGAAATGAATATTGTGCTAAATAAATTTATTTTGATTAAAGTACGTTGTTGGCGAAATTTCTTGTTTTCTAATTTAATTTTTGAAGCTTTTTCTAAATAATTTTACTTAATTTTTTTTTTACATTAACAAGCGGTAGCAGTTGGAAATTTTTTTTATAGCACTTGACAGAAATGTACTTTCCGAACTACTAAATGGATAATCCTGGAAAATCATTAAATAAGAATTAAGAGCAATTCTCAGCAATATTTTTTAAAGCTATTTTCTGCAACTCAAATTGATCAAGTGCTCATTTTTCACATTTATTATATTAAGACTCAATAGTAGTACTTGCCCAAAAAACTTATTAAAACTAAATCTTGTACAGAATTTTTTATTTAAAAATTAATTCCTTTTTATTCTGAAACAAAAATAATTTTTTTTTTTAGTAAAATTTTATTGAGAAATTCAAATTAAATTTATATGGAAAAATTTGAAATGTACAAAAGGAATTTCTCTTATATATGAGTATGAAAATGTTATAACAAAACATTTGTGAATATTTATTTTATTATTAATGCAAAAAATACCTTTGGGCTTTGTTGACGGTAAAGCTAGAGGCCCAAAAGTATCGAAGATTCAGGCACAGAGCTATAAATTTACGACATTCGTCATTATTTCTTATTCATATGCATGGCAGCCGCTTGAAAAATGTCTAAATCCATTTACAAAAGCCAAAAAGTAAACTTCATTTATTATTGATATTACCAATCCTCCCTCGAATGTATAAAAATTTCGAACACAAAGTTATCTCGTTTCTCCCATAAAGCTTCAAAAAATATTTACAAGAAAAAAAAAACAATTCTACAAGAAAAAAATTAGGAAAATAATGTAAAACTGTTGAAATATAATAGAAAAAAAATAAATACATAAAAAGAAATTACCAGAATGAAAGTTTGCTTTGAACTTTTTGCCATTCTTCATATAAGATTCACCAGACCTCCACCTCCTTGCCACACAATGCATGATATTTGGGAATTTTCCTTTTAAATTCAGTTAAAGTACAAAGTATCTAGACGATCGCATATTGTACTTTTTTTGCGTGAAGCTCCCCTTTTCCATAGAAATTGACGTTGCACTTGTGTCCAATCCCCAAAAGTTCAGAAACGAAATATTTTTTACCATATTTCGACGTGAACAAGTATGAGTTCACCTCGTACCCGAAAAAATGCACTTTAGTTTTTTGTACTAGATTTTTTGATAAAAGTTGTTTTTGTTGATTTTTTTAGTTTACTACGATAAAGTTTGCAGTAAAGTACTTAAATATTGTTATTACAATAAACTGTATTTTCCGTTTTTTGGTTTCTAATCTATTTACACAAACTTGGGGTAAACTATTGATAAGATAAGGGCATATAACGTTTTGTTGTTAAATTTGTACTGATATAAAGAGTTCTTAATCATATTTATCGAGTAGAAATAGAATTTTTTGATAACAAATTGTTATTTATTTAAATTTTTTTTTAAATATTTCTGCGGTGCTTTAAAATCAGTTAAATATTGACCAAAACAATTTTTTTGTGTTTGTGCTGTAGGAAAATTATTTGCAATATTATTTCCTTCGTTCTGGGAACTGTATTGCTTTTTTGCGCAGTTTTTTCTATTTCTTGAAAGTTGAATTTTTTTGCGCAAATCACCTTGAAAAAATTATTCAGTTAAAAATTGGCTAAAAGAGTGGAATTCTATCATATGAGTTAATTGGATGGGAACAAATTACACTTATTGTAATTTGAATTTTGTTGGGATAATCGTAGCAAAAGCTTATATCAAGCAATTATTACGCCAAACTTAAACAATATTTTCAAAGCATTTTAATTTTTATAAATCACATTTTAGTCTTTGTATTTTAAGAAAATATTTTACATTATTATTTCCTTCTTAAGAGTTTCTTGGTTTTTCGCGTAATTTTCTCTTTTTCTCGAAAATTGCAGTTTATCTAGAAAATATCCTTAAAAAAATTCATCATCTAAATATTAACGAGTAAATATAAATATTTTTTTGGTCTTTGTATTTATAATTAATTAAAAAAATTATTATTTCCTTCTTTCTTAAAATTTTCTTGCTTTTTCGCGCAGTTTTTTATCCTTTAAAAACTTGAATTTTTCGCGCAAATATGCTCAAAAATATTAAACCCACTATTTTTAAATAGTTGTTTTTTTCAGTTTTTATTACGTTTCTTTTCAAATTGTACATAAAAAGATACTTAATTATTATGAAAATAATTATTTTTCGCGCAGTTTGCTTTAACAATAACTTTTTACAAATTTGCCAGAAAACTATAAAAATATTCTGTTTTGTGTGTTAGTTTACAAAAATTTTTTGAGATGTTTTTTTTTCGAGCAAACATTTTCGGGCAAATTTTTACTAATTTACATGAAAAAACAATGTTCGGGTCAGTTTTTTTTATAAAAATGTTCTAATTATTTTTTTTGTGTATTAATTTATAATAATTTTTTGAGGCTGAAATTTTTCGAGCAAAAAATTTCGGGCAAATTTTTAATAATTTACAAGGAAAAAAACGTAGTTTTCGGTTCAATTTTTTTTAAAAAGAAATTCTAAACATTTTTTTTGACCATTTATTCATAATAATTTTTTGAGACTGATTTTTCGAGTAAAAAATTTCGACTGATTTTTCGAGTAAAAAAACATAATTTTCGATTGTTTTTTATTTAAAATTTTCTGAATATTTTTTTTGACTTTTTATTCATAATAATTTTTTGAGACGAAGTTTTTTCAAGAAAAAATTTTCAGATAAATTTAAACCAGATTAAATGAAAAATATAATTTTCAGTTTTTTTTTTTATAAAAACTTTCTGAATATTTTTTTTACTATTTATAATAATTTTTTGAGACTGAGATTACTAATTTACATGAAAAAATCTAATTTTCGGTTTTTTTTTTAAATTTTCGAATTATTTATTTTTTTTGACTATTTATTCATAAAACAATTAGACATTTTTTATAAAAGAGAATAAATTTTTTTCATTAATTTTTCTAAGTAAATTTAATCAAATTATATTCGGGTTTTTATTAAAGATCATTGAATGCATGTGCTTTCAAGAGCTGGATTCGAACTCGAGGTCGCTGTATACAAGACGAATATGTCATTTGTTCAACACTTTTATCGAATTTATTATTTTGTTATATAAAATGAAAATTTGCCAAATCAACGATATTTTTTAAAAAAAAAGGCGACCCAAATTTTTACGCCCCATGCATGAGTGAGTATTTATTGATAAAAATAATCCTCAAAGATTCACAACTACTACCACTAGTTTCGTGCTTTTTACTATTTTCGCATTGTAAAGACTTCATTCCTTTGACTTTTCCACTTCTAAAACAAACAAATTCAATCCAAAAAAAAAATAGGTTGAATAATTTAAAAAAAAAAACATTTACGAAAATGACAAGCGAATATATGAATTCTTCTAATGGAAATACGAAATTCCATTATTTTGCAGAGGATCAACAGCGGGTGCTATTTTATTTTTGTCTTTATCAACCGACTAATAGTGTGTTCTCATGATGTCCTTAGCAGGAGTACTAGTGTCTATCAGACAATGAACTAAAGCAATTTCTAGTTATTCCCCATGGGGTTATTCCACCAAATACATTAAATAGCGAGACATCACTAGCAGCCGCCTAACTAGACATAAAAGGAAAATTCTTAACAATAAGCGAGCGAATACGCTATAAACAAGTGAAAGTTTTTGTAGAATGATTTTATTATGACAAAACGAGAGACAAAAAACAACAACAACATCGTCAGAGGCAAAGAAATAATATCGTAAATGGGATAGAAATATAAGAATAAGAAAAGTAATAGAACAAATACTATTAAATGAGCTTAAATTAAAAAATGAAAATAATATCAGCCCCGGGAAGATTGAACTAAAAATGCACGGTCGTATCGGTGGCATTTCGTGCAAAGCTTAAAAATGTCGTTCAATACTCGATGGAAGCCAGTATATTGATGGGTAATACTTATGGACATATATACTTAAATAGAATAAGAGCTTTCGATTTTAAGCCTGCAAAGGTATAGTGCTCCAAAGTATAGTTTAATTGCATTACAATAATTCTGACTCATGTCTTTGAAGTATTATTTCCTATTTCATATAAAAAAAAACCACCATGTTCTTGTCGCACCACGACTGTAATTGATTTTCCGCCTGAAGTGACATTTTATTTCACCTTTTGTGCATATAAATAATATTCATGAATTTTTATAGAAAATTGTGCTTTAGAAAATAAAGTTAAATAAAATACATTTTAACTTTTAGTGAAATAATATCGAATTTATGTTTTGGTAACAAAAGTTAAATAAAAGATATTTTAAATGAAGATTTATTTGCTTATATTGTATGAACCCTACCATTATTCATTCAAATGACAGTTAAGAAACTTCTTGCAGGACTTGATCTTTTTGCACATTTCCGGTTATACTTCTGCCATTAAATGACGGATGTTAGTTTTTAAATGCTGAGAATTATCTACATTAATATACTCTATAATAAAACTTACCACAGTAAAAAGTCCAACGGTGTCAAATTTCACGATCTTGGAAGTGGATTGACATCACCAAATCTGCTAATTGCGTTTCGTGAAAACTTTTCTCTAAAATTTGTCGTGTTGTGTCGCTTTATATATATGGTGCAAATTAAAATATTTCAGTTAAGATAAAAAAAAATCCGTAGAGATCAGAATTGATAAAAACGGCCTCTCCGAAGACTGTTGTTCCGGTACGTATCTACTTCGTAACTATTGGGTCGTTCGGAAAGTAATTTCGTTTTTTTTTCTTATAAAAATGAAAGACGATTTTCTTATAGTGAATTAATATTTTATTCAATTAAATATTATCCAGTCGGATCCAATAACCTTTGCCATCTTTCTGGCAGTAGCATGATTCCATGCTTATAAAATTTTTGTTCTTTGCTGGCAAAAAACTGATCCAAGTGATTTTTGACCTCCTCATTTGTATTAAATGTTTTACCATATAAAAAATTTTGTAGATAAAACCCATCCAAGATCTAAAAGCTTTTTCCGAGTGGTCAAACTTGTATGTAGTTTCGCATTATCCTGTTGGAACACTATACCTTTGCTATTGACCAATTCTGGCCTTTTTTCTTTAAGTGAATCATTCAATTTGTCCAACTGATGATAGTACACTTCAGAATTGATCGTTGTGTTGCTCGGTAGAAGCTCAAAATAAACGATTCCTTTGAAATCCCACCAAACAGATAGCATAACCCTTTTTTTTATGAATATTGGTTTTTGAAATTCTTTGAGCCGGTTCATCTTTTCTACTCCAGGATCTTTTCCGCTTAACATTGTTGTAGACAACCCATTTCTCGTCCCCCAGTGATAATACTCTTCAAAAATGGATCATTTTCTTGGCGTTTGAGAAGCAAATCAGATATGCCAATGTGACGGCACAATTTTTTTTCCGTAAGAAGGTGAGGAACCCATATGTCGAGCTTTGAGATTAAACCTAGCCGGTTAAAATGATCATGAACCGCCGTATTCAATAAATTTAATCTCTCAGCGATCTCACGAGTTATTATTCATCAATTAATATCTTTATTGTGTCTTCATCAGCTTCATTTGATAATTTTTTTCTTCCTTGAACAGCATTTTTATCTTTTTTATAGTAAAAAAGTAAAATATGCCGAAATAACTGTTTTTTACATAATGACACCCTCTGTTGGGAAACAACGAAATTACTTTTTGAACAACCCAATATAACATATCGTTCGCAAAATAAAAATCATCTCAAATTATATAATTAATAGTGCTATACTTTCCGAACCGCAAAATGGGTTTTTAATAAATTTACAAAAAAAGGGTGCTAAGAAAATACTTACAGCAATTTTTTCGTAATTTAAAAATAAATACTTTTTTTCCATACTTCAATTAAAAGTTGGTTGTTAATTTTATTATATTTTAAGAGTAAATTTAAAATTTTGCATAGGTTTTTTCATTATTTTTCGAAAAACTCTAAATTGAATATTGCTCATGAACAATTAAATATGTTCAAAATACTTAAAATCTCTTGGCTAATATGTACCCATTCCACATCGTCATAAATTCTCTTAAAGCTTACAAATTGAGGTATTGGATCAAGTTCATGGCTAATTTCCATTATGTTAGTCACAAGTCTAGAAATGCAGCCCTTTTATATCTTTAGTCTTAAATATGCGCGAAAGTTTGCTGAAACTATTATTGAGTGTGGGTGGTGTAAAACTGGTTCTGAGATTTGAAACGAGATGATTTTCCATGGTAAATGTGAATAGCAGCAAATTAAACATGTCACGAAATTGATTGAAAAATAACTTAGAACTAAAATCCACCTCTAGCAGGTATAAAATATTTTTTAAGAAAAAATCGGAAAAAAATACAGAAGAAAGAAAAATTGAAAATTGAATTGAACAAATTGTGAGTTAATATACCAACACCGACAAAACTCCATTGAAATTGACAACAACAGTGATTTGTAAAGTGGTAAGCAAGAAATGGAATATAGCTTCAAACTGAGCACTGTATTTAAATTGCAATGGACAGTATGTGGGCAAAGGGATGAGAACAAGGACACCCCATGAATCTGAACCATTCTGGGAGTTGGGAAAATAATCGTGTAAAAAATTTATTTCCCTTCTTTATTGGCCACATCGCATATTCTCATATCATTTTGCATATACTACGTAGGTAGAAGCTACATATAACAACACCAAGTCGTATGCAGCAAATGGAATTGAAATCCTGTAATTTTCCATTTGATTATTTCTGTAATTCTGGCGAAATCCTGTAGTACAGAAAACTCTAATGGAAAAATTGCCTTTAAATTCATTTGCATTTCATTCGTAACAGGAGCAGTGCGCTGATGGGTATATTGTCGTCTATTTGCAATGCTATTTACAGGATGAAAAAAAAATTATTAAATAAAATAAAATAGAACAAATTAAGATTTTTTTTCTTCCTCGAAACTTTCGTATTTAAATATAGTTTTTGTGGTGTCACCCTTTTTTGCGCGGAGAATTGAAATTCAATATTAAATTTTTATGTGATTACTATTTTTAGTGCAATCATGATATAGTAATTTTTTTTTAATCCTTTAAAGGAATGCGCAGTTAAAATTGAATTTAATCAGTTTTTTTTCTATATATGGCAATTTATAGTAAAGATTCTGTAATTTTCTCAAAGACAGTAGTAGGTTTAGATCCTGAAAATATTTCTATTAAACTTTAGAGAAGTCTATCTCTAATATCCCGAAATTTTGACTAATTTTTTTAAAACTAAATTCACATAAATAATTGTGCTCTTTAGATTGTATCGAAAATACTACTTAGTAAATAGTCACGAATCAACAATATTCCAGAACTGATTATGGACATTTCGGGTTGAAGTGCATCTGCACTAATATCCCGAAATCAAATTTACCTGCAGTAAAGTTGAACAAGGACTCAATTTTGATGATATGATATTTTCTATCTATCTGTCTATGGAAAAACGTATTTACAAACTTGTGTGAATCTCATCGATTTTCCTATTTCAAGATCATACGGAAAAGAAGTCTTCGATTTTCATTACATGGCAGGACTTAAGACTCTCTTGTATTTGTTCAAATACAAGGAAAAGTATTAATTTATTTTTATTTGTCAAATTTCAAGCACAAAATATTGGCCACCCATCGACAATATCTTCTGTATTTGGTTTTGAACAAGTATCTTTGCCAAAATGCCATGACCGATAATAAGTGGTTGGATGGGCAGAAAACGCTTTGAAGAGTGGTCGCGAAAACAGCTTAACCTCAAAACAAAGCATCTCCAAATAAATCGCAACTGTAAATTGATGTGTCTGCATTTTCAATTCTTTCCAATCGATCGGTCTTGTTGAAATCAAAGCTTGATTATTTACGAGATTAATCTGCAAAGACGACAGTGGTGATAACCAGTGACGGTGCGACGATGCCTGTGCGAAGTGTAAGGAACCTTTCACCAGAATCGAAACTCCTCATCGGAAGACTTTTTTCTTCTTACCAAGTCATTGTTCACTTGCCACCATTTCCCATTCCCGGTCACAGTATATGCTCCATTGGGTAACCTTATTTTTCCGTTCTCCACCGATCACCATCTATGGCTTCTCCGGTCTGAATCGAATTTTTTTTACCTACCGCCTCTTGTGTACAGAGCAAGTCAGTGAAATTGCGAATAACTCCTTTATGAACAGCCAGAAATCTTCGAGTGATCACGACTTTTTATTGTTTCAAGCACTTAAGCGATTTTCATATTATGAGCATGACTTTTTCTTATTATATTTACCTTTGCCCCTCTTTCTTCTCCCCCTTTCTCTAATTTCTCATCTAAATAGTGATGTGTGGCCATTCCTCCCCCCCCCCCCCTTCCCCAATAAAGAGAAGAGTTTCATAAAGATTTCTTCTACACAAAGATTGGTCGATGGTTTTTAGTTCTACAGATTCAGCTCCACTTCAGAAAAATGAAAAATGACTCAACTTAGAAATGACGCAGTGCTGAGAAGCTTCTCAACCAACTCGATGACGAGGTCTAAATTTTGAATGTAAAACTTACTCGTGGTCAGATGGAAACTTTTGGAAATAATAGTGAGTTAGTCGCGGCGATAAATGCAATCAGCACTGAAATTGAGTAAGACTTTCGAAAAGAGTTGAAGACGACAGCGGGAAGGGAAGTGTCTAGAGTCAGATATGGACTCACTTCTCTTGGATACCTTTTTCCATGGTCTTTTAGTATGGTTTTATTGGAAGATGCCAGATAGCTGACTAGTGCGGTGAGTGTGGCTAGTATATTCAGTGTAGGTGGTGAAGATTAGACAGTTTGTGGTCGATACCAAATGGTGGTTACTCGAATGTTCGATAGATTCGAAACCCTTGCAACGAATTGGCGAAAAATTGCAACTTGATGAAGTATGCCCTCTTATGCTATATTTCCATCCCTTCTCGCCGTACAATTTCAAACGTCGACAAATATTGTGGCAGGAAACAACAACCAGAAGATTTACTACCATGGCAAACCGAGTTGCCTTTTTAACACGAAATAATTCGTCCTGCCCTTTGGCTCATGTGCATTTGTCTTGAAAGATTCAATTTTTCTTATCCGATTCTTCCAAGTACCTCTTCTCAGATGCTGGCAGAAAAGAAAGTTTAACTAATATCGCAAAAGTTAATCTCTGCATTTCGATACGGTTTATGTGTACTCGTGCATTTGTTAGAAGTAATTTTTTTATTTTTTTTTTTACCACCGATAGTCCAAATTGGTTATATTTTTTGTGAACTTTTAAAGTTTTCTTCTTCTACTAAATGATTTATCATTATTTTGATCGATGAACTTACTAGAGTAGTCAGTGTTGGTGTGTTCGAAGAGAAAATAGTAAAATTACATTTTTTCGTATTAAAACTGTTTCCTCAACTTATATACTATTTAGGATCTAAGTTGAATTGACAAGCATACTGGAGTAATTATTAAAACTTTCGATGATATAAGAAAAACGAAATTTATTCTCTATTTGTGAAAGGATTTTTCAATTCTGCTAGAAATTTTTAACTAAAGCACAAATTTTAATTATTAAAAAGCAAAAAATTTAAATTAGAATTTATTCTCTTGGAAATTTATTATATTTTCAAGAATTTAATAAAATTCAAACATTAAATTTATTTTAAATCTTAAATTATTTAAAAGAATTTTGGAGTAGCTTTTTCCATTTATATTTTTTTCCATTAAATAAAAAAAAAACATAAATTAAATAACAATTTTATATTAATCCCTTAAAAACTATAGAAATAAAATGAAAAATGATATTTAGTATAAATTATTTGAATAAGAAAATATCAAATAAAAAATTCCAATTTTTTTATCAAATAAAAAATAACCGAATTAGGTGTGTTATCACTGAGCTCATCCAACTTAACGTATGTTATGGCCTTAATTATAGGGCATAACATACGTTAAGTGTGATGGGCTCAGTGAGCGATAACTACGCGACACTATAAAGCGTGATAAGTTAAATTTTGTTTTTGTAGTGCGTCACGAAAAATGGATCAGCGAAATTCGGAGCAACGATGTGCCATCAAATTTTGTATCAAATCCCTGAGTTCGATTTACGAAAATTTGCAACGGGTCTATGGGGAATATCACTTATCGATGCGGAAAAGCTTTCGTTGGCTTAAAGCATATTTGGTGGGCCGAGAAGCTGTGAAATACGTAACCTCACTCAGGGAGACCTTTAACATCGAAAAGTGAGGATAAATAAGGGCACTTGCGAGGTCAGATAGTCATTTTACAAAAAAAGCTCATAAAAAGTGTTGTTCGTGTTGTTCGTGTCAGACATTTGGGTACTCGACCATGACAACGGGCCTGTCATAAGACCATCGTCATTAACGATGTTTGATCGTAAAAAGGGATTCCTGTGGTTCTCCAGCATCCTCTTTTCGTCTGATCTAAATTTCGTGAGACTTTTTTTGTTCTCCAAGATCAAAAAACACTTAAAAGTATAATATCGAAAAGAGTGTAATTAAGAAGCTGGAGTCGATTCCAGTTTAAGACTTCTGGCACTTAAGCCTTCCTCCGAAGTATCACTACCCAAAGCAATTACTTTAAAGGGGAGACTAGTCATGTATAAAAATAAAAACAATTATTTTTTTAATTAAAAATTAGATGAAAATTTAGTTTTTTCAAGCTTCGATAACCTATAATATATTGTAGATAAAAGAAAGTTAAAAGCTTAAAAAATTTAAAAGAAAAAAAATATTTTTAAATACCAAAAAAACTAAAGAAATAAAAATGACAAATGGCTTTTTAATATAAAACAGAAAATTTCTTACCAAAATCTTTTTTAATCTTAAAGAAATTCTGAATATAATACGGATAAAAATATAAAAAAAAAAAAAATGCGATTTTCTGTTAACCAAATCAAGCTACTATAAATTATGGCGAATATTTCGTTAATAAAGTTTAACAAGTAAGAGGCCCCCATATTGGGTGTTCGATTGGATGTACGCATATACGATTACCAACGTCCATATTGGAATGTCCACCATTGAACTTGTTCTCCTATTGAGGACGGATGAGTACTGGTTTCCAAAAATGGATAAAATCTCCAAAGTAAATTGACAACTTTTAAAATTTTATATATGCTCGAATGAGTACGGCTATTAAAGACATGAGCAGATATAAAAAATAATATTAATAAAAATTAAATTTCGAACAGGAAATTTTTATCGATAAAAAAAAACAACAAATAAATTTAAAAAAATATATAACAATTTTCCAGTTGACTGGATGTCCTTATTTTTCGTTAGTTGGTAATAAACTTTTTAAATGATTAAATTGACTACCTTTTATTTTTTATGAATGGAAAGCTCATTTTTTTGTTGATTTCTGTTTATAAACGTGATTTTTTCCATTCATTTTTAAATGTTCATAAATTTATAGATTTAAATTTTAACTTTTATTACATAGAAAGTTTCGTAATAAAGTTATTTGTAAAGAAAAAGCCATAAAATTATCAGAAACATTTTAATTTGAAATTGAAACATTTCGATTTTTCCTTTCCTCAATAATATTAATTGTATTTTGGTTAATTTGAAGAAGAATTGTCTTCATGCTTTTTTGATGTCATAAAATTGCATGTTATGTCTTCTAAAATATGTTTTTGCTATTCGAAAATAGCTCATAGTAATTATTTCGCTTCATAGCAGTTTAGTTAGAGTATTTCGTCTAAATCGGTCACTGTTTTATTGGAAATTCAATATAACGTCTTGCAATTTATTCTCCCTTATTCCATAATAATGAAATTTCGTACTATATAAATATGCCATACAAATCATATAAAATTACAATAAAACTTTCATGTACATAAATACAATTATGGCGAAATGTACTTGTCAGAATATTACACACAAAAAAAAATTATTACTTGTTACTATTCCGTCATATACGCTCTGTAAGATTATTAATTATTTGCGGTTGAAATTTATTCATTAAGAAATCATAAGAGTTTAATTGCATTAAAGAAAATTTGTCATTTATGTAAAATATCATTATTTATTATTGCATAATTATTGTTGACATTTGATTTTTCTATAATTTTATTTTTTAATAGTTTTTTTCTTTATAGCTCTTATTTAGGTAATAAACTGTGTAGTAAGAGAATTAATAATGCATACTCGTAGTCTATGAATGTTGATTTGATCGAAGAGTAAATTAATTACTCAATTAAAGTATATTAAATTAATTTATGACTCTATGATTGAGTGTTTAAAAAACTCCTTGCTTAAGCCTTACAAGCAGGATCTGAATATTTTCTTATGAGAACATAAAAATTTCAAGAAAAATTCATGCCGAAAGGTGTAAATAATACGATGTTATGGTAGATAGTGTGGATGATTTGTTCCTATTCCTTTTCCCCATCTTTTATAGTTTTTCTTCCTTAAGACTTTTTTATTTTTTTAAATGTTTTGCTTGCCTATCTTTTCCCCCCGCATGGTGAAACTAACGCATTTGGATGTCCCCATTTTTCCCGGTAAATGTCCAGTTATGATTTGCTTATTATGGTGGGTGTAAGAGCACCTGTTTGCACTTAACAGCGAATCCCGCCACAATAGTAGCATAAAGCCGTCATTAAGCATGCTTAGCATACTCCCAATAAACTTCACGTTCATAAAAATTCAAACACGTCTTACCTTCCCTTGCCTATCTATCATTTAGGGAATAAAATTTCAGATTTACTTATTTTATACCATAACAAGGAGGTGTGTCATCACTGAGCAGCCCATCACACTTAACGTACGTTATGCCCTCATAGACTTTGTTCGATAACTACGCGACTCTATAAAGCGTGATAAGTTAAGTTTTGTTTTTGTAGTGCGTATCGAAAAATGGGTCAGCGAAATTCGGAACAGCGATGTGACATCAAATTTTGTGTCAAATCCCTGAGTTTGATTTACGAAAATATCGGGTCTATAGGGAATATTTCCTATCGATGCAGAGAAGCATTTGGTGGCCTAAAGGAAGGCTTTTAACTTCAAAAACTGAGGAAAAATAAGGGCTCTTGCGTGGTCAGATTGTCAATTAACTTAAAAGTTCATTAAAAAGCTCATGAAAAGTGTTGTTCCTGTCAGACATTTGGGTACTCGACCATTACAACGGCCCTGTCATACGTTCATCGCCATCAACGAGGTTTTATTTCGTACGATTGTAGTGCGTCACGAAAAATGGATCAGCTACATTCAGAGCAGCGATGTGCCATCAAATTTTGTGTCAAATCCCTGAGTTTGATTAACGAAAATTTGCAACAAGTCGGTGGGGAATATCCCTTATTGATGCGGAAAAGCTTTGGGTGGCCTAAAGCATTTTGGGGGGGGGGGGCCGAGAAGCGTTAAAAGACAAAACCACGTTCAGGGAGACCTTTCCCATCGACAAGTTAGGAGAAATAAGTGCGCTTTCGAGGTCAGATAGTCAATTTTCAAAAAAAAAGCTCATTAAAAAGCTCATGAAAAGTTTAGTTCGTATCAGACATTTGAGTAATCGTCCATGACAACTGCCCAGTTATACGGTCATCACCACCAATGATGTTTTATCTTAAAAGAGATTCCTGTGGTTCTCCAGCATCCTTTTTTCGTCTGATCTAAATTCCGTGAGACTTTTTTTGTTCTCCAAGATCAAAAAATACTTTAAAGGATAATATCGAAAGGAGTGTGATAGAGTAGCTGGAGGCCGTTCTAGTTGAAGCCTTCCAGCACTTAAGCCTTTCCCCAAAGTATCACTACCCAAAGCAATTACTTTAAAGAGGAGAATAGTCATGTATAAAAATAAAATAAAATTCTTCCAACAGAAAAAAAATAAGTCCCATTATTTTTCTGCCGCTCTTTATAACTTGTCTTTGTGCAAATTGCTTTAATAAAAATTATCACAAATTTATAAACTTTAACAATTATTTTTGAATAAAAATTAAACAAAAATTCAGTTTGTTAAAGCTTAGATGACCTTTAATATATTATAGAAAAAAGGAAGTTTAATTCTTACAAATTTAAAAGAAAAAAAAAACATTTTTAAAAACCAATAATACTTTTTAAAAAAATTCTAAATAATTTTCAGCTTCGTCAAAAATCTTGCTGCTGCTCAAATTTTTCGCAAAAAGTTAATTTCTTTAAAAATAATCTTCAAATTGTTAAAGGGACAAAATTTTCATAAATATTTTTTTTTTGAAAAGAAGAATGAGTCTTTAAAAATATTAGCTGAGTTTTTGCAAGAAATGTTTGCTAAAATAACCTTTAAAAGACTAAATATGCAATAAAAAAGAAAATTTCATAAAATACCTCCGAAGTGTTAAGGTAAAAGATCAATTAAGGACTATACACGAGCACATCAGATATTTTTAAAAGCCAATAAACAATAATAAATAAATTATATGAGCCTATCTGCGAATGCTTCGAATGACATAATTAAAGAAAATATTAAATAGATCACGTTCGTAGAATTCTCTGAATGTTATGACACGGTTGGCATTATTACTTTGCGAATGGTAAAAAGTCCTTTATTTTCGAAGTAGAGAGTACAAGAGAAGAATTTCTATGAACGACATCATGTTGTTCACTGTTCGTATCCTCGAACGTATTAAAGTTCAACTGTTACGAATACTGGTGGTGGTAGTTTTCATGGAAGTGAGGTCCTATTTGTATGGAATTTTTACACTTGAGCAAAGTTGACTGGCAATTATCTTGATTTCGGTTCAGTTTTATTATCACCGGTAGCTGTGTATAAGTAGTCGCCGGAAAATTCCATAAGAGGACATTTGGTCGTAATGTTGGACGTTTTTTTTTTCTTCTCTATTATATATGAAAATGGGCGGCATTGTTACATTTACCTGGGAAAATAAAAAATAGAAAATTTTTTAACATTCAAGACACATATCTACCCAAAATGAGCTCGGCACCTTGTCGGTATCGCCATCATTGTAATCGCCACCTTAGGTTATGGGTCCTGCCATATCTGCTCATTGGTTTTTTAATGCGAGCGAACCAAACATCATGAAATTCAACTTGCATTCACAAATGTCTCGAGAAGAATACGACAACCCTTAGCGTCCCCTATAATAATCACATTGATCTACTTGATCTAGCGTGTACATGTCGTATTGTCGGTGTAAAACTAAAAGCAGCGACAGCGGGGAAGAAAAGACTGCAAAAAGTTTTGTCAAAGTTAAAGCAGCATTAAGAGTCTGAGTAGAATGGCGTGTATTGCTTTCAGCAAAATCCCAACAACACCACCGACAAACACGTCCCGCAACACCAGAAATGAATTACACGTCCTCTTGAGCACATAAAAATTAATGGCATTGCCATGACTGTGTGCAAATGGTAGACAACACAGGGTGTGCGCTATTCGGTGATACGCAGTGCTTGGTGCTCTGCACTCGCATTGGGGCGTTGTAGCTATAGACCGCTAGGCTATGGCCTATAATGGAGTAACATGAGACTCCATTGTAATAGAATCACCAGCTGTGTAAATGACAAATCCAGTCGTTGGCTGCCTTCAGGCTTTTTAGTTCGCTTACGCAGAGTTTTCAAACGATGTGAGTTGGTGTGTGATGAAGCCTGTCTGTCTACTTCTGTCTCTGGAGTGATGACAAGCATCAAGGCGCACTGTCGAAGCCAACGTACATTAACGGCTGGCGAAGAGGCATCTTATGCCACCAATACCGTAAGCCTTACAACCTTTGTCATTGCATATCACAGAATTGAAATTTTTTTTGCAAATCTTTCGACCATTTCTCCTTAATGTGCAATTCGAATATTTATTTACAAAACCTCACATATCCAGTACAGGCACTCTTGCTCACTACCGTGAATAGGTTTGCACGTTTAAATGGACTACTACTAGTGCCACAAAGTCGCAAACTGACTGTCGTATATGCAGTTTTATGTGGGTGGATGGATGGAAGACGATGAAACGTTTTGTTAGTCAATAAACGCCATCTGAAATATTAGCCAATTGGCAGAAATATTATAAATAAGATATTATTTTGTTAGTCAATAAGTCCTTTAAAAAGGAGGCTACCAACCATGGAGATTTGCCACAAAGCTTCTCACGATTTTTATTACGATGGACATACACACTTGAAAGCATCGTAAAATCAGAAAAGTTTGACATTATGGCATGTGGCGTATATGCTAGGTAAACAGGCACCGTAGCCAACACCTTTTTCTCGGTTGGTGGTCTAGCAAGTCAATTCAAGTAAATCTACGATTGTTATGACGTCAGCACTATAAACGTCGGCAAATTACGTACTCGCATTTAAGGGTTGGTCGTGTCTGGCAAAAGACATTGTTAGCAAAAAAAAAAAGCCCACGGTTGCGAAAAAAATGATCCGTATTTGTATATACAGAAAATAATTTATTTATACGATTGTATAATATGAACGTTTTCTCAGACAATAATCAGAGCAAGGACATTGAAACGGCGGCAAATATACTTCTGTAACGCCAGTGACAGGGCGTTATTTTCAAGCAACGTTGATGGAACCTTGAAATGTAAGAACCCTCCTGTGAGTGGCACGGTCGGCTTCTACCCTCTGCCATACCACCTCGCGCATACACGCCCATTACAAGGCTCTTTGGTGTGTCGAATCAAATTAATGTCATTTCCTTATTCTTCTTTCTATAATTATGAATTTTTATTACTGAATAAGCGAATAGGTTTTTATATTTTGCACACTGTAACCGTAAGGCAATATAAGGAGTTGTAACTATTTTTGTTTTTGCTAGCAGAAATATTCTTTACGGCACGTGTTAAAAAAGAAGCTTTGGAAATATTTAAATTGGACTTGAATTTGCTTAAAATAATTTCGAAGGAATTGTTTTTTGCAACATTTCCACTTTAATCTAATTTCGATTTTTATATTCACACAAAAGAAATATTTTTGAACACAAAATCTATTGGGTTATTCATTTTGTGGTTCGGTAATTGACAGCTTCCAAACATTATAAAGGGTTTTTGAATAAGAGTAATATGATTTCTTTTTTTAAAAAAACCACACTAATTGTTAAGAAAATTCAAATAATTTTTATTTAATGTGAAGTACAATCGATACAATTAAGTTCTGAATAAAACGTTATTCAAATGGCCTCCACGACTTCTTTTGCAGGAACGAATTCGATGAAGCCAATTTTCGAGCACTTTTTCCACTAAATCAAGTCTTATGTCATGAATAGCACGTTCAATATTGACTTCTAAAGCTTGGAGAGAGTCTGGTTATTGCTAAAGACCAATGACTTTAAATAACCCCACAAGAAATAGTCTAATGGTGTTAAATCACAACTTCTTGGAGGTCATTCAATGTCACAATTTCTTTAAATAATCGAATCTCCAAACTTTTCTCGCAATAATTCGGTTGTTGCACGTGCTGTGTGGCACGTAGCCCCGTCTTGTTGGAACCAGTTGTTGTCAAGATCAACACCAAAGTGTCAATTTAGGTGAATGTAATGGGTGTTCATGAATAATTTGTGGATTTTTTTCGCACCAGAATCGACAGTTTTGTTTATTTACCGCACCACTCAGATTAAAGTGACCCTCATCGGAGATAATTTTCTTTAAAAAAAATCGTTATCGTTTTCAAGTTGTTCCAAGACAAAATCAGCAAATTCACGACGTTTACGGTGGTCCAATGGCTTCAGTTCTTGAGTGATAACAATTTTATATGGATGAAAGCTTAAATCCTTTCTCAAAATCCGCCAGGTTGTGGTTTGAGAAAGTCCCAATTCTTGAGAAGGTCTTGGAATCGACAAATTGCGGTCTTCAGCAATACTTTCCTGAACGGCAGCAATATTTTCATTACTTCGAGCAGTTCTTTGTCTTATTGGCACTTGAACATTATGTAAAGAAAATGAACATTAAATTTTTAACAATTCGACGAATAGCGAGCACAGTTGGACGACTATTACGACCATAAAGTGGCAAAAGCGCACGAAAAGTTGCAATTGGAGAAAGATTATTTTGATTATAAAATTGAATAATTTGTAAACATTGTTCTTGCGTACATCTATCCATGATGAAATTATAAACATTACTGAATACAATGAAAAAAAAAAGACAGACGATGACATATTACAAATGGCCGAAACGTCACTTAGAAATAATATCATTCTTATTGGAAAACCCTATATTATTTATAATAAAGTTTGTCATTTTTTTATTAATAATAGCTTTATTACTAAATTATGCGTTAGAATTGTAGAAAATTGCTTCAAAATTGATAAATTTGCCGTAACCACGTTTTGCACAAAATTTTCTTCAGTGATGATGCGTTTTTGTCGCTTAGGTGATACGTCAATTAAAAAATTTGACATACTTGAAAGCACACAAGTGACTGTTGAGGAGCTATTGTATCCACAAAAAGTGATTTTCTGGAATGTTTTGTTATGATAGCCGACATATAATTGGTCTGAACTGAAAGATTAAAAGCTGGATCATTTTTAGCTTAGCACAAGAATAGATTCAAATTTTGTCTTAATTGCACGAAAAGTTTTAGGATGCATAATTTCGGGATTTGGCGTTGTCAATTGGCCTCCAACATCGTGCGATTTAGTTCTTTTTGTAAAGTTACACAAATGATCATGTTCAATCAGACAATTTTCCAATTTTTAAGCATTAAAAAATCTACATCCGTCAAGATATGGCCGAATTACACCCCGAAATGTGCGAAAACACAATCAAAAATTACCTCAAAAGGATCGAGTCCTGCAAAATGTCTCGTGACGAAAATGTTATACTTTATACATGATGGCAAAATCTAACGTATAATGAAATTAGGTCTTTTTTATTCAAATCGTAATTTTAAGTGTGTTTTTTTTAACGTTACTTTCCGAAGCGCAAATTGAATAGTGAATGTGAAAAATAAAAAAGCTCGCACAGAAAATTTCCTTAACAAATTTTTACTACTTTACAAATTTTTCTATGAAAATACTAATATTTATATAAAAATAAATTATATTAATTAAGAATATTTTTTTTCTTCAGATACGTACTCATCTGTACCATTAAAAATCACTAAATATGCTCAGGTACGTAACAATATTTTTATGGTATTTTTATTGCTGTAAAATATTTTTTAAACAAATTATGAAACTAAAAGAAAATCTTTTGGAAATTTCTTATTAAAAATATTGATGATTACATATTAAAATGCAACATTATTAAATAGACTCCATTCTTTATGGACACAAACAAGGATATTATCAAAGTTTGTTCACATAAATTATGGTCTATTGAAAGTTGAACTTTCTGCTACAGAATTTTTGGCAATAAAAATTTGTATTTGAAAGTTGTTTTTTTTTCCAGAAATTATATCCCATACTTTCCAGTATGATATAATCTATTTGAAATTGAAAATAAGTGGTTAGAGAGTAAGAACATATAAAATGGAACTTCCTACAATATTAACAAAGTCTACATTCGATCGATTGGGTTCAACGCAATGACGACATAGAATAGATGAAGAAAAAAACGCATTAAATCAATGAAATTGCCTAATAAAATTCTGGATTCGAAAAACAACCCCCAATAATCGTACTAAACTGAACAATGGACCATAATAATCTATTCTGTTAATGCCGATATTTTGGCATAGCTACGACCATAGCTGTCGCAAAAAGTTTCTAGTCCTTCTTAATTGCCAAAACTCTTACGGAAATTATTGTCTTTCTATACTCAACTTTGTAACGGTAAATTTCAATTATAAATTATACAAATTAACATATTTGAAATAAATATGTTATCTCACCGCATAAATATGCTAGCCTCTTACCATCGCCACCTAGTTAAGTAGGCTATATTATAGCATGTCTCAATATTTTAGGCTGTCAATATGAGCATAAATAAGATCCTTTTTTCTACTATTATAGATTGAATGAATACTACAATTTACGATTTTTACGTAAATATATTCGTGCATATTTGTGTCCTTTTAATTTCTATTCATTTTTGTTTTTATAAAGATTTCCTGCATTGGTGATTTATCATTCAATTTTGTTACCATGCACCAAACAAATGTGAATAAAGTTCACAAAATATATGCCATCACAAGAAAAACTACCCCGAACAAACACGATTATGTATTTTGATTAAAAAAAGAGACGAGATAAATAGTTGTAGGCTGAACTGACTGACTTGGGGGTTGACTAGGTAGTTGGCTGGTTGGCTTGCTGGCTTGATGGCTTGCTGGCTTGCTGTCTTGGTGCCTTGCTGGCTTGGTGGCTGGCTGTCAGTCTGTCTGCCTGGCTGGAGGCCATTAGGGTAGTTATACTATAGATGGTCGATAAAATACCATCTGATGATGTTGATACCATTCAGGATGAATTTTTTTAAAGAATCAAACTGTTCCGAGTATATAGACTCTGATAATCCTGCCATCGACTTTCAGTTGGATACAAAATGACAAAATAAAATCATAATAAATAAATAAATAAATTCAGGAAAAATGAACAACTTTTGGTATCATATATAAAGATCCAACAAACATAATTTATGCAAAAATATTGCCTTTTATTTGTATATTGACGCATTAAAATCACATATAAGTATCTACTCATGGTATATATTTATTGTTCTTTTTAACTTTTCACTATGCGGACTCTGAGTATATGAATACAATTTTATGTACTGAATATGTTGTCAAAGTATGTTGATTGTCAATTTTTTTGTTGATTGTTAATAGTTTTTTATTTCTGTAGAGGTTATGAGCCTATTTTCATAAATTCATGGTTATATATTTTTTTCAATATATTTTTATATATTAGAAAAAGTTCGTGGCGTTTTCCAACAGATGGAGTTAAAATCAAGTAGCTTAGTTTTCTCTAGTGGCATTGTAACAATACTAGACGCCTGTTTCAGAGAAAACACTATAACTTTTGTGTGGTTATATATTTTTTTCAATAACATTTTTATATATTAGAAAAAGTTCGTGGCGTTTTCCAACAGATGGAGTTAAAATCAAGTAGCTCAGTTATCTTTAGTGGCATTGTAACCATACTAGACGCCTGTTTCAGAGAAAACACTATAACTTTTGTGTAGTTATATATTTTTTTCATGGTTATATATTTTTTTCAATAACATTTTTATATATTAGAAAAAGTTCGTGGCGTTTTCCAACAAATGGAGTTAAAATCAAGTAGCTCGGTTATCTCTAGGCGACAATGCTTTGCAGGATTGGAAAAAAAATTGTGGTGCTTATAGTGATGGTATTGTACTCGTATAAAAAATGCCAGCGCGCAAATGGTTCGATCGCGTTGGTTATGAGAATTTCGATGTCAAAAAGAGCCCCATTCTAGTCCGCCAAATACCGAAAAAAGTGATGATATTTTAAAAAAAAATTCAGCACGCTCGCTAGTCATAACATACAATAGCTTATGAATTAACATTGATCATGAAATCGTTTTAAACTATTTGCAAAAAGCTGCGTTCAAAACAAACTTCATTTTTGGATGGCTCATGAATTGAATGTGAAAAACAAGATACGCTGCTAAAGCGCAATGAAATCGAGCCATTTCTGAAGTGTATTATAACTGGCGAAGAAAAATGTATGAACTATGAGAACATCGTTTGCAAAGGATCATGGTGAAAGATAGATAAACTATCACAAACAATTTCAAAGCCACAATTGACTGCCAATACGCTTATGCTGTGTGTATGCTGGGACTGAAAGGGGATTGTTCAATATGAAATGGTACCGTTCGATCAAACTGTTAAGTATGTACTCGAGAGATAAGGCCTTAAGTGATTGAGAAAAAACAGGCAGAATTGATCGATAGAAAGGGTGTCTTCAAAATTGAAGAGAGCTTGCCAGGGAAGTTTTGATAGCATCCTCACACTCCCACTTGTTTCGATATCTGTACAACTCTCTTAATGAAACCAAGCTGCCTTCAGCAAACCACTTGATTCACTTTTTTTTAACCAGAAACCACACAAGTTCTTTATTGATAGAATCGTGGTTTTCCCCAAAAAAATTGCGAAACATTGCCAATAAATGGATTTTAACATTATGATTAAAGCGTGTCTATCTTGAAAACACAAAATTTTTCGAGTAACCAATATTTTCCGCTTAGTTTTTTGGATAAGGATATTTTTATTATAATATATTTTTATAAGTCTCAGAAAATATTGTGCATTTGTACGGTTTTTTTTGTTGTAGGAATAATTATTTTATTATTCTTTATATATCAACCTTTGAACAGAACTTATTTTAAATAACTTATTTTCTTAGTAAATTTTTACAAAATAGTATGAACACCTTGTAGGAAGAAGTATGATTAAATAGAAAATAAATTCTTGTCATTAAGTTTGAGTAATTTCTTTTTGTAGGTGTGTGTGTGTATGTCTATTGGGATAAAACAATAAACTTTGTTGGTGATGTTGTGGGGAGAGAGGAGGTAAAAAAGTTTTCAAACTAACCATAAACAAAGGAAAAAATATAATTAAATTAGTTGTTTTCGTAGAAAATCTAAATCCAGTGCGACAACGACAACAAAATAGACTAATTCAGTGGTTGCAGCCCGAAGCTGTGAGTTGTGGAAAGGTCACGTTCGGAGCGTGTTTGTTCATTTAATCCTCTCATAGATTGTCATCATCGAGTAACCTTCAACCTCATTCCCATATTATAATCTATGGCTCTATCTATCTAGAGGTTCATAAAGTGCAGATAAACATAACCTGTCATCGTTTGTACTCCCTGTTCTACTTGTACGGTTCGTCCGTGAATTGTTTATTAACTGGACACCATATTCAATTAAGTCAGCACGAACTCACACTTTTCTGAGATAATCTGGTGGACATAAGGGACTCCCTTTGGAGTATCTTGGCCGTTGTTGCTTATAAATTTAACTGGCCAACGATGGCTGTACTTTCTCGTTAATTCCAGCGGTCTCTCTCGTTATTCCAAACTTCGAATATGGCCGCTTTTAGGGCTAGTGTTTCTCTATGCCCGTTGTTGAATTATATTTTCCACCTTCTACACGTTCGTAGCTCACACATTTGAACACTGTTACTAATTTTGCTATTTTCTATGTGGTGCTTGTTTGTTGACTGTTTTAGGATTCATGTTCCACATAAGCTCTTGTCAGGCCCAATGTGTGTACATATTTCTTAATTCTGCACTCCCTAAACCCAAAAAGTTTACATACAAATATGTACGTCCTTGTGTATATATACTTTGAAGCGTTCTCATATTTTGGTTATTATAACAATCGGGAGATATTCAGCGATGTCCGGTAGGGAAGAAGAGGAACATAATAATTGTTAACAAACAGTCGGGTTGATTTTGTTAGTGAGCCAACTTAATTTTCGTGTAAAAATTGTGCACATGTACATGTAACTATACATAAAGACTCAAGAGAAGAGTGGACTGTGTAAATCCGACTAGCCCTTCTTGCCCATTTACTTAGAATTGCTTGGACGTCTGAGAGATTATATATTTGTGGTGGGTCACGTACAACGAATATACCTTTCCGAGTAATGCGACAGCTACCTTTCCAACTTGATGACATGAATGTAATTAAGTTATATTCAGAATAATTAAAGTGTATGAGCTGATACTCTATTTCTATGAACAAGAGCTTCTGTAAGGACAAAAATATTTCTTTTATATTCCGCCCCAATAGAGGGCAGAATGGTCTAGTTATCTGCTCACCCATCTGCTGGATCTGAATCTCTACTTGAATAAATTGAGCCCAGTTGTTGTGATATTAAAACCATCTCCAAAGAAAGGCAAATATTATATATACTCGTATAATCAGTAAAATCTCATTTACACCTAATTCACCAAGATTAGATATGGCCTCAGATAGTATTGGTAAATTTCAATTGTATTGTGCTGGTGTAAGATAGATTGAAAGCTGTACGTTCTATAGGTAAATGGGAAAATTATTAATAAACTTCTTTGATTCATTAACGAAAACATAATCCAATATAATTCATATTCTCAGCAAACAAAGCCATACGGAAAAGGAATCATCCCGTGTGCTGTGGTATGACTATTATTCATATCAAGAAATCAGAAATCGGAGTAGCCCCAGAAATATTATCTATAACTTACTCATTACTACCGCCTACAATTGCTATTCGATTCGATTTGATTCGATTCGATCGATATCTTCGGATAGAAATTTTTGGTTAGATATCTTTGCACCCTTCATATACGCACAATCATTCATTCAGGCATACAGGGTGTATATACCCACATTTGTGGCATGCATAGATAATGACGATTGTGGTAATGCTCTACCAATTTTAATATTCCATAGTCTAGGCAATATTATGATTGCCTGGAAGGCAGCTGTGTCAGCTTCACCAAATGATGGATGAACAACTTGACGGATGTCATCGCACTCGCCACAAAAAAAATAACTTTGATTTTACTCTATTCGCCACTTCACATTGGCATGCATAGATAGAAGAGCAGAGAATTGGCAAAGTAGTTACAAAAAAAAAAAAAAAAACGTATATAAACAACAAGGATAAACTGAGATCATTAAGTCTCACATTAAATAAAAGGATGTGTACACTAAAATTTACTAAAGATAACTAACTATGTTAGATCAATAATATGAGTTTATTTATACATTCCATAATATCAAAATATTATAAATATCAATTTATAATAATTTAAATTTAAAAAAAAGGATAACATTTTCAAAACCAAATATATGAAAACTTATTTTTTAAAAGATACAATATAACTTAATATATTATATTAGAATCAAATTTGTTTACACATCCTTTTTTTTAAAAAAAAAAATCAAATTGTGAGCTTAAATATTTAAGACATTTTTTATATACTTTCAGAAATATACCTTAAAGTCCTTATAATTAAAATGAAATGTGCTCTATCTATTCTATCAGAATGGTAACTATTTGATGAGCTTCGAATAGGAAAAGTCTATTTCTTAAACCGACAAGGGTTTCAGTAAAATCTAATCAATCAAAATTTTGTCATTTATAAATTTAGCAATTTTCGTAATTTTCTTCATCTCACTGAATGGTAATAGTTTACCTATTGAAATTGTAGTAACAACAAAACCAATTGAAATAATTACAAATTACTAGCAGTGGATTAGAAAAGTAGAAAGGAGATTTATTGCAGAAATAAATTAAAAAAGAAGAAAAACGCCGTAACTTCTAAAAGGAGTAAAGAATTTGTTGACAATATTGGTAAGAATCTCCTTTCAGAATTTGTACTGCCATATCGAGTAAATAAATCAATAAAAAAAAAACCTTCTCAATTTACAATCAATACAAACTGAATCAATCAACAATTTTCATCAAACTTTTCCCTACTTTTCCGGTATTCACCCTTCTTTAGTGGCATAGTTCTTGTTTAGTTTATTATTTGTATACTGCGCCGCCCATCGTTTCCTATTCCAATTACTCTAAGCCTTACAAATTTCCAATGCCATAGCACATGTACACTCGCTTGGCTAATATGGAAGGAATCATCTCGTACTGTACGTCTATTTACACACATCCATCATCATAAACAAACAAATCAATCTGAATTGAAAGGATCGGCATTGTGTGTCCATCGGAAAGTAATTGCAAGGTTCCATTACACGCCCATAGAGCACCAGACAAAACTTTTCCACATAAGGACCAGTTATGAACTGATAAAGAATCGAACTGATGAACTAGAATCAAAACTATGAAACTACTAGACTGATAAATTAGGATGGAAAATACGATAAATTCATGTCCGCCAATTGTTCCATCAACAATTTGACTATGCTCAGGATTTAGGTTCCTTTAGTTAATTTTTTTTTAATGGAAAAAATTAAATTATTAATAAAAAACTATTGAAAACCAAATCAACATTGTCCATCGTAGCAGTGCTGGAAGGCTTCAAATGGATTCGATTTCAGCTTAGACTCTTTTGGATGTTATCAATAGTACCAAGATGACATCCTTTTAAGCGGTTTTTAATCTTGGCCAATAGGCTAGCTGGGGATCTACTTTACCGATAAAAACTTGTTACAGGAGATTCCAAGTATCTCCAACATTCGATCTGACATGACACATCCTTTTTCAGATCATTGGTTCTCAGTCCTTCAAAAAAAAAATCTGTTCGTTGTGCACTTCTTTTCGGCCCTCCAAAAATGCTATTTGCCACCAAAAAACATGTGCCTTGAATAAGAAATATTCCCCAAAAGCTCGTTGTAATTTTTCGTATGTAAAACTTGCCATGCTTAATCCGAAATTTGATGGAGTATCGGTGCTTCAAATTTTGCTGTTCCATTATTCGTAACGGTACTACAAAAACATAACTTCACTTATCACGCTTTAAAGTGTCCTCTTATCCTGTACAAGGGTGAAATCCTCTAAAAAAATATTTAGAAAAAAAATAATCTTAAAAAATATTATAAAAGAGTTAAAAAAAAATGCAAAATAATTTAAAAAAAACAGCCGATTTTGATAGATTATAAAAAATTTCATCCCTCCACCCCTACACAAAAGCAAAATTCAATAAGTACCCATAAAATTTTACTTAATAATGTCTGTAAATTTCAACGGACGATTTAATTACTATTTGTAGATATGTGAAAATAAGTACCGATCGACCCCCACCCCTCCCCCCGCTTTTGGGGTAAAAAATAGATTTTTTTTTCAAAAATAATTTAGTTTTAATAAATTTTTAAAAAATTTCTACCATTGAAAATTCGGTTTATTTGGCGTCGGCTTAAGGCCATCTCACCTAACTAGATATGAACTCATACTTACCGCGTACTAGACTATCGGGATACTTTCTGAAGAATAAATTATTAATAAATAAAAATAAAAAGGTGAGAATTTCAGTATACATAACATTAAAAAAGTTGACAAAGCTAAAGTTCGGTTAGTAACTATTGACGTGGCTAATTTATCCCTAAACTTACGTTTTTAAATTGGCTAAAAAAAATTCAAATTTATCTACTCCATTATGAGAAGAGTTCATAACAACGAAATTTACCCAATAGTGCAAATGTTTATATTTTAATAAAAAATCATATTTTAGTGAGAGTATACAACAAAAAAAATATAATTTAACATTTTTCAAATAGAAAGGATTTTAGTTTATTATTATTTTGTTTTAAAATGCATTTTTAAACAGTGCATTTAATTCCACATGAAAAACGAAATTCTAAATAAAAGAAAAAACAACTGGAAAACAATTAAATGCAATTCCCTAGATTAGTATTAGATGTGGGCGAATTGGAAAATGGTAAAACCACGGAGAATCTGGATAACATTTGAACAGAGTCGATGGTATTATATTTCAACTATTATCCTATACACTCCCACGGACAAGAAAGGATATATGCTTGAAAAAAATATTTTTTTATTTTAAATTCCCATTCTAATTTTAAGTAACATTTTTTTTCCATTCATTAAGGATGTATATCTACTCTGTTTTCTATAATCGATAGTTGAATGGTGTCTGCTAGAATAGCAATGACCAGCTAATCGATAGTGCAGTAAGGCTCCCTTGGTGGTCACTTGTACTGTCCGATAGAAACGAAAATTTTATGTTTTTTCCCACAACACACAAACGCGCATATAAAATGGCTGGGACTCTGTTGTACGTCGAAAGTATTTAGCGCTGTCATTAATCGGCCTGATGGAGCTAATCATAGTGCAGTCGACCTCTACTCACTACACGTACCGCTATAATCCGTAAACGTAGCCTAATGCAAGGCGAACTGACCATGCCAGAAAAATCTAGTCAGTAGAGCGCCTCGAAAGAGAATAAAAATACAGAATATCAGTCCAGTACAACAAAAACAGTCATGAAGTTCTAAATCCAGGATATCAATATCCTTCCATTGGGCAGAATTATTTATTACTTGATATTTGAAAAAGCCAGAGAACGATGCTGACTAGAGTGCTTTTCTGCATTTCCATCAACTCGAAGAGATTAAAGCCGAGGATATATCGAACTGAACTCTAAAATACGAACTGGTCTAAAGCCGAAATATGGTGCTGCTCCTAGCGGATCCGTACCAGTTGTATCAGCGGCAACTTCTAAAGATGAAGAAACCGAGATGCGAATAAATTGAAAACTGCCACAGCTTTGATGATAATAAAAGAGTGGTAGTATGATGGCAGTGTGATGATGCTGACGATCGGAAAAATAAACAGAGATTAAAATTGATATGAACCAACAGTATTTGAGGGTGCAATTTAAGGGTAAAAAAAAATTACTTGAACGCCAAGGCTGTGAGATGGTAATAGCAATGACAAAGGAAATATTAAAATACACCCTTAAGAAAGGGAAAAAATGCAAGTGTGGTGGTGGTATGTTTTTACTTTGAAATCAATTTTTCAGATTGGAAATTTTCTCTAAATCATCCCCTTTAACTTAAGGCTTAGAGCAAACCGTTTGAAGGCTTTAAGATTTCTACCATCAGGCATCTTACCACCGCAGGATATCTTATTGAACAGTAGACGATACATCTGTAGTCATCGCCATCATCATCATTACCCATCAACTGTTAGTATTATCTGAACCTGAAATGAAGGAAGCAGCTTTTCGATAATATAGCGCAGCCTGGTGGCATTAAGGAAGTACAAGCACCAGATTGGACTAATGAGTCGCAAACATTTGCTGATGTTTGAATCTTCGTCTACTTCAACGAGTACTCGTACTTATGTTCCTGAATGTGATTCGAAATGTGCTATTAAAGCCGATGTCAAAGCTGTTGCTCGTCTAGTCTTAGCAGAGCTATCATTCCAGATAAGACCGGTTAGTATGAATTGAGAGAGAAATTTTCAAAAAAAGATTCAAAATTGAAAATTCTAACTTTTCCAATACTATCAACAGTGGCAATTTACTCCATATAAGTACGCATACACATGATATGCAGACTATTAAAGTTTATCCGAATACAAACTAGAGCCACAAGAACTGATATAAAATGGAAATTATGAGAAGAGAAATTGCCAAAACTGGAAGTATTAGGAAAATAAACTTTCAAAATAATTACTAACATATATATTTATATATGCACGAACGTCCTGTGCTAAGGATTAAATTATCGAAAAATTATGAATGTCGTCAAGGCAATAATGACGATATGGCAATATTATGGGGTATGCTATATACTCTTGTATAAGGACAAGCTTAGTCTTACTAGCAAAAGTACAGTTAGTTTTTGGGTTTGCCTTTGGTGGACAACGAGTGGGTAGGTGGGTTATCTTTTGAACTTTTAAATGCAATAATAAAGCTTCATTTCATATTATAATGGCGGGTTCCATACGCTCTTTGGTATCACGAATGTCATTTAATTAACATTTTATGCCTGGCATTGGTAATGTACATATTCGCTTTTACCATTGAAATTTTTTCCATTTTCCAAGGATTGAAATAATAATAAGGATGTTGTCAACATGATGGGAAAATGGTAGAAAGAAAAAAATAGAACAACCGTAGTCCTGCGTGGAGACAGAAGACACTCTCTCTCTCAAGGCTTAAGAATAGTCATCATGTCAGTTAGTGAATTTTCTTGGAGCATGATGACTCGGTTGCGTTAAGTCTTGAGGATAAAAATGAAAGTCTTCGCTATTCTTCATGGAGTAATACGGATTGGCAATGATTATTTGGGAAAATCTAATATATCAAAGTAAATGAAGCAATAATTTATTTAAGAGTCAAAATTTCCTATTCATTAAGGATGGTTGATACGAACTGCTATATTTCAAAAAAGTTATCAAATTTGAGTTTTTACACGTCCTTATTAACATCAAATATGAATAGTATTCAAGATCATCTAAACTAAAAATATAAAATTATCGATTTGATGACTATTTTTACTGAAATATTATTATTAAAGTCCTTTTGCTTTGATCCTGTTGGTTTTTATTTCTGCTCGTCATAAATATGAAAAGGAAAAAAACCATTAACTCTTGATCCTTTCTGTTTATTAATTGAATATAAACGAAAGCTTTTATCAAATTTAATTAACCGAAGAAACCAAATCGAAAAAGGACTTCTTCTTTCCAAAGACATATGCGTCCTTGTTAATATGAGATTCCAAAGAAGAAGAAAAAAAGAATGAACTCAATGAAAATGAAATAATTTCATGAACAATAACGAAATAAATGTTGTTGTTTTTTTTTTGTTAAGGAAATAACAAAAGTTAGGGGGGGGGGGGGGAGAAAACAAAAATACCTCCTGGAAAATTGTGTTCGTTAAGAAATCTGATGAAACTGTCAAAGTTATACTTGAAATCCACTTAACTAATTAACGAGAATGTCGATAGAACAACAATAGAGCTCTGCCCCATTCACTACCACTTAAATAACCACTCCATTACGTACTTATGACTTGTGTACGAGTATTGTTCGCATATCGTCCTGCTCCAGAACCGAGCGCACATATGCACGTCTCCAAGTAGGCATATTCGTCATAATAGCAAATCCTGTCCTGTAACCAACCATACTCATATAGGTCTTATGAGTGTTTGGTGATAATTTCTGCGGTTGCTATGTGTAAATTGTTTGTTTGTTTATTTGCTAGAGAGCAAGTGAAGAGTGCCGAGGGGAAACATAAGTTGAGAGCCAAGATAAGGCATCAAGTTTCACCGCACCCACCTGATACCCGTTCACCTAGTGGGGGGGGGGGGGGCCTTCTTGGCTTCAAAATCAACCACCCCAATTTTGGGAAAAGCCCAACTTCTTGGGAGACCAGAAAAAACGCCATCAGATTAGTTCACGATGACGATCATCATCACTGCAGATTATGATTATGTTGATTATGATGACGATGACGGCAATGATGATTATGTTGACAATAAAGACAGTGATGACGACAAGGATTAATAGGCAACAACAATTGTCGTCGGATAATTGCGGATTATTAATGAACGTTTTAAGAGATGAAATTCTATTTGATTCGCGTCCTCGTAACCGTTAACTTACTCTTATACGCAGTACTCTCTCCACTTCCTTTCTGGCATGGTTCCGTATCAATTTGGCTGAAGGACTCTTGAACATACAATTTTTGGCAAATACCATACATATCGAATTAGACAATCTACATTTATTGATGCGTATTACAAATATCAATGAAAGGCGTAAAACGCAAAATACACAAAAAAAAAATAGTATAACACAATTAGGAAAGGGGTTGGGAGTTTTTTTTTTGTTTGCTGATATTTTCGGATAACCACACTTAAAAGATCATAAAGATGGTGAGGTTGGGGGTGGGTTGTAACTACGCGTTAAATACGAAAAGACGGATTGTATTCGATTGAAGCGCAAAAAGAGTTAATGAGGGTAGGCCGCGATATGTTTTTGCCTCTTAGGTAATATCCTTTATTCCGTTTTTTTCCCTATTGAAACTGAACCCGATATGTGGTACGCAAGAGTATTTGGCAAACAATCAGTAAATTTGTGCATTTCAAGACGAGGCTGGTAGTGTACCTTAAAGATTATATGTAGTCGACTAACTTGCTGATTTATTCTATTAAAATTGACTGCCGTTTTTTATCATACATTTCTTCTAAAGAATACTTTTTGCATCTCTCGACAGTTTTATTTTTGTCATGTCTGCAAAATATCGTTAAGAAGACTGAGCCACCACAGTCGCGCGTCAATTTAAAAAAAAAAAAACACCCCCTCTTTCATAGTTAAAAGGTGTTGTTTTCGGGGTACACAGGACAGTACAGTATAATCAAAATGCGTGCAACGATTTTTTGTATGCACATCACAGAAAATGTCTTATAGTCGTTGAAATCCGATTTTAAAACTCAGCGTATGCGTAATTGACTTTTGCATGCACGAGTTCTTGTCGAAGTGGTTTTTCACATTTCATTCCATTCATCTGGGTAGTAAATTACAACCTTGGTGCCGTTACGCAACCATTGTCAATGATCTGAGGAAAATCTTAAGGGTTGAAGATGGGGGGAAAACATGAATTTTATAAAAAGTTCCAAAAATCCTAACATGTCTGCAATAATTCAATCGGAATTTTCACATTTTCATCGTTTTCTACCTTTATTATTTTTATTTACAAGAATTCATTTTTTTTCCATGGAACGATCTTTTTAGGTGATGGAAAGTAGAAGTCGATTTCACCCCCTTCCTTCTTTTTATTCCTAATTTACCTTTAAATCTTGATTTGATTGCTTTCATATTACTGTATTACGGAATGTATGTTAAAATTTTCTTCCCTTTCATTTTGTTCAGGTAATTTTATTTTTAATATACTCGCATATGAAATGCTCTAAAAGTAAAAAAGGAATCGTCATCTTTCTCATTCTTGTATTATTTCAATAATTTATACAAAATCGAGGATAAGAAAATTTATTCATTCATGTGGGAAGGATGGTAAATATTTCCAATTGCCTCAAGGAATATTTCGCTTTAATGTACATACAATTTTCAGACGAACATCAGTATTTACTTTTATTTTTAGTCTGTACGATTATGGATATATGCCTAGGATAACGGATTTTTATATAAATAATTTTTCTGATGGAATTTCCTTAAAAAACTTTTATTTTGTTGTCGTTGTTGAGAATGTTTAATTTTATTTACTTTGATAGAAAATAATTCCTGCTCTTTACGTTCTTCATATGTGCTTGTACACAGACAAGGATGTGCTATAATTTTCTTGATCATATTTGATTAAATCTGTCTTTAATCGAATTTTTCTTTTTATATATAATATGAAATTCCTTATCTTATAATATCGATTATTAAATATAAAAGTGCTCATATAAATATCAGTTATTAATGTCATTGACATATCAAAGCGATTCCTAAAAGTGAAAAATTGATTTGTGTTTTTCGATGAATTTGAATTCAAAGAAAGAAAAAAAAGGTAGATCCTTTTATGCATAGGAAGAAATGTACGGGTGCGATTATTTAAATAAGATTTGAATAAAAAGAACAATGTTTCTTTAAGAGATTTTTTAAAGATTTTTTTCTTTAAATCATAATCTTTTAAAAATAACAGTTTATCTATTTTGGGGTTTGGAAAGTATAGTCCTGTCATTTCACAGTTGGCTAAGATATACATCTTTTAAGAGAATATTTATTTAAACTGAGGTTTGCCATTTTACATTTTTGATGCAATCAAAATTTGACTGAAGTCGAAATAGATACTAATAGAAGTCGAAATGAATGTGTTCTTCACCCGTATTTCTTTGGAAATGAAGAAGGATATAACGTTACCGTAAATTCTGAACGCTATGACCATATGATAACCGAATTTTTGATAGCCTTAGCTTGAAGGTTTTGTTCTGGATCATATATTTTTTTAATACAAAGGAGCCATAAGCCATAGAACAAAATAAATTTTGGTTGTATTGCGCCAAAAGTTTTTAGGACGCATAATATCACAATTTCATAAAGTCGAAAACGTGATTTTCCTTTTTTAATTACGCAGAAATTTGTACCAACTTTAGGACATTTATAAACCGAAATCGTTCAAGTAATGGCCGAACTATAAGCCCCGAAAATTTATTACAAATTATACCAAAAAGATCGTGTTTTTATTATAAATATTATATTTTTTTAATATGGCCACTTTTGTTCAAAATCTCAATTTTACATGCATTTTATTGAACTTTACTTTCCGAATCAAGGATTGGATAAATCTTTATTCATTAAAAATATTTTTAAAAAAAAACGTAATTTTAATATTTAAAATGCCTTTTAAATGATTTTCAATTTAAGTATCAATACTTTTGATGATTCAAATAACTTTTTTAAGGTAAAAAAAAAAAATACATTTTTATAAAAACTTTAAAGCAAAAAGTTCACAGAAAACTATATTTTTACGGGAGGGGGGAAAGGGGGGGGATGCGGGTGTGATTGTTATTTTTACGCATTAGTACTTACCGAGAACTACTTCATAAAAAAATTACAAATATTTAAAAAAAGCTCAAAAAAATATTCAATTCTGTGTTAGTAACTATAAAAATAATTTGAATTATGTTTTTATGCGCAAATACTAACTTTAATAACGTGTTCTTCAGTTAATATAATTACTTCTATTAGTTATTATCTTGTCAGTTAGTTGGGAATGTTATCTTCCAAATATAACTTTATGAAGAAAAAAAACTGTAGCAAATGTCAAAATAAAACGATATACCTTATACGAAATGTATAAAGAGATATAAAGTTATTTTATTTATGACCATACTATCTAAAAGTTAGGAATAGTAAAGAGAAAAAAAAAATTCTCCATGCTAACCTTTTCTTGGTTAGTCCTTCTGGGGGTCTAGAATAACTAACTCACAATGATATCAAAATGCTCATATATTTCAGTACGTCTAAAGAAATCTATTCAGAAAAGATTACGGCTAAAAGATATTCAGCCCCCCCTGTAATTTCCCTTTGGATTTTTTTTTCATACTTATTTTGACTATTATAGTATATGAATATACTTCCATCATACCATATATGTGCGTACCTGCCTTCCAGCTCATCCTTTTGCCCATGTAAAGAGAACGCAATTGGTGAGGAAGTATTATAAAATATCTAGTAAAATGTATGCCATCAGGATTTATTTATTTCGAGTAAATTCAAGCGATTTTGACTAATACCATGCTGGCACGCAATTCGTGACATGAATTTGCATAAAATTTTATAGACCAAAGCCGAGTATGCATGTACAATAATTGCCTATGCACATATACATATTTACTTGCAACGAATATTAAAGCTTTTATACTCTACGAATTATATTAACACACCGATATACAATATAAAAGAACAAATACACTTATGAATGTGCTCTCCCATGTGTACATTAGAGTTTTTAGTAGATATGTACATAAATTAGCGCATATGGCTTTAAGTTGATTTTAATTTGTATATCTACCCTTAGCTTAATACGTACAGAACCAGGTACGGAATAATATTGTGCCTATTTGAGCGAAATTGTTTGCTATTGTTTCTGCCGAAATGGGGAAAAAAAATATGTCTTAATCAATCACCTTTGTACTTTTGCATTTAATAGGTTTATCGATCTACGTATACATATATGAGAAGACAAACAAATGCACATTAAACGTATGTGAATGAAATTTCAAATTGCTTAATAAATAAATAAAAATTTCATATAATAAACTTTAGATAAACGAATTGTATCCCCACTGTAATGTTTGATATGGGGTTATTTTTATATTTTTTTTCTCCATTTTACAATAATAGAATTGACATATTCAAAATATAAAATGGCGGCTTTTCAAAGTAACAATTGTTGCCATTTTTTTTTTCAAATTATTATTCGGTTGAAAATTTTCCCAACAGATGGCATTGATTTCTTTTGGTTTTTTTTAAAATAAGGAATTTACCGTTATTTTTCAATTTTTTTTTTTTTTGTTATTATAAAAATAAGAATTTCGAAAATATCTTCTTTATTTTTTTTAATGCAAAATTGTTTTTATTAATTTTATTATTATTTTTTTTAAATTATTATTTCAAGTAACATTAGTACTAAAATGTATATATTCAGCGCATCGACACTAAAGGCCATATTTGGCGACAAAGTATATAGGGATGAAGAAATTCAATTAGAAATGGAAAGGAAATAGCGTATGGCTCTGCTTAGTTGGGATTCGAACCCACGACCCCTTAGACGGCTGCGTAAGCGTCCCAAATCTTATTCTTATGAAAAAAAAGGGCTACAACTACAAATAAATATATCTTCCAACTACAAATACATACTCGTATATTGTAAGAAGCTGATTTATGACACAAATTAATTTACATGATCGTGAAACAATAAAGTAGCAAAAAACATCCATCGGCGTTTTTCCATTTAACAACAATTAGAAGATTCTAATAAATTTCGTGGCCACTGTCTCTTTAGTCTTTTATGAGTATTGTTTTTTTGTTATAATGTGGGGGGGGGTGTAGGGGGCGGCTAATAGAAGAAAGTTATATTATGAACCATAAACATTAAAAGTGAGCAGCAGCAATTTTCCAGACGATTCTGAATTAAAAGGAGTAGATAATTTTCATAAGTCCAAATTGGTTTTATAATTGAGCTGTATAATAAAAGTCAAACATTTGTTGAGTAGTCCAAGTAGTTGCCGAAAATTCTGTTAGTTGTTGTTTGTTTAATTGCTATTAAAATCAAAACAGAAGGTTGTGACTTTTGGTAACTAATAAAAGTAATGTGAGCACTATTTTGTTTATTTATCTTCACTCATTATTAGAATTTGTATGGATAATGGGTATGGTTTTACTATCTTCATAAGTTGCCATAATAGTTTTAGAATCAGATCTGCTGTTTATGAGTATAATTATTATATAAAATAGGACCAATAATACTGCCTTATTATTTGAAAATGTTATAAAGAATTGACAGTGTCTTATTAGTTTATAAAAAAATTAAAAATTTACTGGTTTATTTAGATTAGTGATCATTTTAATAACTGCACATTTACAAATTGATTTTAATAGCAGTTTTAATTACAGTTATTATAAAATTTTTAGGAGTAAGACTCATAGTGAATTTATTTTTTTATAAGGAAAAAATTCTGCTATTTAATGCAGCTTATAACAATTATGTGAACTGTTATGAAAAAGCTTAAAAGTGAGAAGAGATGGCGATTGAAATAAAAAATGGTCTAAACGATCTGATCAATGAAACTGTTACCGAAGCATTCAAGGTTAAAAATTTTGATTTAAATAAATCGGTTGAGGACGTGAATATTTAGAGAATAAATGAAGGGGGCGGGGGAATATTAAGTAAAGAGCGCGGTAAAATGCTCTTACTCGACGCTGATTGGGGTATGTTCCACACGTGAATAACGGTTTTGGCTAAAAACAAGTTTTGGCCATAAAGCTATACGTCAGAAAGCTTTCGCTATAAATATTTTTTTATGAAGTCATTAATAACACAAGTTGTCCTTGTTCAAATTTTCGAACACATGCCTTTCAGTTGATTTAACTTTTTTTTTAATTTTATTTTATACCCGACAAAGAAAGCATTAGTTTAAGAAATGATTTCGTTAACTGCTAAATTATTAATCCATGATTAAATGCAATCTGAAAAAGAAACTTGTAAAAATTCAGCACAAAAATTTACTAAGTTTATTGAAAGATGTTTCAATCAAAAATAAAAATGAACTAAATGAATTTTATTGCAGCAATTATGAAAGCTTCGAAAAAAATTCCCAAAAAAATACTAAAGTTAGTAATTATTATTTATGGAGTTATGCTTCCGTTTTTAATGATCACCTTGAAACGATTAACGGTTTCAAAACCCCAACCAACCAGAAATAAAAAAAAAATTATATTCGACCTTAACTTAATAATTAATTAGTAAAAATGTTGTTTATTTATTGTTAGATTAAAATAAGTAAAATAGAAAAGAAAAAACAATTCGACGAACAATTTTGAATTATTGGAAAAAATTAAATTTCAAGGAATTTTAAACTTTTCTTCACATAATTTAACATTTTAAATTATTATTAATGTATTTTCATTGTTTTTTAATTATCTCTAAATGCCATTCAACTACGAGTAGCATAAATTATATATATTTTTTTATTTTTATTTTGAAATTATAAAAATTAATTTGTGTTGAATAAGAAGCTTTTTTTCCTTTCATTTTATAATAACATTAAAATTTATAAAGTATTTCTAAATGCCAAAAATATAATTGTTTGGACTGATTTGGTGATACTCGGAACGTATGCGAATAGTGTGCAGCGGTCCTGAGCTTGAATTCAGCTAAGGATATAGCTGGGGTGTCCTTTGGTCATTATCAAATGGTCTCAGTGGTCGTTATAAACTGAATTTTATAAGCTACAACTGGAAAATTAAAATTAAAAAAAATAACTTTTCGAATCCTTAAGAAATCGTTTAAAATTACACATAATTTTGTTGGAGTATTCAAATATTCTGATAGAAGTTTGCCTTTCTATGGCGAACTATGGGCAATAATCCACCCTTATCGTGCAATTTTTAGAGACAGTATTGCACCCCATCAGTTGACACGATTCCCGACTGCATTTTTACACATTGAGTGTACTCAACAAAATTCTAGGAGACATCTCAGAATCCTGTTTAGTCATACTGTACTTACTCAGGATTTTATCTTCCGTAACCGGCTTCGTCCTTCATACCAATTCTGTGGTGTTCAACTAGCCCATCTCATATCCCAAACAAATGCCACTTAATGAAGAATTTATTTTTAAACAGGACTTCTTTCATTACGAAGCTCCTAGATTCCTCTTCCTAACCCTATTTCTAATTTTCAAAAACATTTCAATTTTCTGTACCAAATTTAACAACGATTTTTTATGCTCCTTAAAAAAAATTTAACAAAGTCACCAAATGACCTCATGGTCATAGTACTATACCAAAAAGCCTTGTAGTTTAACGATCATATTTTTTTAAATATTTAAAAAAAAAATATGTATACACATTTTAAAGTCGACTTTTCTTAAATTTATATTACTTAGTTTAGTCCTTTTTTTTTTGATAAGATTATATAATTTCATTAAACTGAGGGTTTTTGATAATTTGAAAATCTATCTTTTATAGATTTTCAATTAATGTCTTTTACATTCTCTTTATATTCAAAAAAAAAAACAGGAAGAAAAAGAAAGATGAAGAAAAAAAGAGAATTTGCTTCTCAAAATAAAAATTAATCCTTTTTGGTTTTATATAAAAATAAATACAACACTACGACGAGCTTAAAATAACTTTTAATGTTCCCAGAAATAAACGCGACGATAATTTTACCACAACAGCCTCGAAATAATCTTAAACAATCGTCCTTTACAAAAAAAAAATATGAGAAACAAACGTGATAATTATAGGAGAGAAAAAAATTTCCATAAAGTATTAACATCGACCCTATATCAATCAATTTTGACATTTTAATTAGACAAGAATAAACAATTTATTTATATTATTTCTTTTTAAAAAAAGTACATTACAGAAAATTTTTTTTAACCAAAAAGAATGTCGCGGATTGTGTGGCATATAATTTTAAATATTTTCCGCCTCATTTTAATCACATGATGAAAAGTGTCAAAGTGTCAAGCAGTGGTTTTGGAGGGTTTTTAAATATTTTCTATAATGTTTAGGAAATAAAAATTGAAAATATCAAAAGAAAAAGGATAATCATTTTAAGACATTAGACAAAGTATAAATTTTTATTGATAAAAGCCCTAATAAATAAAATAAAAACCTAAATTTGGTGCCTATTTAATTTGAGCTTTTATCAATAGAAGTAAATGGGTTTGAGTAATTTAAAAAAAAATTACAAAAATAAAAACACCATCGCTTAAATATGTCTAAAAATTAGGTTTGTTACCTTTATTCGATAGCGTGATATGGTGTACTCTGTGGAAATATGTAAGCCAAGAACCATCTGGAATGTAAAATGACGTAAAGCCTTTATATGCGAGCTCATACACACCATATGCAAATGTATGCAAATTAAACCTTTCCCAACTGTTTAATATGTGCATCCTTATTCGACTGTGCATATGCGTTCTGCTGGCACTCGATGTGTTATATATTAGGCATTGATGTAGTGCATTGCCATGCTGGATGGATGAATTGAAGGATTTCCATAATTATATTTGCTTTACATTTTAGTTAATATTTAATATGTATGCAAAACGCACATGTGACTTAAAAAGTCTCAATTAAATTCTGCACAAGAGTAACTCTGACTAGTTACAAGTGCCAATCTAATCCTATCTAGAGGATGGCTTGATAGCCAGCTAACCCACAATCTGGTATAGTTTTACCGAATGGTTAGTTAGGCTAACTAACAAGTAAGTGGGTCGCATAAAAATTCTCAAGTTTTTGTTAAAAACTACTCTAAAAAAAAATTCGAAATCGTAATAAAAATATTTGACTTTTATTATTTATATTTTTTTTTTTTGATCGAATAGTATTTTTTTTGCTAATTTCGGTGTCATCCAAAAAATCCACCCACATTCAGAATGGTCTGCACTCTTTAGTATAAACGAACTATAATTACAATTGGTACAAAATTTGCATTCCGAATGATATTTGTTTCCGTTTCCGTGAATATTTTCAGACTGTGCATTCTAAGTAATTACATATAAATAGAGAATAATTGCTTAAATGGTCCAATTTATGAATATTTTTAACCATTTGATTACTATTTCTAATTAATGATGGTAATAAAAAGAACATATTTAAATTGGGCATTACTCATAGTTTTATAGGGAATTTGTGGGTTTTTTTCCTTCGTTTTTTAAAAGAATTTATTCTGCTGAGTATAATACTAAGTGGTTCTTGCATTTTTAATTAAATTGGTTAATTGTGCCAAAAGAATTTTTTCAAGTTAAGTTAAATTATATTAAATAAGTTTTTTTTAATAGGAAAAGAATAATTTAATAGTGAAAAATTTATGGGATTTTAAAATTGACTTTTGAGGTTATGAGTAGGTGCTGTGCTATGTTGCCAAATCGGGTAATTTCAATTACTTTTTTTTTTAACTATTTGCTTAATCGGATTTAGAATATTCCTTTTATATATAATTTTTCCCAACCATTCAACAAAAAAAAATTGAGTTTTACTTCTTTTTCTAGTTCAGTCAATAGTTAATTTGTGAGAATATTAACTGTTCCATACTAAATACATTTATTTGTAGTATTTTGCCAATTTAAGGAATGTTGTCAGTACTGTGCAAAAAATAAAAGTCGTTTTATTTTCCACAAATTAGAAATATTTTATTCGGTAATGTACATTATTATTTTTTCCTTATTAAAATTCAGCTGTTTCTTTACAAAACCTAAAATGTATACAATTTTATAGCAGTTCTTGCCAATTTTACCTTGTGTACACCTGTGCCCTTTTTTACGAAGTTATTACTGCTCTTGGGTAAATATTACATACTGGCAGGTGGTATTTTGGCAACTGGCTTTATCTTCTTTTTTCGACTTTTCATATGTGGAGTTCACTATATTTTTGGTAATATTTTTTTTTTATTTTATTTTGGTTATTTTGGTTAAAATTTTAAATTTTTTTTTCTCTCTCTCTCTCTTTAGGTTTATTCTGTTAACACCGGCATTACTTTAATTAAATTCTTGTTTTCATTCCTCAACTTTCTTTATCATCAAGTGAATATTCATTAAGTACATAGATACATTACGGGATAGTCATTATTTAATAGTTAACATATTCCAAATAGTCTAAATAGTAATTTTATAAATAGTAGTTGAGTTTTTGATGATGTTTTTTTTTTTTGAGGACAAAATTAAATAAAAGTAAGTATTTTTTGAGATAGTTTCTTTTTGTCTATGAATGCGGGTAAAAAGTAAAAGAAATTCAATTTTCAAATGGTTTAAATTATATTTTTATGAAGGTCTGCTGCATACCTAGTCGTATTTAGTATAGTTTAAATGGTAAACATTTTCCTGGAATCCACAATTCTATGTCAAAAATAACCAGGAAGCGGAGTTGAGCAAATGTGTGTTTATGTTACCTTCAGTCTCTGCCGAAAACCACCTTTTTATCCTAATTGCAATTTTATTCCACTAAGTAATATAATAGTCTATGGTATCTAAGACAAATAATTTATTTGGAAGATCAAACTAGACTGAAAGAATATAAATTTAACAGATGTTATTGACAACTACTTAGACTATCAGTCAACCGACCAAAACATATGCTAAACCATAGCCGTGGTGGATCAATCAACTCGAATACCTTCAATCTAAAATCTTTTGAAAATGCGTTGTTCTATCTTTTTATCAAATTTGTATTAATCGTTCGTTATTTATGCCTTGCTCGTTATAATAAGTTTCACACCTGATCCCTTTATAATCTTCATGTTAAAAAGTTTCTTTTCCGTATTCTTGTTATAAAATCTGCTTGTTACTATTTTTGCTAAATTTTCGATAGCAAATAATATAAAAAAATACATCCCTTATAACGTTACTTTTTGTTTTTAGCCGCTAGAGGAGTTTAGTGTCTAAAACGCAATAATATTTACCTTTTCTTTTGCCGTAAGATGGCTCAATAAGGGCTCGTATATATTTCGTAGCATTTCAATGAAAAACTATTTTTTATTAGTAAATTAATTATAAATTAGAGCCCTTTTGCAAAAGAACTATTATTTTTTTTTTTATAAAATCATATTAAATCGTTTACTGAACTTTAAACTTTTAAACGCATGAAAGTGAAAAGAAAATTCCACACCAATGCATGCCAACTATTGTACTTTCCACCTGCATTTTTATATATTCTTTAACAGGATTTTTATTTTCATATTAACAAATATCAAATATCATATAATATGGAATATGGTTTGTGCATTAAAAATTAAGTGGAGCTTACTTAAATATTTGTGGGGGGGGGGGGAGGTTGTACACAACAATTGAGTGGAACTAGAATACTTTATTTGTGTGAATGCGATTTTAAAATTAAGAAAAATTCTTTTATTCTAATAGCATAAAAAATATCATCTCTATTATAATAGCATAAATCCTTTAACTATACACATAATAATGATTTAAGAGCGATAATCTTACCACACTAAAAATTTATAAAATATAATTTCAGAAAGTTTTTGTATACAAATTTTACGTTTTATACAGTTTGAAAACTGTCAAACGTATGTGCCATCAAAGTTTTGATTTATTTAGAATAAAGATGGCCATTTATACAAATATGGTAATTCGGTCGTAAACATGTTTTGCGCTTAAACAGGACATTATGGTTGCTATAATTTTTGCTCGCTACGTTCGATAATAAGCAAAAAATAACGTAAAAAAGACGTCAGAAGGCATATAACACGATAAATTTAAGTTTTAGTACGCATAATTTCGAGATTTGGTTATGCTAATTGGCCTCCAAGATCGTGCAATTTGACGCCTTTTGACTTCTGTATTTTTCTTAAGTTTGAGATAAATTTTCGAGCATTTTAAAAATTACCAACCGTCAGGTTTTGGCTGAATTGCAACCTCAATTCTTTAAAAAAAATGCTCTAAAATATATCGAGTCCTTCAAGGGGTCTAGTAGCAGCCATTTTAAGGATGTTATTTTTATTTAACTTCACTTTCCGAAGCATAAATTAAATATCCCTTTATTAGTTGAGTATTTGTTTTTCCCTATCAAATACACCTAAAGTGCCCTTATTTTACAGTAACACAAAACTCTTCGTATCATTCGAAATAAAAATGAGCAAAAGTAAACCAATCGGAAACATTTAGTGAGCTATTCAAAATACTTAATTATAATCGAATTATTGTCAGAATTTACTCAAAAGGATTATTTCAAAATACGTCGGGACACATTTATAAATATGAATTGCTACAATTCATTAATTAAATATGAATTTTCTAATATTAGAATGGAATTTCTTATATAATCAATAAAAAGGCCAATAATCAATGACATTCCAAGCAAAAGGAGTCTACAAATGTACTAAAAATAGAGTAATTTTTTTTTTTTTAAAACTAACAAATATTTATTGATCTTGATGGTTATTATTTTTATTTATATTTCAAGTGTTTTCCAATTATATATTTTATGAGAAAGAAAATTCATTTAATAACATTTGTTTCGTATCTAGTTAATGAAGGATATATGCCGCATTGTTGCCATTTCCGTACTTGTCAAATACGCTTTGGTGTATTTGACAAGTACGGAAATGGCAACGATGCGGCAAAAGTAGTTATAGTAGTACGCATTTGATCAAAGTGCATTGGTCGATTACCATGCTAAGAAAATTATGCTCTTTTCATTTTTGCAAGAATTGTGCCGTAGATAAATAGGCGAAGAGGGAAGGGTCGGTCAGAAATATTTAATACAGCAAATATACTGATTTTGACAAGGCTATGAGGGAAATTTTAAATGCAAAAGTGACTAAACTCATCTACTTTATGAAAATGTGTTTCAGTGTTTAGTTAGGGGCACTTGTTTGTTTCTGACTTGCATCGAAATGACATAATAACTTGTGCATTGCATAGGCTTCATCCAGAACGCACTCACAAACATTAACCCTTGTATAGTCCCAACCCCTCTGTCTTTCATATATCCAGCATGTTCCCTTATTCTCAGTATTCGGTCTTCTTTCCAATAGTAAACCATAAAATGGTGGTTATTTCAAAGTTTTCTCTTCCGTAAACGCAACCACCTTCAGACGGTTAAGGAAAAGATGGCGATGGCTGAGCAGAAAAATTGGATTGGGTTTGATTGCATTTGGTAGGACTTGATTTGGTTTGGTTTTGTTGAATGTAGCCTGACTTCTCTTAACTTGGTTGTGGAATAGGAAAATGCCATTGGCAACCTCAAAGATGTTAGCATGCTCCAAAGTAAACAATTTTCTTTCTGTTCTAAGTATTTGTTTTCGTTCTCTTATTAAAAACTCGAAGGAATACCGTGCATTCGAATAGAAGTAATTTGCGGTGATTGTAAAGCACGTTTCATTGCAGTTGTTAGTTTTTAACTTCTTCTAAACCTTTTTTCCCTTATACCCTCTTATCATTTATAAGGAAACCAAACATAAAACTACATTGGTCATCTGTTGTTAGTAAAACTGGAAAGACATTGATCCACAGGGAAAATACAAGTATTAAAAGAAAATCAATTAGAAATTTAATATTATTTTTTTTCGGTTTTTATTTAATGTTTTTTTCTTTACAATTTTTTTTCTGGATGACATAAGCTTGTTATTAGAGAATTTTTCAATTAATCTATATTAAAAAATACAACTGATATTATTGTTTTTTTTATTAATAAACTTACTAAATAACAAAAAAAATCAAAATCGAACCTAATTTATAGATTTAGTTAGCAAAAATCTTATAAAAGATTATCCAATTTGTGATTTAAATAGAAAAGTTGAATAAAATTTTATTTTAAATTAAGAGTTTTATAAAAATTTTATTTCATGTATCTTGCCATTATACAAAAAAATATAATATCACTTATAAGATTGCAGGATTCAATCCTTTTCAGTCCATTTTTACTGCCTTTTTCAAATATTCCGGGCGGTATTTCCGCCATTACTTGACAGATGCTAGTTAATTAATTGCTCTAAATTTTTGAGGATTATATACATAAACATGAATTTTTGGGTAGATTTATCTATACAAAAAATAATGGTGTACAATCGCACGATCTTGGAGGCCAGTTGACATTACCAGATCTGGCGGCAAATTTTTATGCACTAATGTCAAAATTGGTCCTGTTAAATAGTTTGTGGCTCCATCGATCGGGCGAAAAAAATATATGGTCCAGAATAAGATCTTGAAGTTCAGGCCTAAAAAAAAGTCGGTTATCATATACTCAAAATTAACTGTTTCAGATTAAAATGCATAAAAGTCACTTTTTATGAATACAAGTGACTGTGGATTTGTGATTTTTCAAAAGCTCTGTATACAGTAATTTTATTGATTTTAATTGCTCTAAATTTTTGAGGATTATGTGCATAAACATGATTTTTTGGGCAGATTTATCTGTAAAAAAAACAACGGTGTCAAATTGCACGATCTTGGACGCCAATTGACGTCACCAGATCTGACGGCAACTTTTTGCGCACTAAAGTCAAAATTGATCCTGTTAAATAGCTTGTGGCTCTGGTGTGCTACAAAATTATATGGTCCAGAATAAGATATTTTAGTTTAGACTAAAGAAAAGACGGTTATCATAAGGCCATAGTACTCAAAATTAACTGTAACCGTCTCAGCTTTCTTATTTTCTATGAATTACGTCACTTTTTGCGAATACAATGGCTTCTTCACAGTCACTTGTGAATTTTATTGAATCATCACGTTTATAGAAAGTTTTCTATTTGGTGATTACTAAATTATCATAATCAATGGTAAATTTTATCTTCAAAAAAAAAATTACCTTAAATGACACATTCGTGTGACAGCTGTCAAATGACTAGGAGGCAGACTTTCCGAACTACAAATTGGATAATACTTTCAATCCACTAATTTTACTGAAATTTACTATTTTTGGCAACCGCAGAATCATCACGTTTATAGAAAGTTTTCTATTTGGTGATTACTAAATTATCATAATCAATGGTAAATTTTATCTTCAAAAAAAAATTACCTTAAATGACACATTCGTGTGACAGCTGTCAAATGACTAGGAGGCAGACTTTCCGAACTACAAATTGGATAATACTTTCAATCCACTAATTTTACTGAAATTTACTAAAAAAAAATTTTTTAAATATATATTTTTTCGAATTTTCTTTTAAAAAAATGAAACTCTTATATTTAAAATATCCTAAAAACATAAAAAAATGTGACAATTAAAAAAATTATTTCCCTTCGTTTTGATATTTTCTAATGCACTAAAAGTGATAATAAATTTAATAATATATCCTTGCAATAATAAAAGATAAACTGTCCATTAAAAATATAACAGAACATAAACATATTCTAACAGGAAAATAAATATTATTAATAATTTAGTACCAAATGTTTAATAGAATTTCTAACAAACGATTGTATTAAATTACCTTTAAGGGAAGACATAAATTATAAAAGAAAACACCACTTTTATAAAGACTAACCCGTAAAATGACAAGCAATAGACTTTATTGAATATTACTCATATGACAAGCAACAAAAAATATACCATATTTTTTTTTGATATCCTTTGCCAATAATAGCATTCATGTTAAACTGCATTAACGATAATTTGTTCGTACAAAATTCATTATAAGAATTCCGTAAATGGCATTTTCGCACGTAAAACAATCCTGTGAAATTCGAACAATTTTTTTCTATAGTATAAATTTTATTTCTACAATTCCATCATTATCCTTTTATTATAGTAGAAATTTTCTTTCATACCATAATGTTTGGCTAATTTTTTGTGATGTTTATATGATAGAAATTGAATCGTGAAAAATACGTTAACATACGTTAAAAAAATTATATTTTTGGTCATGAAACTTTGTGGAAAATTCACAGATGTTAGTTTAATAATAATCATTTTTTTAGAATGTCATAGTTTTGCCATAAATTTGTTGCAAAATTTAGTCATAGTTTTTTGTATAAATTTTGTAAATTTATTGTAAATTTAGTATATAAAACTGTGAGCTTTTTATTTTCATAAAAGAACAGTATTTATTGGGTAATGATCATTAAAGGAACCAAAATATTGTTCTGGTGTGGCTTTTTGAAATTCTAAAAATATATTTTCGTAAATAATTTGAATATTAAAAATGCTTTCTTGCCGAATCGTTTTTTTTAAAGGATATTTATAAAAGTTCTTCGGAGTTTTTATATAGGCTACCAAAATTTTTGAAAGCATAGAAACTCCTTTGCATAAGACCTTAAATATTTACAAACACAATGCAAATTTATAATTGAACTAAGGTTTTAAGTGAAATAAATGAAAAAAAAATTCAAATATTCACTCTAACAAATAATAAAATTGATTTTCTTTATTGTAAAAGAAAAGGAGACAGTCTTCGTCTTTTCTAAATTTTCCCCCAAAGTACTAAATAGAATTTTCTATTATAAATAAATCACGTTGAAAATGTTACATTAGAAAAATTGGTTAGCTCTGTTCAAAGACAATTTCTATTCTGAACGAATTCGTGGCAAATGAGTCTATTTATCGAAATGACTTAATTCAATCTGAATTGCTTTTGTTCAATGCATAAGGAAAAAAAAACGTGGCAAAATATCAAGCAATCCTTAAAGGGACCTCATGCAATAGAATCCCTGTGAATACTCGTTTATCCAAATAGGACATGATGATGTTCTTTTAGTGGTGGTAATAGATTCTTCCTTTATTCTATTTGGTCGAATGAGGAACGTAAATTTTCCCAATTTTGGCGAGTCCACTTTTTGCTCAGGAAACTTAAAGTTAGGATAGTCTGCACACATTGCATGACCATATCAATGTTAATGGCCAGAAGGATATATTGTTGGTTATGGTGGCCTTCGACCGGCAAGGATATGATTATGGTGCATTTGTGTTTGTCTGCGTGAAAATTACTCATTTTCACACTCTGCAAGCTCATATGTAATCGAAAGCTTCCCAATCATTAGATACCAAATGCTTACGTAACATTGGCACCAGTTGACCTACGCTCAAGTTGAAGAGGCGTTTCGTACAATTCAGCTGGGGAGCTTGGTCAAGTTGGAAAATGTAGCCGCTATTAGATAAAATGGTTTTGCGAGATATTGCATGGTTGGAGCTCATTTCGTTCGTTTGTTTTTAACCATTGAACTTGTCTTTTGTCTCGACAATGTGTTTATCCTAATCACCATTCAAAAATTTCACCTTTTTCTTCTTTTTTTAACACTTTTTTCGTTGTTCTTTAGCTTTATTCATAAGGAATGTATGTGCTCACCTAGCTCGTCAGGGATCACATGAGCATTAATCGATAATTTTCGGTTGCGTTCAAGTTTATCAGGAATTTTTTTTAGAATTAAATTTTGTGGTATTGTTTGTTTATAAAGTCTATTAGACAGGGGTGCCAGGAGCTATTAATAAGGGTAAAAATTTAATTATATGGAGTATTGACGCCTTGTTGTATTTTATGGAGTAAATTAGTTTCGCTGAGAAGGACTTGGAAATGGGATTGTTGGATCAAGGAGCTTCATAATGGAAGGAATCCTATTCAAAAAGGAATTTTTAATTTGATTGCCACAGGATCAAAAGGCAGTAATTTGATTGCCACAGGATCGACAGATGGGACTAGAATGGCTCACAAGAAGGAAATTGTGAGTGTGAGCAGAATTTTCTATATGAATTTTGAGCAGTCTTCTGCGCTCAAAATTTTATCATTGAGTGGACTTGTTTATTGTGCTCATTTGAGTTGTTAGATGGATATTGGTAATTTTATAGTCTATTTACACGCATTAATGTATGTATATGAGGTCCCTAGGACATATGCAAAGAGAAATTTCGAAGCGCCACGACCTTGAGGCCATTTGGCGACATCATGTGATATGAGTTGGCATTACCACTTTATGTAATGAAACTGATTTTACGTAAATTGTCTAGGTAAGTTGGTGGGGGGGGGCGAGGGGGGATGTGAATATGATCAATTAAAATTGGTTCAATTTTATGGGACATATAAGATTGGTTTAGAAAATGGATGAAAGGATTTGCAAGAGGAGTTTTTTTAATTTAGGAGTTCTTCAGTGTAAGAAGTCCTATTCAAATAGATATTTTGGATTTAGTGGCATTCATTTAAAGATACGAGAATATCCTAGTAAGTTTAACACAACAGAATTTGCATTAACGGCAAGGTTGGCTATCAAAGAAAAAATCTTCAAAATTTATCCTTTGTCTTTTATACTAATTGTTTCTGAATCTTTATAAGGATTAGTTTTAAATTTACATAAAAAAATGTATTTATAATATGCAGCTTTTAAAACTGGCCAAATTGAATTCGTAGAACTTTTCCAACAAACAAAAAAAATCTTTTATTTTCGCAAATATCAAAATTATATTTATCCTTACCCGGACTAGAAATAAATAATTTTTAAAAGAATTTTTCTCTCTAATATTCTTGTTACATATTTCCACATTAAATAACAAGAAAATATAATACTTAAATGCCATTTATTAAAGTAATAAGGTTTTCGTCAATTTTTAATAGCTTTAAGAATTTTCTAAGTAAAAAAAAAAATAAATCCGTTTTTTTCTCTCTCTCTCTCTGTCGCTCTCTTACCCTCTCCAAAAATTATAGTTTGATCTTAATCCCTGAAAAAGGAAAATCTGCTCCTTTCTAGCAGATTTAACTTAAATATTATTTTTTTCAACTCTTGGTTTTTTCCTGTTTCAATATTTAATTCCGCACTTCATTTAATTTCCCATATTTGAAATCAGCAAAAATTCTTAAAGGAAAATATTGTGGGGCAAAAAAATAAAAAAATGAAATTTGGCCAAAAAAATATTTGTCGAAAATCATGTTGACTTGTTTGCCAAACAACAAACCATACAGCATATTTGGCCGAAGAATGCTTGCTAAAGTGGCTGGTATAGAGAATTTTTTTCTTTGATCTTCAACCCTTATTATGATTTGTCCAAATATTCACCCTTTCAAATTTCATTTCCTCCTTCTCTATGTCTTTTTCTTCATCGTTCGCTATGAGTAACTTCTTAGCCTCATTTTATAAAGGCAATATTTTCTTTCCGGAAATGATTTGCGATTTTTCTTTCTGCTACTCTTTTCCGTTTTGTGCAAAAACTTTTCCATAATGGCTTTTAAGAGAGTACGGGGGACGATGGCAACCAGGGACGTTGGTTTAGGTATGTACGTGCGACAGTTTCGATGAAAAGATGTCCTGATTGGCAATTTTATCTTTTGCCATTTTGCTCCTCCTGCGAAAGCTGGTGTTCTTCTGTCAACAGCAGTTTATTTGGATTAAATTTTCGTGCATTCATTTTATATTATCAGAGCTTACCAATTTACTTAATGTTTATTTCACATTCCAGGAGACTTTTTTCGTTGTCATTTCATTTTACATTAAAGTATCGATCAAAATTTATTGCTTCATTTTTTCCGGAAAAATTCAATGTAAATAGTCATTGACAAAAACGGCCGATAGAGGGCCACAAAAAGATGGAGATTTTTCTGAGTGAGTGAAGCTGAGCAATTAATGGAGATTCTGGTGTAGGAATCAAATTTAATTAAAATTACCACGATATTATGGAGAAGTCTGGTATTATCAGCTCATGTAGAATGGTATGTTTATTTTTTCGGTATTAACCAAAAATTAGAATAAAAGTACAAAAATTATGGGCCTGATTATGTGTTCTGACTGGGTAATTTTTGGTTTCCTCGCTTATTTGGTGGACATTTTCAAGTATCTCGCTTTGACACTGATACCATCCTCTTGACTTTAGACTCGGGTTTGTTCCTGTATGGGTTGATGATTTTGTGATGAATAAAATTGTGTCTTGTTGGTGTTCTTTTTCAAATATCAATACTGTACTATAGGGAAGACATTAGGCATAGATCTTGCCCTTAATCCTTATTGGAATTCTTCATCCCTTCATTTATTGACTGTCGTCGTCTATTTTTTTCGCTTCGTTTCGATTCAAACACGATACGTGAGGTGAATTTCAATACGATTTCTTTTGAAAAGTAACATGGATTTTTTTCGGACAGCAAGTTTAGATGGGAAGCTTTAATATTGATGAAATCACTTTTATATTCGCTCTGGGCATGTTCTGTGATCACAGAGGGTGCAAAAGGCGATTGAGAAAAGGTCCCATCATTATTCGGTTATAATGAAGAAGAGAAAAAAAAGTTTGGTATTTTTTTTTTTGTAACTAATCTTATCCAGGCATTTCTGCGTAATGATTTTATAAATATTTTTTCCGTTGGAAAAATTTTTCCACAATTTTCTAACGTTCAGAATTTATGTATAATTTTTCTTTATTTCCAATAAGGCCAATTAAGTTTCAATGAAATATTTAAACAATAAAATAATGCACAATATATGATTTTGTAAACAAGTTACTTCTTAAAATATTTGCAAAAAAAAAAAAGGAAGAAGAAGAAAAAAACAAAAATAACGAAATTTATTTAATAGAAAAGAAAAATGTTCGAAAAGCTTTTAGATTTTGGTAGAAAATTTATTTATAGCAATATAATTCTAATCGGTGAAATCGAAAGGAAATCTTTTGGGAACATCCTAAAATCGTGTAAATCTTATAAGGCTAACACTACGAAAAATGTTAAAAATCTCCTAAGGGCAATGTATTGTTTTGGTTTTTTTTCTCCGGTTTTATTTTCGGTTATCTTATCATAGCCTTAAAAGATGCTTGGCGATTGTCTTTTCTAAATGGAGAAGGATGTAGTGATGGTATCCTGATCGGCAGGTGATATTTTTCAAAACCATTTTTTTTTTATTTGTAACAGTTTTTTCTTTGTGATTTTTTTTTATTTCTTATTTTCATTCCTGCAACAGCTTTTAACATGTGATAATCAGAATTTCACCTACCGAGAATTAGTAATGGTCAATATAGACGAACTTGGCCCAAACATGTACATACATTCGTCTCGACATGAAAAACTTTTCACAAGATTCCATTGCTGATAAAATTCTTGTAAAACTAAAGTACAAATAAATACTAACACTATCCTCGCAGTGAAAGACATGTTTTCCTCCACTTTATGCTAAGGATTTTGCGTGTGTATCCCAAAAAAGCTAACTCGGTGCTATTCGCAGTCTTATTTATTTTTACAATGTTGAATATGTTCTTCGCTTGTAATCCCATTTAGCTAAACTTTCCGCATTCAACGCAGACACTCTTGAGAGGTTTAAATCATGCGTCTACTTCTCGTACCTCTTCCATTTAGTTCATTCATGGTTCCATATAGTCATTTTAGAGACGTTTCTATGTTTATACTATTCTAAAGTAAGTCGGAATTTGTTTTTCGGATTACAATGGTCAATTCTTTTATTAGAATATTGGTTGCATACTTAAAATTATCTCTGATGCGACGACAAGTTGCTTCTATTCTGAATTTAGGATTAGTTAAACTGCATTATCGACCCAAAAATCTAAAGCATCATAAGGGCTCTCACATTCGAGATCAAAAATTGTTCAACATTTCTGCAACATACTCAATTTGGTGGAGCATAAATATTTCGGGTTTGATATCCCTTCCCCTTAATTATTTTTGTGTTGGCCTTTTGGGTACTTTTCTTCATTGCAATTACTGTCTTGATCTCTTCTTCTGAAAAGATTCACTATCCACTTTGTTAAGCAAATCCATCTCGGTCTATGCGAATTCAAGTAAAAAAATTTTTTTTACTCAACTATATGCAGAATGGAGCAGCACTTCGATATCCTTTACGTTTAGTAAATATTTTATCAAATAAAATACGAATACGTATACAAAACCGACGTCGTGTGTGAGTAGATATTCGGAATGGCCATCATTCGAAGACGACATTCTGTACTATTCATTTTGGTATATTTTTCAGAATCTTGCAAAAGAAATAGAATGGCTCCCAAGGGTAGAATCAGATAGACAAGAAATATACCCTTGTGTACCAGCTAAGGTTACTGATGGTTTTGTGTTCGTGCTGCTTGTTTTCAAAATTACGACTATGCCAGAATATTCACGTACATAAAATTGTAGTAGATTTGCAATAAAAGCGCGACAAAGAAGGAAAAAAAAAACAATTGCTACGTGATAGAGTTTATGTATTTGTGTGTGCGTTTTTGGCAAAGTAAAAACAAATCCATTTAATAAAGTGAAAATAAATGGACGCCACTAGAAAAAGGATACAATAAAAATGTTTACATTTGGCATATGTGAATATTTTTAGAAAGAAAAAATGGTATTGAATTAAAAAATAAAAATAAAAAACTGAAATAGAAAAATAACTTTGTAGAAATTATTCAAAAAAAAAAAAAAAACGTACACGCACACACACCCAAATAAGTCATCAGCAAAGGACATATTGGGAGATAATAAAAAGGCAAATACATATTACCGGTGAACTTAAACGGATAAAGTTGATGTGATATAGTAGAAAGTAAAGAAAGCTTAATTTTATCAATTTTATTAACGTAGACTAGAGGAGCGTATTTGTGAGAAAATTTCACCACAATCAACTAGCATTAAGGATGAGGAAATCATCACAAACAACAGTTGCACAAGATTTGGTTAGACAATACGAAAGAGCTGGAATGGATCGTATTTGTGTTGCCTTATACTTATTTCGGTGCGTGTATCCTTGTTTACTATCCTTTACACATTAAATAAATACCGATCAAACGTATTCAATTTCGTATCCGATTTTCATGCTTTTCACTTTGTTGACAGTATTTGAAAGTATGCACGTTTCGAAAGAATTTCATGCGTCACACTGTAAAACTTAGACGCCGCCACCACCCGCTGTGTAATATGGCAGTAATATCAAGTTTACTCGGATCCTGCATATGGTCCTGTTTGTATAACGGCTATTGTCTGTTACAGAGAGAAACTAATCTAGACCACGATGAGTCAGCAACATTATTTCTATTGAAAACTGGGTACCCGGAATATCAGCAGACTGATTACATGGTGATTCGTCCTAGTTTCGAGGACTACCATTGTGCCAGGCTGACTAATGTTGAGTTTGGGTGAGGTCGTCTGCCTGTTTGGCAAAATCACAATAACTGTTACGATTGTGTTCTTGATGAGTTAAGAGAATCGAAACTATGTCAACCAACCAACCTTATACTCGAAAACAGTAATATTGCCTTTCTATTCAAATCCATTTTCACCTACCACCCATTCCTTCTCTATTGTTTTCCATTTCTTTTACAATTTAATATTCAATTCTTCATATGACATACATACACGTTTCGCATAAGGTTAAAGCTTGTTTCACCTCAGGGTTAATACAGGAGAATTCTAAAGAATAACAACAATTAGAAACGGAATGAAAACGAACTAAACCAGATAGATATGCAAGGATTTCTATATGTTTGTTGTTTATATATAATGAAGAGAAATCTTTTTTCCAATACACAAGTAAAAAATTAAAAAACTATACAATTTTGAGAATAAATTTTAAGTTTTTTACAAACGGTATTACTATGTTAACATATGTTACGAAAATGGACAAATTTATCCTTCTTCAATTTAAATGTATCAAAATATGTTTTTTTTCCCAACTTAACTAACAAAATCCTTTTATATTTTGTAAAAAAGTAAATATCAAAACAAGGGCAAATTCTTAACGAAAATAGAAAATATTTTTAAAAGGGTTAATAAAAAAATTTGATTTTTGGCAGTACACTCGTAAAATTTCAAGTTGAAATTATTACAGATGCTATTAGCGAAAGCTGACAAATATTAAGATTATTTAAATGTTACCTTTGTTGTACGGAGGTGTGTTATAGAATTATTGAAATTGGCATCACTGATGAGATCATCCCCATGTAGCTTGTACATTAGTTCATCCTAGAGGCATTTTTGAAAAGCCCAGAACTGGTAAAAGAGAAAGCTCGCGCAGAGAGACCTTCAACATCGAAAACTGATGAAAATGAAAAGGGCTCTGTGAGGTCAAAACGTCGATTACGGCTACTGAACACACCAGTAAGACCTGTAATCCAGTGAACATATTAGTAAGACCTGTAAAAAGCTCCAAATTTGACGCATAACTCTCTGACGCATGCAACAAATTTAGCGAATTCAAATTATTTTACAAAAATTGCCTCAGAATTTACCTAGACCTACTACTATTGACATTGAAACTGATGTCCTTGAAGAGCCCAGAAAAATCTAAATATTTTTTTTGCCAACTTAACTAACAAGGGAAAATTCTTAACGAAAATAGAAAATATTTTTAAAAGGGTTAATAAAAAAATTTGATTTTTGGCAGTACAATTGTAAAATTTCAAGTTAAAATTATTACAGATGCTATTTGGGAAAGTTTAAGATTATTTAAAAGTTACCTTTGTTATACCGAGGTTTGTCATAGAATTATTGAAATTGGCCTTACTAAGAGCATCCTCACGTTGCTTATATATTAGTCCATCCTAGAGGCATTTTTGAAAAGCCCAGAACTGGTAGAAGAGAAAGCTCGCGCAGGGAGACCGAAAACTGATGAAAATGAAAAGGGCTCTGTGAGGTCAAAACGTCGATTAACAGTAGTACGGCTACTGAACACACCAGTAAGACCTGTAATCCAGTGAATATATTAGTAAGACCTGCAAAAAGCTCCAAATTTGACGCAACACTCTGACGCATGCAGCAAATTTAGCGGATTCAAATAATTTTAAAAAAAGTGCCATAGAATTCACCTAGACCTACTACTATTGACATTGACACTGATGTCCTTGAAGAGCCCAGAAAGAGGGTTTGTCGCGTCAGATCCATCAGGTGACAACACAATCATCTACGAAAAACTCGGATTCAACGAAAAATTTAATCTTGTAGTTCTCTATCCCCCCACCCCCCTCCGCCAGTTGTTGAACTAATCTAAGTGCTTGTAATTTGCTTTTATTCCTCAAGTCCAGGACCACTTAAAAGGACATCTACTGAAAACATCCAACTGAGCGTTACAAAAAAAAATTCTGAAGACGATTCCAGTTGAAGCCTTTTGGATCTACTACGAAGAACAGCAATAAGGCCTCCTCCACCAGTGTATAGGTGACCAAAGGAACTTCTTACCACTAATGCCACACTTCACAGTACCTTCATTAATAAAAGCATTTATTTTTTTGTTGTATTTGACATGTACAACTGTGGCATAAGATGGGCGGATGATTTGGATGGTTAGCAAGTAATTTTAATCAATTAATTCAATCTTCTGTTAACTTTAATTTTAGTTTTAGTAAATATCTCAACTTACAAAATAATTGACCCAAAATGTCAATTAACCTCTCAAATGATAGAAATATGTCCCGTCAGTTTTCCACATGGGAATATTTGTGCAAAGCAGGCAGGATATAGGAGAACTTTCGAGCAGAATGCGATGTAAACTGAGTATGATATCAGAGTAAACACCATCAACAGCAGTAATGATATTGTCGTATAGGCTAGTACGAGTATGTATAGATATTACCCAATACTGTCATATAAATTTTCATTTTATTTATTCATGTACCTAGTTGAGTAGAGGTGTATGTGCTTATTGGGTTGATTGTATTTATACATTAGGTAATCTGAAAACAGAAAAGGTGTACGAAAATACAAATATGTGTACATGTGTATCGCATATGAAAATAAATTTGTACAAGCGATGTCTCTTGAGTTAATAAATTTAATTAAAAGTCTCACACTTCAAGTGTGTATGCATGTACATTTATTCCCTTTTGTTGATGCCGATAGTGTTCGTTATATTGTTTCGCGTATTACTGTAATATATCTTTCCGAATACAATATACAATTTCTGTACAATATTGTTAATTATAGAGAATAGGAAATAATCAACAATCGTACCAAATACGTACGAGTGTATACGAAAGATATTTGATAGCAGAAAATACAAGCAAACCACTACAGTAATAATATTTTGCGTTGGTTATTTTGATACTCGTACAATGGAACATCCTTCAGACAGCATTTGAAACGCTTGCCTCTCCATGACTCGTATAATGTAACGATAATAAATAACACTCATAAGTGGCTTGGCTTGTGGTAGGTAGAATACAAGCTGTACAGCAATTTTGGAAATATGCTTAAGTAAACAGAGCACCACACATACAGTGGATACAAAACCAATTGTTGTTTGTATGTGTATGCCCCATTATGTCAAACGTCATACAGATAGTGTTTAAATTACGAGCAAAATCTTTTGTTTACAAAAACCACCACCCTCCTCACGGATGCTGTGATCATCATCATCATCATCGTCATAATCATCATCTGCGTTATAATATTAGTTGGTAGATGGCGACACTGCACGCCTTACTGTCCATCCACTTATATAAATTATAGTAGTAGCTAGATAGCTCAATGGAGAGTAGATAAAATATTTGCTCTATCCTTAAAATAAATGCCAAAATATTTCTTTAATACTTTTTTTTACGAATATTAGGATTTATCCAAATTGTGCTTTGAAATTGTAAATTTATATAAAACATATTAAATTAATATATTGACTGAACCTTGCCATTATGCATGAAATATAAAATTATTGAAATGACTGCTACCAGTCTCCTTTTGAGGTAATTAAAAATGGATCGCGAATTTTGAATTTTCGCGGGTTAAGTATATTGGATTTTTGCTGACAAGTTGGGCCATTTTGAATGTTCAGTTAATATTTGACAGTTGCTTTGCTTGCACGTGTTTTGGCTAGTCTTCGATTTTTGCCCATTACAAAAAAAATGGATCAAAGAATCTGTATCAAATTTTGTGTGAAAAACAAAATTAATGGCGCGGACGCATTCCGAATGTTGACTGTGGCATATGGTGAAGCTACCTTGGACCGAAGCAACTTTTATCTTTGGTACAAAATGTTCTCAGAGGCTCGTGCCATTCGATTTTTACCAATGATTTGTGCGTGAGACGGGTCGCCGCGAAATTCGTACCAAAATTGCTCAATTTCGAACAAAAACAGCATCGCATTAACATTGCTAAGGAGCTGTTGGACTCTGTCCGTGACGACCCAAATTTGCTCCAGAGTGTCATAACTGGTGACGAATCATGGGTTTACACAAATGGCTATGACGTGGAAACATCCCAATGGAAGTTGCCGCAAGAGCCAAGACCGAAAAAGCGCGCCAAGTTCGGTCGAATATGAAGGTTTTGCTTACAGTTTTCTTCGATTGCGGAGGCGTGGTGCATCTTGAGTTGTTGCCACAGGGTAGAACGGTCAATAAGTAATATTACATGGAAGTTATGCGCAAGTTGCGGGAAGCAATCCACCAGAAACGCCCGGATTTGTGGAAGAACAAAAATTGGCTTTTGCACCATGATAACGCCCTTGCTCACGCATCGTTGCTTGTGCGCGAATTTTTGCCCAATAACAATACTCCAATAATGCCGCAGCCACCGTATTCCCCGAAACAGATTCTTTGATCCATTTTTTGGAATGGGCAAAAATCTAAGACTAGCCAAAGCACGTGCAAGCCAAGCAACTGTCAAAAATTAACTGAACATTCAAAATGGCCGAACTTATCGGCATAACTGAGAGACATGAATACCAACATAACGGCACAAAAAATCGAAAATCGAATAAACATAACCCGCGGAGCTTTCAAAATTCGTGATACTTTTTGAACAGACCTCGTATATGAACAATCTTTTGCGTTTAGCTACAATAAAAATTACAGCAGCGTCAAATCGCACGATCTTGGACATCAAATGACAATACAAAATTTTGAAATAACCAAAAAAAAAGCCAAATTTTTGGGATACACTTATTTAGCTTGGGGCGCCGTTTTGCTAAAACCACATATGGCCTATATGAAAACCTTTAAGTTATGGTTGAAAAAGGACCGTTTTCATGCGGCCATAGTGTTCAGAATTGATAGCACCGGTCTCTCCTTATTTATTTTCAAAGAAAAAGATGCAAAATCGATACCAGATAGTCACTTTTCGCAGATACAATGGCTTCTGCACTGTTATTTTTGGGTTTTCAGACTCTCATAAGCGGTAATTTTTAAAAACTTTTTACATTTTGAACGCGTTGTTAAGAGATTATGGGATCTATTGTCAAAATTTGGCATAATAAATACTTCTCTGAATGATAGTGTATATAATTCAAAAGGTTCTTTAATAACAGAGCTGTACTTTTTAAACCACAAAATAGATAAAACATTACTTAAAATAGAAAATATAGAACAAAAAAAAAACAACACTAAAACACCTCATAACTTTAGACAGCAAAATGGTAAAATGCTCAGCGGTTTTTGGGTAATGTGACAGGTGCTCATCATACCTGTAAAAATATGCAACGTCTTAATTATGAACACTTATAAGAGCACAATATGTGTTCTGCTCATAAGGGTGACAAACATTTTCTGAACATTCTGAATGAATTGAACAGAAAATGCGTGAAGCCCCAAATGTGTAACATTGGCATAACCTGTATTTGAATTTTATATTAAAATTGGTATAAATTAAAGCCGAAAGCACAGTATTCGTTGCGGTGCAAATTAAAGGTAAATGATGCCGTACGCATATGTAAATTCAATATGGTAGCAATTCCCAAGAATAATACTCGTAATTATTGCTCCGTTGAATTCATTCTCCTACACTTCAATGCACCAATAACAATATTCACCGCCATTCTGATGCCTTTTATTGTTAAATTCACTCGTAACTTTTTAGTATTCCTTATCACTCCTCTACTCATCCATTCTATGTACTTTTAATTTTCGCTTATATATCCTCCCCCACTATTTTAACCCTTAACATTTTCCCATGTTTTTTTTTTCGTTTTTAGTGACAATCGTTTACCATTTACAATTGCTTATTATTACTCAGCCTTTATCTGGGCTGGTGGAAATATCTGAAAAGATTCATTCCATTTGGTTCGAATTGTCGTTTAATTGTTTTTCACTATTTAACCAGTTATAGCTGAACAAATTCCAAATTGGATGGAAAATTTATTCGAAAATTTCATTTACCGTAATTTCTTATCAAGAGGTGAAATCGAAAATGGCAAAACTTTTGTGATGGTAAGGGTTTGTGGGGGTTGAAATATCGCGATACCAATTTGACATCGTGACACTGAAATTAACAGAATTCGCCGAATTTCAGAGAAATTCAACTCAACTATTCGAAATGTGGAATAATGTGCAGAAATGCTGTTTGAGCAGAAGATTGAGTTCTGGAAGAAAATTCCCTATAATCGGTAAATATACGACAACAAACCGCACCAAACTTACTGTACTGAACCGAGAACCGAGCACGAATAAGAGTACATGTCGCCGTGTAAGAAGTCATAAAATTTCCTTTCGTATCATTAAACAAGATTTCCCTTTGCACGTAGCAGCTTCATCAGTCTGTGGAGTACGCGAATATGCCAGAGCCAGATACCTTGGAGCATTTGATGATGGGACCCATTTCGTTGTGGTAGAACTCAAACTCATCCATCGCAAAACTGTTATTGCTCTATTCTACTCTTGGTTGTTCTATAAATAGAAATTTTCTGAACTTCGATGGCGATGCTGATGGTGAACGAACATGTTCAATTGAAAGAAATAAGAAAACAGGCCAGATGGCTGAGGCTGCAGAGAATAGGCAACAAAGCGTCAACAGCTAGCAAGGTACGTGCATATACCACAGAACATAACCTCGAAATTGTCTAGAATAGAATGCTTTAAGATTATATTAATATGTATTGGTTGTAACACCATTCCGCAACTTCATACGAATTCCGTATCATTGGTGTTCCCCGAGCTTGTGAGGCCCGAAGATATACAATACAAAACGTAAGACAAAACACATAAACATGAATGCTTACTTGAGGAAAGCTCGCGAAAATGATGGATGTAGTTGGGTCACGAGAGTGAGGGTGTTTTGCGTGGGTATCGCGGTAATGCTGCAATAGGTATTACAATAGCAAAAATTCTGCAATTGCTTTGGCTCAATTTAGTTGGTTCGGAGCGCGAATGCTGTTTGCATCCCGACTGTTTTGTTGGGCAAAAACAAAAGGATTTAACTTAACGAAGTACATGGTATTCGGATCCATAGGCGAGTAGGTAGATACAGGTACAACACGGTTTGCGAGTGGTTGTTGTGCTACCTACGTCAAAAATAATCTCTAGCTCCTAAGTTCTTCATCCCCTTGCGGCAATTTTTTGATTGCCTCTGAACTTTGAACAATATCAAAAATACCCAAAGAGTCAGGATCGCGCCTCCAAACGAATTTACTCACCGTAAACATAGTGTTCAGTCAGCATTTTAGTTTCTCCTTTATGAAAACGGTTACAAGTGTACTACTTCTTATGATAACACAAAGTATTAAACAGCGCAGAGCAGGCCTCCAACGATTTAGTTGAAAAATTCATCCCAGTTCGCGAAGGTTGTTAAATTTGCCCGCATCGATTCTGTAATGCCACCCTAATTTTTACACTTCGTCAGCTTTCCTTTCTTCGCCATTTTTTTTCCTCCTTATAATTTTCACCATTTTTGTTTGTTTATTCCCAACCTTTTCTTTCATTTCGCAAGAATAACTGCTTGGTATTATTGTCATCACTAAGTACACAGAAAATTGTTGCTTCTTCAGTAACGATGCTAGTCTGGCAGTTGTAAGTGCTGTTCTTTTGCTTTTATCAAAGATAATTTGCCGTGTAAATCTTTTCTGAAAGCAATTTTTTTCGGTATTCCTTATTTTTTACCACTTATCCTTTTCTTTTCGTCATTGCCCTCTTTCCGTGTATAGCGTTTATTCATTCATTGGCTTGATCCTTCAACATTATTTGACATAAGATTGAGAATTTACTTCGCTCCAAAAAGCATATGTACTGAATTCATAAAGAAAAATTGAAATTTTCACGAGCGAATAAAATTGCGTGACATAAACTCACTTTATTATTTTAATAAAAAAATATATCAGTTTGATTTATACAGTATGCTAATAAAAAACTTTATTTATTTATTAGCTTTTTTTTTAATAGTATATTTTGATATTTTCCTTGATTAACCCAAAGAATTATATTATTTTTTTACATTATTTTAAGAATTTTTATTATTAATAAGAAAAAAAAAACTATTTTTAAAATGAGACAGTTCGTTTTTTTTTAAAAATAAATTCTCAGGATGTCCTGAGCCGTATTTGAACTTGAGTACCTTTACTATTACTTTTCTTTGTTGAGGGGCATTTTGGAGTTACACATTAAAGCATTTGCTGCAAGTTGACTATAATTATTGCGTTCCAAAAAATTTATAAGCTATTTTTGGTCAATTTTACGTATTCCGAAATGCTGAGTTATCCATTTCGGAAATGAGAAAATAGTACCTTTTTATGCAGGATAGAAATTGTGTATACTAAAATTTACCATTTTACAAAAGCCCAGAAGAAAACGCTAATTGGCTGGTTGCTGGACCTAACAGGCTTTAGTTGCTGATTTTTCGAACAAATTGTTTTCGGTAATAACGTTTATTCTGAGCTCTTTAATAATCTATGGAAAAAAGACTGACTGCTGTGCATTTAGGTTTAAAAGTGTCATTGGCCCATATTTTTTTGAAAATGACGAAGAGAAAACGCCTTCCGTCTATTTTATGCGCTATAGTCGTATGATTACCGACTTTTTTTAGTCTGAATTTGAAGATTTTATAAGAACATTAGAAAATTGCTAAATTACGGCCCGAAATATTTTCAAAAAGTCATCAAATAAACCTCAGAAGGATGTACCAGGGGTATAAGCTTAAATCCACTGTTTGATCATAGATGGCGTGAGTGAGCGTATTAAGCTACCATGGGCACGCCATACTTTTCTTTCATGAGTTTGACATCTGTCAACATTAATCAGTGCACATTGTCAGCAATTTCGTACAACAACATACATTTTTCCTTTGGTAATCATGTCTAGTTTTGTGCCAGAAAGAGAGCATATGCAGGGAGCTCTGCTTTTCTGCTTCAATTTTAAGAAATCGGCTGCTGAATCGCATCGAATGCTTATGGAGGCCTATGGTGACAGTGCTTTATCGAAAAGAACGTGCCGATATAAGATTCGTTTGTTCAAAGACAGCAATTTTGACTTGTGGGACAAAAAGCGCGAAAATCGGCCTAGGAAGGTTGAGGACCATCAATTGCAGGCTCTTTTGGACGAAGACGATACCCGATCGCAAAAAATGCTCGCGGAGCAATTGAGTGTTACTCAACCAGCCATTTCCATGCGTCTTCGGGCCATGGGGAAGATTGAAAAGATCGGAGAATGGGTGCCGCATGAATTGAACGATAGGCAGATGCCAAAACACATGCGAAATATTGCTCGCCAGATAAAATAGAAAGTCGTTTCTGCATCGGATTGTGGCAGGCGAGGAAAAGTGGATATATTTCGGGAATCATAAACGCAAGAAATCGTGGGTTAATCCCGGCCAACCATCAACATCTTTACCAAGACTAAATCGCTTCGGACGGAAGACGATGCTGTGCGGCTGGTGGGATCAGCTGGGTATCGTCTACTATGAGATGTTGAAACCTGATGAAACTGTCAATGCCCACTGCTACCACCAATAACTAATCAAATTGCACCGTGCTCTGCGTGAAAAAAGGACCGATTATCAACAAAGACAGGACAAGCTGATTTTCCTCCACGACAACGCACCATCGCACACGTCAAAAATGGTCCCAAACTACTTGGAGACACTCAACTGAGAGGTACTATCCCACCCCGCTTATTCAACAGACCTGGCCCCTTCCGACTACCACCTGTTTTCGTCGATGGGCCACGCGCTCGCTAAGCAGCACTTCGATTCTTACGAAGACGTCCGAAAATGGCTTGATGAGTGGTTTGCCTTGAAAGAGAAGGAATTTTTTTGGCATGGTATCCAGAAATTGCCCGAGAGATGGGAAAAATGTGTAGCTAGCGATGGCAAGTACTTTCAATAAATTTGTTTTTGCTTTCTATAAAAAAGACATCTGTTTTTTTTTAACTAAAAAACAGCGGATTTAAGCTTATATGCCTGGTAGTCCTGCAAATTACTATCATATCAGGCATATATTCGATGCATAATGGCAAAGTTTTGGAAACAGAAATAGGATAACCAATTAATTTTCAGATATTTTACAAAATTAGTTAAGAGCGAAAAGCGGTTTTTTTTGTAATGAAAGTTATGGAAAATTTTATTTCTTATTATAATTAACTATATACTTGTATAGAAATTTGATAAGAAAACCTCTGGCATAAGCGAAAGCAACATAAACAATATACAATAGAAGATTACGAAAATATTTCGGGGAAAACCCGCTTTTTCTGCTTGTGCAATTTCAATTTCGTAATGTCTTTAGTCATCATCTATCGAAGTCATATTATCATCCTTGAAATTCTTTTGCTCAGACCTGTATGGTTTTCGCATAACTTGAGTGAAATGAGAGAATAAACTGAATTTTGTTGATCCCCTTTTAGATATTAGCTATTGGTATTTATGCACTCATACTCATTGCGTACGTGCCAGTTCTACAATGCGATGAGCTTAATCGAAACGGAAAATAGCGAATGGAATTTGGATTGAATTTGAGTCACAATTTAGACAGTCCAGAACTTGTAGAGAAATAGAAATGACTTGAAACAAAAATGTGGTAAAGGCACGTACCTTTTTACCCATATAGATAGATAGATGTAACTGGTCGTACATCAAAATACGGTAACGTAATTTCGGGACAGAAAAATAAAACTGCTAGATTTGCAATATTCCTCCTTCAGGATTCCATTAATGTATTTGTGTGGAAAATGTTTCGATTGTTCGCCAAAAATTTTTGTGGCTGCAGTACATGCCATTGACATACTCAAGAGACAAAAGCTAGATTACGTCTGAGAATGGTTGGTTATTCGGTGTTTCTCGATTGCTATACCGAAAAGGAGCCCAAGCTACCGCAGGGAACACACAGCTTGTGGTTGACTCAGCAAATTTTTAGGTTAGAAAAGGGATTTCGAAACGCTTTATACTAGATAATATCTTCTTATATACGATAAGAAAATTCTCCCTGAAAACGGAAGTCAGTCCTTATACGCACTCATACATACGTATAGCCATGTAAGTCTCAATAAAATACACTACATACTACAAAAAGTTCAGTTGATTTAAACCTATTTCAATATGGATAAGATCAATTCGACTGATTAGTTGTAATATTATAAATTTTAATATGTTTTCTTCTAGTAAAAAAAAAAAACTTCTTTTAACGGCGGTGGTGATCACAACTCTAGAAAAAAGGTATCCACCTTCACCCATATTCAATACAAAATTTTATTTATTTGAGAAATTTTTCCAATCCATTTAATACACGAGAAAAAATTGTATTTTAAGAAAAAAATTGTATTTTTTCTTAAATTATACTAAATTTTTTTGTATAATTCCCTTTTACCTCCAACAAATAGCATTTAAATAAAAGGACCTATAATATATGACGGATATTGAACAATTTGGGACTTGAATTTTTACTGACCAATTATACGTGAGTGACCGAGCACTTATCGTGATTTAACAACATTTTTTTCCTGTATAACAACATTTTTTTCCGTAAAAAAAAACGTGTCTTTTAAATACTTTTCCAAAATTTGGACTTGAATAGTTCATTTTGCGGAAAGGTTTTTCAGTCCCAAATCATCGTGTAAGATATGAATTACCCGTTCAGATGAAAGGGCTACAAGCTTCTTTAATATCACGCACCTTTATTGGCCGATCTGCAAAAATCATGTCATGGACTTTACTCACAATTACTAGTCGGTAGATGTTTTTGCTCGTTCTGAACGTGGTTGATCAGTTCTATGTATTCTCCCGCCTCCTAATTGGTATATTATTTTCATAATTATTATTAGTTTTTCCTTCAAAATGCAATTGCTGTACAAAATAAAATTAAAATCAATTTGACATTAACATGTGTAGGTAGTTGCAGAGCTACCAACATAACAACATAAAAATATTTAAAAAAAATGGACTTTTTTAATCCATTCTCAGAAGAAAATAACTGAAGAAAAGAAATTCAAAAAACTACTGGATTTATCAAATATGGTTTATTTGAAATTTTTCGTAATTTTAGTATAATTTTTTTCTCCAGAATTATTTAGTTCAAGAAAATAATTTGGTCAATTTTCTTTTACGATCGATTAATTTTCATGATCCATATCGTCTTCAGAATTACGTGAAATTTCAGTTAAAGTTTCATCGTTCCCAAATTCGTCCTTCGAATTTATTCGTCCATAAGTTCTATGATTTATTTGTAATGAAAATGATATTTTGCATCTTAGATTGTATAACATACAGATGGTCGATAATATTCGGTTGACCCCTTAAGATGGTCGATAATATTTGGTTGAATATACGCTCTACTTTCGTTTTCATTGATTATACCACACCCAAAAAGCAAAAAAAAAATTATATGAAATTACGTAATCGGTTCAGAATTTTATAACCATCTACCCCGGATACTTATTCAGCTCCCAGACCCCTAATAGAGTCTGCCATATGTGCACATGCAGCCAAAGTACTGGTAGTTTCAGAAAACTACAGTCTGCCATATTGTTAATGAATATGCGAAATATTTGGCCACGAACATATTTAATGGCTGACGCAGCGATTTTGTTTTTTATTATTTTATTTTTTTTGTGCTGTTCTTGCCCCTAAGTTGCTAATTATAATTAGAACTATAATCATACTGGGGCAATAAAGAAACTATTTTATAAGTAGGACAAGAAAAATCGTTAACTGCATGGTGGTGAGTCTTTCAAATTTATCAAAAATTCGGCCTCCAAATAATGAATTATATTTTTCACTACCACCTACGGAATTTTCTTAATTTTCTCATATATTATTCGGATTTGATTTTTACTTTTTTTCGTTCTTCTTATCTAATTACAGTATTTCTTTGCTCAGTATTTATTAGAATAGTTTAGTTCAAGTAATTAGTAGATGAAAAGTAAATCATTACTTTTATTTTTAAACAATGTTGGGCAAAAAAAAAATAAAAATATTAAATGGATAAGAAATTGAAAATTGTTAAAAAGATTTTTCCACAACATCATTTAACTCCAAAATTCATTAACTTTGATTAATCATGAAAATTTTCAAGTCTGTATACAATTTTCGTAGAAAAATTTTAAATAACTTTAGCACATTTGATATTATTCAAATAATTGAACGGCAGTCTAGACTTAAAAAAAAAAAAAAAAAACATTAAAAAAGAAAACTTTACAAATGTCGGCTGTCTTTAATTTAATTAAAACAAAATGTTGCTAATGCCTCTTAAAGTTTAAATAATACCAAAAGAATAAGGGAGAGTTTTTTTTCTGTTCATTTTTATATTATTTCTAAAAGATTAACGCATAACCACCGGTTTTTGTGTGTTTAAGAATTTCTGCAAATAAAAATCGAATTGAAATATGTGAGAATTTTTATTAAAAAAAACCGAAGAGAGAATACAAAATTTGACAAGAGAAAAAAAACAACAACAATTCGTTATGGACTATTTGTTTTTTTTTTTGCTTGTACTGCCAAAAAAAAAGGAGCAAGAAAATGAAAAGAAAAAGAAGAAATACTTATTGAAAAAAATTTCAAGAAATTCGACAAAGTGCACGAAATTGTTTGAATAGGGGGTGGTGGAGGTGAAGGGTGGTGGCTTCGTTAAGAAAGAACAGCAGAGCAACATGGCCGAAATGACCACGCGTTGGAGCTGCCGAATCTCAGCCAGGCCAACAGAAATGCAGCCAGGCAAGACGATTAACTTCACATTGACTTGGCTTTGTGTTCGGTCGCCAAATGTTGGTGCTTTCGTTTTTCTCTCTCATGTAAGGTCAGTTTTCAACTTTTATGGCCTGAACAAAATTTCGACAAGAACGAGTAAAAACTAAAATCGCGGTCAAAATTTATAAGACTCTCCCAATCTAATGGGATAGCACACAATTACGAAGAGCGCCGCGATTTATGAGATATTAAGTCTTATTGCTCTATGCTTGTACGTTCGTGGCTTGTCTCTTTCAGTGTTTCCCATTTTGATGCGCAAACCTTCCGCCTTGATGGTGGCCAAATTAACTCAGAGAATCTTTCGTGCTGCTCACCTGTGCCGTCAGATGGTTTTTGTGCAATCGCGCCGAACTTTGTCTGCTCTCTTTTCAGGTGCATTTCTCTGAAAGCGCTCAAAACTGGATTTTTATGATGAAACCGGTGGTGATCGTGCTACTCTTTGACCAGCCTGCACACACACACACATGCGTCTGCAGTAGATTTGCACTTGCTCTGTATTCTCAGTGTTTCGTTCTCTCGATAAACCTGTCGCAGTAGCATAGCGTGCCAGGTAGAAGGTATTGTGTGCTCAGCTGGCTTTTTTGCGTTTTTTTTTCTCTATAAAAATATGGCGCTGACTATTTTTTGTTTTGGCCCTGCAACCAAGACCTTACCTCACAGCGAGCATGGTTTTCTATTTCACTCAAACTCATTCTGTTTCCGTGCGGTTCGAGGAATTACTGGCCGGCTTTGACCATGCTAATAACTTTCACTTCGTTCCTCAAGAGCGTTTTATTCTCAAAATTTTCGCTAACAATTAATGGTTGGCCACAAACGAAGCTTGAACGAGTGGGAGTTCCAATACCCATACTCTCTCACACAACACATATGCATACAGATTACTCACTCGCGCCCTTCTTACCGCGATCGTTCCCCAATCCAGTATCCATACATGCGTTCGACGTTGGGTGACTGTTCTCTTAGCTGGTTTTTTGTTAGGCTTTTATTAGTGTGGGGCATAATTTTGTGCTTTTCATTTATTTGTATTTTTGATATAGTTTTTTTTCTTCTTTTCTGATTGTATCAAATTTGGATTTATTAGATTTTGTTGGTTTACATTTCGGTTTTTCTTTCTCGCTATCTCACTCTTTTTGTTATGGGAGAAAGAGAGAGAGTGGAAGAGAAAAAGAGAGTAAATGTGCACAGTGAGTTTTGGGGCAATAAGAAAAAGCGATTGCGCAAAATTCCGATAGCCGGCACCATCCAAAGTTGGGTTGATCTAAAGTCACCGTCAGTTGAATTTTGCTCGTGTGCGTACCGCGTGGCAAATTTGAATTTTTCTCGCTTTAGTAGCTCCAAAAAAAAAAATCGCTTTTCGCTGGCTACTTTTTGGATAATATGCTAACTGGTCGCTTATCCTATCGCATTGACGCTGCTGCATTCATCCACCGCCGCCATCCCCCAAGAAATTGTCGACACTATAAACGGTTCTCTTTGTTTAAGATTAAGTTAAATCTTAATCCCGAAAATATTTTCGAATTCGAATTTGTGCCGAATTTTCAATGTGCTCGTAAAAAAGAACTATTTTGGGATTTTTAATTCATAAAGGAAAATGGATGAAAATAGTGTGATCGATAGTCTAGTGTAATTTGAATGTGTTAGAAAAGCATAAAAACTAAAATAAAAAGTTTACAAATAGAAGGGGATTTATAAAAACCCCCCCCTCCAAAAGCATATGTTGATCAGATCCAAATTGAGAATTGATACTCAAAAAATAACCCCACGCGAAATTGTACCGAAAAAAAAGAAGAAAAAAATTAATAAATAATTAAATAATAGACAAAAAAAAATCAAATTTCTCCACTAAACTAATCAAAGGCGAACTAAATTTTCTAGTACATTTTCAGTTTTGTTGTGCGCGGGTGCGATAGTGTACCGAAAAAAGTGTGAGAATTTCCACTGATAACAATATTTTATAAATGAAGTGATAAATTTTTGATTGTTGAATTATTTTTGCTCCTCGTTGTTTTATAATTTCGTTAATTGTACAAATTTGTTGATAATTTTGATGATTCTTCTTTCCATACAAAATATTCACAAACTAAAGTAACACTTTTAAAAAAAAAAAAAAGTTTTGTTTAAAAAAAACACACAAAATAAAAGCGATTTTTTTTCATTTCGCTCTTTTAAAAAGCTCGATTATATTTTCGGTAAATTTTTTTTCTACTACTTTAAATTTTGTGCTTTGGTATAATTGTTTGTTGTTGTTTTTTTTTTAGTGGGATTTTTGTTAATTTATTTATTATCGCGTTTTCTTCATGGTTGATAATTAATTTCGACGTTGCAATTTTATGATAAGCGCCCTCCTTCGTTTCTGGTTCTTTATTGTGTTACTACTATAAACAGTGTTTTGTAATCGAAAAAAAGTTAGCAAAAAAAAAGCTTCAGAAATATACTGTGATGTCATAGTTTATTTCATCTGAATTTTATTTACTTTGAAAAAATTTCTTTAAACAAACCAGAACTAGTTACTTTGTTGGGGTTTTTCATATAAATCTAACGAGAGTGTTTTTAAAGAAAGGTGATTTGTTGGATTTATCCTAATGCCAACGATATTTTTGAATGGTCCATAAAAAGTATATAAAATTTTGGTAAGAATACATTGTTTTTAGTAATAAAAAAAAATATTTTGAAAATTAATCAATTATAATAATTTTCTTCGAAAAAATTTAAACCTGGTTTTTTAATGTAAAATTTCATAAATATTTTTTAGGCAATTTTTTAAGGATTTTATTGCATTATTTAACATTTTTTTCCACTAATATAAATAATCAAAAAATAGAATTCAATAGTAATCTTGAAACTAAATTATATAGAAATAAAGTTAATTATTTTATACTTATCCGAAAAAAATTCATAATAACTCGTACTGTCATAATTTTGTGCTCTAAGAAAATGCCGGCGGAAAAAATGCTTTAGTAAAATTCTAGTTGAGTTCGAAAACTTCTATAAATAACACGATATTCATTCCATTCTTCAGAAAGTAGAGTCCTGTCATTTGACTGCTGTTAAACATTTATTTCATCCGAAGTGAGCCTTATTTATTTAAAAGTGTACCATTTTATACATTAGGAAATACCTTATTACCAAATAGTGTGTGCAAATTATAAAAACATTCTAAAAATATGGTAGTTTTTTCGTGGTCATGTTTTCGAATGAAATTTTCTTCAGAAAAAAAAAATTACTATATATATGGGGCTCTGAAAAGCCACAAGCTGTGCAGAAGCCATTCTATTGTCAAAAAGTGACTATCTGGTATTAATTTAGGTGCCTCTGAAAAGCCGCAAGCTGGGCAGAAGCCATTATATCTTCAGTGCAGAAGCCATATGACTATATATGGGGCTCTGAAAAGCCACAAGCAGTGCAGAAGTTATTATATCTTCTGTATAGAAGCCATATGACTATATATGGGGCTCTGAAAAGCCGCAAGCTGTGAAGAAGCCATTCTATTGTCGAAAAGTGACTACCTGGTATTAATTTAGGTGCCTCTGAAAAGCCACAAGCTGTGCAGAAGCCATTATATCTTCTGTGCAGAAGCCATATGACTATATATGGGGCTCTGAAAAGCCACAAGCTGTGCAGAAGCTATTATATCTTCCGTATAGAAGCCATATGACTATATATGGGGCTCTGAAAAGCCACAAGCTGTGCAGAAGCCATTCTATTGTCGAAAAGTGACTGTCTGGTATTAATTTAGGTGCCTCTTAAAAGCCACAAGCTGTTCAGAAGCCATTATATCTTCTGTACAGAAGCCATATGACTGTATATGGCGCTCTGAAAAGCCACAAGCTGTGCAGAAGCCATTCTATCTTTGAAAAGTGACTGTTTTCAATTTTCGTCAGAAGTAGAGTTTGATAGTCGATATGTTTAGCCTAAAGTTAATCTGGACCATATGTGGTTTCCACGAGATAGTACCACAGGCCATACATCATTACAAATTTTGTGTGCAAAATGTCTTAAGACACGTAATTTCGAAATTTGTCAAGTCTATTGGTCAACAAGAGAGTGCGCTTTGAGGACATTTTAATTTTTCTTATAGGGCTACGTTAAAATCGTGTTTAAATAACAAAAATTTTCTATTTAAAAACCAACATCTGTCATTAAATATTCGAATAATAGCCTGAAATGTGCATAAAAGTCATCAAAACTTACCCCAAAAAGATCGAGTGCAAGCAAGAAGTGCGGTGCTGGTCATTTGAATGATATTATATTTAATAGTTTTCTGTTTTTCAAAGGTCAGAAGTCCAGTTTTTGGAAGGTATTTGTTTTCGTTAAGTTAAAGATAGGACATCTCCTTTCAAAAAAAAGCTTGCCAAGAAGCAAAACTACTAAAAGCGGTCATGTTAATATGTAACAACTTCTCTTGCCTCTTCCAAATATTGTTAAAACGTTAAGAAAAAATTAAAAAAAAAAACTAACAACGTGGAACCATTAATTGACGATAAACAGTTTCGTATAAAATAAAGTGAAAGTTTTAAGTTAACGCTAATATTTCAAATTTTCCAATTTTTCAATTTGTATATATTTATTTTTTTCATCTTTTGCGCTACACTAGTACTCATACGAAGGCAATTATCTAATTGGATTTGTTTTCTCTTTATCTGAAAGCTTTTTTGGCAATCAAATAAGAGAAAAACTTGCATAAAAAATATTATAAAAAAAAAAACTAAAACCAATGTTGCACAATATTTTCGTTTGCAAATTCGTTATTTTCGTTTGCAAATTTTGTGTTATTTTTTCTGTTTATTTCTAATCTAGTCACGGAAATGGCGTCTATATGACTCCATGGTCGTTGTATATACGCCTGGTTGGTTGTGTATAAAATTATAATAAATATTTATTAGAATCCTTTCAAGGACAGAGGAATTTTATTGGTATATATTTTTTCGACATTTTTACTTATTTTTCTATGAGCTTTTTTTTCCTCAAAAAGTATCTTTATGTCTGCGATAAATTTTGTATATTTTTTTTCTCTTAAAATTTGATCATATTTTTTAGGTCATGTTTTTTTAGGTCTACATTAAATTTGCCAAAAAAATAATTTTCCTATTCATCGAGTGATTTATTAGAAATATAATAATTTTCAAAAGTTAACTTTCAATATTTAACATTTTCATCATCATTCGTTTTATATTATTTTTTTTTTATAATTTGTGCTTCTTAATTATATAAAAATACGTAAAAAAGGAAAAAAAAATTAAATAAAAATATTTACTAAATTTATCGAAAATAAAACATTTTATAAATATTGATTTTATTTGCGTATTAATGGCTAAAAAAAAAATTTTTAAAAAAAGAGAGAATTTTTTTAAAAATATTTCGTTAAAAACTCTGAAATTTATTTAATATTTTTTTATGATAAAAATATTTATTGAACCGTCTTTTTTATGATCAAAAAGAGTTTTGCTCCCTGTAAAGGGTCTCTTGATAGTATGGAATAAGTTTAAAAATTAAATGAAATTAACGGAAAATTTACTGGAAAAAAAATAGTCTGAATTTTTTTAGTATTTTCGAATTGGAAAATTTTGTAAAAATTTAAACATATTCATTTCGGAAAAGTGTAAATAAATTCAAATATAATATTTTTTATTAAAGTTTCCATAAATTTTCAAAAATTTTATAAAAACCCTTAGTATAAAATTAATCCAATGATTATAAAATGAAAATTCGCAAAATACTCTCCTCCAAATGGAATAATATGAAAGTTTTTGGTAAAATATTAAATAGGATTTTTTTGTTATTGTAATATTTTAGAAAATTTTCCATAAATAATTTCCCATTTAAATTTCGAAACCAATTCTGTTCTGAAAAATAATACCAAATATTTATTAGATAAATTCGACTTTACAAAATATTAACTTATTAAAACTAGAGAAGAAAAAACCATTCTCAGAGGGAAGTGATAACAATGAACACCATAGAATGGAAATAGTTCACCTGTTCAAATATTCCCAAATATTGAATTATTTACACAATTAAAAAACTCTCTTCTTCTATATATGAAAATTATTTATTTGAGAATGTCGTTTTCTGTTTTTTATGTGTCAACATTTAATATTTTTTAGTGTGCTTGTGCATAAGCAAATGTTCTATATTATCAAACCGTATAAATAATGATGTCATATTTCTTAAAAATTTTATAAATTTTTTTGTGTAAGAATTTATTGTTGACTAAATGTAAAAAAAAATGAATTTCTTGTTGTAGAAATATTTAATACGTATTTACAGTTAGCCGATTTTGTCAGAAGTAAAAGAAGTCCTTTTTTGCGATATTTTTTTTTTTTTTGAGGTAATGAAAAAAGTTCAAACAAACTTACATCGGATTTTGTAAGCTTTTATTGAATCTATAATATTTTTGTAGATCAGGTATTTTAGCTGTTCAGGATTTTTATTATATATCAAATACGAGGGTCGTTATAGAGCTAAAAGGAGATTATGTTGAAAATAAAAAAAAAAATTTTATTTTTCAACATAATCTCCTTTTAGCTCTATACACTTTTCCAACCGTTTTTCCAAGAATTGTATCCCGTCCAAAAAATAGAATTTTGGAAGTTCTGCAAAATACTCATCCGTTTGAGCAATGACGTCCTCGTTGGAAGTGAACCGTCGTCCGCCAAGCCATTTCTTCAGATTGGGGAAAAGAAAATAGTCACTCGGCGCCAAATCTGGTGAATAAGCGGGATGCTGCAACAATTCCATTCTCAATTCCACAATTTTGGCCATGGAAACAGCGCAGGTGTGAACACGCGCATTGTCCTGATGCAAGAGGATTTTTTTCTTCTTCAGATGGGGGCGTTTCTCTTTGATTTCCTCGCTCAACCGTTGCAATAACGACGCGTAATACGCTCCTGTTATTGTTTTTCCTTTTTCCAAGTAGTCGATAAAAATGATGCCCTGCGAATCCCAAAAGACCGTGGCCATCACCTTACCGGCCGATGGCACAGTTTTGGCCTTTTTCGGAGCCCGTTCACCCTTGAAAATCCACTGTGATGGCCACGGTCTTTTCGTTTCTGGAGTGTAGTAGTGTATCCAGGTTTCGTCCACAGTGATATATCGACGAAGGAATTCGGCAGGATTGCGATGGAAGAGTGCCAACATAGCCTCAGAGTTCACCACACGATTGCGCTTATTCTCCTCTGAGAGCAAACACGGCACCCATCTTGCCGACATTTTTTTCACAGACAATTTTTCATGCAAACTTGAAGCGACTGTACCTTGTGATATGCCCGTGGCCTCAACTAATTCGCGCACTTTAATTCGCCGATCGTTCAAAATCAGATCGTGGATTTTATCGATGATTTCAGGAGTAGACACCTTAACTGGGCCACGTTTAAATTTCAGGAGTAGACACCTCAACGATGTTCATCTTTTGTAGATGAACGGCCACGTTTAAATTCATTCACCCAATTATAAACCGTCGCAAACAAAGTTGCAGATGTGCCATGAACTGCATCCAACTCGGCTTTGATTTCTTTCGGGCTTAAGCCTTTCAAATGGAGATGTTTGATGACAGCCCTAAACTCGCTTTTTTCCATTATTATGCACAAATAAATGTCCTTAACTTTAATCGACGATAGAAATTGACCTACGCTATGGATCGAGCTGAAATTTTGACCGCTTTCCTGTCGATAATGCTACTTACAAAAAAAATGCTACTTACCGACACTACGAGCGCAATTTCCTGTCGATAATGCTACTTACCGACACTACGAGCGCAATTTCTCGGATTTTCTAAGGACTTATTGAACGACCCTGGTGTCAAAGCCTAGGCAACGAAGCATTTTCGTTTATTGTGGGATTGATTAAGAGTACAAGTTTGAAATTTGTAATCGGCCACAATCGAATGTCCTATCACAATATGCTAATATACAGAATTACCCATCATTTACTGCCCGGTACCTACCATAGTATCAACCATCGGCCATGTATTCTTCGACAAAATTCTGTTGGTCGAAAAACAATACCGAAATGGAACTCCGTCCGTAATTGGAAATATTCCCGGAAATTGCTACGCTAAGCATAGATTAACATTGTCTATCCTGAAAACTACCAAATTTGATGGTCATTCATTGCTATTTCGTATTAGCAAATGCAAATTTATCATCTAGAATCGATAATATGCCACTATAACCGGTGTGTGGGTGATTTTTTAAAAGCTTTTTCAATGCGGGTGGGTAGTTTTTATAGCAACTAAAAACCTTTCGACTATAATTTTGTGACAAACCCTTCCATACCTTTCACACTCCACTCTACCCCTTATACTCCACTAAACTTTTGATCTAAAATGGTAATAATATTTTTTGTTGTTTTTAGTATTTCTTTTGGTATTTTTCTCGCCTGTGAACAATTTTTTATGCTTTTTAAATACAAAAAAAAAAATGAAGAAAAAAATAGAAAAGGAAAAAATGATTTTGTTGTTACTGTGATTTATGTTATATTAATTGACATTGAAATATTGTCCGGGTAACAAAATGTCATTTGTTTTCATTTTAAAGTCATAACGTTGCCCTAGAGAATGTCTATGAGCAGCTTCCGTACACTTTTATCCCCGAATATCGATTCAACGATAAAATGAACCTCGGAAAATTTTCCTCGTTGCCAGGATGAAAGTGTTTTGTGCTTATGGCATTTTGTCGATTTATTCAATTTTTATTTTAGTCGCTCAATTTTCCATGTGATACCCTATCAATAATTCACCTTTAGCTCCACTTTGCTGCCTATCATTGGGGGATACCCAGTCTATTCATGTAATTTTCGAATCTTTTTCATAAATAAAGTAGAATATATTGCCTATTAAAAAATAGAAAAAACGTTAAACATTTTCAAAAGCCATTTTTGTAGATTTGTACAAATTTGTCTCTAGCCTTAAGTGTCTATATAGCTTTTTGATTTATTAAGTTTTATGACATTATGGAAATAATATTGCAAGTAATATAAATTTAAATACCTTCTTAAGAATTTATGTTGTAATTTTATAATATGTATTTTTAAAAAAATATGTTTCCAAACAAATAAACAAAAAAGAAACAAATTCAAAAAGTAAGTTTTTTTTTTGTCTGACATTAAAATAAAAGTTGTTTGTTGTCATTTCTTTTAAGAACATTTAATAATGATCTGAACTTTTCTAATTTATAATTAAAAGAAATCTTTAAAGTCCGTCAACTTAATATATTTTATGCCTAAACTGCCTTAGTAGTGCCCTTGAACCTACAGGGCATTAGTGGTGCCTTGGAATTTACAAGATTCTTTATCGTAGCTCTATGAGTGGAACTATAAACCTCAGTACTCTTAAAAAGAATTTTCTTGCAACGAGGTTCGGATATCGCAACTGTGGTTGGTCACACTGTACCCCTGACCTTTGACTGAAACTCGGCTGATATGGTTGGACCTACAGTGTAGCCAGGATACTCAAACCGCTAGTAAAATGTATCAGTAAAGTTATAGGTTGGACTTGTTATCAGCAATAAGAGCAACTAGCTTGTAACTGGTCACTAACTAGTAGTACTGGAGTGTACATGTAGCTAGGTGAGTTGATCCCAGTCCAGACTGACGCAAAAAAGCACAAAAGTTGAGCCCAGGAAGAAGGGTATGGTAGAGGTGGTTAGAGGCAACTTGTCATAATAACGGAATTGAAGAAGGATTAGATCAACGCGATTTCGTTGGTTGAGCTGACGACATCCTAGACTAGTAGAACTAGCACGCTGATTGAGCATATCTCAGACTCTAAGTATACAAAAAGGTGTGGAACAAAACTGATGAGATTGATTATTTTTTTTTAAGCATAAATGTTATCCCCTTTCACATAGTGCCATTCTTTGTAGCAACTCCTCAGTTCCACTCATTTAGATGTTATCGACAGTACAAAATTTAAGCCCTTTCAGTGTTTTTTTTTTATCTTTGGGGACAAAAAAAATTACACGAATTTAGGTGCAAAGACAGAAATACTTTTTTTTCGAAAAAAATTCCTTAATAAAGATAAGCGTGTCCTTTTTCTGTGCTATTCAAGGGAGTTTTTTTAAAAAAGGTTATTTTTCAACTGCCTTTTGGTCCTCCAAAAATGCTTTATGCCAATGAAAAGAAATGTTCCCAATATGCTCGTTACAACTTGTCATAAGTCTTTGTGGAGTGCTACCATCAGATCGCTGCCGGTCTCATTATTTTCCTGTCACACCTCATATATCTATTGAAAGGTATTCCATGTACTAAGCTTCTTTTATTCAATTTATATACTCTGAAATGGTAACTATAAAATTGGAAAGGCGCTATTATCTCATCGGCTTAGTTACGCTTTATTGAAAAATTTATGCTTACAATAGTAAAATTTCCAGAGAATTAAAGTTACATAATTTTACGAAAAATTCACCTCATTCATCTAAGCGTATTTAAATAATATTTATGATCCTAAATGAAATTCCAATTAAATTGGTTTTTTTTTTATACTCAAATGAAAATGTGTAAAATTTTACCAAATTAAATTGAAAATAATCATGAATAAATTTCTCTTCGTCATCGTTGGTAAAATTTGCTTTAATATTCTTAGCATAATGTGAGGGAGTAGAGGGTGAAATTCATTTGGAAATCGATGCTGGTAATTTATTTTGTGTTTAATAGCAATCAAATGACATTAAATAGCCGATTATCGAATGCAACACCTTCACCTGATTTGTTTTGAATAAACTCAGGTGTGCGTGTAGTCAGTCAGCTGTTAGGAATGAATTAGTATTATTGCTTTTAGCAAAAATCTTTTGTGTTCAGGGAATCCAGTGTAATTTGCTTCGTGAATAATTAGTTCTGCTACCATTCTACTATCACTGTTGCCTGGTATGGTGATGCAGACTCAGCAAATTTTCGATAATTTTTGCTGGTGAATTACATGCTGTGCTTCGGATAGAAAATTTGTTTAGAAGTTCTCAACTCTGCAATTTTTGGCACCGTTGTTGAGATTTGGAGAAGAGGAAAATTGCATTGGGAAGCATTCATACGCACATCACATACTAGACATAATCAAACACCCCCTCCACTTTGTGTACGGAACATAATGAAACTTGCAGTCGCCGTTTCGCATTTCGGACTATGTGCTTGACGCTCAATGCTTTTGTAGCTACTACCATCATTCGTTGCAGAATCAGACTTTGAATAAGGGATGATGTGTATTCAACTGAGCGGTTATCTCTCACAATAATGAAAAATTGAAAAACTGAAAAACTGAAAAAATAAAAAAACATAAAACTGAAAAACAACTGAAAAACTGAAAAAAAAACTGAAAAACTGAAAAACTGAAAAACTAAAAAAATGAACTGGAAACTGAAAAACTGAAAAACAACTGAAAAACTGAAAAACTGAAAAATAAAAAACTAAAAAACTAAAAAATTAAAAAACTGAAAACCTTGAAAACTGAAAAAATAAAAAACTGAAAAATTAAAAAAACACAAAAACAACTGAAAAACTGACAATCTAAAAAAAAAATTAAAAAACTAAACAACTGAAAAATTGAACTGAAAAACTGACGTTTAAAAAAATGAAAAACTGAAAAACTGAAGAACTGAAAAACTAAAAAACTGAAAAACTGAAAAACTGAAAAACTGAAAAACTGAAAAACTGAAAAACTGAAAAACTGAACTGAAAAACTGAAAAACTGACAGACTGAAAAACTGAAAAAATGAAAAAATGAAAAAATGAAAAACTGAAAAACTGAAAAACTGAAAAACTGAAAAACTGAAAAACTGAAAAACGAAAACTGAAAAACTGACTGAAAAACGGAAAACTGGAAAACGGAAAAACTGGAAAACTGTAAAACTGAAGCTGAAAACTGAAAAACTGACGTTTGAAAAATTGAAAAACTGAAAAACTGAAAAACTTTTAAAGGTGATGGTTCGTATTGGAATCCGCTTTGAGGCTACCAAGCAAAGTATACAATTGATGAAGTTTCGTGTTTTCTGGAAAACATATTTTTGCTTTTTTATCCTGTAATATATATCCGGTAATCACAGGTAATTATCCTCAAAATTCTTCTTTAAACAATATCCGTCAATCATCTCAAAAGTGCTCACAAATTTTTAAGCCTCTTTCCATGATGCAAAAAAGACATAAGCAACTTAGGTGAGAAGAGAGTAAATATCATCTACAACAAACTATGACATAAAATTGAAGGCTTGCATAAAACGAGAAAATACAAATTGTTGTTGAACAGTATATAAAAATTTGCATAATGCATAATGGAAATATCGCCAAGTAGAAAGGTTCAATGTCGAAGAGACAAATGTAATGTCTTAAAGTTGATGTCCTTAGTAAGGTAGTTGGCTATCGTCTCATACTGTGAATATTCTTGAAAATGATCATTTTTCGTAATTTTGCAAGGTAAAAAAAATAAAGTCCAATTCTTAAGTCAGATCTATTTTTAGACAGAAGCTGTTCGTCGTTATAAGATTAAAATTACTTATTTTTTATTATTTATCTAAAAAAAAAGCTTATAGTTTTGTTTTTATTACTCAATGAAAAAGATACTTTTCAATTTATTTATTTTTTAAATATGATTTATTATTCAGTTAATTTTACGTGGTTTATCTGATTTTTATTCTCAACTAAAGAATTATACAATTTGAGCATCGGAAAGTAAAGTGAAATAAAACTCATTTAAAATTCATATTCTTATCAAATTTTTTTTTTTTAATTTGCATAGATCTTGCCATTATAAATAATTTTATATATAATTCAAATGGCAGCCAAGACTTTTCTTCTAGAGCTTAATCCTTTTTAGGTTCAGGCTAATTCGTTTTCACACATTTCTGGCTATAAATCGGTTCTTGGCGTATGTTGATTTTTAAATGGTCCAAAGTTTGAGCAAGATAAAGTTCAGTAATCGTTTCTGCACAGTCCTTTGTGGTTGAGCCTCATTAGCTGGAGAAAATTTGTTTGAAAAATCAGCATTGAAAGGGCCTGTTATTTTAGAAGCCAATTTTTTAGCACTTCCTGATCAGTTAAGGGACCCACACTACACTGTCAAATTGAAAACTTTACTCTAATTAAAAGTCATCTTAAATGAATTAGTTGTTGTTGTTGTTTGTGAGGTCCCTTAGACATGTGCCAGGAGCCACTTGATAGCGTCACGAATGTGTGGCCATTTGGCGGCGTGAGGGAAGTCATCTGAGAGAGACTGGTATGTGGTTAGTAGTATAGAATATTCAGAATTTTGTTATATTTTGTTGAGCAGATTAGTTTGTTGTAGAAGTTTAAATAGGGGACTAGGGAATGGAGTTGTTGGGTCCAGCAGCTCCATAATGGGAGGAATCCTGCTCGCGAAGTAATTATTGGTTATGTGGAATTCATGAAGAATATGGATGATAGTGAAATGGTTGCCATAGGATTGGCATAAGGGACGATTGGTGTTGCCAAAAAGGAAGTTATGAGTAAGACCAGTATGTTCAATCCGGATTCTGAGGAGCTTCCATATAAAGGAAGATTCCACAGCATAGTGCGCAGGTGCTGCAGCCAAAAACTTCGACGACCAAAAAAGATGTAGTATCGGTTTCAGCGGCGGCATCCGTAAACAATAGTGGATGATCTTTTAATCCGTCCAACTATTGAAGGAAAACTTTCCTATATGTGGGCGGATCAGTACTAGCCTTCTTAAACCTACCAAGAGAAGCAATCACTTTTAACTTTATTTCCAACCACGGTTTCCAATCTGGTTGTCGAAGGGCAGTTTGGAAAACGAGAGGGAGCATGGTGGAATTGCTTTTAATAAGGATAGCGATGATGAATTCCTTTTTGAACTGGGCGAGATGATATTATTTTTGATTAAAGTTTGGGAGGGGGGGGGGGGGGAGGGGGGATGGGTTAATTTGAAAGGCATAGGTTTTTGTAAATTAAATTTAGGCGAGCTTTTTGAAGAGCATAGGTTTTCGGCCAGTTTCTATCCGTATGGACTTCACCGGAGATGTCCGGAGTGCTTTGTCTGACCTTACTTTTGCTACTGACTAAAATTTTAACCATTGTGTTAATTTTGTCAACAGCATTGTTAATCTGAAGATTCCATTTTCCTCCACGAGTAATTGATATACCCGGGATTTTCATGGAATCTTTTGGGTGGGGAGGGAACAGGCCCAGTGACGAATCAGATACACTACAATTTTTTCTCTGCAAACATGAAGGCAAGGTGGGTTTGACATACAGATTTGTAATCTGTTTATGCTGCTCCAAGTGTTATTGTTTTAATATATATTAACACTTGGAGCTGTTTATGCTGCTCCAAGTGTTAATATATATTAAATAGGATCGTAGATAGATGGGATCCTTGTGGGATGCCGTTTTCCATTTCGTGGTTTGACGGAAAATAACCGTTGGCACGTACCGTGAAGGTCTATTGTCAAGCGCCTGGTTAAGTCTTGTAGCTTATTAAATGATTTCACATAAAATTTAAGTGCTGTTTTCAGTGGATTGAAGATTTTTTGAAAAACAGTCCCAATGAAAAAAAAAGAATAGACGATTACCTGATATATGTTCTATTCAAAAGGACACATACTCAAACAGATCTTCTTAATGGAAATAATAGGAAATGTTAGAAAATGCATAAGTCTCCAATGTCATGAACTGCAACACTGTTGCATTCGATGATTATTTTTCGATATTTATGAGTACCGACAAGCACGGATACAAGAGTTGTGACTGAAGTGCACTCGAATTAATCATTTACGAAAATTATTATATTCCATTACAAAATACTCTACAAGTACTATTGAAAAGTACAGAATTACCGTTTGTACAATGGGGATTTTCTTTAAGATCTATTTTTAGATAAACACGAAACAGTACAGAAGAGAAATAGTCAAAATCACGATTTTCGTAGAAGTTCAAACGTTCATAAAAGTCATCGTCGATTTGCAGGGCATCTTTCTGTCTAACCTATTCCACTATAATTTTTCACAAATACAATCCACTATAAGAAAAAGTATCTAGTACATAGTATATACATTGTTGGCATATGGTTAGTAAGTACACTGCCAAAAAGGCACAGGTAATTAGCATTTACCTATCAAAATGTGATATTTCGTGCAAAAGAGCAGCTATATTTTATGTTGGCAGCGGTAAGACACAAAAATACGATGCTCTCTCTCCTCTTCGATAGTTACTTTATCCGGCAAATTGTATTGTACTTGGCCGACTCAAAAGGTGATACAAAAGACAAACCGTAAGCACATTCTTCGATCACGACATTAGACACTAAACAAGATCACTTTGTTGATAATTAAAGAAAATCTCACTTAATTCATTTCTCGTTCTTTTGTCATTTTGAATATAACACAAATGAGAATGGGGTTAGGATACATTATAATTTTAAAGGTAAAAAAAACAAAACAAAATTCAAATAAAAATATTGTACAAAAGTTCATATTGTAATATTGTAGTTAAAATGGAAGAAAACGTGCCTTAAAATTTAACTTTCTTACAAGTATTTTTAAATGCAAATTTGTACATTTTTCATTTAATTTCTTAATAATAACATTCAAGTCGAATGGAAGAAAATGTTTAAATGATTAAAGAAAATAGAAAATTTAACTTTACCAAAAATTAGGACAATGTAAACCAAAAAATAAATTAAGAAATATTTGCAAAAAGCATTTCTCATTAATGATGCAAGTTCTCAAACCACCTGCCAAAAATTTGTTTAACATTACTTTAAGCAGAGAGAATAAACAAAACAAAAAAAAAAAAAAAAAAAAACAAATATAACAGACCGAAAATTCATTAATATTCATTCTAAATTTAGAAAAAAACCTTTAACTTTATTAATTATCCAAAGTATACAAAATTACTAATTTCCAAGTTTAAGTAAAATGTTCGCATTTCGACCAAATTATTGCTTTGCAATTAATCACTTTCCTATTATTTGTTCGACATTTTTTACGTGTTTAGTTATTTTTAAATTGAACTCAATTTAAATTTATATAATTTCAGAAAATTCACTCTTATATAAATAGTATTTTTAATATAGATTAAAAAAAAAACTTTGTGTTCAAGAAAAATTTTCATGTCACCACGGCGAACTGCATTACCACATTTTAGGTTCGCCGTCGTTTTTCGATAGTATAGACGCGAACCACTTTCGTCTTATATGAACATGAAAGTTTTTTTTTTCTTTTTCAAGTTCCTTCTTACTTTTCCATGGAATATTTTTATTTAATTATTATAATAAAATTAACATTCGAATTGTTACGTTTTTATTTCTGTGTAAAATTATTGTAGATAATTTTTGATTAAAAAAATTTGTAAAAATTTCTTTTTAACTATAATTAAAAAAAATTTTAAAACGACTCTACCCTGTCCTAGTTAATGAAAAAATTATTCTTGATTACCATTTTGGCTTCCGATCTGAACACTCCACTATCCAGTAACGCCATCGCATTGTTGATCACATTGTATCCTCTCTTGAAAGGAAAGAATAATGCCCAGGAGTATTTTTATATATCTCCCAAGCTTTTGATCGTCTGTGGCATCCTGGACTCCTCTACTACCTTATCATAAATTCATATCCCTCCCAACGTTATTTCCAAATTGCATTTAACTCAGAATCCTCGGAAATATATCCTATTCTAGCCGGAGTCCCACAAGGCAGTATCCTTTGTCCCATTTTATATAATATTTATACTCATGACATCCCATTTGATCCTAATACTATCATTGCTACTTATGTAGATGAAACGACCATACTTGCTACTCTACAACTCGAAACTAACAATGGAACTGACAACTCGAAACCAACAATAAAAAGTAAACTTTTAATACAATTATAAAACCAATTTGGACATATGGAATTGAACTTTAGGGTTCAACGAAACTATCCAATTCCTATCGCGTCCAGGCCTTACAATCCAAGATCTTCCGTAAGATTGCTGATGCCTCCTTTTATGTTCGTAACAAACGTGGGGCATTTCCTGCATCAAAAAATTCACTCCCATTTACCCTATTGTCATAATCCACTTGTGAGAGAATTGTCCTGTTCTGCCCTCCCCCAGAAACACTCATCGGAGACTTAAGAAATAATGGCCTAGAGATTTTCTAGAGGAATCTAACTTCCGTTAGTTAGAGAAACGCCGATGGGTGTTTTACTCCCACTTCATGATCCATAAGTTTGTAAATTAAAATATTATGTAAATCTGATTGTTACAATACAATCATAGTTGCAGATAAAAAAAAAACTATGATTAATAGTGAAACTTTTGCCAAAAAAATTAAAAATAATAATTTTTGATTTTAGATTTTTTTTTTTAATTTATAAAAAAATATTATTTGATCAAATTGTTATCACATAATATATAAAAAAATACATGAAAATTTTTTCAACCATCATAACATGTTTAAATTGAATATATAAAAGAAATTTCTTTTTTCCACATTGTTACCTTTATAACAAGTGTAAATCCTTTTTTTTATTCTAACAAAGGCTAAACACCTTCTTTGAATTAAAGCTATGCAAACATTTCAACCATGAATACGTACAACGATCAACCTTTGAAACGCTTTTTTATTATTAAAGCAAAAGGAATTATATATCATGCTTTTTAAGGATATTCAAGGATAGAGCTAAATTTCAAAATTTTCAATAGAATTCATATATAAAGGATTGTGTTTATTCAAAAATCTTTACATCAAATGCTGCTCTCTATATTTTGAGACTAGGCTGTAAGTACTATTTCTGAGCAAGGTTGTTAGTTTGATTGGAATTTATGAAGTGGTTGCTTTAGAGAACATTATAAAAAAAAGGACTTTTTAGAACAGAAGATTTGTATATGAAATTTAGCGTAAACTTTCTGAGATACTCTAAATTTTTCCATTTGTGTTTTGTTAACATTTTTAATGAACAAAATAAAAATACATCAAAAATATTGTAAAATCTCAGGTAAATTCAAACAATTTTGTTTTTAATATAGAACAATTTTTTTTTGGCATTTTTATTTATGTAGATTTGTGTATGTTTATACTTATATTTATTATTTTGAATTTGTGGATAAAATTTTTATCGAATGAATGCATTTTTATCGTTTATAAGAAATTTCACAATAACGAGTATAAAAATCCCAAATGTCAAGAACATATTCTCAAACGTAACATTCCATATTATAAACACTTCTAAAAGCTTAGAACCACAAACACAACTGAACTGAGTGGAGATTTATGCATAAATATTTACTCAAAGTCGTATGTAATGTGGAGGTTATCTTTTATATCCAATTTTTTTTTTTTGAGGGTGTGGGGATGTGGATGATAACTTTTTGGTACTTATATGCTGAAAATCTTCTTACTTCAACCAAAAACCGTTTTCTTTTTTGCTCTACGACAAACCGAATCTGTATGGTTGGGTGAAGACAACAAAAAGGATAACGACGATAAAGGCGAATACGCGAATAACAGCATAAAAGTACGACAATCTGACGAGAAACTTTTTAACGCGATGCCGATAAGTTCGCATTAGAAAGTTTACAATTTTTACTCCCACACTCAGTTGCATTATCCTCAATCCAATCATTACTACCACCCCCTTTTATGCATATGCTGACTACTGCTGTATAGTAAGGCCAGTCCTTATTTTGCATTCTCAAGTTCAACATAGGGTACAGAGTTATTCTTGCAGATGTCCGTATATAGGAATATGTGTAAAATGCAGTGATTTTTCCTACTTCCTTTCCTTATTTCCTATTACAGAATTTAAGTTTTTTTTTTGTATTTATAGAAAATACAAACTTTTCCATATAAAGGATAATTTTATTTAAAACTTTGTAAACTTAACTCTCTGGCACATGACTCGCATCGTTTGGATTATATAATAGCGCTTAGAGAAGAAGCACATATTTCTTTAACAAAGATTTTTCCATTCATTTTTGCATCTTTTAACAACAATAACAAAAATATATTTTTCTTGTTAAATAAATAAAAACAATTAAATAAATAAGAAAAAGACTTACGAAAGAAATTTTCAAAGTTTACTGAAAATAAAATTTTGCACTTAATCGTAATTCGATTCAAAAGTTTCCGTTTATTATCCTTAAAAAAGGCCAATAAAAAATTTCGGGTGTTATTTTTTTTCATATTATTTAACATTTTACTATATTTAATTTATTATATTTATTGTAAACTTTTTTGAAGAATTGATCTTATCGGAAAAGTAATTTACAATATTTTTCTGGATACTGAAAGCTCTCTCAGAATAATGCGGATTTCTTTTAAAAAATAATTATATATGAGCTTAAAATGGAAGGATCCCATAGACGTGAGCAAGGACCCACTTTACAGTACCAGATACCATTCGCTGACTTAGAGTTGTTATCCGGGTGGGTGCTCTCAGTTTCCTTGGGCGAAACTGGTCTGTTGGTACTCGTACTAGGACAGATCAGTTCAAGTTTGTTATATATTTTATAGAGCATGTAACATAAGTTGTTCGTTTAATCAGATTAAAAAGCCGACTTGGAATTGAAATTGTTGAGTATAGGTGCTCCTTCATGGGAAGAACCCTGCTCGCAAAGAAATTTTGGGTTTGCAGACATTTGCTTAATATATGTGGAATAGTTGGTAAAACGCTGCAGGACCTGTGGTAGGTAGGACCTGTGTGATTTCCACAAATAAAGTTATGAGTAAGAGCCTAACTGAATTCTGAGAAAATATTCGTGTCCAGGATTTTGGTAAAAATATTGAGCATGATCGATTGTTGGTATTTGGCAAGTGAGAGGTTAAGAAGGTTTCAATATTGGTCCTACCTATAACTGAATTCTGAATTTCTACGTATACCTGAGAATGTTGTTTGCCATTCTGGTAGTGGGTGAGGCAAATTACAGATAGTTATACGCACCGGATGCTGCAGAGTTTTTCAAGTCAACTGTTCCGCATATTAATTCCCCATAATTCCCATATACAGTGGGTCTTAACGAAATTCGACACTTTTATTTTTGAGAAGGTTATATTGAATATCTAGGCGCGTACAATGCAATTAAGCACTGCCAATATTAAGTAGGTTTTGTCGAATCAGGCTGCACATGTCTTTGGGGATAGGTTAGCTGTTAGCAAAAAAATTGATAGTACGGAGCTACCCTGTACAGAAAGACCCCAAAATGAATATCACCAGTTTGGTTGGCATTGGCATTGTTAACTGCAAATTTAGTCGCATTACCGTCGGTCGTCTGATCCTAGAGTAAGAATAATATTCCTTAAACTCCTTCTTAAACCTATTTAGAAACAATGCCTTCTTAAATCTATTTAGACACAAAAACACTCTCAACAATTCTCCCAACAACGACTTCTTAAACCTATTTAGAAACAATGCCTTCTTAAATCTATTTAGACACAAAGATATTCTCAACAATGCTCCCAACAATGGCTTATAATCTCAGAAAGACCCCAAAATTAAGATCACCAGTTTGGGTAGGATTGACCTTGATAACTGCAAAATTATTCGCATTAATGTCGGTCGCCTGATCCTAGAGTAGAAAAAACATTCCTTAAACCCCTTCTTAAACCTATTTAGAAACAAAGATACTCTCAAAGATGGTTCCAACAACGACTTCCAATCTCAAGGCAATAGGGAAGTTTAGAAAGGAAAAGATGAAGTAAAAGGATCTGTCTCTATTATTGAAATTATTAACTTAATTATGGAGGGGATAGTTGGCAAAACAAAAGTTATTATGAATTCTTTTGATAAAAACGAAGAAAGATGGATTTTTAACCAGTTTCGATTAGAATTGAGTCCACTGGGGGGAAGTCGCCACTAGCTATTATGATAAAACAGTTAATCACCATTTTGACTCCCCCTTAAGCAATGCTAATAATAATTTCACGCATATAGTGAGGAAATAAAGAATTGTTTCGTCTAAAAAGGGTGCAAGTTATTTTAAATTTATCTAACCGTAAGCCTAAAAGGGTTTCCGATTTGAACTTTTCATAAATAATAGTTCATATTGACTACAAATGAAAAATTATTTAAAAAAAAATGTATTTTCTGTTAGTAAAATCAAAAATAAGAAGCGCCTAAAGAATCTAATTTAATCCTAGTTAGAAAAGAACTAAAAAAATATATTTAATAGAAAAATAGTCCTGAACCGAAAAAGATGCCTTCCCATTAAAAAATTATACAATATCAAAATAAATCCTTTAATGAGTAAAAAAAAGAAGTAATTATCCTCTTCGACTTATATCTATTAATATAAAAAATCAACACCACTCAATAGATGATTATCCTTTGTTTCCTATTTGTTCCTTTGTACATAATAAGAAAAAGGACGAGTGATAATTTTCTATAATATGTGAAGAAGTACTTACATTTTATTATAATACTAGTAATATTAGGAATAGTAGTGCCGATGAGACTTTCAACAAGAAAAATAAAAAAAAATGTAATTAAATATATGCTCTTGTACAGATATATCCTGACGACTATGAATATTTAAATTTCTTGTCAGTAGATTTATATCTTTACCCGATAAGAGTGTTTATTCACATCAACACATACAAATGACAAAGAAGACTCGAAGGAGAATATTCATAAACGACAAAAAAATCTGTGAGCTGAATTAATCGATGTGGGGTTGGTTGGATTGCTGGAGATCTGCACTGAGAAGGATACACCACTTTTGAATGAGCAAAGAAAAGTGGGCGAAATACTTACCTTATCCGGGGCTATCATGGTTGCGGTATTATTTCACAGTTATAATTAGCAAATAACCTAAAGTATGACAAAGTGATTCGTACAAGATAATATTACGGTTTTGTGTTGGTGGTGGTCGGCCGCATTATCTTTTCATTAAAAACTTTATCAACTCACTTAGTTCTCTATTCGTCACTTCTTCTTTTCACTGAAATATTGTAGCTTTCACCACTATTCAAGTGGTAGTTGAATTTTAGTTTCTCCTCCTCTTTAACATTTTTGATTTTGTTATTTAATTTCGCTTTTGTTATATATTTTGTAGTATCTTTGCTCATCGTATAGTCTCCACTATACAAATCAACCCACCTACAAGAGTCTGATACGTGTATTTAGCATGAAAAATTGGTCCACATTCTTTATGTGGCTTTAAAACAATCCCGATAGGTTTCCTCTATACCCCTCATACAATATATACAAAATATAGTAAAATGAAAGCTCTTGAGTTGATTTTCTTTTATGCTAGATAGACAACAGAAGAAGTTTATTATACTGGAATGAACGAAGAAAACCTATTTAAGAAAGAATAGCAACAAAATAGCAAAACACATTCGTACACATTAAGCCATTCTCAATAAAGTACACAAAAAGCACACTCACTTAACGAAGGATAAAAAAAAATTCCACACACAAATAAGTAAAGGAAATGCAAGTCGTACGCAGGACGATAAAAAAAAACAGTAGCGTTGGAAGTGAAAATTATTTTTTTCTATCCTTTTTTCCTCTTTTTTCTATTATATTATCTGTTCTGTCACTTGGGAAGGATACAAATTCCTAACAAGCCGAAAAGATGTAGTTCAGCAATGGTGATTAGAGGGGGCGCCACCTGAGGGACGATTTACATGTCAGCTCCGGTATTTCAGAATTTTCGCTAATATCTGATATCGTAGAACCACAGGCATCCTTCACTGATATAACAGGACGAATTTGTACACATTCTGACTAGGCAAAGCTCAGTGAAAGAAAAAAAAATATGAAAAAGGAAGATTTCTCCCATTCCAGCTCCTCTTCAGTTTCGTGAAAAGAGCATATAAATGCATACATACAATAATAAATATAAAGCACTGCCGATTCTACTGCTGCATCCTCAACTGCGGTTTTCTTTTCATAATAAAAAAAATTTCGCCTTTTCACAGTCAGCCACTCGAATCTTCCCCACATAATTAATAATAATCAACAAAAAAAAAACATGGAAAAATAACAAAAATAAAATACGAGTATTATAAAAATGAATAATTTTATATAGAAAAAAAAAAAGGTAAGGATGGTTAAAAATTAATATAAAAATAAAAAAAAACAACAACAACAATAAAATATAGAAAAAGGACGTTTGAAAGAAAAAAACGTATACACTAGAGTGAAGAAAAAAAATGGATGACTGCGAATAAAGGGCAGAAATGGGTACTATTCAAAACACACTGAATAAAGTGGAAAAAATTGCAGGAAACAAAACGATGCCATAATGACAAGGATATCGTGATAATGCTGACTATAATGATACACTCAATATTTAAGAGATCACTACTTCGTTGAATAAAAAGGATGAGTAGAACTGGAGTTGGAGCAGTACCTCTCCGTTATCTTTTTGCGTTTGGGGTAATATTCGTTTGGAAGAGAAACAAAAAAGAAGTTAACAAAAAAAAAGTCCTTTTTCATATTCAGTTACAATTTGAGCTTCCCTTTTGATAGACAGAATAGGGGAAAAAAGGCTCATTTAGAAATAAACTCGAATGCATTATGAAAAGATCGTCACCAAATGAAGGAATGCTTTTACGGAATAAAAAAAGGGCTCCAAACGATAGGGAAATGGCATACAAGTTTAGTTATCAATTTTGGCTTCCTGTACCTTATTACTCTTTGCAGATGAGAGCGATTGTTTCTACTGCATTCTCTATTGTAGACAGTATTTAATTCCTTTTCTTTCGTTTTATGCGAGCATTTTTAATTTATTTTTATTAAAAATGTTTACTTGAATTTAATGAATTCGTATTTTTTTTTCTAGTGAATGGATAATTTTATAAATTTCCGATGCAAAAATTTGAAAAAGAAAAAACTTTGAAGCCTCATTCTTCCAAGACTGAAGTCAAGTCGCGATATAAAGTATATTGTTGACTAATAGTAGTGGGTTTTTTTTTAGAAAATCATATTTGTTGTTTTAAATGGAATAGAAAACATGTTTCGGGAAGTTCCCCAAAAAAAATTTCAATTAAACATTTGCCAGATGCAAGATGAAGATGGGGAACTTGTGCCCATAAACTTACTCTTCCAATACGATGTGGAGTGCGGAGGAATATCAAAAAAGAATGACTCAGAATACGAAAATTCTCGGAATTGTTGGAATAAATTTTCGCAATTGGAGTACAAAAGTAATTGTATCTTTGCTGCTTTAGGGCATCGTCATCTCTGACGATTTCTTATATTGTAAGTGGTCAAAATTTTTGTAACCTTCACAATCTTATGGAAGTGCACCCAATCGCGAATCGATTTATGTCAAATTGCTAATTTTAAGTTCTGTCCAATAGATTTTCATATTTTCAATTTATTTTAATATAGAAGCATTATTTAAATTGAAATCTAAGACATTTAATTAACCATAATGCATAAATAATAAACTGATCAGATTTGATCTATTGGGTTTTCCAAAAAAAGTGAAATCATTTTTATTTAATATGAAGTACAATCGATACAATTAAGTTCTAAATAAAACGTCATTCAAATGGCCTCCACGACTTCTTTTACAGGAACGAATTCGATGAACCCCATTTTCGAGCACTTTTTCCACTAACTCAAGTCGTATGTCATGAATAGAACGTTCAATATTGACTTCTAAAACTTGAAGAGTGTCTGGTTTATTGCTAAAGCCCAATAACTTCCTATAACCCCACAAGAAATAGTCTAATGGTGTTAAATCACAACTTCTTGGAGGCCATTCAATTTCACAATTTCTTGAAATAATCGAATCTCTAAACTTTTCTCGCAATAATTCGGTTGTTGCACGTGCTGTGTGGCACGTAGCCCCGTCTTGTTGGAACCAGATGTTGTCAAGATCAACACCAAAGTGTCAATTTAGGTGAATGTAATGGGTGTTCATGAATAATTTGTGGATTTTCTTCGCATCAGAATCGACAGTTTTGTTTATTTACCGCACCACTCAAATTAAAGTGAGCCTCATCGGAGAAGATGATTTTCTTAAAAAAATCGTTATCGTTTTCAAGTTGTTCCAAGACAAATTCAGCAAATTCACGACGTTTACGGTAGTCCAATGGCTTCAGTTCTTGAGTGATAACAATTTTATACGGATGCAAGCCCAAATCCTTTCTCAAAATCCGCCAGGTTATGGTTTGAGACAGTCCCAATTCTTGAGAATGTCTTGGAATCGACAAATTGCGCTCTTCAGCAACACTTGCCTGAACGGCAGCAATATTTTCATTACTTCTAGCGTTTCTTTGTCTGATTGGCACTTGAACATTATGTTAAGAAAATGTACGCTCGAAATTTTTAACAATTCGACGAATAGCGAGTACAGTTGGACGATTATTACGACCATAAAATGGCAAAAGCGCACGAAAAGTTGCAATTGAAGAACGATTATTTTGATAATAAAATTGAATAATTTGTAAACCTTGTTCTTGCGTATATCTCTCCATAATGAAATTGTAAACATTACTGAATATAATGAAAAAAAAGACAGATCATGACATATTACAAATGGCCGAAACGTCACTTAGAAATCATATCACTCTTTTTATGATTGGTCTATGACACTAAGTAGATGCGAAAAGTTAAAACTTTAACTAAAATTTGTTGATGGATTCGGTATCGACTACGTTTATCGATAATCATGCAACTTCCTCAGCTGTCGTCCAGCTTATAAGCGATGATCAAGAGTGGGAAACTGACCAAATAGAAGATCCTCTTTCCATGGTAAACTGTGATCAATTATTGAGACTACAATCAATCTCAGTAAACATCGCAAAAAGGTCTCGCAGCCTTGGAATCTATTCGTGGCTCATTAGACGGCCTGGTTCTCAACTACATTCGGTATTGGTTGTTGAATAACAAAAATTCTGAATTATGTTGGGTTTCAAGTTTCAGGTATTCTCGCCAACGAACGAACTGTTCAACTAAAGGAGAAGGTTCTTCAAGGCCTACAGTGGAAACTTTCATTGCACGCATTGGTCAAACATGGATGAACCAGTTTACATTCCAAAATTCTGGATATGTCACAGTTACCAATGCTTTCGTATTTTGGTACCCAACTTTACCCTTCATGCCATTCCTGTGATGTTCAACTTGCTATCTCTCATATCCTTAATGAATGGCACTCACGCCAGAAATTTTTTTTTGTTGGAATAGAACTCATTCCACTGTAAAGCTCCTTAATAGAACAACAAATTTCTTAAGACATCTTTTTAATTTTCTAAAAGAATCTAATATGCTCCATAAAATTTAACCACTTCTAATTGTTGCCTCCAACTTATGTTAAACCAACTTCATTAGGTAAACTCGAAATGCCAACTCACACGTTTAACGATGTCGCAAAATGGCCTCATGGTCGTGGCGCTATAAATTGGCCCCTGACACATATCTAAAAAACCTTATATATATATGAACGTACAAAGAAACTGATCAGATGACGCTACTTTACTAATTGCAGTTGTGTTAAATTTTTCGAATCGACGAATTTCTCCAACGAGTCCAGTTCAAGTTACTATTGGCAAGTTGCTATTGTGCTCGGGCCTTTACTCACTAGAAGTAATGCCTCTTACCGAAGCGGTACAAACATGGACTGGACAGGGTAATATTAATTTACTGCATCCATAAACTGTGTACTATATTGCTAGTACGCGTCTTCAGCGATAGTATCAGTGGATATGGAAGTTACTTATTTCAAGGTTTGGTTCGGCTAGTGTCTGTTTGGCTCACCTACGTTAGGAACCGGCGTCTACGTCTATGTCGATGGTATCTTTTCGGCTTCTCAGATATCGCAGGATTTCTGAAGATGGCAACAAAGCTGGTTTCCACATTGCCCCCACAGTGTCTGTTCACTCACACCACTACCACGCGGAGAGTATAATGAACTACTTGTGCACCGTTGATTTATTACCTTAACTTTACCGGCTTTAATTTCTTTTGTGAGGTTTTGCTACTCAACCGTGGAGTACACCAAGGCTGGAAGAATGCAAAAACTGGTTACTGCTAATGGAAAGGTGGGTTTGGTATGGTCGGTCTCTTGGACTGTTTAAGTTGGCTTGTCGATTAGCTGTTACGATTTTGTACGTATATTTTTGACGGTATACTCGTATTTATGGAAGTGGCTTTGTGGTGACGGGGAAGTTTTTAAAGCTGTTTGTGACTGACGGCGATAATGCGTCAGCGACGACAACGTCGCTTTTTTTTGGTATGCAAAACTAATTCCATGGTGGTAATCGACGATAACCGACAAAGATTTGAAGTGTTATTTTATACGAATAGTGTATTCTGTGAATAGCAAATATCATAATTCTCACCAGATTTATTCGGCGCTGTTTTATGGTTGTTTTCATACTCAGAAAATTGAAAAGTTTAGATCAGCCGTCATGTAGTTTCTAAGAAATGACGAAGCAAATGCAAAAGTTTCCATACGAACTGTTGGCAGATATTCGTACCCATACTCTCATTGTGCTTTTCGTAACTTTTAACTTGTTCAGTACTTTTACTTTTAGAAATTCATTATTTCAGTTCGATTGTTTGATGTACATTAATTTTTTTTACAAATATTTTTAATAGAATATTTAAGAAAATGAATTTTATTACAATAAATTTTTGGAAATTTTTATTTTATTTATTAATAATTATTTACAATGAAAAGTTTTAGGTTTTTTTATTATGTAAGAAAATAAATTGTATAGGTTTTTTTTTGTTGACAATACTTATTTTTCAAATTTTTTAAAATTCTTTTTTAACCATAATATTATTGTATGAGTTGTGGCAGAAAAGTAATGATACTCATAAAGCTTCTACGATAGTGAGACATTCACTAAGATCATATAGAGCGTGATAAGTGAAGTTGTGTTTTTGTAGTGCCTTATGAAAAATGGAACTATGTGCCATAAAATTTTACATTTAACGTGGGGTTAATCAGCCAGCTTGGCTTATGAAAATTAGCCTATGAGGAAATAATTCTTGTCCAGAGTAGAAAGCATTTTTGGAGCACCCAAAAGTATGTAAACCGAGCAATTACTGCCCCAGTATGATTTACACTCAAGCCAATAGGTAGTCCTTGGAGAGGCTCAGAAAAAAGGATCTTTACGTCAGTTCGGATATCACTCTCTATCACACCGCCGTCTGTATCAACGAGTTTATCTGATCATTTGCCGTTGGTCCTTTCCTGTTCCCCAATCCCTCCCTACGGTTTATATCTGCCAGTCTTTCCTTTTGATCTTTTCAGCAATACCTCCTCCCCCCATACCGCTTTACGTGATCGAAGAACATATGATATTTTTCCATTTCACTAAATCTTTATGAAAGGACACCGTCTTGATACTGTCAGGTGAAATCTTCCAGCACTGCCAAGAAGACCAGAAACAATGTCTCCTCCGATGCACATATATATAAGCTGCCCAAGGGAACTGTTTTTTAAATGGGGAGGGGGGGTAAGGTTACTATGTTAAAAATCAAATATAAAAATAAAATGGTTTTCTGCCACAGCTCGTATTTTCTCATTGAATGGAGAACAATATTGCTTAATATTTTTTAATCAAAATTTATAATTGAGCAAAATTATTTCTTAAACACTTTTTTTCACTATTTAGAGTTTTGCTGTGTATTAAACATAAATAAATAAAAAAAATTACAAGCTTTCAGGAAATTCGATTTTAGCAAAAATTTCAAGCTTTTCCAAAAAATGAGCTTTTTCAAAAAAATTTCGTAAAATTGTTTATAATAAAAATAAACAAGATTAATTTTGAAAATTTCAAAAATCATTAATATTTATTTTTGTATCAATGATTAATCAGAAAGGAATGAACTAAGGAAACTTTAGCTTGGAGGAATTTGTTTTTTTTAGCTTTGTCCACTGGAAGATCTATTCGAGCAAAGTTTTATTTTGATATGCACTAAAATAAGTTCAGCAACAAGTCATCCGTTACGAATGAGGCCAGACGAAAAAATTATTTCCACCTAGGCGAAATCATTTTTCCGTAAAAATCATGTCTGGATGGGAATATCTGAGGCTTTGTTCCCAATCTCGTCGTGGCTAAGTCTAGACGAAAGAACAGAAAATTACCTAATACCTTGAGACTATCCCACATTGTACAAAATAAATTCTGATCTTAATTAAATCGAAAGGATTGATAAATGTTATTCTTTTGTTTTTATCATTTATGTTGTTAGTTTGATATTATTTTTGGACGGAAATTAAAGCATAAAATTAATTGATATTTTCTCTTTCGTTACAGGTACGTTCACAGATGGTTACGCTCGGGTTAGTTTAGTCAAGTACCAATAATATTATACCCGGTATCAGGTTAGTTGATTATCTACAAAATTCAAACAGAAACACAGAAGAACATCTAATCTACTCCATGGCACACAATGAGTGGATTTATTTATTTAAAAAAATATTTTGATTAGTCGAAATTCAATATTTTTAGTTTTAATACTAGTAGTCATGATGAATATTTTTTTTCTCGACTTTTTGAATTTTTCTCTCTTAAAAAGAATCTTACCCATCGAAACTTGAAGATTTTGAGTAAAAATTCATTATTTACTTTCAAGTTCGTTTAGTATCTTTGGCAATATCGAAAATTTCTGTAGGTGTTGAAATATTCATCTTAGCCTATTTATTATTAGAAATATGCATAATTTTGTGATGGCATAATTATTTTCTCCTCCATAGGCTATGTTACGCAAATAGTCTTCGAAATGGAATTTCATAATATTTTTTATTATGAATCTTTGACGTCAATGAAAATCTGAATTTAGAATTTTCTTTTAGCAAATTTGTCTTCCGTTTGGGAAGATATAATTTTTATTTTCTTCAATAAATATGAATTAGATGCAATAAGTTTGTATTTTTTTTAACTTCTGAAGCATACGTGAATGTGTTTTTTTTTTTTTGAGGGGGGGGGGGTTAAAATGAGGGTAATTCCTTTATAAAAACTATGAAATTTGTAATACCGGAAATTTTGTCTTTTTTTTGTTGATTTTTTTTCTTGATAGATAATAGGGATCATCGACGATTCGTCGAGGGATTTTATATTGAAGGGATTGGCCTGGGTAATTCCCAGATTTCTATTCCGTATGTCCAACTTATCCCCCATGAGAAATTTTTGTCCACTATCAGTTTTGATCATTTCACTAAAAATTGTGTGTGTGTTCTATGACAAACGTTTATTAATGTCTAGTCCTGATGATTTTGTAGAACAATTCTATCATTAATATGTGTAGGAGGGGATGGTTATTTGCAAATAGTAAAAGTAATATGAACACTTTTTTTGTTTTGCTGGACAAGTTTTAAGGGTAATCAAGATAGTTTTCTAAATGGTAAAAGACAGTATTTGGGTTTTTGTAATGTGGCAGGATGGGATATATGGTCGAGTAATTAAGGTTGGATATAAATATTATGCACGATAGGCCCAAGAAGGGTACCCTGAGGCACAATAGTGAGAATAGGGAATATCTCGGGGAATTCGAAATTTTTAATCTACTTAAAAATATTATTCGGAGAGGTAGGATAAAATTAGTTGGAGGCGGAGAGGGGAGAGGGGGGTTTATTTTCTTAGGCTTTCAGAGTAGTCATCGAAATGTGCACGCATTAGCTATATTTAGTATAAATACACCTGGACTGTATTCTTTCTGCTCTAGAGAACATAATCCACAACACGATGATACTATTGAATTAGATAATGTTCAATTCTAAATTCAAATTCCTAATTGGAACCATTTCAGAATAAGCTTTTTGAGGACTTTTGCTACGATTGCAAGTAGGCTCTTTGAAAAAGTTGCGCAACAAAATGTTTTTATATAATTTTAATATTATTTTGATTTAAGACACTACGATTTTTTAACTTATTTGTAAGTATAGCGATTTTTTAAAAAATACCATTAATCTGAGATTGGAAAAATTATTATACTAAAGATTCCATTTTTTTTCTCACCCCTCTTTGTCTGACAATAAATATTATATTTTGTTTTTCAATAAAATAACTTTGCCTTAAAATACAAAAAAAAAAAAATTAAAATATTAATAAAGAAAAATACGAAAATTTTCGTACGTTTTAATATCAACAATGATATTGACATTTTTACATCAACTAAATTTTATAGAACAAACATTCAAATTATACTCGTTTATTCAGTTTGCCAGCAAACTACTACTAAATTCTATATGACCTGCGGCTACATTATGCAAATTGGAAATCTAAATTTTATCCCTCGCAACAGAATAAGGATTATGGAGGGAAAAAAAACAGGAGAAAAATACGTCCACTATCTGAACGTAAACTTTCATTTTTCCTCTAAAATGTTAACTAGACGAATACACTGCCTGGCGGCCATCAAAATAGGGTGGAAAATTAAGTCTAAGCTACCTCAAAAAAAAAAAAAAATATACAAAATCCACCATGAACAAGTGTCTGTGTTTATGTGTACATCCATTTGGAGAGTATGAAGAAGCCCTTAAATTCGAATGCGGGTGTACAATGTCAGAAATTGTCTTTCCTGCTTAGTTAGTTGGTCGATTTCGAAATAGCAGAAGAATGTTCATAGTCACCGGAATAAATTTCAGGCAATATTCCATTAAATTTGCCCAGCTAGTTAGTATATTCGTGACGGAATATACGAGTGGACTACTACTAGGCTCCATAGTCACTGGGTACACTTTTCTTGACAGGAAGAAGGCCATGTTCAAAAAATTTGCTATACCAGTTGACGCTATGGCAAAAGTTTCATGTGTTCAGGCTTGGAAAATTGTGGAAAGTCCTGTAAAGGTTGCCGGCAGTCAAAAATTCCACAATATCGCATCTGGCCAGATTGTTTGCCTCGATTTCTGGACTCCTGGATACGTCAGATCCACACATTTTCTAATGTATTACATAACCAAAAATGTACAATATCCAAAAGTATCGTTGGCTTGCTCCAAAATAGAAATGTAGCCTCTCCAAACTATGTAAATTTTATGCTCAATGCAAATATACACGAGTGTACATGTGCGTCCTGTCATTTTCTAACCTTTTAAATGGATCAGAGAAGCCCCAAGGCTCTATTATCCTATGCCCATACATCGTACAACTGAACCGCTTTCGATATGCTTCCAATGCTAAATTGTCGGTTTTTTGTAGGATTTTTCCTTTCTTTCATTCTAACAACTAATGACCATCGACAAAATCAAATAAAATCCTTCGCAAAAGTAGGCCAGCATTCGAATATAAGCCAGTAAATTGTTATAGCATTTACAATATATTTTTTACAACCCCCTTTGCCCCCACCTTACCACACTCCGTTGCGTCATTACTACATCTCATTCTCTGTTTTTATACTTAGTACATTTGTCTTCTTTTTTTTGTGTGTATATCTGGTCAATGAGTGGTATTTACCTCTGTATTAGTCGAAAGGCTTTTCTATCCTTTTAAATTCGAATAAAGTCACTATAAGCTTATAAATTTCTGCCTTTCCTGTGTACGTATGTACGTCTGAATCCTATGCCTAAACTTAATTTCTTCTATTCTTCGTTAACTCACAGGAGAATACATATTCGTTTTTTGTATATCACAATCCCATCATACCGTAGGACCTATGAACCCCCCTCTAAGTTTGGGCTCATCATTTACCCACTTACAAGACTCCATGTTGGCTTTCAGTTATCGGTGAATATTGCTGGTGCTGGTTGCCTTGCCACTGTTGCCAACATGAACATTTGTTTTTGCAATTTAAAGGGATTTTTGGATTTGTTTATCCAACAATACAGCAATATGAGCTTGCCGAATGTCCTGGCATCGCGACACGAAACAGCTTATGTGGTATACACCCTGAATGTTTGTACATATTTTTAGGCATATTCATTCGTAACCCCCACACCAATAGCGACGTTGTCTATAGTTGGATTCACATTTTATTTGGATTTTGTGGTGGTTGCTGAAAATCGATTTTTCTTCCTATTGACAGCAATTTTCGAAACAAATCGAAAAAATTATTGTGTATCATTTTAATCGCATTTAACCATTTTTCTATACAATGTAATCGGCTCTCCTCATATATAAAAATTTCCCGTCTTCAAATTTTATCATATTTTATGAAATGTTGTATTGGATTTTGTTTATGTTTTTTTCGACATTTTTTTTTTTTTTGGGCTAAAAAGGAATTTATTTTATTTAATAAATTTCTTTCTCTCTTTTCGGATAAGAGAAAAGCAATTTGGATTAAAGAATTCAACTCAATTGATTTTGTATTATTTTCAACAAAGCAAAGTTTCGTATTATCAAGAAAAGATATTATAGAATTTTATACTCGATTAAGATAATCGTCTTTTTTTTCAATTTTGAAGTATCTTTTGTACGAAGAGGAAATATTGAGTTATTCAAGTTTTATTTCGGATAGTGAAGTTGAATAAAATACACTTTACATTTAGACTTTCAAAAACAATTTATTTAATTATGTTGCTTGGACCTTGCCATTATGCATTAAGTATAACAATTTTTTAAATGGTTGCCATAAAATTTTTTGCAGTACTTGATCCTTTCAAAATAATTTTTGAAGATTTCTTATTATAATTCATTCATTTCTTAACGAATGATGATGATTTTCGAATTCTCTAAAGTCTGCGTAAAAAATAAAAATTCTAACGATGTCAAATCGTATGATTTTCGAGGCCAATTGGCATCATCAAATAATGAAATTTGGCGTTCTGAGAATTTTGTGCACAAAATAAACTCCTAATTTATTATGTTTTATTCTTAGTGCTATTATTTTGGTGGAATCACATTTGATCGAATTTAAAATCTTCATGTTCAGGTAAAAAAAAAGTCCGTTATCAGAAGGCCAAAGCGCTCATACAATGGATTCTGCACAGTCGCTTGTGGGTTTTCAGAGCCGCATATATAGCAACTTTGCTTATTGTCATGTCCACCGAGTAAGAAATGAGCCCCGTCGAAAAAAGAAAGTTTGCACGAAAAAGACTACTTTTGTAGAATTTTCTTTTACAATTTTAGCATAATTATTTTTAATTAATTTTTTTTTAAATAATTAACAAACATTATACTTAAAAAAATTGTTACCTTAAATGGTATAGATGCTTTCTAATTATTTAACGACAGGGCTTTACTCTCCGAACTGTTGAATGGATAGCCTTTTATTTGCGCTTGTGCTTTTAACATTTATAATTGATGACAACTAAGCAAATATGTGTTTTCATGCCTAAAATTTTATTTCAGAATATTTTTAAGTACCCATCTTACAATATTAATAAATTGTTATAAAAAAACCTGATATTTTTCGCAACAATAAAAAAAATTGTTATTTAAAATTACGAAGCATAATGAAAATCGTTTTGATGGTCTAACTGAATATTTTAGCTGATGGAAAAGCCCAAAAAGTCAAAAGTTAAATATACAATATAAAAAATATTTTACAAATTAAAAATACTTTTCAATTTTTACCACAGAGAATTGTTGATGAGGTCGTCTGGATTAACATTTGCGTACTTATTTTACTAAGTAAATTATAAAATAAAGAAGAAAAATAATTTTTAGTAAATTGGTTTTGAAAATGATGAAATACGAAGAAAAGTATTTTGTTTTTTTTTTCATAAAAAATGACACCCAAAAGAATGTCAATAATTGATATTAGTTTTTTTTTTCTTCAGCTAACATTTCTACTAAAATTGAATAAACAAAATTTTTGTATTTGACTCTCTAAACCAGTAAAAGCATCCTTATAGACTAATTAAAGCTTATCGTGTCATCAGATTTCAATTGCGAAATGATGGAAAGTCATAACAGAAAATTAGTATTCAGTTTTCCATTTAATGTCATATTAAAGCTTATTCGTTGTAGTCTTATTAAATGATTTTCTGCCACCATTTTATGGAAGTTATGTTTTCTAGTTTATGGAGCATAAGTTTTGTTCTATTTTGGGTTTTTTTTTGTGGTATTGTATGCCGCCCTAACAAAGTGAGAGTCTCACCTGCACAGAAATTATATATTCGCAAAAGCGTTTGTTTTCTTAACTCACCATAAGATTTTCTACAGATCATATTTCAATCAATATCTTTCATCATTACGATGTCTTATAGGTAAGACATCTACAAAATAAATTTATCCAACAAGAATCATGTGCAGGTTTGGTGCAGATCTGACTGTAGACACCAACGTAAAAAGGACATTTCAAACTATCTCTTCATACTCACTCAAGATCAACCAATCTTACCTTAATATATTACGGCCCCAATGAAGTGGATTAGTAGTCAACGAAAAAAAAAAATACAGGTAGCAACAAAATACATAAAACTCCAACATAATCAACTTGGAAACGTCTATTCGAGTTGAGTGTCATCCACATAATTATCGTAGGAATACGAGACAAGGCGTTATAGATTGACGATACCAAGTTTGCCAAGCGACTGGGAGTATCCTGTGCAATCCATCAGCGGAGCATCCCATCCATGTATGCGATTGTAAATGTATCCCTCAAGTTGATTTCAGTATTTTTAAACAGCAACAGCAGACAAATCTACGTTAAGTTCGAAATCATAAATCTCTGTTTCGTGCTATCCGTTTTTGCATATTAATTTGGATTGTCAACAAGGTATGCTCATCTTCTGTTCGTACATCCTGCCGTAGGAAGGAGGTGTTATCTGTGCACATAGTCTGAATAGGTTTATAAAAAAAATTGACAGCTATAGTGATGTGTGAACTACATCCTTCGATATAATATAGAAACGATAGATATGATAACGTCTCCTGTCGTTTGAATCAACATGTTGTTGTGGTCTCTAATGTGCTTCGTTAAATTCACTTTCCGCAATTGTAAAAGGAAATGGATAACGTTAAGACTGATTTCGACTCTAGCACAGCTTTGATCTTAAGTGATGCTAATCTTACTATTCTCTTTGATTTCGGTACTCAGAGCTCATTAGCTGTGTTTTCACCATGAAGTTATGAGAAAGATAAAAAATCCGAAGTGGGGTTGAGTTGTCAATCGGAATATAATAACCGCTTAATTACGAATTAGTTGCAAACAGCAAAGCACACTTTGTCGTTAATTCGATTCTGCAATAGTTTACAGTATATGAATAGGGGAGAAAAATCGTTAGCTTTCGCCCAAACAAACTAATGCAGAAATTGCCATCACGAAAAGTAAGGAAAGCGTAAGTCATATTGCCTAACAAGAAATTAGGTGACACTATTCGTTACCACCCAAAACATTTATAGTAATCATCCTTATTGATTGGCAGCATCCTTATTTCAACGTTCTTGTATTTCTTGCAATCATTATCGTTATTGTTTTATTGAAGTTGATGCTCCACATTTTCAACAGAAAATGCAATCTTCTTGCTGAAGCTGCTGATGGGATTTTCTGATGATATAATAAACCAAGCTTTTCTTCTATAAAGTTTAACTCATGAACAAAATTACGAGGACTAGGAATTTAGTGTACAAAAATAAGGGAGAAATAGACACCCCTTAATTACACTAGCACACTTCAAATTGATCAAGCTTAGAGATGAGCTGTAAACCCAATTTGAGGCTTGGTGCGATACATTCGATATGCATATATGAGTGTGCATGCACATGAATGCATAAATACCGTAATTGATAATAAAAGTAGCTTCTTGTAGATGTCTCTCCTACACTAGATTACGATACTAACAATTAAGATGTTAAATTGATCAATAACAAATAAGTGTGCAATTATTTTGCTGTGTTTACACAGATGACTATTTTATTGTAGAATAAATCGACAACAAAATGGATAAGATAACACTTTAGTTTGCATTATCCTTTTCGTTGGCTTACATTCTGCCAGCATTTTTATCTATTTTCTTATAAGGATTTTCCTACATCCAAAAACGGTTTGGTGTGTATTTTAAACGTATGCATTTTCAATGCAAATAATGATGGTAAAGAGTATATCAAAAGATTTTCATTTGTAATTATTCGCTTTTACGCATTAAATTTGTTTGATTTCAATTATAATAGTTTCGCAATCTCCATAAGTTTTGAAGATTTTCATCATTCCAAAAGGATAAAGTGGCAATTTTACATATCCATCACTTTAGTCTATTTAATGTTAGCATAATTATTTTATGATATCAATTAATAAAAACAAATCTAAGTTATTTTGAAAATTTTATGTTTCTTTTTTCAGTTAGATTTATATGATATAAATAAATTCATAGAATTGAGTAAATTTTTTGCTAATTATGTTTTATTAATTGAAATTTTCATTTAATTTTAGCGCCATCTAGTGACAGATACATTTAACTAAATAAAATTATATTGCAAGATTCTTTTTGGTAACATTTTTATCAAAGCTTTTTTTTATCAATAAATTAATTCAATTAAATAAATTTATTGGTTATATATGTGTAATATTGTTTATTTAGTGGTAGCGCCATCTAGTGACAGTTACATTGAACTAAATAAAATTCAAAAATTTTTAAAACAAACTGAAATCAGAGCTTTTTTTTATCAATAAATTAATTCAACTAAAAAAATTCATTGATTATGTAATATTGCTATTAACTAAATTTGCATTGAGTAACAGCGCCATCTAGTAACAGACACATTTAGCTAAATAAAATTATATCGCAAGATTATTTTGGTAAAATGTTTCGAAGAAAGTTCGAAGGGTTTTTTAACAATAAATTAATTCAACTCAAAAAATTCATTGATTATATAACATTGTTTTTAACTGAAATTTTCATTGAGTGATGGCGCCATCTAGTGACGGATACATTTAACTAAATAAAATTATATCGTGAGATTATTTTGGTAAAATTTTTCGAATAAACTGAAATCAAAGCTTTTTTTTTATCAAAAAATTAATTCAACTAAAAAAATTCATTGATTATAAATCATTGTTATTAACTAAATTTGCATTGATAATAGCGCCATCTAGTAACAGAACATTTAGCTAAATAAAAAAAAATCACAAAATTATGTTGGTAAAATTGTTCGAACAAACTGAAATCAAAGCTTCTTTTGATCAATAAATTAATTCAATTAAATAAATTCATTGGTTATATAATATTGCTTTTAACTGAAATTTTCATTGAGTGATAGCGCCATCTAGTGGCTAAATAAAATTATATTGATTACCCAACTAATCTCAAGTTAAATTTTGGAAACTTTATCGAATAAACTGATATTAAGGCTGATTAAATAAACTCATTGGTGATTAGATAGTGTTTACCTAAATTTTAGCGCCATCTGTTGCCGAACATATTTAAATAAATGAAAAAAACCGCAAGGTTCATGTTTTTTTAAGAATTCGACTAAACTTCTATCTAAGCTATTTGTTATAAATTAATTATTAATAAAATTTAGTGAATTCATTAGTTATTAAATTGTGTTTATTTAAATTTTCAATTTAAATAAACACAATTTAATAACTAATGAATCTAGCGCCATCTATTGACGGACAAAGTAAACTAAATAAAAATTATATTTGATGGCATTCTAATATCAAGTTTAATTTTGTAACAGTCATTTGAATATTTTTGTTAGTAATTGTAATAATTGTTAATTTATCCTAAGTAATTCTCAATTTATCTTGTTGTTAATTTTAATTGCCTTTAGAGTAGAATTTTCTATTCAGAAATAATAAAATTCAAATTTTAAATCCAATTAAATGCAAACTATTTATACTTTTAGTTCTTCAAGGAATTTGTTAAAAAAATTAACATACCTTAATTTTATCCTTAATATTCTTAGATAATTTACGAAGAACATAAACAAATTTTTTACTGAAAAAGTGTTTATTATAAACATACTTAAAAAAAAAAGCTAAAATTAATATTGGGAAGATGAAAGTAGAAACGCAGTATTTTTTTATGCACTTTTTAGAATTGTAAAGTATCATTCAACATAATTTTACGAAAAATAAAGTGAAGAATGTGTTTTTTTCTCTCGATTAGAACACTTTCACTTTAGCAGCAATTCTACTTGACGATACTCAAGATTATGCAGACATCTCAATATATGTTCGTTTTTACCACTAGAACCAAATTGAATAATTGCATAATCAGCAAAATAGATGCTCACCAAAGCACCATTGCCATCTAAAAAGAGTCATACTCCTACTATTGAATAAGCAAAATTATACCAACCTCAATAAGATACCTGGTACGGAGTATCTAATTGTTGTATGCTTATAATAAATTCCAACTACTATCCTGTAAATCCTCTAAATATTATTACAATTATTATTATTACTATTACTATTATTATATTGTGCGAACGAGAAGATTTAAATCAAGTGGGTTGGTTTTTGTAATTTTTTTCACTGACTGAAATAATATAGAATTTTACTAACGAATTGGAAGGACGAGTGGGTAGGATACCAAAGTGCTGGGGTAGTTATATTATAGAGCCTTGGCGGGGTTGTTATGTCGATGTTGTGAAAGAGAATAAAATAATATCGCAAAAAATTTTATTATGACATGAAAGTAAATTACTCATTATGGCATAATAAGATACACATTTTGAGAGTGAATGATTGTGGCGGAGCTGATGGAAAGCGCTTGGATTCGGTAAAGGTTGGTGCGTGACGAGGAGTACAGTCATAGTCTCGGATTAGTGCCTCCTTAATTACTTAACATCAATTAAATTAATGGCTCTTTAGGCGCAATTTGTCCTTTGGTTGAATTTTACCACAATTAATGGAATTTCGAGGAGGATCTCGCAAGATTTGTGGTTTTGTAATGCTTAGCTACCAATTCTTCCCCTACACCGGTTACACCGGATATCAACGTTCCTTTTGGGAGCCAATGTATGGGATTTGTTTGGAAATCATAGCAAATTGTAATAACATCAATTCTCAACTGTTGAACGAGAAAGAATTAATTAGATCGACATCGATACAATGTTTCGAATTCAGAGAGTTTTGATTTAATATACTTTTTACCCAAAATTATTCGTTCATAATTACTTTATTAACCAAAAGCTGAAAATGATAATTTATCATATTTCCGATATTGTAATTTCGCATTAAATCTTCTATAAGTACATATACATTTGTGTTTTTGCCTTCTTGAAATTTTTTCTTATATCTTTTGAGGTATTCCCGTTTTTCGTTTTAAATACGAGTTGAAGTTACCATATCGGGTCATGTGGTTTTTTTAAATTCAATCAAAATTCTACTTGTTTTTGGTCAAGTCTAAGTACAAAGCGCAAAAAAGTTTATCGCGAAAAATTATATTCACGAATAACATAAAGAATGGACTAAAGTTGGACGAGTCTATAAAGGAGAAATTTCTTAAATGTCAGTAGACGAATATGAACCTCCTAAAGTCGATAGTTTCCATGTCGAGTTAATTCGGGCACTGTTGGCTGGAACCTAAATCGTGACCACATGGGCGTACTTTGATTTCAATCGATTCGTAGATGTACTATTACGAATACAATCTCTTTTCGATTCAGTATGAATTTTCTTAAACTTGCCTTTCCAAAAAAAGTCAAACCACTACGATATGCTCTATCTCTCCTGGGTTTATTGTGGACCAAAAAATCTTGCCAATTATTGTGAGCGTATTTAACAATAGATCAGTTGAAAGTTTTCAAATCGACTAGCAGATTTATCGCATATTTATTTCAACTGTACTATGTACTGCCTTTTACTAACCTAAATCTAAGAAAAATTCGCAAATTCATCATTAATTCAATGAACAATTGTACATGCCATTTTTTTTAATTTTTTTATTGTTATTGTTGTGTGGGTGGGAAGTCCAATGACCGTAACTAGCCAATTTCTTAAACGAAATTTTTTCAAACTTGATCTAATATTGTATACTTGGTTTAATTTTTTATTAATCTTTCTTCTTTAAATTAAACTTCGTTTTGAGAAAGTTTAATTTAGTCAATATTAGTACTTTTATTTATTGTATTTTATATAAGAAAAATGTTAGATTTAATTTATGTTGAAATGATAATATTGGCTAGAAAAATTTCACCAGGAGCTATAAAAAAAATTCACTTCAATTGGTAATTTTTATTCTGGAAAAAAGCGATATTTTTTTTATTTGCAATATATTTTTTTCTAAAGAAAATCCATTTTTAATTATGTTTTAAAAATGGTTTTTTTTTATCACGTTTACAGATTGTAAACTTAAAGTTAAGTTTATAACTTTTTTTAAAAAAATAATTTTAGATTTAAATAAAAATAATAATTTTGCTCTTCAAACTTACCACATCCTATAAAAAATCGTTACGGAATTGCGTCTGGATTTACATGTCCTCAGAAGTGTCTATTTGTTTATTAATTAAGCCGCTTAAATCAAAATACGCTTTCTTATTATTCCACAAAATGGTTTGAGAAAGATTCAATGCTTGTGTACAATGAATGCCCTTTGGAGGTTCCCGTACTTTCAGAAACGCCTTACCTATTTTCAGTTGAAATTCCAGTTCTAAAAAAAAAACAGGCTTTGGTATATCAAACCATAGCTTTATTAGTCCTTCAAAATTAATCATTATACAATAAAAACTGATAAATTTTTTGTCGTAAAATATTTTACAACAATTACAAGTTATTGAAGATTATAACAATTCTTAATAATTTGACTACGTCTACTTTTCCCGAATATCAAATATCAACAGTAACAATAATAACTAATCGAAATGGCATTGAATTAAAATTGTGAACGCACCTTTAGTACTCTCATAAGAGGAATCACCACCATCTTGCGGTGAAACTATGTAACTGGATTATTTTCAAATAAATCTCACTCATTCTTATATTTTCATTAAAAATTGCAGTTTTTATTTTTAAGTTAATTAATTTAATCTGTATTAAAGTGCACAATTGAATCCATTAATTTATTCTTTTTATATTCCAGGTTTTGGGTTAAAAATTTTTACTCAACAATTAAGTGTAAAAGTTACATTTTGAAAATTCCCAAAAACCATTTATTAACAGATAAACGAATTAAAAGAAAAATCTCGTTTAGCCTTTTTCTAAAGGATATCAATTTAAGAAAAATTAAATTCTTTAAAAGAAGTTGCTTGATTGTACTTTTGTTGAAAACTTTAAGAAAAGATATATCTTGAAAAAGAAAAAAAAAACTTTCCAACAATAATAAATATTGTCAACAATAATCGTTGTTTTTTTTTGGTAAATAAAATTCATTAAACTGGAGAAAAAAATTAAATAAATAAAATTTCATATTCAAGTTCATGCAAATATATATTTTTTTTGACTGCTAAAAGGATTCTTAGATCTATCGAAAAGGCTTGAAAAACGAATCAATCTCTCAAGTATCGGATATCTTTGGCCTAGCATTGTTCCAGAACTCTCCTATTTTTTGGGGTAAGCTATTATGATAAGATAATCGAATCGGCAAGTTAAGAAGAATGTTATATGTGTATGCCAGAAATTGATGGAAGGACGTGTATTGGCGGAGAGTTGAATATGGACAGAGATAGTGTAGAGCCAAAATCCAACATTCGATCAGCAGTCAATTAGGGAAAGCTCCTTTTATTCCACTCAATAACAACAACAAAAAAATGAAGAAAAATAGAAAAAAGATTTTTTTTTTCTTCACATGATTACTTCCAGTGAATATAGTATAATCACAGATCATTGTTTATCCACCCCTTCTGGCCATTATATCATTCTCTACAATGGAGCAATCTTCATTATTCTGACATATTTTGCTTTATTAGTGCTGGTATATTCCTTTTAGCTTGAGGACCTATTTTTGTTTTCTTCTCGACATACGATATATTTATAGTAGTGTAGGGGGTATGCTGTTTATCCTTTGGCTTCTAATCTTTGTGTTGCAGAAAACAAAAACCCGATGGAGGAAAAAAAATAAAATAAAAACAAATCGGTCAGTGAGTGAAGAAATCATTTTGTCGAATCGATTGATGGGCATCGTTTGACTATGTAACAATGACACAGGGTGACTAACAAACTGACAAACAACGTTTTTTCCTTAATAGTCTGAATACCCTAAAATGTTGTGGGTGGCAGCCATTTCTAGTCGGCTTGATCTTAGGGGTCGAATGTTCGGCAATTGAGAATCTGACTGAAATATCAACAGCATTGATTTTATCTCTAGTCTTGTACTAGTAAATGGTTATATGGGGGTGTGCTTGCAGCAATCAAAACAGGCATATTACCATCAACCCTTGGTGTATGTTTTTTTCTGTTTTGTACAATTCTTTGGCAATAGCTGTTGCTAACACCATGCGTAATCGATTCTACTGATGCCAGGACTTTTTGCTGTTCGACGGCAGTGAGAGTGCCGTTGTCATTCTGTGAATGCATTAAGTGAAATTCTCTGTTCTACATTCTTCGAGGGGTTGATGTTATCACTTCTGCACAAATACGAATATATATACATTTGTATGTATGCGAACTTTAAATTCGTTGAATGTTATACAAATCAGATTTCTAAACGCATTCATTTGACTTCAATGTGAACTGGTAGAATCGACATCCTATCAACAGCAGTCAAAAGGCTAACTGCGAAATATTGTAATCTTCGGTTTGTAATATTTAAACACAGGAATTCTCCCATACGAGTACACCATATACCGTCTCGTCAGACTGGTGTGTGGGCGTACATATATAAAATTCGTTTCATGTACTTATTCGATGTTGACGGCAAAGTAGATATTCTGGAATTGATATCTGAACACCATAAAAAGTTGATTTCATCCCTAAAATATGCTTTGCCATTTACTAACTAATACCATCTGCTAATGGTTGTGTTGAACATTTATTTTGTAAGCTTTTAGAAAGTAGTTGTGTGTGTGGGGGGGGGGGGGAGGGTGGAAGAGGTGGAAGGGTATTTAGTCTAGTGCAAGTTGCTACATAACTAATTGTTTGATTACATCTTTAATGAGTTCTTCACATGAGTTTAAAGTATAACTCACATTAAGGACGTTTTGATGTTTTTCACTTTGATGAAGTGTCTGTTATTTTTGTAGTTGATCTTCTCTTTGCGAGAGTTTGCTTACTATCGACCAAAACGAATATCTTGTTCTCAAGCTCGAAGTGGAAATTTGATAAATGATTCCGTGATGACTTGGTGTTAAGTTAGGTATTCACACCACAATAGAAATAAGTTGATTCTTTTGGTTTTCTTATTTTTCTTCTGCTTCTTTGGCTACAGCCTCCTTCGCAAAAGTAAGTACCACATGAGTTTGCAAGTGTGAACATTAGTAATACCCTTGTAGAAGCTCTCCCTCCAATCTAAATAGATTAATACAAGTTACGATTGTAATTCATAGAATTTTTTGGAGAAATGAATTTTTCATTTGAAATAATACTTTCAGTATATGAAAAATGGAGCAAACGATTTTCTTTCGGATATTTGAGTTTTCTCGATGGTTTGTTTCGCAATCACAGAATATAGCACTCCCACGTACTTAATATACCAAATATTCGTTAAATTTTATATAAGACTTTTATTCCCTCGCACCAATCATATCATTGGCATTTTATTTGATTTTTGCAATTATTCGGAATTATTTGATTAATTGCTAATATATTCATTTACTTGCAAGTTGTAGATTGATCGAATGAGTGCAATGGGAGCGGTTCAGAAATTTCTTTGATGAAAAATAAATTGAACAAATATTTCAGTAATTTTTCATTAACTTCTATATGTGTGATCAGATAAAAAATCAACTGTCTGTGGTTAGGATTAATTCTTCTTAATTATTGCGAAAATATTTACGGAGAATTAAAATTACACCCAGTAGTGAAGTGATTTTGATTGAAATTTTCATTTCTATTTACTTATCTGGATCTGGTGTCGGCTATGCCCGCAAAGTTATTGTAAATAAGCTAAAGTATTTACACATATAATATTAATTGTCACAAGGTTACTAACCGAGACTTATGTATGGCCAACGCCTTTACCGGTTTATCGAAATTTTACACCAAGTCGTGATACTTTTCGAGGTTATTTCAACCTTTCGCTTGACTTTGCATTGAAAATTTTGAAACACCAAAATATTTTTACTTATCATATCCTTTTCATATTCTTATTATAAATGATCTTGTACATATAAAAAATTGGCTAATATTCCAATAATTTCTAGAAGCTATTTCGAAATTGAATAGCGTCTAATACGCAGCAGTCTTGAGTTCAAATCAAGCTTGTAGCATAGACAAGGTGTCATCTAGCTGTTTGCAAATGACCTGAGTTGTCTGAAAATGACATTAAAAAATATATAATCGCATCAAGAGAATATTTTAAATATTTTTCCATAAATTTTTTCTTAATAAATTGGCAAATTTTATATTATATTCTTTAATACCTGCAATCTGGGTAATTAAGATAACGGTTGAAAAGTTCTCGATTGGTTACTGAACAATCTAAAACTGTGACTTGCATGAGGTCTCAGGTCATGATGGCATTCTCGACTCTCGACCGGCATATACTCACTGTAATAATCAAATGGCATTTAACACCTTTGACAATGCGTAGACAAATAGACTATTTATAATAGGCCAGCAAATTGGACAAGGAAACTTCTTTGAAATCAAATCTTATCCATGATTCCTGTGGAAATTCAACTTACTTTCTTTTCCACCCAAACTAATTTCTACTGTGAAGCTCCTAGACAATAACCCACTTTTTGCTTTTTAAAACACAACCATCTCATTTGTACGACTAAATTAAAAACACACACAACATGATATCGCCAAATAGCCTTACGACCGTGGTACTATAAAATCGCCTCTGGTTCTTGTCTTAGAAAAAACACCTGAAAATTTACCTCACCACCTCCACTAGTTATCCAATTAACTGTTTTTAAGGGGGGAAAAAATCAAAAATACACAATAAAAATTCACATAACCAACTTGAAATAGAAAATATTCCCTTCACAACGGAAAAAAGGGAGTTTATTAAACTTTTTGTGTTAAACAAGTCGTAATGGAAAAAGTCAATTTTTGTACAAATTTACTGATTGGATTTTTTTTTTTTTGTTGAAAAAAAGTTTATTGTTTTTATCCCCAAACAACAATCAAAGTTCATTATTTTAGTGCACGTTACCTTTACAAATAAAACCTGAATTGGTTTCTGATTGGGTTCAAAGTAGACCCACGAATCCTTCATCTCTTTTGAGGTGGTGTGTCCCCATTTCAATTGGTCCATATTCGATACATTTTCAAATGGTCTTCTTTCAATTGAATAAATGAATGTGTACTACTACGTAAGTGCCTTATGAATTTATGTTTACGTACACGCATACATGCACATGTCAATTCACATAAATTCAATTCAGTTTTATTTAGTTTTGTTTATTTTAAAAGTGAATCTATGATGAGTTTGGTTAGCGAGTATATTTTCAATTGAATTTACTATAAAAACAGTCAATCATAGAAAAAAGAATGCTGGAAATTTCGTTCGTTTCGAGGAGCGCGAGTATGCTTTTCAACGAAATTAAATCAAGTGATGGAGGACATGAACGGATGTAAACAAAAGTGGGGGTTGTTTCAATACAATCCTTCTCTTAAAGTGTGCACAGCACCAGCATTTCGTAATCACATCTAAAGCGTGTCATTCGAACGATGCGGGCCAGTATACTCCCACTTAGTCCAGTTTCATTCGACAACCACCTCCTCCTCGTGGCTGTACAGTTTCTTTTGGATCAGTGTCAGTCGGAAATTCTGATTCACCTACAAAGTCGCACAACGAAAACAACTGCAAAAATTTTTTAAAATAAATTTCACTTTGGAAATTGGAATTCCTGACTCGCTGCTATACTATATAGCCAAGACACGCAAGAAAGAAAGAAAGATCATTCATCCATTTCCTAATGAAATCACAAAATATCCTTCTTCCATGATTTGTATTTTATTTTATTTTTATTTTCGTATGACCCCCCATCCACCCGCAACAAAGAAAGTTAAACATTTCCCCGTTGTTCGGTTCGTGTTCGTTGCTCAATTCAGATTTACTTAAATCAGAAGAAGATTTCCTCAAATCTACACTTTCAGACTGACTTAAATAAATAATGAAAAATCATGATTCGCAGACACGAAGAAATCTTTTATAAATTATTCACAAGAATCACGCTAGACTAGACAAATGTGTATATTTTTTATGCGAATACTAAAGTCACAACACTTTGTTGAGCTGTACCAGGAATTGAGGCCATCGCGACGGTAGATTTTGTGACTAGATAAATTATAAACGAAACAGAAGCCAATTCGGAATCGATTCGTTTTGATTGAAGTTTACTGTAAGTATCAGAAAATGTATTTAGACTTTGACAACCTAGAGAATTTCATATCAAAACATGGGTTTTCTGATCTCTGAAATTGTACACTCTCTAAAAATGGGAATGAACAACAATCATTTATCAAGGCTTACTCCCCATATCGCGGAAGGAAATACCGAAGCGACAAAGCAGCATATTTTCCATGGTCATGAACACACGTTTATGCTTAGTATTTTCAAAGGACTAAAAAGCCTTGCACCGCCCCCACACTATAGACTCACTTGTCCGTATGCATGTCTATGCACTGGAATTATGTTTACGTCTATTTGTTGTGCGAAGAAACCATTAACTCCTCAGTTCATATATTTAGAACAGCATTTCCTTCTCTGCCCATAGCAATACCTCCTGCCGTATGGATAGTAGTTATTATCAGGATCAGCGTTCCCAAAATCCTCCTGCTGCATATTCATCGTTTCCATATGAAATAAATACGCATAGATAGTAACCACCTTGTATTTCCATACGCCAGTGACTCCTGTATAGATGAGAAATGGGCTAGGGACACTGAATGGTGGTAGTGGATTGTTGAACGCTAACTGCAGGATAAAAGCAATACAGTGCCTGAAGCTAGAGCTACTGACACTGTTTTCTGGTGTATAATATCCCAGTTCTTCTTACGTACGTCTTCCTGACAAACGCCTAAAGATTGGCGTCAGCTTTAAATTTCAGTTCTATTTCCCTAGACTGCCACCGAGTCTCATCGGCGCCTATTAAACATTAGCAGCGTCAGCTTTTCCAATAACTTGTAGTCAAAACAGCAATAGTAGAGTACAACAGCTCTAGAAATTTCCTAAAACAACAGCATCAGTACAATCAGAAATTACTGGGGCTACTAAGTAAAGTGGTGCACAAAAGCTGAACAGAGAGGGTAAAGGAAGGATCAGAACAACTCAGACGGTTGGTAGCAGAGAAGTAGCAGCCTGTAGGAGCCACGATGATTTATGTAGCATTAAATTCCAATGTTAACGTTTAACAACATGAAATGAAAACGCAAGAGAGTTACACAAGCCCGTATATCTGTCTGAATGTGCAAAATTGCTTCTATACTTTTCAGGTCGGTACATTAAAGCAGCGGCAAAGAGTCGTATTTTGAAGGTGAATTTCATATATCCAAGGGAATATATTTACATACCATCTGTACAAGTATTTTGTAATATAATTTGACTCACTATATTTATGTGCATCGTTACGAAATGAGAAAATCTTACCGGCAAAACCAACTACTATGCAATACAGAACCATATTAACAGCAATAGCAACAGTGTATTATCTCGCGAAAATGCTGAGCAAATACGTGCTAAAAATGGGGAAGGAATTATTATTAGTTACACGCTATCTTAGCTCAAAAGAAAACCCCGAAAAAGGATTAAAATGAAAATTGCTTCTCTGACAAATTTCTCTTTACAATTTCAACTAAATTGTTGGTAGTTAGCGGTAGGCAGAGACAATCTACAGCAGTTACGAGCCGAGTCGAGCACAAATTTTAACCAAACTCTTAATACTTTCGTTCGACGTTGTATCTACTAAAATATTCGTGTACTTCATCTATGATTTCTGTTCTGTATACAACAAAATATATACGAACTAATATCCGTCTAATGTAGCTGAAATCGTGCTTTTCTGACATTTATTATACGGAAAAATTGTTATTGCTATGATGATGACGTGCATAGACATATTTTCTAACCCATTCTAGCACATTTTTGCTCGGTTCACAGCAACATTTTTTCTTCTTCTAATAATTCTATTAGAAAATTTTAAGAGTCGTTTTCATTAAAATTATCCAAAATATTAAATTCATAAATTTAATAGTATTTATTCAGCAACAACAAAAAAAAAGAAAGAAAAAACATCAGAAAACATTTCTATTATTTTCTAAGGTGTTACTATCAATTCTAATATGAAATTTACCCATAAATATGCTGATAAATTCAATTTATTTTACTTTTTATTATGGAATAGGATCCTCTTTATGATTATTGTAAATAAATTAATTGAAATTTTACAGATTAAGTTTTACTTTTAAAACTGTAGATTAAATATTCGAAAGAAATATGATAATGGTGGGCACTCCTCGACATTCAAAATTATTCAGCAAACCATAAATTCAATGAATATTTATATAAGCAAAGATCGTTAAACTTTTTATTTTGTTATCATTGAAAATACCTTATTTTCTGCTATTTTGAAAATGTTGAACAAGTGGAAAACTCTTATGGGGTCAGACCATCAATTAACATTGAATTTGATGAAGAAGTTCTTAAAAAGCTCAGAAAAAGGATCCTTTGTGTCAGATCAGACATTGCAGACTCCTGAATGCTCTAACATGACAACGCATCCTGTCACATGGCCATCCCTCTCAATGAGTTTTTTTTTAGAGAAAGGGATTCCCGCGGTTCCCTAGTCGACTATTTACCTAATCACCTTTTTTATTCTCCCAAAGATCACAGTCGAAAAAATCCACAAAACAAAACTTGGAAGAGCAAAAAATCTTCAAAAGCAAAATCTTTACCTGAAAATTGGAAACAGGGCCTGCGCTCAAAAAAAACTATTTCGAAGGGAATAACATTCACAATAAGTAAACTTAAGAGTTCTTTAAACAATTTGAACACGTGGCCACCATATTTTGTCTTTTTTCTGATATTTTGAATATGAAAATGTGGAACGAGTGGAAAGCTCTTATAGGGTCTGACCATCAATTAACAATGAAGTTGATGATGAATTTCTTAAAAAGCTTAGAAAAAGGATCCTTCGCGTCAGATCGGACATTGCAGACTCCTGAATGCTTCAACATGACAAAGCCTCCTGTCACATGGCCAACTCTCTGAATGAGTTTTTTTTAGAGAAAGGGATTTCCGCGGTTCCCTAGCCGACTATTTACCTAATCACCTATTTAATTCTCTCCAAAATCACAGTCGAAAAAATCTACAAAAACAAAACTTGGAAAAACAAAAAATCTACAAAAGCAAAATCTTATCCGAAAATTGGAAACAGGGTCTGTGCCCAAAAAAACTATTTCGAAGGGAATAACATTCACAATAAGTAAAGTTATGAGTTCTTTAAACAATTTGAACACGTGGCCACCATATTTTGTCTTTTTTCTGATATTTTGAATATGAAAATGTGGAACGAGTGGAAAGCTCTTATAGGTTCTGACCATCAATTAACAATGAAGTTGATGATGAATTTCTTAAAAAGCTTAGAAAAAGAATCCTTCGCGTCAGATCGGACATTGCAGACTCCTGAATCCTCCAACATGACAACGCCTCCTGTCACATGGCCATCTCTCGCAATGAGTTTTTTTTAGAGAAAGAGATTCCCGCGGTTCCCTAGCCGACTATTTACCTAATCACCTATTTTATTCTATCCAAGATCACAGTCGAAAAAATCTACAAAAACAAAACTTGGAAGACCAAATAATCTACAAAAGTAAAATCTTCTCCGTAAATTGGAAACAGGGCCTGCGCTCAAAAAAAACTATTTCGAAGGGAATAACATTCACAATAAGTAAAGTTATGAGTTCTTTAAACAATTTGAACACGTGGCAACCATATTTTTTCTTTTAATTATTATATTTAATTATTTTCCCACCCCCAAAATTCTGTTATTTTGAATATAACAATATTTTTTCTGCGACTTTGGTAATTAATTAAAAATAAATTTTTTCTATATATTTTCAATTTTTTTAATTATTTTCAAATAATTTTTAATTGCTTTCGTATTAAGACATAATCCATAAAATGTGAATGGAAACTTTGTAATCTCTTTGAAATTTGAAAATTAAGGTAAGTAAAATATAAACAGTAGTTAAAAGGACTTTAAAAAAAATATAAACCATTAAAGAAAGTATGTAAATTATAAACAGTAGCAAGATGACTAAAATGGTAAATTTAATTTCGTATAGAAGGATGAAATTTTTACCCCTTTCTAATTGTATATGCAAACAATATCCTTCCTAATACCAAAGTCATACCCATCTCAGAAAAAATGACTTTTTAAATGACTAGGTATCTTGAAAATAGTCCTTTTGTTATAACATTTTTCACTTTACTTAACTTAATTGCGGTTATAAATCATAATAATAAATGACATTTATTTGCAGTGAATTATGCGTCTCGTGAAGGTCAATTAGTAGGATTACTTAATATTTTCTACCAAGGCAAATACGAAAAAGTAAAATTTTACTTGAAAATAAAACCAAATAACGAAGGAGCATGGAAAAGAAGTCAAACATGAACAAAATTTATTTAAGTCGATGGCATGTTGATTTCTCCTTCTAAATTGACTATGGTTAAAAACGTTATTGGTTGTCATGACATTTTAATAAACATAATGGCTTCTATTATATACGTTGTTGTGCCTTATGCCTTCTAATGTCAAAAATAAAAGCAAAATACGAACGGCTGTGCCAATAGAAAATATTAGTTACGGTGTTGATTTAGTTTACAATTTTCTATAATATTGATACAAGTGCGTATGTTCAACCGACATGAATACTTAATATTATTTATTTATTTAGGTCAATATTTAACTATCGTATAGCTAAATTAACTGCAACATACAGTCTAATTAGAAATGCAGAAATCAATACAATCAATCGGGCGTCATGGTTTCAAAGCTTATTCAATATTTAGATTTAGAGCATTTTGCTTAAAACAAGATTTTGTTATATATCCTTTTCAGTGTTCCGATAAAATTCGAAGATAATCTACATTTTAAGAATATTCACACATTTCTTATAAGAAATTATAAATTAAAAAAAATATTTTATTTAATATAAAATAAAATTTAAAAAAAAATTTTAATTCTTACTTTCGATCTGAATATTTTTGGTTGTTGTGCCAAACTAGTAGCTGTGCTTCAAACCAATTTCTAGTTGTGGCTCAAAATAGTTAGTGCAGAATTTAGCCGGGACACTGTAAGTAATGAGCATTCAGCCAAGAGACTCCTTATAATATTGAGTCATATTGTTGAACGGATTTATAATTTCGTTTGTTTGCTTGTATGGAAGGCCCCAAGGATATGAGCCAGGCACCATAATGCAGTGCCATAACAATGAGGCCATTTGAAGACCCGTAAGTGTGTGAATTTAGATGAAACCGATAATTAATGAGTGATAAGAATTTTGTTGAGCAACATTTTAAGAAATCAAAAAAAAGTTTTCAAAAGGCTATTAAGGAATCTAATAGCTCCACAATGGAGAAACTACGAAAATTTCATTAAAAAAGAAATTATTGGATTGGGGGACATTTTTGGTTAAAGGATGAGCGATTATGAATTTACCCAGTGACGTTCACAGGTGTAGTTTCCGAAAAGAAAATTATCCTATCCGAGTTCTGAGCCCAAAATTATAATTGAATACTTTTTGAAAATTTATTTTATTTATTTTTTCTTTTTTCTTTATTGTTCGCATTTTGCAAAAATCTTATAAAAACTATTTTGTGTTTAGCGTTCCGTATTGCATGTGCAAAATATTCGTAAATAATTATTACCAATTAAAATTTAACAAATAAACCTTAAAAGTTTACGCTAAATTAGATTAGGTTTCGAATTTTTTTGTAAAAACTTATAATTTTAAAAGAAACAAAAACACAAAAATTCTCTTAATTTTTAAATTGAATTTGCATATAGAGAGAATCTATTTTTACGACTTTTCAAAATGCGGGTAGATATTATAAAATATCTAAAATTTCATTAAGTAAACGTTTGAATGGAAATTGAATTTTCACAAAAGAAAATAATAAAAGAAAAAAATATTACCACTTAATTATATTGACTGCAAAACAGTCAGTCCATTTATTTCATCCATAGTGGTATGTTTTTGTTAACAAAATCCCAAAACTATTTCGCTTTATGTTAAATGAAGAAAATATTTACAAGTTAAATAAACTTGGACGATTCAACCCTTTTAACATACAAATCGTTTTCATCCCACGGAAGTAATTTGAAATTTACCAAAAACCTTTATCCAATTGCTTCGACATCTTAAACGATTTCTATTTTGGGTACGGTGTGATAATAATGTTGGTTTTATGTGGGAATGTCCTTTTGTTGTTTGTTTGTTTCTTCTTTTTTTTTTATTTATAGGTGTGTATGAATAAAACGCCATCTGTATAAGTTGTTTTATTTAAGAATATCTCTTTCATCCTCCATTTTTTGAATGAGTTTACCTTGACCCAACATCATTTAATGAAATTACATTTTTAAGGGTGAACATTTTAATAAAGCTTTTGTTTCGAAAATATTCCAATTTGTCGAGAACAATAGGGTAAAGTTGTTTTATACGGCATCTTTTTAAAATGCCAAAAAGTCACCCACTCACGTAACTTATACTCACTCATCCACTTAATTTCGAATTGCAAAGACAAATGAAATATGGTCGCCACTGTTCGTTTGTGAATTGCATTCTGCACGCGACATTCACGCGTCGTTTTAATTATAAAACGAAAAATTGCGCAATTATTAATTGTATGCAGATGAAGGCAATTTGTTTCAATTTTAACCATTGAAGTGTTTAGATTAAAGCGAAATCAGATTAAATTTGGTAAATATTAATGCGAAGGGGTTGACAGAAAATTACTGAGACTGATTTTTGTAATAATTTTACTCTCCTAAAAAATGTAACCTACCACCCTTCGTAACAAGATGACGTCCTTTCAAGAGATTTTTCTTTTAGGAGCACAAATAACATTTACATGAACAAAGATTAGGTGTAACAGGTGGACAAAGATTAGGTGCCATAGTGAAGCATACCAGCGTATCCAATGTTCGATCTAACGCGAAGAACCCTTTTTTTTGAGGTTTTCAAAAAGTTTTAATGTTAATCGACGATCTAACTTTATAAGTAAATATATTCACTCGTTTCACGTTTTTATCATTTTTTTATGTTGAACATCACCGTGAGCAAGCTTCGCAGCCCTCCAAAAATGCTCTAAAATCGTGTGCTCTCGTTAGGAAGAAATCCTTCCTTTTTAGGCTGGTTGTAACATTTCGTATGTCAAATTTGTGAATTCACCAAAGTTAAAGCAAAATTTAATGATATATCCTCGCTTCAAATTTTACTGTTCTATTTTTCGTAACGCACTTCATAAAAACACAACTCACTCATCATACTATATAGTGTCGCGTAGTAACTGGATGGGGTTGAAACTTTTGCGTTCCAAATTTCTGTTTCTTAAAATAAAATAACGGCAATGAATAATTAAAGTATTATTTTTGTTAAAATCAATTACTTCCTGGTTGAGTACTAAATTTTTTTTTGGGGGTTTGAGTTTAATTTCAATAGTATATCAGATTTATAAGCTTAAATCCGCTGTTTATAGTTAAAAAAACACCGGTTTTTTTTCATAGAAAGCAAAAACAAATTTGTTCAAAGTACTTGCCCTCGCTAGCTACACATTTTTTCCATATCTCGGGCAATTTGTGGATACCACGCTAAAAAAATTCCTTCTCTTTCGAGGCAAACCACTCATCAAGCCATTTTCGGACGTCTTCGTAAGAATCGAACTGCTGCTTAGCGAGCTCGAGGCTCATCGACGAAAACAGGTGGTAGTCGGAAGGAGCCAGGTCTGGTGAATAAGCGGGGTGGGGTAGCACTTCCCAGTTGAGTGTTTCCAAGTAGTGTCGGACCATTTTTGACGTGTGCGATGGTGCGTTGTCGTGGAGGAAAATCAGCTTGTCATGTCTTTGTTGATAATCCGTCCTTTTTTCACGCAGAGCACGGTGCTCAGTTGTTGGTGGTAGCGGTGGGCATTGACAGTTTCACCAGGTTTCAACATCTCATAATAAACGATACCCTGCTGATCCCACCAAACGCACAGCATCGTCTTCCGTTCGAAGCGATTTGGTCTTGGAGAAGATGTTGACGGTTGGCCGGGATAAACCCACGATTTCTTGCGTTTAGGAATTTCGAAATATATCCACTTTTCATCGTCTGTCACAATCCGATACAGGAACGACTTTCTTTTTTGTCTGGCGAGCAAGATTTCGCATGTGTTTTGGTGTCCCTCCATCTGCCTATCATTCAATTCATGTGGCACCCATTTTCCGATCTTTTCAATCTTCCCCATGGCACGAAGACGCATGGAAATGGCTGGTTGAGTAACACCCAATTGCTCCACGAGCCTGAAATAGGTGGTCCTAGACCTTCCTAAGCAGATTTTCACGCTTCTTGTCTCACAAGTCAAAATTGCCGTCTTTGAACCGACGAAACCAATCTCGGCACATTGTTTCCGATAAAGCACTGTCACCATAGGCCTCCATAAGCATTCAATGCGATTCGGCAGCCGATTTCTTCAAATTTAACCAGAAAAGCAGATCTTCCCGCATATGCTCTTTTTCTGGCACAAAACTAGACTTGATTACCAAAGGAAAAATATATGTTTTTGTACGAAATTGCTGACAATGTGCACTGATTAATGTTAACAGTTTTTAAACTCATAAAAAAAAATGATGGCGTGCCCATGGTAACTTAATACGCTCATTCACGCCATCTATGACCAAACAGCGGATTTAAGCGTATACACCTGGTAACTCTCTTTATCAGTAATCATAAAGGTTCAATTCCTTATAAATTAAGTAAATTTCTTTACTAAATTACTAAAATATGCAAATGCACTTTTTTGTTATTAGTAATTAATTTTTTCTATTTCATATGAATGAGAAGAAAGGATGAACTTTAATTAATAATTAATTCCTACTAGTGCTCAACATCCCTAATTAACAACAGTAAAGTTTCTAACATAATCAAAAAACACAAAAATTAATAAACATGAATTTTTCAAACTAAAATTGATTTAGACAGATTGAAACTTTTTAACGGAATTTTTTAAATATAAAACTTTTCCTAACTTAATCGGATTGTAATAATTGTTAATATAGTTTTAAATTTGTTTCAACTATTATAAAAATACCAAAGTTATTATTATCTATTTTAATCTGAAAAGTTATTACCTTCTTTTATCCTTTTGCTCTTTTATAATATCCTTTTTGATATCATAATTTTTAATAATGGAAATTTTTCACTTTGAGCTATTCAATATTGGTTATTTTCTTGCACGTAGATAACAGATATGCTAAAATATCCTTCTTTTTATATAATAAACAAGAAAAGGAATGGAAAGAAATTCTTTAATATTATAAATTTTTCACAAATTTTATTGTTTTAAACTAGAATATTTTTACTATAAATTTTTATATGAAAAAATTCATTTTAATCTTCTAATCGATTTAAGGATTTTTTTAAATATTAAACATTTTTAAGAGGAAAAAATTCTATTTCTTATTTGTATATTTTTATTAATAAAAAACACAGTTTGAAATTTCAGAATTATAACAGTTAAAATTTAAATTAAGCAAAAGAAGAAAAATATTGAAGAAAACTTAAAAAAAAATAAAGATTTTTTAATAAAAAGTAGTTTTTTGAAAATTTTCATATAAAAGATTGGATTAATTTGTTTTTGTCTCTTTTCAAATATTACGTGTAGTTATCCTTTGGCATTTTATTAAGTTCCAGTTAACGAGTACACGCCATTAACAGTTCAATACTCAAATTACCTATTTTTAAAGCCTATAAATTTTAACAAAACACTAAAGCGTAAACTTTGCTAAAACCGTATTAATTTCCTGGGAATATTATTTTGTATTTGTAAATACATAGCCTTTAATTAATCGTATAGCTAAAAGGATCGAAATCCTCTGCTTAAAAGGATAGGGTTGTATTTCACACATATAGTATAGAATGTTGCTAGTTGCTTTTTTACCGGAAGTTCATCGTTTTGATTTCAAAAAATAAAAGTGAAAAATAAGAGCACAAATAACTTCAAAAATAGAAAAAGGAAGAATAGCAAAAAAAAATAATACAAAATAACAAAAAATAAAAATAATAATAATAATAATAATAATAACAACAACAACAACAATAGAAGGATAAAAGGAAATAAAAATCGCATTTTGCCATTTGTTGTATGCGGGATGCGTGTGTCATATGTCAGGTGTCAAGTACTAATTTGTCTGTATGCGTTCAAGATACTAGCTTCCTAGTAGCACCTATTGTACAGGGACCTACATATATATGTTGGGGCATACTTGTAAGGATATTCGGTTTCAGAGAATTTCCTGCTATTGAGTGGCTTCTCATACATCTGTGAGCAGAAAGAAAAGAAGTCAAGTGCCTTTGTGTACCGGGAAGTCGAATCTGTCACCGCAGACAGTGTGTGGGCGGTGGGTGGTGAAGGATGTCTGTCTCTTCAATCGACATAAGGTCGCTTCATTATGACATATGTACATTATAGAACAGATAAAATATGATGTATGCCTCCTTGGTTTCTGTGAAATTCTAGAAAAAGAAAATGTACATACCACCCCACGGAAAATTCGATAGTCACAGTGCATAGCTGTGCCCACTAATTCCATTCCTTTATCCTTTCGTATTACCAGACCTACATTAGAATACGTTCAGACAAAAGACAGGCTATGTCTCGGTGCAATATAGAAAAATCAACACTACCAATGTACAATATTTGTTCATATGTTAACTAAAAAGGACTGAACGATCCGATAAATGGTGCATGACCTTAAAACACCTGTTCCTCTTTTATAATTAATTACGTACGTGTTTGCGTACTTTGAATGTTATCCAAATGACCAACTGTTCTATATATTACTGTTACAATTAAGACAGAAGGCATTTCAATTACGTATTTATACTCCCCCCCATTGAATGGGACTTTTAGCCTCAATCAAATAAATCTAATGTAATCCGCCGGATTAAAGTCGATCCGTTTTGTCTAATAATTTTTTTTTTTTTTTTTTTGTAGATTTTCCAAATTCAAATCGAATATTAAATATAGAAAAATTTACGAAATTAATTTCATCAGTAAACATTGGAAAAAATTTTATTAAATTTTATATCTTCGGCATTGATTATACTAAAAATTTGCCATATTTCTATCATCTAACGTCAGAATTATTGGTTTTTGGCTTGCCAGTCTAGTTTATTTTCTTAATAAATTCTTTTAAAAACTCTCTATCAACAAACTAATAAATAACTATGACTGCGTACAAACATATCAGCTATAATATTATAAGTATGCTACCCCTTTCAAAACCCACCCACCCCCACCCCTTCCTACTTTTATAGTTAAATGCTATAAATTTTTTTTAAAAAACATTTTCATTCTGATATATTGTAAGTGAAATAATTTAATTTTTTTATTAGTGTAGTTTTTTATTGGGGCAAATTCTTTTAGCTATACCTAAAAATAGTTTAATATTCTTTAGGAAAACATTACAAATTTTTTTTATAAGTAAAAATTTATCTAAATAAAGTTTTTCTTCTTCTTTTTTTTTAATAATATTTTATCCCCGCAGAAAATTGTATCTTTTGGGTTTTCTTCGAATAAATTCCAAAAATAACTCGAAAAATGCCATAGATTCGGAGGTTAAAAACTTTCTAAAGTCAATAAAAACATTCGAATTCTAATCTGGAAAAGTTGTTTGTTTGAAATTCTGTATATTATTATTAAATATCAACTTTATTAATATTGAGAAAAAAATATCTTTAAAAGAAATACATTTTTATTTAATAATAATTTTTTGATTATAAATTTCAATAGTTTTTTAATATTTAATTTTTTGTGAAAGATGGAAAACTTTTTCTCAAATTTTTAAAAAATATCTTATTAAAAGAAAAACAATTTTTGAAAATTAAAAAATAAAAATACAAATAAATATTGTAGATAGACGGAAACTATTAACGAAAGTTTTGATTGGAATTTATTACGAAATAAATTAGAATCTTCAAAATATTCTTTAATATCAAATAAATTTTGATAATTCCTCTGAACTTTTGCTAAAAGTTTGGTGACATTTTAAAAATTATTATCATCGGCAAAAACTATTTTTTTTGCTTTTAAGAAAATTTTATTTTTAAATAAAAATGTAGTCATTGGGAAAATAAAAATTTCACAAAAACCAAAAATATTTTCTAAGGAGAATTTTTTTCTTAAATATAAAAACAGAAATTTTTGTCTTTAAAAATATTTTTTTTTATAATAAAATAAATAATTTATAATAATTTCGTTTAGAAATAATTTCTTAAAAAAAAATGTTCTCTCTCTAAATTTTGCTATATTTTTTTTTATACATTGGAATTTGAAAGCAAATGTGTTCACGTAACTTTTACTCTCCGCCGTTACTAAATTTCGATACATAAAACCGAACTTAGACAAACGCTTAATATGGAATCCACAAGCAAGACTTGACAGATCTGCAATAGATAGTAAAATAATTTTATACAATGCCCTACTGGAACCTCTATGGACTAATAGACTAGAAAGTCTGGGGCTCTACTACGCATTCCAACTGCTGTCGAATAAAACTCAAAAATATTTCGCAAAATTTTTGATACTCCCTTTTAGGGTCGTAATATTGTAGAACATGTGGACCTATTTTCAAATGTTCTTAATATATTTTTATCGGTTTTAATATGTTTTGGTTTTGTCTTTGATTGGCAGATAATCGGTTCGACTGCTTATTCAAAAGCTATTGTACTGCTCATTTTCGTTTAGTTATTTTTTGGTGCGATGCTATGCTTCGTTTAGTAGGAGGGGCGGCCATTTTGTCCATTTCGGGTTGTTATCTTTGACCAAAACGGGTGTTTATCCACGATATGTTCTCTTTCCGAAAGATACTATTGATATTTCCATGTCCCAATTTTTTGTAGATATTTGGATGGTCAAGGATAACAATGAGTTTTTGTTGGAAAAAAGCACTTTCGGAGTTCTCCCATGCACCCGTAATCACATAATCACAACTCATGTGACTTTTTTTTGTTCTTCCAAATCGAAAACCAGTTAAAAGGCTGTTATAAAATATAATATTACTTTTCTAACACACCCTGTAGATACAGGTGAACAGGAGAAACTTTGAGGAGCGTTTACTTCTCAAAGTCGTTAACTATTATTTTGTAAAATTAAATTTAAAAAAGAAGAAGAAATATTGCAATTGGTTAATAATCGTACGAAAACATTTGTGAAAATTTCAAAAATAGAACAATTACAATAAAATAAAATAACTCGTCAATGAATTGAATAGAGTATATAGTCGGATATTGCATCCATTTGTTATATAAATAGAATCTAATTACTTCGACACACCCGAGTACCTTACTAATTATCTAAAGAGCAAACAGGCAATTTTTCTTATTCGTTTTTCCATGGTAGGAGATGATCACAATGATTATGTCTACCACTACTTGAATAACAACTATTATAAATAGTAGAATAATCATCCTTATTCGATACACCACTACGAAAATATTCCAGCCACAATTAATACTGTTGGCAAAGCCTTCACAATATCGCTTTTCAACTTTCATGAAATTACACCACTTCTCCTCCCTGTTCAACCTACCACTTCGCATTAAACACACGTTTAATCTATTCCACCCCCAAAAGTAATGAAAATGTGATAAATTTTCAGTCCTACCTGTGTACAACTCTCTTCTACCAATGCCAACACATACGTGTACATTACCACCTTTTTGAAGGTGTGCAGACCTACGTGGATTCGTACAATTACTCTTAAGGAAGCGTATAATTATTAAAAGCCAAGAAAATTTTCCTTTCATGGCGCCATTTTTCCACAACTCCTCCAAATACTCACAATATCACGAAAATAATTCTGTTGGCAAAAGATTCATATCACCTCTTATTTTCCATAAATAGGAGCTTAAGTTTGGTTGAATTTTTTTGACGGTAAATTTTCTCGCATCAATGTTAAATCAATAAAAAAAAACTAATATAAAAACACAATAACAAAAAAAAAATCGATGGCATCATTTGCCCATTATTGGTGAGAAATTTTGAAGAAAATAATCAATCGATTGTACCCTCTGTTCAGGTGATAAATTGGTCCTGACCGGAATTTTCCTATTGTTATTATTATTTTAGTAATAGTATAGTCAACAACTTAGCCATACTACTATATGCCTACCTACCTTGATAGTATATACTTACCTAAGAAGTTCGGCTGTTACGAGGAAGTAGGGCACTTAATTGATTAAAACGGCGAATATTCATAGAGTTTTTATGTGCTGCCTTGTATTCAATAAAATTTTATGGAATTTCAGTCTCTTTTATTTTATTTGAACAATGGTCATGCCACTTTCAAAATAGATTTTATTTTTTTGGTCCTTTCTATTACTTTTTTTTTGTCGTTTTGTTATTTTTTCGTTTATCCTTATTTTTAATGAATATCTTAGTAATATTAAAGACTTTGTCTACCTTTTTCCAAAACCAATTTATATGCGGCCAAATGAATACGAAATTAATTTAAAAGTTAAAAAAAAACGAAAAAATTCTTTATTGCAAATACTCCACACATACACACACACACACACACACACACACCGGCACTCTTAACAGAATGTTAGCAGTTTTCATTAATGCCATTAATATCCTTAGTATCTGGCATTTTCTTAACGCTAATGAGTCTATATTCTTTTTTCACGATTAATTTCAAGCGCTACCAATACTGCTGCTATGGAAATTAATACGTTTACAAATTTTAATATTAATTGATGTTTAGTTGAATTTAATTTTGGGCTCATTCCCTATGTAAATATCTCCTCAAAACCATTCAAGGTAAAAATGTATAAGAGGACGAAGTCATTATTTTCAAATTAACAATTTATGAAATTGTAAAAAAAAAAAAAAAATCTGTGATTTTTAATTTTTATCCTAAAAGCTTACATTTTCACATCAATGATTTTAAGAAGACAAAAAAAATTTATATTATCTTCAAATTATCTCAAATTTTTACAATTTGCCAAGAAATGAAAATAATAAAATTTTTGATTTTTCCTACGTGCAGAATATTTCGAAAATTATAATTTCTTTTATAAAACAGAAATCGAATCAGCAAAAATGCCTAAAGAGGATGTTTTGACATATCACAACAAAAACACTTTTCAACGAGTAGTGAATATTTATTGATTTTGATATAATTTTTCTTAATTTCAATCAATTTCTTATTATGAATAATTTAAATAATTTTCTTAACATTTTGATTATTTAACGTTGAATGAAAATATTTAAAATGTAAATTTCCATTTTATGGAAGGAAATAATTTTTTGGCATTTGATTATCTCATTTAATTTTCTTTAAATTTTAATTTATTTATCCTTCAATAGAGAATCCTTCAAGCAAATTAAATTTAAAAAAAAAATTATTCCATTACTTTCGGGCAAATAACTCTTAAAGCAACAGATTAAAGATTAGAAAGGATACCGATGAGCTTTCATTGAAATCGCTTTTCTGTCGAACCGTTTTTGGCGCCGAAATAATTTCCTTATCCCACCGACTCTAATCGCTCCATAATTTTACATACTTGGACGTGCTATTCCATGCTGTGCGTGACTAGGCAGATAGTAGAACAGTATTTTCCTACCATTTTTAGTCCAAAAAAAAAAAATTCAAAGCGAAAAAAATTTAATACCAACAAAAAGTTGTGCTAGTAAAAAAAAACCCCCCGCAAATCGAAACACCACCCAGCAAGCCCCCTGAAACCGAACAATATAGAATTGTAATCAACCACCAGATACGATGATTCGTGAATAAGCATACTCTCTATAAGCTTCGTTTGTATATATATATGATCGCTTATATCCTGAATCCTGTATAAATTAGATTGTTCTAGAATTTGTACTAAAGTGTGCGGCACATTACTTTTGTATTGAGGGGTTTTTTTTTTGGTGGTTAGGTGTATTCTCATTGCTCTTTAATTTGCACAGCGGGTCATTGAATTTTACCATCGATTAATCCCTTCTTATTGCAGCCATAAATGTCAGAGCTTTTGTGCTTATTGCGTGAATTATACGAAATTAAATGAGGGTAAACTATTGATAAAACATGTCAAACTTTTCTATTTTTCTTCTTTCCAATTTGATTTGATTCGATTCGAATCGATACGATCCGAATTTTGTCGTCATGCCATACTCGGCAGTATTTGTCCATAGTCACCATCCCTGTTTGCCTATGGTTTTAGGACTAGTATTCGTATACACCTACAATAATGATCGATTTGGCCTCGTTGAATTTTTCTTTCCCTTTTCACCAGCTAGTCTAGTGGATACCATTTTATTTGTACCCATTTCAAAATCCACAAATATCCTAATCAGCCTACTCCTTACCCCTGTTGTAGTCTTTAAAGGCCTTCCAAAATACTCGTATACCTGCTCCTCCACCTGTCAGCAGTTGTCGACTAAGTTGGTTATTTGTTTAATTCATCGTCGTCCGCCAACAAAATATGACGATGATCCCTAAAGGTGATAAAGGCAAGTCAAAATGTAATGATTGACATTTTTTAGATTATGATTTCATTCACCTGTCAAGAAATTTTCTTTTACCCTAAATCTCTCCTAGATAAACCTTTCATCCTTGTTGTGTAAATTTCTCCCATTTTATATCGAATTAAATTTTATTAATATAACATATCAACTGTTGCCAAACAAAAAGAAAAAAATATATCATTTTTGATTTTATAAATGGATTTATTACCTTTTGAAAATTTCTTTTCTTTTGTCCTTTTGTTAGGCGAATTTATATTTTCATTTATTTTTATTTTTAAATAAATCTTCTTCTTCTATTGTTCCTTAAATTATAAACTATTATAAATAATCTATCATAAATGTCCAAATAAATCATTATCAAAATAATTTTACTTCTGCTTTTGATAGTATTCTATTCAATTATTTTAAATATAATAATTATTTTCATATATATTAAATATTAGATAAGATTTTAATTATTCTTCAAAAATTTTCAATTTAATTAATCACTTTATCTATTCTAAATTGAGTATAAGTATATAATATTTAATATTGTAGTTTAAATATCCTATGAAACAGATTTTATAATCTTTTTTATTTGCAAAATAAAAAATCTCTGTAGACTCTTTAAACAAAAATTTCCAAATTAAAGTTTAACTCAAAACCCTAATCTAGTCAGAGCACAAACCCGATTAGCAAAAAATGAACGAGAAATGAGATCACCCCATGATCCCTTGGATGGGTTAGTCCAGCAAACTAACGACCGTGATATCTGACCATCAAAATAATATACGTTTCAGCGCTACATTTTTTACCATAAAAATAAATAATTTTTATTGATGCTATTACGGCAGTATGACAAGTCAATGATAAATGAAACAATGAATTAATTTATTTAAAATAAATTGATTTCTTTTTCAACATGTCTCCTTTTAGCTCGATACACTTTATCCAATGATATTCGAATTTCTTTACACTATCCGTGTAGTACAGTTTCGACTATAACTTCAGAATTGGACGAAAATTTTTTCACATTTGTAAACATAAAATGTTGCAGGGAGCTAAATTTTAGGAATACAGTAGGTGAGGAAACAATTCATAACGTAATTCTACTAATTTTGCTGTTGCAACTACCGATTAATGAACAATCGAATTGTGATGATGAAACAGAAACTTTTTCTTTGCCAAATACAATCGAATTTTATTATTCAACTTTTTCTTTACCAAATACGGACATCGTTACACGGACACATTTTTGGTCACGTGTTAGCAAACGTGGCACGCATCTCGCCGATAAATTTTTTATAAACTAAAATTTCATTTAAGATAATGCTTACAAGCTTTCTTGAGATGTTTACCATATCAATTATCTCCAACACTTTGACTCGAGAGTCAATTACAACGATCTCATAGATTTTATTAATTATTTCTTCGGTGCGTCCTGGGTGATCAGCGTCATTTGTGCTCATACGACAACAACAAAATTCAGTAAAACATTCCTGAATCATTCAATACGATAGTGCGAAGTCGCCATAATACTTTTCAAACTTAATTTTAATTTCAGAAATTTTAAATTTCCTCAAAAAATAGTGTTTTCTTATTAACACACGCAATTCACTTATTTCCATATTAACAGAGAATCAAAAAGCGTGTCCACTTTCAATGGCTATCAAAACTAAACCAATAAAATGATATTTATGAAATTTTGTATGACTTATTTTTAAGAATGCTAAATAATGAAAAAAATATCGTTTTGCTTATATCAGCTAAATTTCTTACATTTATCACTGACTTATCATATTGTATTTGCATATGGTCTAAAATTTTAGTATAAAAAAATTTCGAATAAAATAAAATAATTTGTTTTCTTTTTAAAAAGAAAAACGGTATTTTTCTTAAAAATCATATTTCATATTTAAATACAAAACCTCCTCGAAATAAGGAATTCACTTGAAATTTATTACTCCATCGCATATAGAATTTGAGGTTAAATTAAAAATTAATAAAAATATTTTCGTATTTATAATATTGTTCTACTAACTCTACAAAATTATTTTATGATTTAATCTATGCACTTAAAAAGTTTCAATCGACTTAAGTGAAAAGTTTTAGATTCCATTTTATATCTTATACTATAGGATTTAATTTGTTAAAAAGAAAAATCCTTATCAAATCGAATTCATAAAAATCATATAAATTTTTTTAATAAAACCCATACTTTCGATGTTAAATGTTGAAATTCTTCAATATTTCTTTCATCAGATTTATTCCATTAAAGATTTACTCATAATGTAAATTTAAACTTAAATTACTTAAGCTTGGTATTAAATTATATAAAGTTATATAGGGATAATATATTTACTATGGGATAAGTCTATCAATTTCAATTTCGAAAAAAACCAAATGAAAATAGGGCACTGAAAAAATTAAAATGTAATCATTAAAGGGTAAAATAATGCGTTTATTGATGCTTTCATAGATCAACTGTGAGGGAAGAAATGTTAAATCCTCTTTAAAATCGATTTATATACATTTTCTTGTAATAATAAAATTTAGAATATTAGAAAAACAACTTGATGATTGTATAAATATACTTAAAAAATATTGGTTCTTTTATATGTTCGTAAGGATTTCAAAACTTTTAACATAATCCTTTCACTGCAATGACAAGGGATCTGAATATATGGATTTTTAAATCTTTTAAATAGACTGTAGAAAATTGTGTATTAAATTTAAGTATAAGTTTCGTTTTATTAATTATGTTAAATCTTGAAATGAATTTTTTTTAAATGGCAAAAGCATGAAATTATTTGAAATTTCTGAAGATGAACTTTCAATATCGATTATGATCACATCGAAGTTGTAATCAATTGGGATTAAAAATCGTTTACTCCTTGTTTGATTTTCCACATTTTTTTTTTATCAAACCATTTCGTAATAACCCCTCTTCCGAACGTCTGTCATCTTCCATCCTATTATCAGTGTTTACACAACTGATCCTTATCAAATTAAATTTGAGGATACGACGCTCTAAAATTGAATTAATTTACGACTACTCAATATTCTACCCTCTTTCTGGAAAGAAAAAAAAAATTCTAACAAATTTATGGTACTCTTATATTATCAGTTTGGTGTTAGTATAAAAATGTCCTATTAAGGATTTTGATGAAAATTAAATGATGACCAATTAATTTGTCTTAAACGTTAATTGGATATTGGAATCATGGTTTCTATTTTCGGTACCACTTAAAAATTGATCTATTAAAGAAATTTATTAAATCTGACATTTTACCTGAATTTTAATTGTCTTTTACCAGAAAATCTATCGAAATCCTTCTCGTTTCAGTTGGATTTTTTGAAATATTTACTAAATAGAAATATGTGCGTAACTACAATAAAAATATATGCTCAAAACTAGTTTATTTAAACGTGGATATTGGGAAGATGTGTCCGTACTCTCCAGTACGTGCTGCCGCACTTCAATATGCCTGTGATGCTATCATTTTTGCAATGCTGCATGCCCAATCAATTTGATAAGTGAGGCATGTCCAATCATCGTCGAGCTTATAGGTTCCCGCTTAAGCGCCCATGTCTCGTCAGAAATTTGGCGTAAATGTATCAGGACTGAGATGATGCCTCCATATTCCTTTAATCAATAAGTCCCAATGGTGTTGCTATCATTGCCCCCATTCATGCCAAAAGCCATAGCTTCAGACCAAATAGGGGTTGTATAGAATATCATAGAACTGATAACGGTGAACAGGAGCTCTATTTAGCTTGCGAAGATGTGCCTTTAGAGCCAAGAATTCACCATTCGAGAAGTACTCGAACGTGTCAGACTTCGAGCGGTGTAATATATACGTATGCTCGAACATGTAAGACGAACACGTTCCACTCGATTGAACATGTTGGAAACGAACAAAATATGAGGATTTGCTCGAATAATGTAATCGTCTCAAATTATAAACGCTCGATCATTTTAGGGAAGAAGTTCGAACACGTAACTTGAATGAAAATGTTCATTCGATCACGAAAATCATTGCAATTTTGAAATTTCGTTTGATTTGTGTGAAGAGCGTTTTCGCATTAAAATTGTTTATTTTGTGTTTCGATTTACCTGGCATTTTGTACAAAAAAAAACGTGCGAAAAATTATTGTTTGATGATAGCAGTGATGTGGAATTGCCCGTCGAAAATATTGAGGTAATATGCGCTTTGGCGTATATTGTTTGGCGGAAAGACCAGTTCCGAAAGGTGATCGAAGTCATTCCTGCCAAGATTGTGAAAATTCCTGTATAATTTCTGCTCTAAGTGATCACCAACAACTTTCCTTATCACATTTCTCCACCCTGCCACTCATCCACGAACTACGTGGAGCGCACTGTTTGCGCTGCAGCAATCAAGGTCCAACATTCAAAAATGAATTCTAAATGATGAAAAAAATCGTAGTGCGAACCAGTTCTGACTGGACGAACGTTGATTGACTTCACGTGTAAACACTTACACGGGCTCGAACGGCGAACGATTTTCGAGAAGTGTTTCAACCCCACTGATAAGATTCAATACCGAAAATCTTATTTGTGGTTTGAATTATCTGCTCTAGATTTACTTAGTCAACTAAAGTTACACTTCTTGAGCAGCGTCTCATACATGAAATTTCACAACCTCATACCAAGGATCCTGCGAGACCATCTACTATTGATCTACGTCTCTAGACTGCCTAAGTCCATTTTGGTTTCTTTATAGATCTTCTCGTTCCTCGGTGTTCACCTCCAGGCTATTGTAATTATGCTTTCAAGCATTTTACCGGTCGTATCAAAAAAATAATAAGAGGATACGAATGTGGGTCGATCGGAGGTTTTTCGGCTCTCTCGTAAAAGCAGTAGTTGTTGCTGCTTTCACCGGTACGAGCTTGTTTTAATCCCGACTTTAAGGGCAGCCTTCGATAATGAATCAAGGAGTTGGGCTTTGCATACGCAATTTTATATGAGCCTGTTAGTAGATCATTTTATGTTCAGGGTTTAAGTAGTTAGATTTTTTTAACTGGCGACACTCGCCTTAATTGACTACCGAGGAAGTGCCTAAAATTTCTACCGATTAATATGAAAAAAAAAACAATTACCAACGTCTTAAGAACGCATGGGAGTATAACTCAAAATTATTTTGTATTTATTATTAATTTGTCTTTTTTTGTTGAGTTCATTGACTTTCAACAAGTACAATCTATTCCATTAAATATTTGTTGATCACAATTTTTTTACCATTTCGTAGTAGAAAATGATTTATTTTGTTGGTGTTTCAATAATTGAATTATTATAAAAATTGACTGAATGCATAAACGGGTCAGTATTCATAAGTTTTCAAGTTTTCTAAATTATGCCATATCATAAAATTCAAATGGCTTTTCATATGAAGAAGTCGTTTCGTCTAACTAGAAAGAAAAGTGCTTTAGATAGTTTCAAAGCTAACAAGGGCCTCTTTTTTCAATTTTGCAAAAATTCATGATTCATTGACGCACATTCATATCAAAGTATTATAATCAATCACATCTCAAGAATTTGGTTTATCTTTACAATGGGGATAACTTCCAAAGATTTTACTTTGTAAAAATTTACATCTTACTAGTGTCCGTTTCATCGTAAATTTTTCATATAAATTGAGGGTATATGCATATGGTTTGTTTGTATGGGGGGATACTATAAACAAACGAAATACCTGTGGATATGTACTTAATCATTTTAAAGAAAAAAAATTTATGCACCACTCGGGGAGTATATATATATTCTATCTTTTTGAAAGTTCACATTTATCATTGAAAATATCTGTTTTTCGTCTTGATTTTGTTTTCAAAAATATATCAGAAGATACGTGAAATAACTTTTCAAAAAGTATAATTTTAAAGAAAATCATTTGCAAACGAAATTTTATATTTTCATAAGCTTTTTTTTTTCAACATTAACACAATTTTATGCATTCCCATTAAAGAGAATGAGTGAGTGTTATGACCGATTAGTTGTGGCTAATTTATCATTTAAAGTGCAAGTAAAAACATTAATTATCACGAAATATTTTAAACTTTCTCTTTATGGACAGTTATTTCTCTTTTTATGTTCATTTAACACGAATTGAAATTATTATTTTAAACAAAAACAAAAAAACTTAGTAGTTAAATCCAATATTTCTGAGTAAATCCCCATTTTTGTTTTGTTTATTTAAAATTATTTAAATATGTCATTATAAAGAAAATTCAAAAAAAAATATATATTTATATAAAAGATAATTCCTAGTTATCAACAGGACATAAATTAAGTACAAAGAGAGTTGAATATGGAAATTGAAATGCACTATAATAGGTGGCAATATGGAAAGTTGGTGATTTCCCATGAATTCCGTTTTTCAAAATGATCCCTCAATCAAATAAACTAGTTAATTCTAGCATTTTTCTACCAGTTCTTGGTAAAACTTGTAGAAAATTTATATTTAAACTATTTTTTATACGATTCACGAAATGAAGAAAAGTAAACAGAAAAGTGCACCACATAATTCCACAATGTACAAAAGTGCATTACTGAAAACTTTATCGAGACAATAGATTCACCTGAAATCTACATACTGTACTAAGAAAAGACCTGAAACTAACTGATGCTATTGACAACTACTTTGACTTCAGAACAACTGTTCGAAATACTAAATTCAATTATAAAACCAATTTGGACTTATGGAATTCGGATTCAAGCAAATATTAATTGTTTCTCGAGCTGTATGGCATATAGCATCGTTTTGTTTAAACCACATGTCATCCATATCCATATCTTGTAATTTAGGTACAAAAAACTAAATTTTTCATATCTTTTGGCGAACACCATTAACTGTTATTACCTGACCAGCTGCTTTTTCGAAGAAGAATGGTTCGATGATGCCTCCAGGCCAAAATCCGCACCAAACCGTAAGACATTGTGAATGCATTTGTTTCCCAACAACCACTCGTGCATTTGCTGAACCCCAAATGCGATAATTTTATTGATTAACCCAGTCAACAAGGTAAAATTGAGCCTCATGATTTCGTTCGAAAGTTATTATGCATAATCCATTCAACGAACTCCATTCGATGTGCCTGGTCAGTAGGCTTCAGTTTTTCAGTCAATTGAACTTTGTGAAAATACGCTGTAAAAAGCTTCTCGAAATGTCCAATTCATGAGTACAGGGTACCGAATTAATGTTCCTGGACTCTCAATAACAGTCTCACGAACTGCTTTGATGTTTTTTTGTTAAACGACTTATTGAAGTGTTTAAAATCACTAATTGGTCCAGTCGCCATAATTTTTTAAATTAATCTCTTCATAGTTGATTGGATTAAATTACTATTCCTGCAGTTTGCAATTTTCGTACAAAATATTGTCGGAATAGTAATATTGTTCAACAATGCCAAAACGCGTCGTTCTTTCATGTTGCACTCCATTTTCAATAACCTTAAACTGTCAGCTGTCACGGTGTCTTGTTTTTTCATTGGCAACATTTTATCGCACAAATGGCGCCAAATTAAAATCTTGTGTGCCTTTTGGGATACCCTATAATTCGTATCGTAGCCAATCCCTTTAAAATTATTCATGCTCACCAAAAAAAAAGTCAGGTATCCTTTATCATATCATCATAATCGCATCGCAAGAGAACTTTCTTCTATAAGCCTCTTCGAAAACTAAAGAGTTTTGTTAAAAAAATCTTACTCTTGTTAACTGGAGATAAGTCGGCGGGGTTTAACTCCCACTTCACAATATAGAATAAAGTAAAAAAATAATCATAGTTTTAGATATAGAATAAAATAAAAAAATAATCACAGAAATTATGAAAAAAAATCGTTCTTAAAGAAATAGAACAATCCAATAAGAAACCAATTTCAAATACGACTGCATCTGATGGGAAAAATTCCAGTACTAAATCCATTATTGGAAAATTTACTACATTACGACACTTTATTTTAGTACAAAATGACTCCCTTTCAAAAGAGCATAACTCATAACGTTCCCAGCTAAGGATGTTCAACCAATCGTAAAACCGGAAATACTTGTTTACCTTGAACGGATTCGTCTGTCGTTAAAGAAAAAGGAGGTTCTGATATTATTCGCTTATTAGTCCTTCCGATTTATTCGTTCCTTTTTATTCTAATCTTAAGGATAGTACATATTACCAGTTTAGGGATGGTTTCCCCTTTTTTCTGTGGTTGACGGTACTCTCCCTTACATTAATTATAATTCTAACAAGCAAAAATATGTCAGCCTCATCGACTTCTTGTACAATTTTTTAAGAATGTAAGGATCAGTTGTTGTGCGATCGTCATAACCTTAAGAAGATCGCGCCTGCGCGTGTAAAACTTTTTCATTTCTTTTCGTATTTATTTTCTATTAAGTTTCTTTTTTTTGCTTTTTCTGCTCTGCAATTGGATAAAGAAAAGTAATTTTTTTACGTTTTTTTTTTGCATATATCTAATAAAAAATTAAGATAATTTTTTTGTTGTTGTTATAAATAAAAATGAGGAATATTTTTTTAATTTTTGCGTTTAGGCATAAATAAATATCTTCGTATTTAGTAAAAAAAAAAAAAAATCAGCGTTTTCTTAACACATTTTTCGGGCAAAAAAAAAAACCAAATTAATGGGAATTACTTTTGTATCTGTTTTATATTTTTTAAAGATTTTCTAAATAAAAACTATTTATGAAAATATTTGGACTTTTAAAGATTTTCTTCCATAAAAAAATGTTATAATGCTAGTTTGATTAAACAAATTATAACTTTTTAGAAAATTCTGTAAAGATTATGAAATTATTTTGCTCATAAAATCGTATATAAAAATTATTATTTAAGAGAATAGTTAATAAAAAATAATTGTAAATGTTCACATTTTTGCTAAATGTAATTTTTTGAAAAAATAATAAAATTGCTACAACCAAACAAAAAAAAATTATTTATATTCTCTTTTTTCCTTCCAGATAAAATCAACGCTTTGTATTTAAAATATATAAAAAAAAACACACAAACATTATTACATCCTTCCCAAAAGCTTAATCCTCCCAGCTTAGCCATTCTCAAGCCTCTGCTGCCGCCTAACTTACATATTATAATATTATTAATAATAATAAAAAATAAAAAATCCAAACTAAGTGTTTATTAATAATAATTAGTGAAAAATTTTATTCAAATATTTCATAATAATAATAGTGAAGAAAAAAAAAAGATCGCGTAAATCTTAATTATTCTCTTTCAAAGAATAAATAAAAGTGGATAACAAAAATAAATTAAAAAAAAAAAACATTAAAAATCTTATATTATTAAAAATTATTTAATAATAAAATCTAAAAATATAAACTGAAATTATAGTGACGTGCTTTTATCCCTGGCTAAAGATATATTATAACTTGACTAGTGTTAAAACGTTCCTAATTTATATTGACAAAAAGGATAAATTGTAAAATATTATTTAATAATAAGAAGAAGAAAAAAACGACAATTAATATTAAAAATATTTATAAAGAAAAAATCTACCCATTTTCCCCTTCTTATTGCTAAATTTTCGCTTAAGCTTTTTGCATATTTCATCAATAAAGTAGAAATTGTATTAATTTCCCTATAGTTAAAAATCAAAACTTAATGAAATTTACTCCTCTAAATTGTGAAATAAAACAATAAATTTTCAATCAACGAATAAAAAAAGAAAAAGAAATAATTGTTCAAAATCAAAATTAAGAACCATAATTTTCTAGTCGATCAGTTTGCCATAAAGTAACTGAAGTTCAGAAAAATTATTTTCGTTTTTTAACATAAAATAAAAAAACAGAATTTCGCAAATTTAATAAAAACAAAGTATGTCAGATAAAATTTTTAACAACAATTCACATTATTTTATATAAAAACAAATATACTCGAAAAAGTCGTAAAAAACGTCCTAATATTATAAAAAAATCTAAAGAAAAGTTTAAGTTTTTTAAACAGCGAATAAAAAAAAAATAAGAAAATTATTCTTCACATAAAAGGGAATATTATATTTAATCGTTTAGTGGTCTTTTACATCGATAAATTTTGTGATATATATATATATTTTCAAAAGGAAAGTTATTAAAAGAAATTTATTTTTGTTTTAAAAATAAATTCATTAAAAAAAAAGGCTTTTAAAAATGATGATTGAAGTCAAGTAAACCTGCACAAGAAATAATCAAATAAAAAAGAAATCTTGGCAATTTTTTTTAAACTAAAAATTTTGACCAGTAACAGTAAAAAATAAAAGTTTATAAAAAGTTTTTTTTAATGAAAATTCTTTAAGAAATTATAAAAGAAATCATCTTAAAAGTGACTATTTGATAATAAATATAATAAATAAGTTGTAAAAAAAAAATATATCCTTTTAGGATAGATAAACCATAACATCGTAAATAATTTTTAAACATAAGTAATTATTTAAATAGAAAAACAAAAAAATAAAATTTCAATATTAGTAATTAAAGAAAATATTGTTTAATCTAAGAAAAGTGAAAGAAATTCAAATAAAATCGTTATAAAAAAATATATTAATCAACAAAAAAAAAGAGAAATCAAAAATGGCTGGAATGATGAATATGAATAATTTATTAAATGGAAAAGATTCACGTTGGCTACAGCTGGAAGTGTGTCGCGAATTCCAAAGGAACAAATGCTCACGACAGGATACCGAATGCAAATTTGCACATCCACCAGTTAATGTTGAAGTACAGAATGGAAAAGTTACAGCATGCTATGACAGTATTAAGGTAGGTTCCTCATAATTAACTAAACACACTTACATATACTTACTTCTAAGTAATTAATTATGCCGAAAGATAATTTTTCTAAAAAGAATTGGAAAATAAACTAATTTTAATACACAATTTCTATTGGTAGATTCTTTGAATTTTAATTTAAAAAAAAAAGGGGAATGTAATTCAAAAAGGACCTAATTATCTTATTGAGTTTTCTTTAATATTTACGAAAAGATCGACTATTTTTGATTTGTACAATTAATTTAGAATTATGTAATGTATTAATTAATTAGTAAAATATAGAAATAATAAAATTTTCGGGTTTGGTGTTATAAGGAGAAAGAGGATAAACTAGAAAGGAAAGTAAGTCATAAAAGAGTGCTTGCATACTAGCATTATGGTAAAGAAGGAAATAAGGGTTGATTTTGGAGGGCAAACAAATTTGTCGTAGTATCAAATTTGGAAGCAAATAAATAAAAAACAATTGAGGAAATGTGAATTCAAACCAAAAGTAAGGGAGCAGGAATCCAAAGTAAGAGAAAGAAATTAGTTGGAGAGAGCCGATATAAGAGAAAGAAAAAACTACTGTTCTGGGAGACTGCTGATATTGCATCTCTTCAAATAGGTCCAAAAAAATCCAAAAATAAAACTAGAGTCACAGGCCAGGAACTCAGGTGAGCAGGACCCTTTAATTAAAAGAAAAACCCGCCAAAAATGTAATAAAAAAAATGTGTCCATGGTAGAGGAGGGTATAAAGGTTGGTTTTGGAGTGCAAAAAAATTGGTCGTAGGAAAAAATTTGGAAGCAAATAAATTTAAAAAATTGGCGAAATGTGAACCCAAATTAAAGATAAGGGATATTGACGGATTTTTCTTTTAACTAAAAAAAAATATAGTAGAATAGGCAACTACTCTTCTGGGTAAGAACTGATAGTGCGTCAAAAAACATTTAAAAAAAAATAAAAAAAAACTGAGGTCACAGGCCGGGAACTCAGAGGAGCAGGACCCTATAATTAAAAGAAAAACCTGCCAATACATATTTTACAGAAATCCATATGTAATTTCGTTAATTAGTCCATTCCTAACTTACTGGGTTGTTCGGAAAGTAATTTCGTTTTTCTGGAAGGCCAGTTGAAGCTGATGAATACACAATAAAGGCATTAATTAATGCAAACCGGCAAATTACAACTCGTGAATTTATCGAATTCGACTGTTTATGATCATTTGAAACGTGTAGGTTTAATCTGAAAGCTCGACATATGGATTCCTCATTTTCTTACGGAAAAAATTTGTGATTTACTTCTTAAACGCCAAGGAAATAATCCATTTTTGAAGCGTATCATCACTGGGACCGACAAATGGGTTGTCTACAATAATTTTAAGCGCAAAAGATGAACCGGCTCAAAGCACTTCGAAAACCAATATTCAACAAAAAAAAGGTTATGCTATCTGTTTAGTGGGATTTTAAAAGAATCGTTTCCGAGCAACACAACGATTAATTCTGAAGTGTATGTGTACTCTTATAAGTTGGACAAATTGAATAATTTACTTAAAGAAAAAAGGCCAGAATTGGTCAATAGGAAAGGTATAGTGTTGTAACAGGATAATGCGAAACCACATATAAGTTAGACCACTCGGCAAAAGCTTTTAGAGCTTAGATGCGATATACTGCCACACTCACCATACTCTGCAGACCTATCCGGTCTTTATAATATTTTTTAGATGGTAAAACGTTTAATTCAAATGAGGACGTCAAAAACTACTTGATGCCAGAAAGATGGCAAAGGGTATTGCATCAGACTGGATAATATTTAATTGAATAAAATATTAATTCACTTTAAGAAAATCATCTTTCATGTTTATAAAAACAAAACGAAATTACTTTCCGGACAACCCAATAAATTAACAAATCTTCAAAACTAAGGCCAATGCGATCATAACAAATGCTTGTGAAAATTATTGAAAATATTCCCAAATCAATCAGCATAATTTTAACAACAACAAAAAATAATAATTATAGGGTTCATATTTTTATAAAAAATAAAAAAATAATTTAATATGGGATTAAAAAGAAGCTTTGATTTTTTAAAAAAACTGTTTAAGAAATAATTAACTTTATAAGTAATTTAAAGTAAATATTAAAAAATATTTATTATCTAAGCATTGTTTCGGTAAATAAAGCTTCTTGCTAATAAATTTTTATTAAATTCTACACACAAACAAAATAATACAATAAATACAAAAACCCTAAAGAGTATCTAAAGAAAAAACATCTTATCGCTTATTTTACTTATTTTGATATATTTACAATGTTAACCTGAAAAGGATATTTTATTGTAAATTTTTTCAAGTGTGTGAATACCTTTTCCAATTCGTCTTTAGAAAGATAGGTCACCGGAAAGGTATATTTCTAAGAAAATCGAATGTAAAACTTTACAAAAATTTTGATAACAGTTTCGGTTGAGTCCTTTTGGATTATAGATACTGTTTCCTTCAGTCATATTCTTTCAAATTCGTTATCAAAAAAAAAGTCATGTATTGAAATGATAAACCATATTCACATATATTAGTATATTTTGTTTATTTTAAAAATACCAGTATTTTGTCTTATGTTTTTCTATAATATATTCCGAAAAAATTCTTCTAAGATGGTGTGAAATAAAATTACAAATAAATGAAATAAAAACACCGAAAAATTTATATAAATGGAAATAAAGTTAAAAGATTTTAAGCAACTTGAGAAAAATTTCTATTCAATTAGGATCTTATTTAATATAAATTTACTGTTACCTTGTCCTTCTCTAAAATAAAATAAAAAGGTATGAAAAAATGAAACGGGGGGAGGGGGTGAGGGGCTGAGAGAGAAAGACCAAATTAATGGTCACAAAAATGTATAAATACTATTTTCCTTATCGAATAGTATATTTCTTAGCCCCCAGTCAACAAAAACATAGCAGTAGTAATACTATTAGTAGAAGGGATATTATTCTAATAGGAAGAGATCCATAAAGGATAAAAAGAAAAGGACTCTCTGAATTAGTTTGCATTGTTGTATTTTTATTTAATTCTAAAAAGGTTCGACGAAAATTATATAAGCTAAAGGCTTTACATTAAAAATAAATTCAATTTGTATGTTTTTTCTTGCATTTAATTTTATTTTTGAAAAGTTCTCTCTTCTTTGTATATAAGTGCGCGCCTGAATGAACATATAAAATTTTAGAAAATTTACTCCTTTTTAATTTCTTTTATTTTTTATTTTTTTTATTTTTTACTAATATTAATATTGTTTACCTGTCATTTTTGTATTGATTGTGAATTTTGTATTGATTGTAATAATTTCACTATTTTTTGTCATTAGGCGTTGTATGATATATGCATGTAGGCCAAAAGACTTGAAAATCTCTTCATAAGGTCAATATTAAATCGAAAAAATACACGAAAAGTATTGATTGTTTTTTTTTAAGAATATGAAAAAAACAACCCTAAATTTCGGAAGAACATTATTTATTTATTTTGAAATAAATTGTTTTTTTTTTGTTGTTGTTGGTATTTTTGTAATAGGAAAAGAGTACATTTTTATAATGGTTCAATATTTCTTGCACACAAATTCAAATGTTTTTCATTCAAAGGAAATTTTTCTACACTTTTTCTTAGACTTGTGATTTTTTTTTTTTACGCAATAAAAAGTGATTTATTTTCAATATTTGTACAATGAATAAAACATTGCTTTGAGTGTGTACACATAACTGCAGGAGTTTCATTCGAAATCGCTTTTTTTATAGCTTTTTAGATATTAATGCAATTCTTTTTTTTTGCAATATTGTAAAACAGAATATAACATGAATATTAAAAGAAGGAAAAGAAGAAGAAAATTCACTGCTCTCAATATTTGTGAAAATTACTACATTATCCTTATAAAATGGTAATAGATAATGAATCTTAGATGTTGAGTGGAAGCAAATATCGTGCTGATCATAGTGTTAAAGTAAAATTTTGTGCTTTAATATTCAGTTTTGTTGTAAAGGATTATCAATTTCGTAAAATTGGAATGTACAGTCCCATTATTTAACAGATGTAAAATAAATATATCGTCAACAATATTATTTGTTTAGTTTAAAGATTGCCTTTTTATACATCAAGAATTCGAGCTTACCTGCCAAAAAATACGTAGAAGATATGCCTATTCACAGGCTTTGGAAAATAATTTTTTCAACAAAATTTTCTTCACTAATAAGGCTCATTTCTCCCTCAGTTGGTAGGCTAGTAAACCAAATAGGCGTATATGAAGTTTTGAAAACCTCCAAGTAACTATGGAGAAAAGCCATTGCATTTGCGCATAGACATGGATCTTCTTTGAGCATAGACATGGATAGACCGTTATTGTCTGAGCGCTATAACCGCATGATAACCATTTTTTTTTCTTTGAACTCAAAGATTTTAATATAAATTATGAGTAGTTTCAATAAAATGGTGCCACAAGTCACAAAACACGGCAAATTTTGACTTCAGTGCGTGAAAAATTCCACGAAGGCGTAATTTCCAGATTTTCCTCTCAAGATCGTGAAATTTGACGCAGTTGGACTATGCAAAAATTTGTGTTTACACAGACAAGCCTCGAATTTTGATGCACTTGACAGATTTTTCTCTGCGAAAAGAAACTGTTTGGATTGCATTTTTTTCAGAAAGAGGTCTTGGCCTGGCCTTCTATCTTTGACCACGAACATGGATAGACCGTTATAGTCTGAGCGCTATAACCGCATGATAACCAATTTTTTTGGCAAATGTGTAGTTTTAATAAAATGGCGCCACAAATCACAGACCACTGCAAACTTTGACTTCAGTGCGTGAAAAATTCCACGAAGGCGTAATTTTCAGATTGTCCTCGCAAGATCGTAAAATTTGACGCAGTTGGACTATGCAAAAATTTGTGTTTACACAGACAAGCCTCGAATTTTGATGCACTTGACAGATTTTTCTCTGCGAAAAGAAACTGTTTGGATTGCATTTTTTTCAGAAAGAGGTCTTGGCCTGGCCTTCTATCTTTGACCATGAACATGGATAGACCGTTATAGTCTGAGCGCTATAACCGCATGATAACCAATTTTTTTGGCAAATGTGTAGTTTTAATAAAATGGCGCCACAAATCACAGACCACTGCAAACTTTGACTTCAGTGCGTGAAAAATTCCACGAATGCGTAATTTCCGGATTGTCCTCTCAAGATCGTAAAATTTGACGCAGTTGGACTATGCAAAAATTTGTTTTTACACAGATAAGCCTCGAATTTTGATGCATTTGAAAACCAACATCCCTCCAGTATTAGCCTAATTTCATCCCAAAATATGCAAAAAATCATCAAAAATAACCTCAAAAGAATCGAGATCTGTCAGAAAATTTGCGATAAGTTTTTCAATAATATTATATTTGCCGTTTAATGGCAAAATATAAAAAATATATTTAAAAGAAATTTTGACTTCTGTGCGCGAAAAATTCCAAGCAGGCGCAATTTCCAGATTTTCCTCTCAAGATCTCGAAATTTGACGCTGTTGGACTATGCAAAAATTTGTTTTTACACAGATAAGCCTCGAATTTTGATGCATTTGAAAACCAACATCCCTCCAGTATTAGCCGAATTACAGCTCAAAATGTTTTAAATAAAAATATAATGTATTTTATTTTACTTTCCGAAATATAAACTGGATAACACATTATACGAACAAGAAAACAAACGATTCACAATATTAAAAGACGAGTTTGCTAATATTTTATGTGCAAAGAAATCTCAAGTCGACCATAATGATATAAAAATATTATCCAAATCTGAATTTTAAGCATGCTTTATTTAATTTTACTTTCATCAGCACAAATTGGATAATCCTTTAGAAGAAAAAACACAGCAGATTCGATAGAATTACATTTAAAAAATGCTTGTTTTCAATTAATTGAAACTTAATATGTTTCTATCAATATTTTTATATCAAAATACATTTTTTCAACTTTTCCAATAATAACTCCTAACGAAATTAATCTCAGTTACTAATAGAAGTACTAAATAAATTGTGTTAATAACATTTTCCAACGAAAAAAAAAATGATTAAGAAAATCAGAATCCTTTCATCAATCGCTTAAGCACTTCGTAAAACAATGTTCAACGCTGTGAAAGAAAGTCTGGGAATCCTTAAAAAAAACTCATTCATCTTAAAATAGAAAATATAAATACAAAAAAATTATTTCGCGTGAAAAATCATAAAGTTAGTAGAACTTGTGGGAGAGTTTTATTTCAGAAGAAACAAAAATAAACAAATATAAAAAAGAAGATATACAAGCGCAAAGTAGTTCTAGAAATAAAATCCCAAACAAAAGCTGTTTTTAAATCTAATATTTAAGGAAAAAAACTGTGTTAGCGCACAAATTGTAAGAAAGCAGATTTTGTAAAAGCTTAAATCTCCGGTATTATGTGTGCGGAACTAGTAAATGTACAAACAACAAAATATAAAAGAGTGCAATAGTTACCGGGAATAAGGATAACGCATTAACCCACTTTGTTAGCGTGCACGAACTACAATATTTTTTTCTAGTATTTTATTTTGAACTATTGACATTCTTCATGTTTATCTCATCCCAAACATATTGAAAAGTGTCCTTTTATAAAAAAAAAACTATTTAATGTTGCTCTTAAGAGAAAAAATATAGCGAAATAGAAGAGAAAATTATAGAAAAGTGCATGGATTCATGGAAGGATATATGCGCACAGGTGTAAATCTGATTTTAATAAAGAATACAGTTAAGGTTACTTATATAATGGATGTTTTTCTTTTATCCTTTTTCAAAAGTAGTTTCGAATTTCCGTAATAGGATACCATCTATTAGAGAACATCTTGCGATGTTGGTGCATTTTTGGCAAAACAAATTACTCAACATTTTGTTAGATTTCCGAGTTCACATAATTCTGCCCCTTTTATAGCCACCACTAACGGAAGTTTTGAACAAATTTGTCATTAGGCTTTGTTAGTCCTGTTGTGACGGCATAACTTTAATCCTAGTCTAGGATACTTTTGCCACTTACAAAGCATCTACATCCTAGTTTCACTAACAATCGTCTATGATCAGTCTCTGATGGCACCGTTTGGATAGCAATTTTTTACCTCTTCCTGCTCATATCTTTCTAGTTCATATCAAAGTTTGTCGTAGGCAACTTGTTTAGTTTATGACGGATCAAGAAGAAACCATTGCACACCAGATGTTGCAAGGTCCTTTAAAAGCTTGTTCAGAAACAAAATATGTACACATACATATAGTTTTAGCTATATTATTGCAAAAGCACACGAAGAAGAAGTTAAGTATTATTCTAAGTATTACAAGCGAGTGGTTTTAAGTAAATAAATGCTGTGGAAGAAGCATAAGAAAAATATCAGAAATACACTTACCCCCAATGAGAATGTCATATATTTGATGCTATTTTTATCCATTTCATTTAGCGGATACGACGAATACCACAAATAAGCAAAGGTACAAACATATCGGAGCTTATCGTCTTTAAAACTCTGAACTTGTCCTGTCTGTTATGAACAAATATTTTTATGCTCTATATATATCTGTATGGGGTTAAAGTAATACGGATAAATAGGTGGTAATACAAACCACAACCATCTCTTTAGTAAATTTCGAAAAATATTAATATTTGACGATAGCAGACATTTAGTTATTATCCTGACCAGACATACATATTATTTCGGGCTATTGTACTGATAATATACATATTCGTATGAGTGTGTAGTGCATATAAATGCGATGAAAAAAGGAGGGTAAATAATCTTCATCTAAAAATGGTAATAATACTTATGAAGGATAAGCACCACTGGTCCGCGATAAACTACCAAGACGAAGAGTTCAAAGTCAACCTTACCTTAAGGCACACATGCAAGTGACATTTATTTTGATACATCGACGACTATTTATAAGTCTGAGGATTCTACCTGAATCATTATACCTTTAAGCCAATACTATATTTTATCATCACATATGCATTATGAATATGAAATGGGGAATATTTTTCGTTAAAAGTTACAAAAGTGGTGTCAACTACCATCATATTCAGAGCATTTTGATGAAGGTAATTTTAGTGCATTTGACATCTGCAACTATAAGAAGCAGATTTTTGATAATCGTTTTAAAGATACTTTAAAATGACAAAATATTTTTTTGTACTTAACTACTGCGTGAGGACTTGTTATTTGAATAATACTTAAGAGACTATCTTAAGACGTCGACGTGTATTTTTGGTGAAGATAGTAAATTGAGATTTTACGTACGAAGAAGAGGGAGTATTATGGGAATAGAGAGGAGGCAGTATAACATTGTTTCGTACATAGAAAGGGGCGTTCAACAATTTTACGAAAGATTTTGGATTGAGAGGGTTTTATTCGAAGGGTTGGCGGAACTCCAATGTTCACGTCTATAGGTCCAAATGGATTTGAGTGTTATGCTGGAAGCTTACGAGGGTCGTTCAATAAGCCCTTAGAAAATCCAAGAAATTGTGCTCGTAGTGTCGGGCACTACTTACTTTCTTTGTAAGTAGCATTATCAACAAGAAAGCTGTCAAAATTTCAGCTCGATCCATAGTGTAGGTCAATTTCTATCGTCGATTAAAGTTAACGGCATTTATTTGTGCATAACAATGGAAAATTGGCGAGTTTAGGGCTGTCATCAAACATCTCCATTTGAAAGGTTTAAGCCCGAAAGAAATCAAAGCCGAGTTGGATGCAGTTCATGGCATATCTGCACCTGTGTTTCCGACGGTTTACAATTGGGTGAATGAATTTAAACGTGGCCGTTCATCCACAAAAGATGAACATCGTTCAGGACGCCCAGTTGAGGTGTCTACTCCTGAATTCATCGACAAAATCCACGATCTGATTTTGAACGATCGGGCATATCACAAGGTACAGTCGCTTCAATTTTGCGTCGTTATTGCAACGGTTGAGCGAGGAAATCAAACAGAAACGCCCCCATCTGAAGAAGAAAAAAATCCTCTTGCATCAGGGCAATGCGCGAGTGAACACCTGTGCTGTTTCCATGGTCAAAATTGTGGAATTGAGAATGGAATTGTTGCAGCATCCCGCTTATTCACCAGATTTGGCCCCGAGTGACGATTTTATTTTCCCCAATCTGAAGAAATGGCTTGGCGGACGACGGTTCACTTCCAACGAGGACGTCATTGCTCAAACGGATGAGTATTTTGCAGAACTTCCGAAATCCTATTTTTTGGACGGGATAAAAATTTTGGAAAAACGGTTGGAAAAGTGTATAGAGCTAAAAGGAGATTATGTTGAAAAATAAAATTTTTTTTTTTTTAAAAACAGTTTTTTTCCATTTTTTTCTAAGGACTTATTGAACGACCCTCGTATTATTGTAAGGTCTGTTAAACATATGCCAGGGACCACTTCATAGCCCCACTACTTCATGGTAGCACGCAGCAAACACAATTACAGTTTTTCCCCAATTTCTCTCTGACCTCCTGCTTAGACTACTTCATGCAAGAAATACACAATTATGTTGCCTCTTTTTAAAGTGCGTTATTTTTCAATCATTAGACCATCCTTTTGTGGATAAAGCAGTCAAACATTCCATCTTAACAATCCGTTTAATTTATAGACCGTACACTGAAATAACTAGGACGTAATAAGCAAGGCCTACCTAAACCTCTACTATCATCTGCAGTGATAGAATCGGAGAGCCTCATGTCCCTCACCCCCAGTCCTTAGACTGTACCCGCAATGTAGATATTAAACTATAGGCAATACGTTTCAGCCAAAGGCTCTTTATCCAAGCCACTTTGTCCACTCCCACACAAAGAGCTACAGTGAGGAACCTTGTAAATTCCTCGGCACTGCTAAGCCAATTTAGGTGTCGCGGGTATTGCTTATAATTTGATCATTTCCCCAGAAAGACCCTCTTATAAGGGCACACCAGCCAGTCATTTCTTATAGATACAATGGCTTATTTTGATTATTTACGAATCCATCGCTTGTTTCAGTACCCAATCGGCGTACCTTCTGAGCACTCTTTGGTCGGTTAAGCAATTAACAAATTAAAATAGTAACCCTTAAACTAAATTCTACCTTAGATGATATATATGTTTGACAGCTATCAAATGACAGGAAGTGGGCAATCCTATAGTAGACATAAATTTAGACAGCAGCTTACGCCAACTTTTATAATGTTTTTTTCCCCAAATATATTGTTTGTTTGTTTGTAAGGTCCCTTAGACATGTGCTAGGGGCCACTTCATAGCGCCACAACCGTGAGGCCATTTGGCGACTTCATAGTACGTGTGGGAAGTTATCTGAAAGAGCCTGGTATGTGGTTATCAGTATAGAATATTGAGAATTTAGTTATATTATGTGGAGTAGATTAGTATGTTATAGAAGAGTAAATAGGGGACTAGGCAATGGAGTTATTGGGTCCAGGAGCTCCATAATGGGAGGAATCCCGCTCGCGAAGTAATTGTTGTTTATGTGGCATTTATGTAGAATATGGATGATAGTGAAATGGGTGCCACAGGATTTGCATAAGGGACGATTGGTGTTGCCAAAAATGAAGTTATAAGTAACAGCAGTATGTGCAATCCGGATTCTGAGGAGCTTCCGCGCCCATAATTTCGGTATGGGTGTTGAATATACTGGTTTATTGGTGGTTATCCAATATGTCGATAAAAATGGCTAATGGTGTTAGTTACCATTTTGTTAATAGGTGAGGCAAATTGGAAATGACTGTGATTACTGGTCCTCCAGCCAACTTGTCAGCACTTTTATTGCCCACAATTCCCTCATGTCCCGGCATACATTACAACTCGACACTCCTATTGCTAAGTAGGCTATGACGAATTGCGCTAAGTATTGGGTCACTCGATGGACCACAAATGGCTTTAAAGGCGGTATGGCTGTCGCTAAAAATAATAACGCTTCAACTGTTCAAGGAAAAGTACAAAAATATTGTAAGCATATATATGTATAATGGTTGAAGGATGATAGAAGGTGGGTAAGGGAGTGAATAATTATATTGAATAGGATCGTAGTTAGAAGGGATCCTTGTGGGATGCCGTTTTCCATTTCGCGTTTGGACGAAAAACTGGAAGCTTATTATTTAGTGGTCTTGAGGTATGTTGTCGAGTAGTCTAAGTACTTTACGGTAACCTCGGTTGATATCGTCTTTATAGTTTCTTATTAGCCTAAAAATAAATGGTTACCCATTTTTTGATTTGGAGAGTACTGCCCTGCCATTTGACAGTCAGTTTTAATACTTATCAGATATAATTTTTTTACCAATAAACACCATAAATCGATATAATTCGTGAAAAACTTGTATTACAATTGTGTGCTAGAACAATAGTCCTTAGTTATCCATTTCATAGTCTAGAAAGTACCACCCTGATATTTGACAGCTTTCAGACACTTGTATCTGTCAATATAAAAATTGTTTAGTATCAAATTTGCCATTTTATATTATGGATCAAATAATTTTGAAAGGACGTGTTAAAATTTGTGAATTTTTTTTAAACAAAAGTAGTTATTCTATCGTAGCCAGGTTACGTGCAAAATTTCTTTCAACGATGAGGCTTGTTTCTTGCACGATCGATACATTAATAAGCAAAATTGTAGCTTTTGGGGTGCTAAAAGACCACAAGTAATTTTGCACAAGCCATTGTATTTGCGAAAAGTGACCGTCTAATGTGCATTATAGTCTAAAGATTTCATTGGCCTATATTTCTTTAAAAATGAAGAAGAATCATTTACCGTCAATTCTGAGTGCTTTGATTGATAACCAACTTTTATTGACGTGAACAATAAGATTTTAATCCAAGCCATAAGTGATTTTGATCAGATGCAGCCACAAATCACACGACCAATAATTACAAAATTTCATGATATCAGTTGACCTCCAAGATCGTTCGATTCGATGGGACTTGACTTTTCCTTGTGAGGCTTTGCATTACATCATATTTATAAAAAAAAAGATTGTTCATGCATTACGTAATATAACAAAATAAAGCTTTACGTAATATAACAAAATAAAATATTAAACAAAATCTTAATTTCGAAGCACAAATTGGATACTTATAATTTTGCAGCTAAGAATTTGTTTTATTATAAATACAAGCATTATTTTTAAGAATCAAAAGGAAGACCAGTTATTATGTTTAAATATAAACACAAAACAAAAAAGAAATTTTTATCCAAAGCAAATAAATAATAACATTCCCCATTTAAGGACGTGTAATAATACCAGTAAAATTAATTTAAATCTACTACTAAGAACATAAACAAAAGGAAGAATATTCAATTCATTTTGATTAATAAAAATGCTAATAAACATTATAAACACACCACACCTTTTCAATTCTCAATAACTTAATAAATTATATTCGACTAAGAGGACAATCTTAATTTAATAATGGACTTTTTGGTCTTCAATTTATGCCAGTTCAGCCTTTGGGAGTATAAAATCTGAACCTTCTTGCTGTACCAGCCCTTTAATTTCTAGAATCTTTAATTCTACCAACAATAATCGAATCATTCAATAATCAGCAGTATATTTAGTAGATATACCAAGTGTAGACATACACATAAGTATAAATAGGAAACGTACGAACGTCAGGCTTAACTGCCTGCTGTGCGTGTACCTGTTCTGCGTTGCCCCTGAACGACATTACATGAGACCAGGTATTAATTTAGTTATTCCATTCGTCTTGATTTTCATTTTCACTATAAACCAAAGCTCCATCGAGTTTTTGCGAACCACCCTATATCCTATGGAGACTTGTAGCTTGGCATACGCCCTCTCTAGAGATTCTGTACTTTTGTATGGTAGCGTCCCATGTATTTTGTGTTCCATCTATTTAACCGCGTTCTATGTTTTACATGTTGGAGCTTATTGTTTGCCAGATTCAGATAAGTTTGTTTCTTTGTATTGTGACAAACTTGTCCAAGCGTACGCACTTCATGCACACCCATACACGGAACAATACATATATCGGCTTGTATGGAACACCGGCGGAATACCACATCTTCGATAAGATAATAATTGCTTTAATCTTTAATTTATAATACCATCAATACATATTTCATGGCCATTAAGCCCAGATAGATGCCACAAAACCACATCTATCCATGACAATTTTAGGCTGGCAAAATTCGTATTTCTGCCTACGTCCAATTTGGTAATACGCGTACTCGATTTGGAAGTCATAGTCAAGAGTGCTCAGAAATTCTTCTACTTTTCGACTTTTTGTACATTAATAAATAATTCAAAATACAGTGTAACAAGACACAACCAAGAAGAATTAATGAATCATACAAAAGAAAATGCACAGAAAAATCAAAAAAGAAATCAAAATTCCTATTAAAAAAAACCAAATTCTATCTTGGCGAAAAGTTCAGAAAAAAATATCTAAATAAATATAAATGATAATGAGAAGTAAAACAATGTTAATAAATAAATTTTGAATGATGTTGAATAATAGAATAAATTGTAAGCAAGAACATATCAATATACAAGTACAAGTGTAGACATTGTGGAATATAATTTACGAAAAGTCAAATAAGATAAGATTCGGTCGAGGTCTTCTTAGACGATAGATTATTAAGAGAAATTTGAACTTTCCCAAAAAAAAAAAAATAAAGTCCAATAAATACATAATAAATAATTCGAAATTACAATGTTAATAAAAGGAAACTTAATAAACAAATGGTGTATTCTACTATTTTTTTCAGTTTAACACTATTTGAGCTTTGATTATTTCTACAATTTGCTTGTCCTTGAGTGCGATAGAATTTCGTAAGCGGATGACCCCAAAAGTTCAGAGAATTCATATTTTATACTGTATCTCATTGCACATAAGGTCTTTGAGATAATAACCAGAGGCCATTTTGTTTTCCTACGACCACGATGCCGTTTGGTTGGTGACTTCATATCATGTGTTGGGGTTGGCATTGCCAGCTTACCTAATAAAAATGGTTGAACATTGTTGCTGGAGGAAGCAATTAGAAGTTGATAAATTTTATGTCCCGTATTAGATTCTTTTAGAAAATTAAAGAAAGGACTTGGAAAAGGTTATTTTTTTTCTTTCTGAAATAATCTAATTTAATAAATGATTGGGATTTTAAAATAAAATGGCACAACGTTGGCTACCGAATAGTACAGTATGCGATATTCGAATTCAGAGAAGTTTCCTTACCCAGAATTTTGGAGTAGTTGTTGAGTAGACTGGTTTACCGATGCTTGGCCAATGTATAGAGAGGAATCTTCCACTGTTGGCTTGGTACCTATTTGTCTACGAATGGGCAAAGTTATTTTTATCGTTAGATTGATTTTTAATAACTTTTAAACCTTATACGCCGAAAAAGCTAATTCTAAAACGCACTTTGTAAACTTTCAATTCTTTTTTAAGCGATAAAAATCTTTAGAGTTAGGACCTTACAGAGGATAATCCAGTTAGGACCTTACGAAGGATATTAGAGTTAGGATCTTACGAAGGATATTAGAGTTAGGACCTTACGGAGGATAATCGAGTTAGGACCTTACGCAGTCCTTATGGATGAGGTAGATCCTGCTCAGAAAGCCTACAGTGACTCCATTAATGGTCCAAGAACATGAGGTAGACACTGCCTTGGGTGAAGTTATGGCGTTAGCAAGGACGCCAAAAATATGCTGCGAGTTTCGAACTGAAAGATCTTATTACTATGTGTAACGTATGAAGTTCTCTGATTCAGCGGGCCTAGACCGGAGTCTCGGTTATCACGCAGTTTATGATCTTATTACTTAGTGTATCATGCCAATTAAATGCTCGCGAAATTATAAGAATATTGAACATTAAACTTAACTTACTAAACGTCGTGTCTTCACTGAAATTCACCGTTTCACAGATTATCTTAAATTAATCGCTCTCCAATTTTATTTTAATAATCGAAATTCACTTTCATACCAAAAAATTTACTGTTAAAATGCTAACAGCGCCATCTATTAGTTAGTGCTTTAGTTTGTTAACAGCGCCATCTGTCAACATTAGTTAGAAATATCATATATATAGCGGTGGTCCATCTAGCGGTTCCATTTTGAACTACTATTTATTTGAAGTACTAGAGTGTTAAATGTCAACACGAATTAACAGATTGTTAGTTAAAAGTCAGAATTGTACGAAATGGTAATCCATACGCTTGAAGAAAAATGGGAAATATTGAGAACTTACTTCCAAAGTGGTGAGTCTTCAACCCAAACTGTGAGAAATTTAAAAAAAAATGAGTAAAGATCGAATGCCATCACTTGAATTTGTGAATATTGCCGCTCTTGCTGGAGAGCAATCTGTTGATGGACGATCACTGATATTTTCAGCAAGGGCGACCGAGAATATGGTCGCCGTTGCTGAAAATATCAGTGATACGTTAGTCCATCAACATCAACTCGTCACCGTTCTCAGGAATTGAACATTTCTCGCACTTCTATGTTGAGAATATTGCACAAAGACCTCGGTATGAAAGCTTACAAAGTTCAATTAGTCCAACAGCTAAAGTCGCATGACCATCCGATGCGTTTTCAGTTTGCCCAATGGGCTCAAGATCAATTGGCCGAAGATGAGCATTTTTACCGAAAAATCATCTTTTCGGATGAGGCCCATTTCCACCTCGGTGGGTATGTCAACAAACAAAATTGTCGCATCTGTGGCTCAGAAAATCCATACGTCACCATGGAAAAGCCGATGCCTCCACAACGAGTCACGGTTTGGTGCGGATTTTGTAGTGGAGGCATCATTTGCCCGTTTTTCTTCGAAAACGATGAAGGAGCCACCCTTACGGTCAATGGTGACCGCTATCGTGGCATGCTCAACGAATTTTTGTTTCCAAAAGTTGAAGAGAATGGCATGGACGACATTTGGTTTCAACAGGACGGGGCCACTTGCCACACAGCCAATGCAACAATCCAACTTTTGGGCACCGCTTTCGAAAACCGAATAATCAGCCGAAATTCTGATATCAATTGGCCGCCTTGGAGCTGTGATTTGAAAACGTTGGATTATTTTCTGTGTGGGGAGCCGTTACAGACAGTTGATGCTTTGAAACACAAAATCAAAATTGCCATTGAAGAGATACAGGCCCGGACAATCGAAAATGTACTGAAAAATTGGGTCGAGCGAATGGGGTACTGTAACGCCAGTTGTTGGTAGTCATTTAAATGATTTTGTGTTTCATTCTTAAATTTTAAGGTTCAATCTTTTTAATAAAATCAGAAATTTGAAAAAACATACACTAGTTTTTTTTTATTTACTTTTTAAAATGGAACTTCTAAATGGTCCACCCTGTAGATGATTTTATTTGTAGAATTTTGGCATTTCTTTTTATAAATATAAAAATTTAACACATTTTTATCAGCTAAACCGACTGACTATTCCAACAGAATAAAGGTTGGAAAATTGTTTAAATTGAAATTCAAATTGAAATTTATTCTACAAAAATATAAATATACCTAGTTATATTTACTTGCTTACTTAAAAAAAGATTTCAAGATCTTTTGATAAGAAAGGAAATTCCGATATTTCCGTCGCCGAACCATAAAGTTCCTTCACAAAGAAGATGAACGATTTTTATTCTTTTGCTGGAACAAAATTTACCAATCAAATTGTTTGAAAGTCAATAACAAAGAATTCAGGCAGATAAGCAAACATTATAAAAATTCAATTTCTCTATTTTAACTTAAAGGAGAGAGAGAGAGAGAGAGAGCTTTTTTTGCAATTTTTCCTATTCAATAAATTCAGTTTAATGTTCTTCACTTTATTCATCTACTACTACTCTTACTACTACTACTTCTTCTACAATCCCAATATTGATTGCTAGTCTAAATATTTTCTTCTTTCAATTGCAATAATCGAACATATATTTGCATATCGCTTCATTAATAAACAAAAGAAGAAAAAAAATTATTTGGAAATAAAATGGTAAAAAAAACAACTTTTTTTGATATATTTTCGCAATAAATTAATGGATAAGTTGCTTGGAAAGGAAGAGAGGGGATAAAGGGGGATTAAATTTACAAAAAAAAAAAACAGCAAAATTGGAGTCAAGGTATTTGTTGATTATTCGCTAAAGAAGCGTACGATAAGTGGTACTGACTCCAACTTCCTCTCATAGTCAATGGAGGAATTGTTGGAGCAGCTCCCTCATAAGTCGGGCCTTTAAACTAGTTTTTTTCTGATTTACTTACTCCAAAGACTAATAGTTGATTGAGTAGCGCTTGTTAGTTATCTGACTTGGCTTTCTACTATCTGAAATTTGTACTGATGGTAAGGCCAAATGGCGCATTTGTAGATGTTTACAGTCATTTCTGTTTTTAGAAGGTGGACCTCAGTTGCTCCAATGGCAAAAGATTTATTGAGTTTGCATTCGATTTGATTGGTATTCGTTGCTGCTTTACATTTGATTTGTATTCATTTATTTTATACACTCTCGAATATTTCAGATTCTAGAATCCAGTTTAGTTTCGATTCTCTAGTTTCCATTTCAATTTGTTTACAAAAAAAAAAAAAAAAAAAATCTTTCGGATGGAATTAAATTTATTTGAATATTGTAGAGTTGATATTAATCGAAATCAAGAAGCTGATCGTACTGTATTAGGTCGAAAGTTTTGATATTGAAATTTTGGATAAGGATCAACCTAATAAGGAAAACAAAATCGACGTGATGAAGGAAACGAATAATCTGTGCAAATAATTTGAACATTTTCTATTTGTTCTTCTTCTATCATTGTTTTTGTAAATTTATTAAATGAATTCGTATCAATAATAGGGAAATGGGTACAGTCGTTCTATAACAGAACCAAACAACGGATTTGAATGACGACAACTACTTAAACTAAATATAATCTCAATATACACTATACTGTTGTAAAAAAAATATTCAAAAGGTAAAATTGATAAGATATTCACTTGTGATTAATGCACATCAATATCGTTACGCATTCATATCAATTCGATTAACGTTTTGTTGTACTTCCCTGACTGTAGATAGTGTGTTACGATAGTGTGATAGTCTGAAGAGAGTCAAATCCCATTCCTTGTTATCATGAATAGATAAATATCTGATCATCATAAAGCAATATCGATTAATTACGATTATTATTTGAAAAATAAATAATTTCTATTACTACTACTGACTGATATTATTAATTATAAACCATAAAACTTGACTGGTGTTTTTTTTTCTTTCTATTCTGTTATTAATAAAAAATTTTTGTTAATTATAGTAAATATTATGTGAATAATTACGAAAGTATTGATTTTTTTCTTACTAATATTGATTCATACAATTCTATAAAAAAATTTCTTCCAATTATATGAACTCTTCCAATTTGTTTGTTTAAAAAAATAGTGCTTTTGTAAGGGAAAAAAAGCTTTTGTAGATTAGAAGTACTTTCATTGAAATTAATCTATTAAAAATTACATACTCATATACGCAGAAGGGGATAATACTTAACATAATATTCTGAATGTGAACTTATTATAATTTTTTCTTCTTTAAATACTATTTATAAATTGGTTGTTGAATAAAGGATTATCCAATTTATGCTTTAGAAAGTAAAATTAAAAATAAAATATTTATTTTATTTCGGTTTTTTTTAATAAAAATTTAAATTTATTATATTGATAGGATTGTGCCATTATTTTTGGAGTAAAAAACATTATTTAAACGCTTGCCATATGACTTTTTGCACAAGGACTTCTTCCTTGTGATGTATTGTAATTTTTTAAAGACTAAAAATTTTTTTTTTGTGATGCCGTTTAATTAAAACTAAATATATAGTAACATAATTAAAAAAAATTTAAATTTTAGTAAAAAAAAAGTCGATTATCATAGGACCATAGTGCCTAAAATTACTGGTAGATGTCTCTGCTTCTGCTTTTTCAAAGAAATACGGGCACTTTCAGATCAAAATGAAATACGGACACACTTTCACTTTCACGAATACAAGCGCTTTTTCAATAATAATTTTTGCATTTTCAAAGCCTCATTTATGATTATAGAAATATCTACAAGGCAAGTAATAGCCAAATAACTGAAGAAAATTTGTTCCAAAATTCGCGTTCAAAGTTTTTTATTCTATGTTTCAGTTTTGGATGGTAATATGAATAAGTCTAAATTTAAAATTTGTATTTAGATTAATTAATTCAGAATATAAAATGGCCAACTTTATCCAAAATGAGTAGTATTTTTAATTGATATTAGATAGTATAAAAATGTTCAATAGGTAGAAGGTACTTTCTGAATTGGAAAATGGATAATCTAGTAAATATAAAAAAAAAACCACTTCGATTAAGTATTTTTTTCAATAATATTTGACAATTGTATCTGAATTATATAAAAGGTACTCTTAGTAATAAAATATATTTTTTTTACTGTGGTAAAATATAAATTTCTGGGGAAAAAAAACTAAAAAATACCCCATAAAATTTTTATAAAATCACCAAAAAAGAGAATATTTTAAAAAATGTAAACACTCATAAAAAGAAATTCTTAACACTAAAATCTGCTTTTTGTCTTCGTTTTTATCGTTTATATAATTTTGACGTTGGTAACTTAACCGCAAACCACCACCAACCCACGCCAAACCCCACCCAACCCCCTCCCGAAAATGAATTGAAAATGTTCCATTTAACAAAGTCATAAATTTAAGTAACCGCAGAATAATCCTTAATCCCCAGTTGCCCTTCTATTATATTATTTTTTGGGGATGAGCGGTTATTTGGTTCTTGCTTTCTGTGCTCACCCACCGTTACAATATTGTAATTATCCTTTCTCAAAGAGAATCTAAATACGATTTGCCAAATCTACGAATACTCGTACATACAATGACTAAGGGAAGGGGGAGAAAATGATATTCGGATTGTGTGCGGGAATGGGCATCGTTGAGTCCATATTGGTTGCCCAAACGTTACCCAAAATTATATCTTAATCAAGCATCAAAGTGGTTATGCTGCCATTTTGGTGTGGTTACATTTGTGTTCTGTGGAGGTTTTTTTTTGGGAGGGTATGTCAGTTTTACGAGTACATGAGGAACAAACAAACTTTATTTGTACTTAATTTTTTTGTTTTGTACTGACCAAACTACCCATCGTCATACCATCACTATTAGTCTCTTCTACTTGTAATTTCCAGCGATTTATTCATTGTGAAATCCTATTTTCTAAAGAATTTAAAAATTATTTATTGTATTTTTTTCTTTATTGGAACTTTTGGTGTATCGACATTTGAACTACGAGTAAACTACCAACCAGCCGATTAAGATGAAACTTGATCCTCAGCCCATCAAATAAGAAAAATTCAAAAATCGAAAGATAGAATTATCCTTCGGTGTTGGGGTATCCCTTTTACTATAAGACTTCATAACTTTTGCGTTGGTTTTTTATTACAATGAATTTATACAAAGTTTTACAATAAAAACTCACTTGATATTTTATGTTTGGCACATGATGTTTTTAATGTCTTCAATTTCAGATAGATACTCTTATAACAATTTTGTGCATTTCAACATTTTCCACCATAAAATCAGCGAAAGAAATTAAATTATTTTAATCTATTGTAGAAGAAAAGCTCTTCGAATTCCTTATTACCATATTGTTTGGTTAAATTTTTGATTATCATCTATTCAGTGTTGGCAAAAATATCTAACATAAAAAAGCAACAGCAACAGTATAGTGGTTGGTGTTTTCTTCAAATAAATTAAAAAATTCAATTAATTTTGGAAATAATTTTAGAACGTTTTGCAATTTTCTTTCCTTTTTTTTCTTGATTTTTTTTTATTATTTATTTTTAAATTATTTTAATTAAACTAATTTTTTTTCTCCAAATAATTGCCGAATTCTATTATTTTAAAGAATGTTAAACATTTTATTTAATATATATATTTTTTTTACTATAAGTAATAGAAGAGGAAATGAAAGTGATGGAAAAGGGTGGCAGCTTTGATTGAGATCCCAGCTAAAGGATGAAATGCTCATAAATGAATTTTGATAAATAGAATTTCCCGGCTGAAAGGGTACATTTTCCATAAAGGCATTCCATCGAGGCCTAAAAAAAATGAAAAATTAGGAATTTGTGCAAATAATTTTAAAAGGACGATAATAATTGTATTTTGTAAATTAGAGCATATTTCGAATATTTCATTTATCATATTATTGGCGAGAGCCAAGGATTAATGGCACATTTAATATACTTCTTTTTTTTTTTTTAATTAAAAACGGAATCTGAAAAATATGGCAAACGTTAGAAAATTCCAATAATTCGAATTTGTTTTTTTTTCAATTTTTTTCTATAGAAAGAAAACCTCTACCATATTAAGTCGATATATATTTCTTAGTATCATGTGACACCTGTCCAAGATGTATGCCATCTTAGAAAAAAATTGTTTGGTAAAAAGTTTGAAATTTTTTATTTAAGAAACAAAGTTTTTTGCAACTAATTGGTTCCGAAATGGGAACCAATTTTTTTCGCCCAAACTGAAAAATATTAATATAAACCCAGGATGCGTTAGTTCGAGACTTTGCCTCCAGGATTGTGCGATTTGACGACGTCACTTTCAACGGTTTAAGAAACAAAGTTTATTGTAGCGATTAGGCTCTGAAAAATGGGGCTTCGAAAACCCACACGTGACAGTGGAGAGGCCTTTATATCGGCAAATGGTTAGTCTGGTATGTATTTAAGTGTCATTGGCCCGATTTTCTTTGCAATGAAGAAGGGGCAAGTTTTTTGTCATTTCTGAGCACTATGGTCTTATGATATCAGTTTGTTAAACCTAAACCAAAATATTTTAATCCAAACCATGTGTGGTTTCATTCTAACAGCGCTAAAAACCAGTAAAAAGTTCCCAGAATGCGTAATTTCGAAATTTGCCTCTCCAGGATCGTGCGATTTGACGGTGTTGATTTTTTTCTTATAGGATTACATAAATCTCAAACTTTAATGCATTATTTTATAAAAAAACATGCTTTGAGTAATGAAAATGTCATTAAAAACTTCCTCAAAAGAATCAACACTTTTAAGAAGTCTCGTTGCAAGTTTCATAATACGAGGGTCGTTCAATAAGTCCTTAGAAAAAAATGGAAAAAAACTGTTTTTTTAAAAAAAAAATTTTATTTTTCAACATAATCTCCTTTTAGCTCTATACACTTAGAATAGGATTTTGGAAGTTCTGCAAAATACTCATCCGTTTGAGCAATGACGTCCTCGTTGGAAGTGAACCGTCGTCCGCCAAGCCATTTCTTCAGATTTAGGAAAAGAAAATAGCCACTCGGGGCCAAATCTGGTGAATAAGCGGGATGCTGCAACAATTCCATTCTCAATTCCACAATTTTGGCCATGGAAACAGCGCAGGTGTGCACACGCGCATTGTCCTGATGCAAGAGGATTTTTTTCTTCTTCAGATGGTGGCGTTTCTCTTTGATTTCCTCGCTCAACCGTTGCAATAACGACGCGTAATACGCTCCTGTTATTGTTTTTCCTTTTTCCAAGTAGTCGATAAAAATGATGCCCTGCGAATCCCAAAAGACCGTGGCCATCACCTTGCCGGCCGATGGCACAGTTTTTGCCTTCTTCAGAGCCCGTTCACCCTTGAAAATCCACTGTGATGACTGTCTCTTCGTTTCTGGAGTGTAGTAGTGTATCCAAGTTTCGTCCACAGTGACATATCGACGAAGGAATTCGGCAGGATTGCGATGAAAGAGTGCCAACATAGCCTCCGAGTCCACTACACGATTGCGCTTATTCTCCTCTGAGAGCAAACGCGGCAGACAATTTTTCATGCAAAATTGAAGCGACTGTACCTTGTGATATACCCGTGGCCTCAACTAATTCGCGCATTTTAATTCGCCGATCGTTCAAAATCAAATCGTGGATTTTGTCGATGATTTCAGGAGTATACACCTCAACTGGGAGTCCTGAACGATGTTCATCTTTGGTGGATGAACGGCCACGTTTAAATTCATTCACCCAATAGTAAACCGTCGCAAACACAGGTGCAGATGTGGCATGAACTGCATCCAACTCGGCTTTGATTTCTTTCGGGCTTAAGCCTTTCAAATGGAGATGTTTGATGACAGCCCTAAACTCGCTTTTTTCCATTGTTATGCACAAATAAATGTCGTTAACTTTAATCGACGATAGAAATTGACCTACGCTGTGGATCGAGCTGAAATTTTGATAGCTTTCCTGTCGATAAAGCTACTTACAAAAAAAAGTATTCTTTACCGACACTACGAGCGCAATTTCTCGGATTTTCTAAGAACTTATTGAACGACCCTCGTATATAATTTTAAAAAAATATTTTTTTTTTCATAATTAAATTCGGAAATTCAAGTTTATTTTATTCAAACTTTTACTCTCTATAGCGCAAATTGGATAATCCTTTTTATTATGAAAATAATAGTAAAATTTCCAACTAATTTCTAACTAAATAAGTAAATAAGATGATTTTGTGTTGTATTTGATAAAATTTCATCATCAGACCTTTTATTCTTTTGTGAAAACTTAATGAAATAACATAAATTCAGAGAAGAAAAACTTCTAAATTCGTTTTAAATTATCCTCAGGAATAAATTCTAAACGAAGGAAATTCATTTAAGTGTGACTGATGTATGATGTCAAAATGAATTAATACCTTAAGGCTTATAATTTTCATGCACATCAGCACAAGACAAATTCTGTACCCAAATAACTATTATTCTTATACATATTGACACACGTACACATACACTATACATACACAGATGTCAAGAAAACAAAAGGATATTATAGAATATTATGTCCTGCAGTGAATTCATGTTATGGACTTTAATAAAATGTTTTATAATACATACAAATAACAATGGCTACTATTCGGAATTAATATATGACTCATAAAATACAAGTATGATAGAAGACAAGAGCGCGGTACCAGGATGTATTGTATGGTTGGTTCCTTTTAAATGTGTACAAGTATTTAGTTTCTCACAATTATATTATAAAGACGATGATTTTATTAATGTCCTGTCTGTTTTGATTGTCAATTTATACATACTTAAGAAGCGTAACATGTTAATTCTATTGTACACATGTTTAGGATGAATAAGTAACAGCCAGAAAGGATTTCAATGAGATTTCCTAGTTTGTGATATTCAGCCAGTCAAATGGGGGATAATTTGAACAGAATAGTTGAATATAGATTTTTTTCCATCTAATTTAGGAATATAGACAGACATATTTTTTGCAAATAATTTACAATATTTTCCCTAATAACCGAAATTTTTCTTTTCTTTTTATAGAATAAGAACATTCTTATTTTTCGGTTAACTACATATCCATCGAAACAAATCGAATGCAATCAATTTCAGTACGCGATAATTCAGTCTAGCCATATAATTGCTTTACATTTAATTAAAGCTCACAAAACAATGAGATTTTTAGACAGTTATCCGGAAACTTAACGGAAATACCGATATCAGGGTGTGTTCGAATCAAATTAAAGTCTACTCCAACGATATACATTCATTCCACAAAAGTGCTGAGCACAATTATATCATCCACACAAGTATTGGTTATTGGTGGTGGAACAGCAATGGTAGAATACACGAAATACAGACAAAAATATCGTGTACTGTATTTAATCTCATTTGAATAATTTTATTTCGCCCCCAGAAACAAAATATCAACACATTATACAGCATTCATGAATTACTAATTTTTGGCAGTTTTAATAATAGGGAGCTAACGATAACGATTACGTTAAGCGGAAAGTTTTCCAAAAGTTTACCGAACCGCCTCCCTTTTTTCTGTAATACGGACAAGCACAGCATCCTTTCTATTTCCGCATCTTTTCAATCGAAATCGATACTGCCTTAAGCTGCTTTCACTCTTTTTGTATTGTTTTATTTATTCTTGAAAGGAATAAGAATTTCGGTTATTCTATCTAATTCTAGTAAGGAGGTTGGTTACAAAAAGGAAAGGGATGACGGGAACAGTAGTCATAATAACTAGGAGTAATTCATCAAATTTTAAAGAGTAGACAATTTTGCAATTGTTTAAAAGTTGTCATTAGAAGAAGAAGCATTCATTCAGAAACATGGACATAAGGAAATTATTTCAAATAATTGATTAAAAGGATATTATTAAATATTCCAAATGCATATAGTTAATAAATAAATTTGAAATAAAAAAATTCTGCAATAATAATACAAATTTACTATTAAACTCTATGCCTGTAAAAGGGGCAAGAGGTTTGCAACCTTGGGTGCTACGTTGGATACAGACAGCGGTAGTAAGGCCAATTCTCACATATGGTGCTTTGGTCTGGTGAATAGCACTGGATAAAAGCACTTCTGAAGGGTCTGTCCTAAAACATCTATTTTAAAGAACAGGACATTAGGTCAGCTCTGCTTCTCACGGAATCAAGGCAGTAGACAGAATATCGTTTTGGGCAGGATAAGACCCCTATGGACATTGGCTTAAGTAAACGAACTTTGAGACAGCAGGTCTGGACTTTCACATTAAAATGCAAATCCAAAATTGATAGCAGGATTGATTTGGAATATGGGACGGTCGTGGAGAAATCGGCTATTGAGATATACACAGATGGTTAAAGGAAGGGGCACATAACAGGAATAGGGGACTTCACTACAGCTTTGAGCCTTTTTTTTCCGTTTAGATTAATGAGGTACAGGGGGAAACCTTCAAAAGGTACTCGTCTGGAAGTTATTCCTGCCAGGTGAGTTATGCGGGATTTTTACCTCGCTAAAACCTAACCTGCACATCTGATCTTGCTCCCGAAACGATGGTTCCCCGGCGGCACTCTTTGTAAATACTACTTCGCCGGGGCGTTCTTGTTTGATGCTACTGCTGTCCCGATATTATGACGCCTCGCGGCCTCTTCTTTGTACGTTGTGTGGAGATCCTTGATAATGGATTCCGCGTACTCTGCAATTCTGTTCCAAGCCGATTGGCTCTTCAGCATGCACTCCACTATATTTTCTGGACTGATGGGACGCTCCAGATTTCTCTCCAGCTCCACCCGCGTCTCCTCATAGAGGGGGCACTGGAAGAACACGTGTTCTGCGTCTTCGATCACATCGCGGCAATGATGACAGTTTGGGAAGTCAGTTCTCTTGAATCTGTGCAAGTATGCCCGAAAGCATCCATGCCCAGTCAAGAGTTGGGTGATGTAATACCCGACTTCCCCGTGCAGGCGAGTGACCCATTTGGTAACATGTGGGATCAGCCGATGAGTCCACCGACCCTTCGTCGAGTTGTCCCATCTCTCTTGCCAGAGGCGAAGACTCTCGGGTCTCTCCTCTTCACAGAGGACCTTTCGCCGCTCTTCCTTCTTCCTACGATGTTGGCGTTCCCGCTCTCCTGCCAGAATGTCGATGGGTGGGCATGATGCCACGATGTTGACCGCATCGTGCGATACCGTTCGGTATGCTGACGCCACTCTGATCGCTGAGAGTCGCTGGACTGATGTCATTGTCTTGCGGTATGTTGTAAGCTCTAGCGACTTCGCCCACACTGGTGCTCCGTATAGCAGGACGGAGGTAACCACAGTTGCCAGTAGTCGCCTTCGGATTTGCCTGGGGCCTCCAATGTTGGGCATTATCCGCGAAAGTGCGCCCTGTACTGCTGATGCCTTCCTGCTGACGCTGGAGATCAGCGTAGTGTATTTCAAGCAGAAATTTTGGCGAAAGTGCGCCCTGTACTGCTGATGCCTTTCTGCTGACAGCTTTGAGCCTTAGACTAGATTATTCTAGAAATGTGACACGAGTCTAGGTTAGTCCACCTCTCGTTAACCAGAATAGCCGTCTTTATAGGCATGTATACCTACTCTGTAACAGTGGGGGAATTTAGCCAAAACAGCGTAATGCATTTCAAGCAGACATTTTGGTTATTGTGACGGTTCAGCTTGCCTATCGATAAATAGTATGAAGGCACGTATAAAGTGACATTCCAGAAAACTTTGAAGCAGATGAGTTAGCTATAAATGGTACCAGGCTAAATTCCCCCACTGTTACAGAGGAGGTATACATGCCTATAAAGACGGCTATACTGATTAACGAGAGGTGGACTAATCTAGACTCGTGTCACATTTCTAGAATAATCTAGTCTAAGGTAGAATAAATCAGAAGCGAAAGGAAACCCTTCTGAAGATAGGGAGGGCTCATATTAGAATCCTAATCGGGATCATTACAGGTCATTGCATATAAGGGAAAGACGCTAGACGACTAGATATCCCCGCAAATGACTTTTGTTGTAGCTGTCACTATTTCTGTTCATTCCAAGGCTTGACATCTCTCAGAAGGAGAACCCTGGGGGAGTTTTTCTTGGATAATTTGAGTGATATTGCGTATATGGATCTCAGGGTGATATCAGCTTTAATGATAACGTGGCATCACAACGGACTGTCAATTTTTTGTTACCTAATACAAAATTAGTATTTGACAAATAAGTCAAATAGTGTATCACCGAGGAGCTGTTGTAGGCAAATCTAGTTGAAGCCTTCTAGCTACCCAAAAGAACTATTGATGTATAAAAATAAAATAAAATTGGTACAAAAACCAGGAAAAAATCGATGACATTACTTTTCTGCCCTCAAATCTTTATTTTAACCAATTATATTTACCACCTACTTTATTATCGTCCTTTTCTATATTTAAAAAAAATATCACGTGGTATCACAACGGATCTAATTTTGAAACAGCGGACCACCACAATAAACCTAACCTAACCTATTATTATTGTGAAAATAATTAACAAATACTGTATTAAAAAACAAAGGAATATTAAAGAAAAACTTTTAAGGATACCATATTCAAAGACTCTTCATCCTCTTATAAACTGTTGAAGAAAAAAAATTACCAAAAACTTATTTTTGTTTTATTTGGTATTTCTTTGCAATTTTTTATTATTTTCAATTTAAGGATAATAATTTATTAGCTTAAGAGGAAAAGCTGACAATCGAAAAAAAGTAAAAAAAGAAAGAAGGACGAATTTATTAAGATAACATTGGAAAAAGTAATACAAGAAATAACAGTTTTACAGTTACTTGTAGAAGGCATTATATTTTTATATATAGTTGCCATATTGTAATTGTAACAGGAACTGAGACCTTTTCTAGAAAGCCATCATCAATTTTATCAACAGGGAAATATTTTAAGCGAAGTTTAATAACGTGTAAAGCCCTTTGCAATTATTTGTGCTTCTCACAAAGTATAATCATTAAATACTTCAACTGTTCGTTCATTCGTTCTTTACCCTGTAAGGTCCTGTTAGTATTCCTTCTTAGTGTTGTCTCTTTTTTGTATTTTCTTTCAGTCCTCTTTACTAGAGAAAAAAAGCTTTATTAGTTTGGCATTTTGACTGCCTTCTTGATTATATCACTTATGGGGAAGTGTAAGAAAAATGCTAAGTAAAACGAAAATGTAGAAAAGGGAAGGATATCGATACCAGCAAGGATTTTGTAAAAATGTAGGTATGAACTAAACTAAATTCACGAAGGAATTAGTAATCTTTTACCTAATACCATCAAGAAGATTAAGTACGAGTACGAAGGGAGAATAAGTCTTCTGAATGTCGACAAAATTACACTACAGCAAGAATTTCCTTCCAAATGATATACGATCCTGGCGAGAATTATAAACGTTAATATATGTACACTCTGCGAAGAGGTTCCTCCCCTTTCGTAGAAACGGTGGTAGTCTAATGTGCCTGACCTCATTCCCTGAGGAGCACTAACATTCCCCAAACTACGGAGTGAAATCTGTTGCGAATAACATAAACTCCAAGATGGAGTCTGTATCTCGCAAGTGCTTCTCGTCGAAGTCGTCTGATGACCGACACGACGCACGGAGATTTGGCGACAACATTATTCCGCCATATAGTAAGCACTTCATCCCAAAGTTGAATAGCCATAAATTCCACTTTGAGTTATACACGTAATATAAAGCCAACCATAATTTACTATCGATTCAATGAATGTCATTATGATAATTGATTAATAAGAACTTTTACCATTTCGTGTCGTTTTATGAGAGTTTGTGAATAATCATCTTTCCTCGATCAATTCTTCTCTTATCTTGAAATAATTCTTCTTTTTTTCGTTATTTATGTTTGTAATTGTATTTTTTTATTTAAAAAAAAAAACATTTTTTAAAATAACACTGAATATGTAAATTTTGTTTTATTAAATTTATACTTTAAGTAATTTTATTAATCACTCAATAATAGACAAAATGTGAAAATTTGGTTTTTTTTTTTAAAAAAAAGCGATTTATTTATTAAAGTTAACGTTGGACTGAATCCCCCTATCTTATTCTAAAAATTTATCTGTTCTATTTGAAATTATTTTTTTTTAATTGAAATTAAAAATGTGTTCACGTTACTTTAACTCTCCGCCATAAAGCATATCCTCAACGCTTAATGTGGAAATGACACACAATCCTTTAAAGACTAGAACTAAACAGACCATACCGACAATTTTTTTGACATCTAGACAAACGTTCTAAACTTACTAAAGACAGCAAAGTAATTGTATACAATTTAGCTATTGAAACCAATATGGACTTAAGGACTAGAACTCTGGAGCTCTAGAAAAGTTTATGTTCGTAATAGTATTATTTTTGTGATCTTAAAGTCCCTTATGCTCGTGATGTGTGTTTATCTCGTTATAAAAAGTTGTTCGAGAGCTATCTTCTGTTTATTTTCTATAAACATCTATCGATGATTTGAAGGGTGCTGGTAACGCGTCTATCTAAAATACTAAGTTTTAACTTATTGCCGTTCACAAGCTGTGACAAAAAAGTGATGAAATTAGCATCACTGAAAGCAACTTGGCACAGATACCATGTAGAGTACTACCCCTTGACACACATGCGTTCATTGTATAGTTTGACGTTCGACTTTTGTGTTTTGATAAGAAAGAAAACAATACATTTTTTATCATTGTATTTGAGCTATTTATCATATATAAATGGGCTGGAAAGTGAAAATAATATTGTATTTTATAACTATAATATATAGGGTTTTTCAATAAGAGTGATATAATTTCTAAGTGAAGTTTCGGCCATTTGTAATATGTCATGATCTGTCATTTTTCTTTCATTGTATTCAATAATGTTTACAATTTCATCATGGAGAGATATACGCAAGAATAACTTTTATAAATTATTCAATTTTATTATCAAAATAATCGTTCTCCAATTGCAACTTTTCGTGCGCTTTTGCCATTTTATGGTCGTAATAATAGTCCATCTGTGCTCGCTATTCATCGAATTGTTAAAAATTTCGAGCGTACATTTTCTTTACATAATGTTCAAGTGCCAATAAGACAAAGAACTGCTCGAAATAATGAAAATATTGCTGCCGTTCAGGAAAGTGTTGCTGAAGACCGCAATTTGTCGATTCCAAGACCTTCTCAAGAATTGGGACTTTCTCAAACCACAACCTGGCGGATTTTGAGAAAGGATTTGGGCTTGCTATCATTCAAGAACTGAAGTCATTGGACCACCGTAAACGTCGTGAATTTGCTGATTTTGTCTTGGAACAACTTGAAAACGATAACGATTTTTTTAAGAAAATCATATTCTCTTTTGAGGCTCACTTTCATCTGCGTAAAGGTGCAGTAAATAAATAAAACTGTCGATTCTGGTGCGAAGAAAATCCACAAATTATTCATGAACACGCATTACATTCACCTAAATTGACACTTTGGTGTTGATCTTGACAACAACTGGTTCCAACAAGACGGGGCTACGTGCCACACAGCACGTGCAACAACCGAATTATTGCGAGAAAAGTTTGTAGATTCGATTATTTCAAGAAATTGTGACATTGAATGGCCTCCAAGAAGTTGTGATTTAACACCATTAGACAATTTCTTGTGGGGTTATTTGAAGTCATTGGTGGAAAGTGATTTAGTGGAAAAAGTGATCGAAAATTGGGTTCATCGAATTCGTTCCTGCAAAAGAAGTCGTGGAGGCCATTTGAATGACGTTTTATTCAGAACTTAATTGTATCGGTTGTACTTAACATTAAATAAAAACCATTTGAATTTTCTTAACAATTAGTGTGTTTTTTTTAAAAAGAAATCATATCACTCTTATTCGAAAACCCTGTATATATAATCCGTATTAATAATGTTTCCTTCCCATGAGAAACCAAATAAAACGACGTCATTTTTTAGCTCCTCTATTTTCCGCTGCAGTAATAGTATGGGAATATGACACTGAAGTCAGTAAAAGTACCAGGTTGGTGTATGGAGAAGTGTATATACTAGGTTGGTGTATAGGAAAACCGGCTTTTTTTAGTATTTTAGATGTGTGTACATGTCACTTAATACCAGCTAAATATAATGCAACCATTATGATATGTTGCAACAAAGCTTTGGATTATATTTCCTATCAAGATCAGAAGTTTTTTTTGCGCCATAGAGCATTTTTGGAGGGCCGAGAAGCAGTGGAAGGGCTTGAAAATGAAGAGTTTATAAAAATGTACAAACTTTTAAGGACTCTTATTTAAATAGGATTTTTTATTAAGAACTCTTCGAGTTTGGAAACAGGATTTTTACATCAGCTTGGAAATTGTATACTCCACTATGACCACGTCTCCTATCACACGAACAAATCAATCAGCCACCCTATTCACCTAATTTAGGTCTATGGGATTATTTCAATGCCTCCGCCCAAGAAAACTACTTTTAAAAAAATAACATTGATGTATGCTTACAAAAAAAAAAAAAAATCACACACACCTTGCATATGGCGGCGACACTTCTCAATGTGGTTGAGCATCCACAAAATTTTATTCATGCATAATTTTTTAATATCTATTTTAGTAATAAAATTTTATTAATTTTCTTGAAATTTTTTCAAAGCTCGAAATAATAAAATCTTTACTTTTTGCTGCTTAATTTATAAAAATTTATTAGATTTAATTTAAAAAAAAAATCTATAAAATTGACTTGAACTTAAATATGTATACCAAAAATTGTACAATAAATTTTTTTTTTATAGACTTCAATAATAATTTTCTTAATAAAACTGATAATAATTTTTGGCAATACCAAAAAGCAAACTTTCCACATTCATATTATAAAGTATAAAAACTGATAATATTGGAAAAGTATATAAAAAAAATTTAGAACAAAATTTATAAGAACTGACAACACTTAAATGGAAGTAAAACTTCAAAGTTGATTTTTCCGAATTAAATCATTTCCGGCAAAGATAAAATTGAACATGATTACTTTTTTTCGTTGTAAATTTATGTTTGCATCGATATTATCGTATCGGTCGATTAGGAGTAAGGGGAGGTGGTCGGTTATTGTGGTCGTAGTAGTGATTTTGTGTAATTTTTATGGCTTTATCAATAAATAAACCGATAAAAAATCAATGTTTATGCCGCGACTAAAATGGAATACGAAATTCGAATAGAAGCACTTGATTTAATTCCTGATGAAAAAGGAACGAACAAACTTCCTTAACGGAAAAGCAAGATGAGAGCGAGGATACAAGCCAACAACCATCGCCATCTGGTTTCTAAATTGACAGTTGACAGTTGTCGGTGATATGCTGTGCATATAGTACGACACGATGCGATACGATACGACGTGACATGGCAAAGCAGATTATCGTAGCCAAGAAAAATTCGTATTAAAATTAACTTTGACATGATCTGTACGGATGACTGAAAGGATACTATCCGTGCGTCAGGACAATGCGTAGAGACGGGGAAAAAAGGGTATTTATTGTAATCGAACTTTTCAGAATATAAAATCAATGATTTAGTCAGTAAAACTGAAAGCAGCACTGCTTATCGTTGTTAAAAAAAAAACTTCTTCATTCTCCAACCCCTTCTCACAATTAATTTCTCATTGGAAAAGTGCAAATTACTTGAATTTATAAAAAAAAACTCCCCTTTCCAATGGAAATTCGCCTAGTTACTATGAACCAGAAATGAAAATGCTTATTTTACAAAGCCAGCGCAGCTACGAATAGTTGTGTTCGGTCAACGTTTTTCACAGTGGGATGTGTAGGGGTGAGTAACACTTCGTGTTCAAAAATAACTTCGCCTACCGTGCAAGTACCTTTTATAAAAAAAATTATAATTTCATTTTCAATCTACTCCCCCTGCTCCAGTTACTTCCTTCCGACTAGAAAAATTACATCGTGCATGTATGGCAGTGAAGATAAAAAGCAACGAACATCAAAACAGTGCAATATTGGATAAGAAAAGAAAACCTTTCTTGATATTTTGCATATTTCAAAGATTATAGAAAAAAAACTACGGCTGTCTTATGAAATTTGTATAGTTAAACAAAAAAAAAACAATTCAAAGAGGGTGGGGGGGTGGAAAAAGTACTGCAAAAGCTTCGAGTGTAAAAAATGCCATCTTGACAACGTTGAATAGGAAAAATGGTTTAAGGAAAAGAAAATTCTTCGCGTAAAAAAATGTCATGAAAAAAGTGAACGTTATATTTTCTTTATGTGCTTTTTTTCTGTCGTTTTCTTCATTGGGAATCTACTCCACTTTCTCCCAATCTACAACTACACTACTATTGCTACTACTACCGATACTTTTTAGCTTAACTCGTAAAATTGTGCATAAGGTATCGTGTTTCTGATCTCGGATGGATGAATTTTCGTTCAAATGAAGAAAGAAAGAAACTATCATGAAATATTCATTTTACTGATGTTGAATATTTAAAATCTCAGCTAAGAAAAGCAAAGCGAAACCTACTACACCATACAGTATTATCTAGAAAGGAAAATACACGCCGCACACACACACATTTTCGTATGAGTATCCTTTTGAATATAGTGTAGGTATTTTGAGTTCATGGTAAATGCGACCAAAAAAAAAAAAAAAATCCTACAAATCTTGAAATCTGTGCCACACCTTTTATAATAACGGGTGCTGTGAAAGGGAGGATCCGTAAAAGTCTTATCAGCTATAGCAAAGCCTTATCATACCATGTGGCAGCGTCTATAGCCAGAAGCTAATACGTTAAACTACCAAACGGCAAATTCCTGCCATTTTGCACGAAAGAAAGGATTTTTTTCACTCTTGTTGGGTGATGGTGGAGTATGTGTGCCTGCTTTATATTGCACAATTGCCTTTAGTTTCGCCAGTTTATAATATATCCTTAATGCTATACTACAATTAGTTAACCACTTTTCCAGTTTAAAAAATAAAACTAGATCAACAGGAACCGCTCATAAGGTACTTTTTCTATTCTGGCATTCAGGTACTACTGTAGACTTAAATAGGCTAAGAGGATAACAAAATTATAAAGCAACCTGCTAATTATGCATTCATATTATAATAGAATTAATATACTCATCATCTAAATTTAACATCTTCTAATGCAATTGTGGATGAGTTTCAGAATTTTCTTCATTTTCCTATATTTTAAAAAGTGAAAACAATTTTTTTAAAGGACGAGTTACGATTAGGAAAAACAATAACAGAGAAAATGTAGTATTTCTTTTTGAATAGTTTTTGTGTGTGTGTGTCTTAAAATTGCATTAAATTATGGAATATAAACAAAATAAAAATGTTATATTAGCTTTTTCAATAGAAACCCTTGATGTGTGTCCTACTTCTTTTTTTTTTTTTGTTGTTTACAAAAAAAGTACTTTTATAGGAAGAGGCACTTTTTGCAAATTATCAAGGCGAAATTTAATTTCGCATGTTGTCGAGTGGTTAAGGAAATAGCAAATTTGCATTGTCGGAAGTGTAGAATTTTAGCTTGTTTTTAAAGAAATTTTTTTTTTTTATAAAAATGTATACAATAACATAATTATATGAGATTACGATTATTTTATGATATGGGAAAAAAAAGGATTATTTTTTATACAAGAACTGCTTAATTTCATAGAAATTGAATTGTTTTGATCTATTATAATAACGTTGTGAATTTTAATTAAACCTTCAACCTTTAATTTTGAAATATAGTTTTAAAAATTATTTTGGACTCCTTGTAGGCACTAATTCTCCATTAAAAAAAAGGATAAATACGCGCTTATTCTGTTGCACAAGATTATAATAATTTTTGGCTAATGAAAGCGTTGATTCTTTTTTTCACATTATATTGAATCTCCTCTTTTGCTATAAAAATTTCTATTATTTCTATTTAAAAAAAAAAAAGTACGAAATGTTAAATAAAATTCATAAATAAGAGTACATGAAAATTAATCACATCATATTAGGAAGAAATCTCTTTGAGCACAAACGTTATGCAATTCAAATTCAAATTTTTCCCTTTTGTGTTATATGAAAATAAATTAAATTTTCATCAAAGGATCATCGTTTTTATAAATAACATCACACACACATATATAACTATGGAGTAGTAGTATTCGTATTGTATTTTTTGTAGTTATTTTCATTATGAAATTTAGAATTTAAAATTTGGGTTTTTTTTTTGTGTGGCAAAAATTCCAAATTCAATGTGGCCTGTGTCTGGGGCTATGTACAAAATAAAATTATTCACTTTTAAAAGAATTTAATTTATTTGCCCAAACGTAAAATATTGCAAAAAAAATTTTGATGGCTTTTTCTTTTTTGCTTAACAAAATACTCTAAAAAATACTAATTGTTTTATTATTTGACGTTTATCTTCTGGCAGGATTTATCGCATTAATTTTGTTTGTTTTGTGAAAGAAGTTTTGTCATTGTTCGCTTTCTAAACTTGAAATTGAGAACTTAAATGAAATTTTTCAGAGATCAAATACTTTTCGAAAAATAAATTATAATTTATTTGGAGGAAAAAACAACCCTTAACTGTGATGAGACTTTGAAAGCTTTAAAATGGAAAATTTCATTATCCATTTATGAGGGTAGTATCCCCCCGTCTAATAAAATAACATTATCCATTTTGTGATTCGAAAAGTACAATCCAACCATTTGGACAACTTTAAAACAAATATGTCATTAAAAGTGTATTATGTTTGGTTTAAGATTTGCCATTTTTTATTATAAATTCGTAAAATTGCTTAAAAATACATTAGAATTGTTAAAAAAAAAAAAAGAAGAAGAGAAAAGCGGTTGATGTGGATTTTGTTTTTACGGTGCCTTTGGCCCGAATTTCTTTGAAAATTATGAAGGAGATACCGTTATCCTTAATCCTGACCGCTATGACCGTATAATAACCATATGTGGTCTGAACTTGAAGATATTAGTCTGGACCATATGTGGATACGATGTCGGAAGTCAGATAATACAACAAATTTTGCCCCTTTTGCATAATTTCGAAGTTTTGGCTTCGGTGATCATGCAAAATTTAAATGATATTGAATCGGATGATTAAAAATCCGAGTCCTGAAAAATGTGTTGTGTCGGCCATTTAAATGATATTGAATTTTAGGTATAATTTTGTTTACCCTGTATAATAGTTAAGAGTCAAATCTAAAAGAGAATTTCATTCAGAATCTTTCTATAGACTACATTTCGTATAATCTAAGAAGCCCCATAGTAATAACGTAGAAATTTTGTTGTATAAAATATAAATAAACTCGGTTCTTGGCTCATTTTATTTTTAATAATTTTTAATTTATGAAAATTGGTATTATTCTGTTCAATATTTATCTAGAATCATATTGTTTTGTCTTTTATATTTAGTTGAAAGTGATGACATCTGCGAACCAATAAGAAATTGCCTCATCCAAACTGAACATGAACACAATCGGGATGAGCTCCTCTTCTACTAACGTGAAAGTTTGCTGTGTGCGACTGTACAAATGGCATACTATTTACACATTGTTTAGATGAGAGAGTCCTTTACTCATTCTGGTACATATATTTTAGCAAGTGCGGTTGTAACGCACGTACTGGCATGTGAGCTTGCATAATATTAGAATAAACAGGATTCTTAGTACGATGACGAAAATAAACTCTCCAGAGAAAATGAGATTTGTGGATGGAAAATTGTATAGTGAAGACTGACTTTTTAGTCAATATCATCGTTGCCCTTCGAATCTATTATCTATGCATACACTTTCTATAATAGCAATTTCCGAATAGCTTTTTACAATTTTGGGAAGCTAAAAAGGTTTGGGTCGAATCCCGAGAAAGGAGCAAAAACTGTTGGACGAATTCCGTCTAATACGCACACTTGTCACCGTTCATCCCTTATTGTTTGCTATAGTCCAGTCTATCTACTGAAAGCAAATTACGCTGGATATATTCTGTCAGTCAAATGTGAATATCATCATGTTGAAATCTTTTCCTATCCCGGAAATAGATATGCTGTGATAAAAAAAAAGTCGTCAATTTTATCCTTTTTAACGACAGAATAAACTCTTGTCTATTATTGGACATCGCCTAAATTCATAATATTGGGCGAGCCCCAGACTTACAGCTTGTCTCGCCTTCATCTTTTCGGGGCTGTTATTATTATTATGATTATTTTTTTACAACCGAACAATAAACACATAATCTTACTGATGATAACTGCGTCAAAGAGATAGAGAGTAAAGTATGGTATATGAACCAAGTTTTCCTTATTTTTATTTTTTTTAATCGAAGTCATATATTTTACTTGACAAAATTTATACTTTTTCTCTCGTGTCTGCCATTAGCCGTAACTCAAATGGCGGTACTCAATTCTAGTTGAAATCATCATTTATTACACAGATACAAACAGAGTAACTACCTCCATTTAAATTCTCTTATTTAAAATAAAAAGCCCATAAACCCTCACCTCCCTTAGCCACTTACTCACACCACTCCCAAAAAAAGCTTTTTATATTTTATTAAACAATTCACAAAACTTGAATAGATAAAAATTATTAAGCATAAAATTTAAAAAGGACACTGTAAAATTTAAAGATGACAATTATTACGATTATGACAGTCACAGAAATAATAACAATAATAATAATAATCAAAAAATGGTACTACTGAAAACAAATCTTCCATAAAAACAGGACACTTTGCAATGCTTGAAATATGAGAATTTATTTTTTCGCGGGCTGGGAGGGGGAAGGGTGGTGTTTGATGAGGTAGAGTGCCGGTGATGAAATTTGAATTGCTTTCGAACGGTTGCAGATGCAGTCATCCAATCGTTCTACTTAAAATTAGTCATGATTTTCCAAAAGAAAAGAAAAATTTCAGTCGAGAACAGGAGGTTGATACAAAAAAAATTCAACCACCACCAGCGAGCACAATCTTTATCAGTTAGCTTCCTTCTTTAAGGCTTACCTTGCTTATTAAGCTTTAAGATTCACAAGCCAAAGAAATTACCATATTTTTCCAAAAACTCTTAAGAAATCATCTTTTTTACCATAAGCAGCTCCCCAGTATTATATCATCATAGTTTCGTAGCACATACTACAGGGGGAAAAAAAATTTATGATAATATGCGTAAAAATATCCTGCAGCTATTGCTAAAAAATTTGAATTTTATTATATTTCTGAGATGGTCGAAGGAGCTTTTCCGAATGGAGCAGATAGTGCCGGTCATTCTTGGTGAAATCGTATTTATGGAGCTTCTTGTGAACAGACGTATTTCTGCATTAATTTCGAAAGTAAACGCTGATGTTGGCGTATATTCTCGTTACTGTGATAAAAATTTCGCGGACTTGCACGCACAGATCTTATTTAGGGAAACAAACAAAAAAAAACCATTGTTCAAGAGAAGGATGAGGAGGAGTGTCGAGTAAATTTTGGGTAGAAACATTTAGGGTAAAATATTTAGGGGTGATCAATGCTGCAAACCATTTATATAGTTGGCAACCAAACACAGTATAAACATAATCCATGGCGCAATCTGCCCAGTCGGCAACATAAACCGAAACAGCAAGAATATCATTAGAGGCATGGTATAATTTAGAGAGAAAAGAAAACCAAATTTATTAAATACCCTGTGAGAAATGGAAGAGTGAAAGCATTGGCTGACTTTTCTTCGGAGTGTACAGAGTGAAAAGGAAGTTGTGTAAAATATCTTCAAGGAATTATAATTACATTAGTTTGGTTTAATTTAAATGACACGCAAAATTATTCGAAGAGTCGTAACGACGACAATTATTGTCCTTCCAACAAACCAAAGTCTTCGGGACGCTACTACTTTCACCCCCCCCCCCCTTTCGATATATTGTATTTGTGGCCAAAAAGAATAAATTCCTGTATGTGTGTGTGTGTGTGTGTGTATATTTAAGTTGTTTCTTACGTTTGCATTTGAAGTCTTCGTCTTATGTCCTTCGTTGCTCACTATAAGAATAAGAAATATTTCTACCAGACTTTGGATATGGTTTTTTTTTCTCCTTTTTTTGAGCTTCTGGTATTCGGAATAATTTCTTAAAATCCCTACTAACAGACCTTCATATTCAATGCAAATCCACCCTGGACAAGTATTGTACAAGCAGAAACCACAAGGGTAGCGGTAGAACAAAGTCACTAAAAGGAAGGGCATAAGGAGCATCTTCTAACAAATTTTATTTTATGCTGCATTCTGTAGATATTCTTTTTTCCTTGTTATTATATTCATGTCCTGCTACTCCTCTTCGACTTTTGTTTGTAGGAGGATTGTTATTTTTTTAATATTTTTTTTTCATCTTCGTGGCTTGTGAAGAACGTGCACAGAAGCACTGAAAAGCTTTAAAAGTTGAAAGTTTTGCGGTAATTTGTCATAACTCAGAATAATTTCGTTATAATTTTAATAGACTTATGAAAAAGTTGGTTGTTGGTCGTTTTCAACGTTTTTCATCCCCCATCCCGACATAGCATCTTTGTCTACCACATAATCAATGATAACCACTATCACGGTCTGCTTGTTCGTCTCTGTTGGTTGTTTCTCTTCACTTTGGCATATCAATACTTGTACTCGTACACGGTAAGTCCTTTTTCTGTGCAGTCTCTGCTCCCATATTATTATGGTTTTATTTTTCTACCAAAAATATTTGAACAAAAGTTTCTCTATGCTATTTTTTTTGTCCTTATTTTCTTATTTAAATTGATGAATTTTCTCGTACTTAATTTATTTGATGGATTTGTCTTTCTAAATTCCCACAATGTACTGACTAATACCTATTTTCGTGCTTCTCATTTTGATTGTTGTTAAGAATACCACCTACCTGGTCCTATAAAATAATGTAGAAAACTTTGACGACAGATAAGTGTATTATACGAGTGTAACAAATAGAATAGAAGTAAAAAATTTTTTTATATAAGGTAAATAAAATATTACAAAGTACTTTAATTAATTTGTTTGATTTGTCTCTGGAGAGTTTTGTGCAAAGGTGGTTTAGTTTGGTTTGGTGAAGCTTCAACCAATAACAATAAATATCTTCATTTTATAGATTTATTGAAAAATCATTTTTTATACATACAATTTTTTTTCAACTCATATATTTTAATAATAATAAACATTTTTATCAAAGCTTACCCATTCTTTGGAAAATAAAAAAGATTCGCTCTTGGGAAATTTTACTTTCAATGGGAGATGATTTGCACAGTAACAATCTTTTCATTTAAATAATATTTATTATCCAAAGATGGTCGAAAAAAAATGTTTTTAAATTGTACAACATTTTCATAATTTTCATTTAATTTATTTTTTCTGTCTACAAAAAAAAATGTGCTAAGTATTTTTTCAAATATTCAATAATCTTGACAACAGTTAAGACATGTTGACAGATTAGACAAACATTCAACGATGATGTAAACATTAATCAAGACTTTCTTTGGCTTTTATTTATGTTTGCTTTTAATTTTAGACATTTCTACATTAAACCACCATCCCCAGCCAAATCTTAAATATTTTAATAATTATCTTTAGAAAAGGCTAAAAAAAAAAATTTCAATCTGAGCTGTTTTAAAATGTCCTCTGACATTTTCATTTTGAAATTTTATTATTAAATTAATTTGTTTATTTTCATTTCTTGAAATTTCTTTTGTATTAGAAAATTTCTTCAAATTATGTATAATTAAAAGGATTTTTATAAAAAAAGATTTTACTATCATTTATTTACTCGATATATTTTATAGTAATTTTCAACGGTAATTTTAGTTTGTTAATTTTAGTTTATGGAAACTTTTGTCAAACGCTACCCCTTAGAAAGTTAATAGTAATGGACTGTTTTCCATGTTTTAAAAAAATACAGTGTGCTCTTAAGATAAATTCAGAACTTTTTTTTTTGAAAATAATTTGGATTGAAATAAAAAATAATAAAAAAAATAACCAAAATAGTTTTTACAGACTTGTGAATTATGTATCACCTAAAATGACACCTTGGGCTCTTGAGGAAAATTATTTGATAATATCCGATCGATTAGGGTAGATCTTCCCCTTTTAGTATAGTTACACGAATAAATCTATTGTAAATCGGGAGACCCATCGATCCCAGAATTTCTATTGCAACGCGTGCAGTGTATGACGTGGCATCCTTCAATTGGAACCACATATCGTCCAATCGCATAGGTGCCATTCACGAATGCAAAAATTCTGTATGATCTTTCTATGAAGCTCATCAGTCACAGTAAGAGCATTTCCAGCAGCGTTCTCAAAGAAATACGGACCACACAGTTGTTGTTCCTGAATTGCTTCTAAATTTTCATATCCCTAAAAGCGGTTTGACGAATCCGCTTAATGTAAAATGTGCTTCCTTACTCGTCATCAATATCCTGTGAAAATCAGTGTATTGTCTTTGGAGCTGTGAAATGTTTTCGCTCTATTGTCGGAGGTGCAAATGATTTTTGGACGGAAATTCCTTATCATCTGAATTTTTTTTTAGATTTTAAAACTTTCAAAGTAACCTCCTTACTTTGGAGGTTCCCGTTCTTCTAGCTACACCTTCGCGAAAAGTAACTCTATTCTTACTTTAGTCTCCAATTCTAATTCAGGCAGGCTTTAGTCTAACGAATTGTAGTCCAATTCTCAGTTGAGAGTTCGGTTTTAAAAACGGCAAGCTTCGAACTATCGAACATTATATTTTATTCTCCAAAATTAGTTAATATTTTTGCAATAATTAAAGGTTTTTGGAAATTATGCCTTTTTAATAATTATTATCACCGTTTTATTTCTGTGACTACCAAATACTAATTGAAAAAATGATAGCTAACCTAAATGGCTGTAAATCTATCTATAGAACAGCCTTGTACTATTGTAGAAGGAATCAATGCCATCTTGCGGTTAAACTATACAACTCGATTATTTCTAAGTGAATCATAATCCCCATTGCCATTTATAGCTAAAGTTATATTATAACCTAATCGGTTTTTTTAGTTAATTATTTTATCTATATTAAATTATAATTTGATAAAGATACAACAACGGCTTGAGATAAAATTCAGTTCTTGTGCGCAATGCCCTCTGGAGTACATTCGCAGCAATATTCTCAGTTGTGCGTATAAGTCTAAGACCGCCAGCCTTCGGTAAGCAGTTAATTTTAATTGTTCGTTATTATTATAAAATTTTTCACGTTTTTAAAATAATTACACATTGCCTAATGTATGTGTATGACCATCCAATATCAACTAAAAGAGTGACCAGCTAACCAAAATGGCATCGAAAAGTCTACCTTTAGAACAGTCTCTGTATAATATCTGAATTTCATAGTATCTATTTATTAAAAATTTTTAAAATTTATTTTTATGACAAGAAATTGAATTTCAAACTAACAATAATTAAACTTAATCAAATACTATTAAAAACCAAAATTTAACTAATAATATTTTTGCTGAGAAGGAAAAAAAATATTAATTACATGAAATAACAAAACTTCAAACGAATTTTATTCATCTATTTAGATTTATTTATATATTTTATATATGATACACATTTTATATTGGAAATAATTGATTTACAAAACGGTTTGCCACTATTATTTTTATTTCGATAGCGATTAATTTTTTTTTTTTTTTTTGAAAACTAAAAATTAATCAAATATTCACGCAGCAAACGCTAAATTAACTCGTTCTGCAATTCTATTTTACCCTAAAGCTAAATAGCGTCAAATGTTAACAAAATTCATGGATGATATTATAGAAGCTATAAAATATAAACGAATGCCAAATACTATAGGAGTGTTGAGCGAGCATAGAAAATAAAAGGGAGGATCGGTTTGGGTAAGAAAAAAATTCATCAAACAAAAGCTATATGCTCAAAAACACCGATTTTGGTCAGCACTTCCCAGGGGGGATGTTTTTAATTACAACAAGTTTAATTGGATTCAAAACTGCGGTAATCGAATGGTATATGCGATTGCAAAATATTTTTCTTCACTGGTCGCAATTGTTTATGGACTGCGGTTTGATTTATATCCGAACTAACACTATTTGATCATAGTTCCCTCCCCATTTCGTCATATTCTATCATACCATCGAAACTGCGATAATTTCCATTTCCCTTTACATACAGTATCCTCTTTTCAGTTAATTGCATGTTATATTATTTTTGAATTTATCTGTTTTTATTTAATTTATTTTCTTTTCTGCATTTATATCATAAATTTGATTATGTATTCATTATGAGAGATTTTAGTGCAAATTAAGCGATACACAAAAACAATCCGATTTGATAAGCATACCGTGTGGTAGTGACAACAAACCCACCAATGATTATGATGGATGACAGCACAGATAATTAAATGAATGGATTATTATAGGAAAATCCGTACACAAATAAAGCACACCTCTTGACACCTCATGATTGATAAGAATCCAACAGTTACATTAGGTTATTAATTTAGTTGTGCCAAAAAATACGAGTATTAAAGAGAAATTATTTTCGGTTTCTACTTTTGGTTTAAAAATGATGATGAATGGACTTTTGTTATTTAAACTTGGATTTTTTTTTCTCTATCACTTTTATTAAGCTATTTATCAAAGTTTACTTTAAGTGTGACTTCAAATCAATTTAATCATATTATAAATACCAATTGACGTGTCTCCTCCACCTAATGAGGTATAGGAATTTCTAAGAAACCTTGAAGCCACTGTATCTTATCTCTTCGATGAAAGTTCTATAACGACTGGATTATGAACCCCAAAGGTCAATTTTATAAGTTGAAATTGGTTTTATAATTGCGTCTTGTATATGGGTTCAAGGCTAATCTCTTGTCTAAGGTGAAGTCCTAAGTTACGTACGTACGAGGGTCATTTAACAAGTACTTAGCCTCATCGCCTGATGGAACTGCTGTCACAAAAGAAATTTACCATCGTGCAGGACATTATTTTAGTAGCCTACTGTCAAAGTTTCAGTCGATTCCCTTCATTAGTTTTGTTTTGAGAGCCTTTGAAAGCGAGCGTGTCGGTCGGTTGCACAAAAATGGAAAAAGAACAATATCGTTCGGTGATTAGATTCTTGTTTTTGGAAGGGAAAACGCGCAGCGAAATCAAAGATCGCTTGGATGCTGTGTTTGGTGACCGTCAAGAATTGGTTCAACGAGTTTGTTCGTGGCCGCACGTTGGTTTTTGATGAGCCACGCCCAGGTGCCCCGAAAACGGCTGCTACGGAGGAAAACGTTAAAAAAGTCCACGATCTCGTGTTGGCAGACCGTCGATTGAAGGTTCACGAGATAGCTGAGACTGTGGGCATCGCAGTAGGAACGGTGCCTCATATTATACACGGAGAACTGGGCATGAGAAAGCTGTCGGCGCGATGGGTGCCAGGTTTGCTCACACCGGAAAATAGGCGCAACCGTGATACCACATCGGCGACGTGTTTGGCGCTGTTTCAGGGCAATCCAGCGGAGTTCTTGCGTCGTTTCGTGACCGTCGACGAAACATGGATTCACTGCTACACACCAGAGACCAAGGAACAGTCGAAACAGTGGACTTCACCCGGCGAACGTGCTCCGCAGAAGGCGAAGACTGTTCGATCGGCCGGAAAGGTGATGGCCACCATTTTCTGGGATTCACAAGGTGTGATCCACATCGATTACCTCGAGAAGGGTAAAACAATCAAGGGGCGCTACTATGCTGACTTATTGGGCCGATTTGACGTCGAATTGAAGAAAAAGCGGCCCCGCTTTGCGAAGAAAGTGCTGTTCCACCACGACAACGCGCCGGCTCACACCTCTGCCGTCGCCATGGCCAAATTGGTCGAATTGCGCTACGAATTGCTGCCCCATCTACCGTACTCTCCAGATTTGGCCCCCTGTGACTCCTTTTTGTTTCCAAACCTGAAAAAATCACTCGCCGGGAATAGATTTGGGTCGAATGAGGAGGTCATCGTCGCCACGGAGGCCTATTTTGCTTCCCTCGAGAAAATGTATTTTTTGGACAGGTTAAAAAAGTTAGAGCATCACTGGGCCAAGTGTATCGAGCTTGAAGGAGATTATGTGGAAAAATAAATTGCCACCTTTCCAAAATTTTCGTTTTTCTTTTGTAGGCTAAGTACTTGTTGAATGACCCTCGTAAGTAAGATTATTCTGAAGGCTGCATTTCTCTCGGCAAAGATTGAATTTACCTTTATGTTCCATCCTATAAAATCAGTATTAGCAATTGTTAATATCGGATTAAACTTACATTGCATGGCAAAATATAATATTTTCGAATGGCAGCATATGACACAAATATGGCAGAAAAAATGGCGAAAGCATAGCATCATGTTATGAGCCGAATTCTAGCTTTAGAATCAAATGAAACACGATGAGTATTAAAAACGGTACCAAGGATATTCCCTTGTGGAACTCCAGTCAAAATTGAAAATTTTTCTAAGAAATCTGCACCAACAATATGAATTTATAAAAACATAGTCTGTGGATGGGAAAAAGTTCGTAAATATCTAGAGTTACCCAGGATGCCACACACAATCAAAATCATGGGGAATATCTAAGATAACTAGTTTTTTTTTTTTAAATTTCATTCAGGATATTATCTGTTATTAGATCGTGACCGGGAGATTTTTTTTATTGGAAAGTGAACGAGATCATTTTTATTTTTGGAAAGTTTAAGATTTTTAGGCGAAAAGCCGCATAGGATATGTGCGAAGATAAGTTCAATGAATATTTTGTCAATATGTGATTTGTGTTCTATATCGTCATGTGGAGCAAAAAATTATTTAACAAATACCTAAGCTTTCTATTTGAATAATTACCATCATTTTTATTCTTTTGAACAAAAGTATTCGTTATAGTGGCTTACCATTAAGAAGTGGATTTTTATAAAATTTCTACTGATTTAAATCTTAAACTTTAATTAATTGCAATTTGGAAGTTTCCCTTTTATGGAATTGAAGGGACTCAAATTTTATTTGTAAAATATTTTCAATAAAACTTTATTTATCCCTCCATCAAAATCGACTTAACCAATAAAAAGAATAAATTTTATTTGAAATTTAGTTTTTTTAAAAAGAGAATTTATATTTTCTGTCTATATGAAAATTCATTTTAATACGAATAATGAGAATAAAGGTAATCTACACGATAGGTGCAGGGAATATTTTCTGCAAAAGCTTAAAAAAAATAAGTAAAATTTGAATGAAATTAAAATAAGAACAGTACAAAAAAAAAATATCTGAAAATAAATTTGAAAAGAAATTTTCTAGGGTAAAGACTAATTAAATTATTATCTGGCAAAGATAGATAGTAGAAGATCTATTTTTAAACTTTCGGAGAATCAACGAAATTCGAATATTTTCAGATGTACTTATTTTTGGCTTCATTCAAAATGTAGACGAGGATTTTTCTTTTGAAATAGAAGATTTCAGAATAACATGTGGCTAAAAGTATATTTTTCGTATGTTGGGCATCTTATGAAAAGTCATATTAAATTTTGTTAGTAAAATAACAGGGAGCACATCTTTAATATGTGTTAATGAGAGGAGCATTAAATTTTTGTTGTCGAGGAAAATACTAGCGAAAATAATGTGCATTTATTAGGGATTATTTCATTTTGTCTATCTGCCTTCTACATAGTTCGGATACAGACAATTTTGTATATATTACGGAACATTCGAATATATTTATTACATATTCAATCGCGAGTAGAAATTATGAAATATTGTAGAAATGATGCCGTAAATAAATAACATTAATTAATACGGTTTGTTAATAATAATTACCCAAATATATTGTATAAAGATAGAAACATTACATCATCGGTTATGGTGACTCTGTTTATATTTTTTAACTATGGCTGTCAATATCGCCAAATAATTCAGATCATATCCTCACACGGAAGATTCAAGTGAGAAATTTCTAAGAATTTTTGATGTAAATGATGTGTAATGTAATTTTAATAAAACTATGATCAGCTAATATAATAATCAGAGCTTTTTTTGGGGTTTTTTTTATCCTTCCGTATCCGTCTGAACTTAGAAAAATTTTGATTAAAGATTTTCGATTTTATCGTATATTGCTCCCACTTGCTAATTTTTAATCGTATAAAATGAAACTCATTTATATTAAAAGAATTGATGTTAAAATATTGTCATTACTACACTATGTACTTTTGTTATAATTTTGCATTTGTGATTTTAGGGTTCTGCAAGTACCTCCCTGTTATTTGGCAAGTGTTTAATACATTGCACATGTGACACATTTAAGTACATTTGCTTAATTTGCAGTGTACCATTTAAAAATGTGTATAATTTTACAACCAAAAAATATGTGTACTTTAAAAAAACGGTATTGCAAAATAATAAAAAGTCTACCACAGTCACATTTCGAAAAAAATTAGAACCTAAAAGTAACTGTGGAGAAGCCACTGTATCTGCGATCAAGTCACTAATGGCTGGTGTCATTTTTTGTCTTAAGGTGACATTGGCCCGTATTTTTTTTTAAAATGAAAAGATATCGGGACCATCAATTCTGAGCGCAATGACCGTACGATAAGTTATTTTCTTTTAATCCAGATTTTAATCTAGATCATACACATATGTTATGTGGTTTCACAACCCACACGATTTATGTCGGTTTTATTGCGCAATCAAGTTTCCAAGATGCTTTAATTAAAGATTTGTTTATGTCAATTATAATTAAGATCGTTCAATTTGAAGCTGTTTAATATTCTTTTGGTGAAAGATTGTATTTGGTGAAACTTAAGAGCATCTTAAAACAACATCCGTTAAAAAATCTACAAATTACTATCCGAAAAAATCTTTCAAAATTACCAATAAAGGATCAAGGAATATTTATTTAAATGATATTACATTTTATACACAATAGCAAGGTAGAGGGTCTATAATATAATAGAATGAACATATATTAAAATCTAAATTTTAACTTTATTTTATTTAGTTGTAATAGTTCGGCTGAAAAGTTTATAAAGTTGATACTTTTTGATGGAAAAAAATACAGTGGAAACCAAAGCATGGTTTGACAAACGTTATCCGGACTCTGCTCCAGCTATTTCAACTCTGGAATATTGGTTTCGTCAATTTCGAACTGGTCGTACGAGCACAGTTGATGCAGAACGCAGTGGACGCCCAAAAGAGGTGGTGACGGCAGAAAACATCAAAAAAATCCACAAAATAATTTTAAATGACCGTAAAGTGAAGTTGAGCGAGATAGCTGAGACTCTGAAGATATCGAAAGAGCGTGTTGGACATATCGTGCATGAATATTTGGACATGCGAAAGCTGTGTGCAAAGTGGGTGCCGCGTGAGCTCACTGTGGACCAAAAACAACAACGTGTTGATGATTCTGAGCAGTGTTTGGAGCTGTTTAAGCGCAATAAACCCGAATTTTTGCGTCGATATGTGACAATGGATGAAACATGGCTCCGTCACTACACTCCAGAGTCCAATCGGCAGTCGGCAGAGTGGAGAGCGAGCGACGAACCGAATCCAAAGCGTGGAAAGACGCAACAGTCGGCTGGCAAGGTGATGGCGTCTGTATTTTGGGATGCGCATGGTATAATATTCATTGACTATCTCCAGAAGGGACAGACGATCAACAGCGACTATTATATAGCGTTATTGGATCGTTTGAAGAAAGAAATCGCTAAGAAACGGCCTCATTTGAAGAAGGAAAAAAGTGTTGTTTCACCAAGACAATGCACCGTGTCACAAGTCTATGAAAACGATGGTCAAACTCAATGAATTGGGCTACGAATTGCTTCCCCATCCACCGTATTCTCCAGATCTGGCCCCCAGCGACTTTTTCCTGTTTGCAGACCTCAAGAGAATGCTCGCTGGCAAGAAATTTAAGACCGATGATGAAGTGATTGCCGAAACTGAGGCCTATTTTGAGGCAAAACCGAAAGAGTACTATAAAAATGGTATCAAAGAGTTGGAAGATCGCTATAATCGCTGTATCGCCCTCGAAGGCAACTATGTTGAATAATAAAAATGAATTTTGCAAAAAAAAATATTTCTACTGTGTTATGTTATAAACTTTTCAGCCGAACTGTTAATTACTTTTTTTTTTTGGATAAATCCTTTACTTAAAATTATTGCCAATTTCTTGTTAGTTCTATTCAAACTATTAGTATACAAAGAGGTTCTTTAGTCAAAGACTATCGAATATTTATTATTAACTTTTAGTCCTTAAGAAAATGGAAGGATGGGTTAGCCGAGGATCACTATTTTCAATACTCACGATTTGTTTTTTTCTCTAACATTTTTACTTTTAAATTGTTAGATTTATTGTAGTCAATAATCGAAATTTTTTTTTGTACTAAAAAAATCCCACTTTACAGACGGACAATTGCAATTACAAAACTATTATCAAACGAATTACTCCAAAAAAAATTTTTCCTGATCATCAAAAATAAATATATCCATTATACAACAAAAAAAAATAGTTTATTTATATTCACCACGTGCCATTCGAAAGAAAAATATTATTTTAATTAAATGCAATTATTGGAAAATATTTTCTTGCATTGAATTTTTGACTGTTAAAATATTTGTTGAACTTTTGAAAAAAAATACTGATATGAAAAAAGCTTAAAGGCAATTGGGGAGAAAGAAATTTTTTTTTTGTTCAGGTGCTTTAAAACGTTTTTATCCTTTCTGAATTTTATAATGTATGCAGTTAAGTACTCTATAACCATCTCATCAGACAAGGAGCAATAACAATGATAATCACGTCAAGTACCAAAAAGTTACATATATAAAACTGAGGCTTATATGAATATGAACAAAAACTATATGTACCCAGAGTCGGAGTCAATGTTGCTGTCTAACATAGTTGATTCCTTGGTCTAGTTCTGGATATTTGCAGCCAAAAGCAAACAAAAAACTACTGAATACAAACTACCAACCAACAGCCGAAAGGGGAATAACATGAATTTGCATTTATTGGCGAAGCAGTTTCTGGCAAAATGCCCACCAAATATAAACTATGACCGGGCAATATTGTCGACGATTGGTCTCGTCTTCCTTCCTTCTTCCTATTAGGGGTCCGGACATGCTCGTACACAAGGAACAAGGTGTTCTTTCTTCAACATAGAACGTTCAGCGACCTTTATTATTGACTTGTAGACCCTCTGGTAGATTCATTCCAAGGATTATTTAAGCAACGTTGAACACAAATATTCCAAGTTTTGCACACTAAATAAGCAATTGCCATTTTATAAATATTACTAGATAAGTAGATAGGTAGGCATATACCCTGTTTTCGGACATTTACGAAAATTTGATGCTGTTTAGATGAACTTTTATACCATGCTCAGGATTACATCTATTCTTCCCTTTTCTTTGGTTTGGTTGTTGATTGTCGATGTGTACTTACTTACTTACCTTACCTATGAATATATTAAAGGAAATATCAGACGAATCAGAAAAAATAAAGGGGACGACTATGAGTACATGGCTGCTTTTGAAAATCTTTATTTTTGAATATCCTTAATTTGGGGTTGTGTTTTATTAATATGATAGAACATTCCTTTTAAATGAGAATATTATATATTTTTTTAAACAACATTTTTCGAAGAGAAAATATTCGAAATATTCTTTTAGAATTAATAAATATTAAAACGGAATGGATTGGTTCGGTTTTTTTTTTAGTAAAAAAATAAAATTTCTATAATAGAGTATTCATTTTCTAAAATATATAAATCAAACACGAAATTGATAAAAAAATTATTAATTTTCTTTCTCATTTTATTTTCAGGTATGTTAAAACAATTTCATAATTGATTGACTCTTTAAATAAATAAAAAAAAAACAGGTGAGATCTATTTGCGCAAAATTTTTTAACTGAAATAATATTTTGTATTTTTTTTTTCATTTTGGAAAAAAAAATTCCTGAGTCCGAATTATCACAAAATATTCAAATATAAGAAAATTTCTAAATAATATTTTTCATTGTTTTTCCATAAGGAGTTTTTTGGTATTTAAAAAGTCACAGACTTTGGTCATCCGGAAAGGGGAGCTAGGGAGTCACAGAAATCTTTTATTCCAACAAAAACTCGTTGATGAAGATGGCCGTGTGACAGATCCAAGTATCTGCAATGTCCGTTCTAAAGCCTTTTATTGAGCCGCTCAAAGATTTTATTACAAAAAATAGCCTCTCCATGCGTGAGGTTGTGTTTCCAATATTTTTCGTCCATCCACAAATGCTTAAGCCATTAAAAAAAAATTTGCGCTTATTGATAAGGAGAATTCCTCCATAAGGATCGTTATAACATTTCGTAAGTCAAACTCGTGGTTACTCCAAATTTTGCTGTTCCGTTTTTTTATAACGCAATTCTAGCACACAATTTCACTTATTACGCTCTCTAGGATCGTGTAGTTATGGGATGAAATCAATAAAAGGATCGGTTCTAATTTTTCTTGCTTGCTGTCGTACTGGTTACGTTACTAGAAATTACGTCACTGCTTGCTCCGCTACTACTTTCAAAGCAAGATTTCACAAAAAGGATCGGTTCTATTTTTCTTGCTACTTTTACTCTACCATGTTAAACGAGCACCAATGAGAAAATATTATCTACGACGGCTAGAATACCAACTTTAACAAAAGCATCGTGTAAACCAAACATACATAAAAACCATCAGCAAATCAAGCTTGTACTTTTCTATAAGAAAATTTATAAATATTTGTTTTATTGTTTTTCCATAAGCATATTATACAATAAAATTGAAGGAAAAAAATATAAAGGAAACATTTTTGCAGAATAAAGGAAAAATTTCGAATAAATATGATTGAGGTGATTTGTGTGAAAATGTACGTTTGATCATTCTCAATACTCATATTTTTTCTTTATTGTTTTCTCTATGTGAAGTACCAGACAAAAGAGAATTATAGCATCAAGGATAGAAGAGGATGATCAAAATATAATCTAATATTCAGATATAAATACTTCAAAACAGAAGTACTGAGATGGAGAATGGGGTTGGTATTTCAGCGTATTCGATGGGAGTATTGGAACAATCGAAAAGGAGCTGAATCATAAATTTTATGCTTGTAATCGAAATCCATAAATTGAAATGCCGTTCATTGTGAATTTGTAGAATTCAATTTTCACTCACTTTAAAGAATTTTATTGTTCGTCGTAAGGAACCAGAGCAAGAACGGACAAGGAGCACTCTTAACTACGAATAGTTCAGTTTGGTGACTAGTATTTTTTTACTTTTGGTGTTATTCGTATCTTATGTCTTCTTAAACAATTGCAATTTTTTAACCTATATATCCTTACAACTTATGATACATATATTTTTTAATGTCAATAAAGTGAAAATTGATTGTAGAGTGATACTAGTGACTACTTGATAATAAAGGAAGATGTGGATTAGTTTTAGTTTCATTGTCAGGTCATAAGTTGATCATTTTATGATATTCAAGGATAAAACTACTTTTTTTCTTATTTTGGCATTAAAAAAGTCCTTTTTTTTTAAAGAAAAATCTAATATCAAGAACAGCAGTTTTTATCCATCGAATAGGGAAAATATTTTTCTCTTCAAAACAGATGGTCTATTTTAATTAAAAAAAAAACATAAACGATAACAGATATTTTGCTATCCATAAACCATGACATGAATAATATTTCAATAAAATTGATTTCAATTGCAAAAGTCCTTTTCAAAAAAGCAAAAAACAATCATAATAAAATTAGGGGTACGACGACGCATTTTGCTTATCGTTTTCGTTCAACTCTAAACTTGATGCTTCCAAAAACGATATGATATGCATTTGAGTTTAGAATGAGGACGAAGCTATAACTAAAGCTAGAAAAATAGCAACGAACTTGCGGAATTTTTCATGGCATATTGGTGAAGAAAAAAAACATTCAAAATTGACGATCCGTGAAATTAGATCGAAAATATTTCAATTTATACCACTGACTGACTGACTATCTATCTGTGCTCGCCTCGCCTATCTCTATCTGGCGGAATCTTTCACACTCAAAACATTTATTTCCGAATAATCCTTTCCATTATTTTTTTTCTTCAGTTTATTCTTAATCATTTAATGAAAAGTTTCGCTGATGTTAGGAGAAATTTCGTTTCTGTTCAACTAACAGCACAGTACCACACATTTCTTGTATTATGATGGAATTTTTAAACATTTTCCAATAATAAATATATTAAAAAATACTTATTCAAGGATTCAAATATATTTTTTGGTTTTTTTTTTTATGAATATGAAAAATTCAAATCCTTTCAATTGAAATTCCGTTTAGAATTTTTTTAATTAATTTTATAAATTGCTAGAAATAATTAGTTTTTTTTTCAATAATGTTTTTTTTTAATCCTTAAATAATGATCATCTTTAAGTTGTATTAATTAATAACTACTACTTTGATCTACAAAAACATTAAATAAAAATAAGCTAGACGGAAAAATGTATATTTTTGAATTAGTATTTGTTGGTTGCAGATTTTTTTAGTCTGTCCAAGATTGGTTTTTATTTAGGTCCTTTTTAAATGTGCTGATCCCAAATATGTTTTGCTCTATTCTAGTAAATATAAAAAAGCGTTTTTCTGATCTAGATTTTTTTTTTGAAAAACTTTGTTTTTTTTTCCAATGGGTTTTTATAAATATTTGCTCAAAAGAAATAATTTTGTTTTTTTATTTTAATTAAAAAATCTATTTAATTATATTATCGTAGGAGTGCTTGATGACATTAACTTGAATCGCCTCTAGCTCCTCGGTTACACTTTCTTGGACATAAAAATGACATCAATTCAAAGGTTTTTTGGTTTAAGTGGAACAATATAAAGTCACGAACTTTGACAGGTCCAAAACGTCTGCAATAACCCATCAAACGTAAGAAGCCTTTTATGAAGTCGTTCAAGGACTTTTTATTTATTTAAAAAAGCTCCTTTTTATAATAAAGTTCTTAAAAAGTATTATTAAGAACTTTATTATATTGTAGGTTTCCATGGGCAAGATTGTTCTTCCACTGTTTCTCAACCCTCCACAAACGACTAAAACCACTAAAATAAACATGTGCTTTTAATAATCAATATCCTTTATAAGTTGTTTCCAAATTTTCGTAAGTCAAATTTGTGGTTGCGCCAAATCATAACGCAATACTAGAACACAATTTCATTTATTACGCTTTGTAGGATCGTGTAGTTTTTGAAAGATCGTGTAGTTATCGGAAAGCCCGCTATATACAGTGCTATTTTGTCTGCTTTTTTTCTTATTTGCTGTCGTTCTGATTGCGATGCTAGAAATTACGTCACTGCTTGCTCCGCTACTACTTTCGAAGCAAGATTTCAGAAAAAAAATCGGTTCCATTTTTCTTGCTATTTTTGCTACTAGTTTTAATGAGAACCAATGAAAAAATATTATCTAGTCACGTGATATAAAACCTGCTAGTAATCAAACTTTAAAGAAAGCATCTTATGAAGCCAACATACATAAAAACCATCACCAAATCAAGCGCTGCAGCCAGGCTAAAAACTTCTATCGAATCTAGAAACAAAACAAGTAGGGAAAATAGCGTCGTATCAAGACGGCTTAACGTGCATGCTATGTAGAGAGCAAACCTGCACTATATTACCAGATTGCAGGGACTAAAGCCAACGTCACATGATGCTATTTTTCCTACTTATTTCCTTCTTGCTGTCGTGCTGGTTGTGATGCTAGAAATTACGTCACTACTTGCTCTGCTACTACGTTCGAAGCAAGATTTCAGAAAAAAGATCGATTCTATTTTTCTTGCTATTTTTGCTACTAGTTTTAATGAGAACCAATGAAAAAATATTATCTAGTCATGTTATATAAAACCGGCTAGAAATCGGCAACTTTAGAAAAAGCATCGCATGAAGCCAATATGCATAAAAACCATCACCAAATCAAGCGCTGCAGCCAGCCTAACTACTTCTATCGAAGCTAGCAAGAAACAAAGCAGGAAAAATAGCATCGTATGTAGACGGCTTAATGTGAATATTGAGTGAATCGTTTTTTCGTATCTCCTGTAAATATTCAGTAAATAAATAATGTTAAAAATCGTGTCTTCCTTAAAATAATGGTGTACTAAAACATATTATTTACTAAATAAAAATAAAAAAAATCATTATTAAAATAGTTTAAAATATCAAACTTGAGACGAGCAAAGAACTAATATAATAGCATCGACAAATGAACTCCGCTCGAGCATCATGAATCACATTATTCTTGTGGGCAGATACTCTAATATTACAGAATAATATGTAATATAATTTCTATTATAAAATGGGACATCGTTGCATTGTAATTATTCACCATTAGGCAATTACTAATTGAGTTTCTTCCCATCACCTGAAGTCAATTATATTGGTATGTGGCCTTATATTTCCAATGTATGAGGATAGTTTGTAAATTCCGACCGAGCACTATTACGTAGATCAGAATTGGTCGGAAACTCTAGTGGTCGGGTTTTTGGTGTGTAGTTGACATTCTGTGAGGGTGGAATGGTGGTTGCATAGCACAAAGATCCTTATCCATGCAACAATAGACGAGTATGCTCTAGCTTACATTGTATGCGGTGTACATCTATTGTGCGAATGGAAAACAAATGGGCCATTAAACATGTGTCTTCCTATTAAATGGCTTACGTATAAATTATAGAAACATTTGTAAAGTGTCTATCACAAATGGCCTGTTATCTAATTGTCTAAGCGGATTGTTCAAGAGAATTAACCGAAAAAGCTAAAAAGAATTAGGTCAACATCGCTTCCCTCTAAAGATCATGAATGTAAGACTGTAGGCATGTATATATGGATTTACGTAGCTCACAGATGAGGATATATAGATTCTCCTATCGTTATTAAAGTTACTAGAAAACTAAAAAATAATTGTTAATTTAATATAAGAATTTTCGTATTAAAAAATTTTCTTGCACCAGTTTTTTTAAACTTTTTTTTTTGATTATTTGTTTGTTCGTTTGTATGCATTCATTTTACAGTATCAAGAGCATGAGGCCATTTGGCGACTTCCAAGTTTCGTGCGGGTTGGCATTATCAGTTTCTAAAGGTAGGCTAGTTCTAGGACATCCACAACGAGAGGAACCGAAATCGCAAAGAAATTTTCGGTTTTCTGACATTTGCTCAATTCAGAACGCCACAGAACGTCTGCTCTATCCAGATTCTGAGCAGTGTTTGTGCTCAAAATTTCGGTAAGGGTGTTCAGTAAATTGGATTATTGGTAGTTGGCACCGGAGATGCTTAAAATTTATCACTACTGGTTATACGTAAGACTGAGGTTTCAATTATTGAATTTAATCAACACGTTCTTTTCCCATAGTTTCCACATGCCCCGGCATCCAACGCAACTCAACACTCCTATTGTTGAATCCTTTTAACTATTTGAGGCACATTGTCTGTCAGTAAAGATAGAATTGATGTTCCATCGATAAAAATGGTCGATAGTAATTTAAACTGCCGCTTTTATTGCTCACAACTTTGCATAGTACAGTGCCGTTCTCTACGAAAGGACCCCATAATTAAGATCTCAGATTTGGGTGCTATTGACCTTGATAAGTGTAAAGTAAATTGGATTTAACATTCTTAGAGACCGTCCAACTATTCGAGAAAAAGTCCCCTTTAGATAGACGGGTCGATACTTGCCCTTTTAAGCCTTGACGTTGACGTAGATACCCTTAACACCGCTTCCAATGATAGCTTCAATATGGGTGGAAATGGAGAGAGAAAGTAAAAGGATCTGTTTCTAATTGTGGGATTTTTAAGGATAACGTGGATGAATTTCTTTTCGTGTTGGGGGTCCCTTATAACAGTTTCAACTAAATAATCGAGCAGATAGTTAACAAGGACCCGGATTTTGTGAAGATAAAGAAGCAAGAGTTTTCGACCAGTTTCGATTAGAATTAAGTCCACCTGTGAAGTCCGATATGCTGCTTCACATATTTTGTTTGTTATGCATTTTATTATAAAAATTGTAATTTTGATTGAAAAGAATTGACTTACAAATCCATACCGAAAATTACATTTTCCAAATTATGTACCTTCTAACTAACAGTCGAAAACTTAGTGTATTAGAAAAATTAATACATAAAATAGTCTGTATATACTGGGAAAAGTTTTTCGCCTTTATTAATCTATAGATTATTTGAAATTATTATATAGGCTAAATCTTATTCTATCTAAAACGCGTTATCTTTTGCTGGAAAAAGAAAACAACATTACAATGCCTTAAGAGTAGAGTATTCATAAGTCGAGAGGAGTTAGAATATTCCACAATTATTTTATGATGAAAGTTTTCCGAAAGTTGCGATATGTACACGAGAATAATCAGCATCTGTTGTTATATAAATAGATATGTGTGTGTGTGTACAGTTATAGATAACACGTTGAAGACAATCCCGAAAAAATGTATTTTTGATGGGTTAACTTTGACACGACCCGTATTAGCTCTTAATAACATTTCATTTTGGAAAAGTTGAAAATTACTCGAGTTGCGTTTGACTTTCACCATCAAAACATAAAATGCACGACACTCATTTGCTTTTTCCATAGAAGATTTTCCTTAACTTTTTCCATTCATTTATCTCTTATACGAATGTATCTACAGCGCCATTGTATTAAGTAAATATTTTTTTCTTGTTTTTTATTAACATCTATTTTCAGCTTGGTTAGGCTTTTATATATTATTTTTCTGTTCTCTTACTTATGAAAATATAAATATTTGGAAATTGGAAATATACAACAAGCAAGGGTGAAACTGAAGAAAATGGAAAAAGGTTTACTTAAGATGAACTAATTTTGTTTTGAGGAAATTTTTGACGACATACAAAATGCCACCCACTCACTTAGGGCAAACAACATATTCATGCCTTTAATAAATGGAAATTGGGAAAAACTTTTGACTTTACCAATGAGCATATTATCTAAGTGAATTGCCTTTCGTAGTGTAGTTATTTTTTGCTTATATTTCTTTGTAAACATATTTTCTTATGTTAGTCTCGAAAAATCTTTATTCCATCGTCATCGGTATCATCATCATCATCAGTATCACCGTCACCATAGTCAACAGCATCATTTTGATGAAAATAAAATTTCGCTGCGAATATCCTTCCTTATTATCTCCATATACTACTAACTTTCGTGTTATATTTTTAAATGTACTCATAAATAATTTCTCAAATATTTTAATTTCGTACACCTTTAACTTTTGTACTATTCTTTCATGTTCTTTTAACCAAACGAAAATGATAGGATCATCTCTAAATGGCACAGAATTTATATATTGGAAAAGAACTTTTTCCTTTTTAGTATCATATTATTACATCAAATTTAATATTTATAATTTTTTTACAAGAGAAAAATATACTTTTTGAAAAAATATTTTTTTTTTTGTATATTTATGAGAAAATTTCTGTTTTAGTAGGTAAAACTTACTTTAATAGTAAGAAAGGCTTATCCAATTTTTGTTTTGGAAAGTAAAATTACATAAAATGTATTTAAAAGTCGGATTTTTTTCCAAAAAAATTATATTACTTGGACCTTGCCATTATTTATCATAGAAATAATATTTATGAAAATCACTCAAGTAGCTGTCACGAGACTTTTGGCAGGAGTTGATTCGTTTTGAGGTAATTTTTGATTGACTTTTTCGCACATTTCGAGCCATAATTCGGTATGTTGTGTTTGTAATATTCTAAATTTCGAAGATTGTTTTTGTAAATACGATTTTTTGTAAAGTTCCACTGTAAAAAATTCAACGGCGTCAAATCGTACGATCTTGGCGGCCAATTCACCTCATCAAATCTCAAAATTTAGCATCCTATAAAGATTTGGCAAAATAAGACAAAAAATTTTGTCGTTTGTAAAAAAAAGTTGGTATTTGAAAATATTCAAATTCAAAGGATGATAGCGCTTATAATTAAATTAATCCGTCCGCCTGTCTCAATTTGGAAAGAAATATGGGCCAATGACAGTGCTCAGCAGACATTCACTTTTTTCAGATACAATGGCTTCTTTACAGCTACTTGTGAATTTTTGGAGAGCTTGAAAATACAGCAATTTCGTTTGTTGACGTATCCAATGAGCGAGAAATTATCTTCATCGATTCGGAAAATTGCGCTCGAAACGTGGCTACGGCAAAATTTCCACTTTTATAGAACATTTTTTTATAATTTGAGCTGGTTTTTTGGAAGTTATTCGATCTATAATAGATAAAATGGCAGCTTTTAAGCTAAATAAATTTAAATAAAAAAAAAAGTGCATATTCAACAACTACCAAATAATATAGCTGTACTTTTCGGACTATCAAATGGATAACTCGTTAATTAAGCATGTTAAAAAAATCTTAATACTAATAATGACTTGCAGTTGCACATGTAAAACGGTTAAATTGCTATAATTTTGACTGCAATAAACTTATAAAAAGAATAAGTGAACTGAAAAAAAAAACAAAAAATATTTTTTCCCGAGTAAAATTCTTGCAAAAAGGTCAAGTTGATTTGAAGGAAGATACTTTTTTTTCTTAATTCTTGTTTTAAATATGATAAAAATAACTATAAAAATAAACTAGGCGCAACTTCTGACTTTGGGCACTTTTAACTTAACTAGTACGAAAAGTTCGTTTTAAGTGGAAAGGAAAATGAGAAGGAAATACGGCAGGTCCGAGGAGTATAAAGAAGGAAAGTACCTCCGCACTTTTGGGGCTCTCGAAGTTATCGAGAACGAGAGCCACAGCCAATGGCCGTAAGGAAACTGCAACACGTTAAGTACAAAACTTTTAAAATTTACGGTTAAAATCAAAAAGTTTTTAATTAAAAACTTTGACTTGAAATTATCTCCAAGTTAGCCTGCTCCTGCTGATGGTCCTTAAACTCTCTTCCTTTCCGTTTTTGCGTATATTTTTTATATGTACAGACGTGAATTTCACAGTAGCGCAGATATAGTCAATTCCAAGAAAATTTTTAAGCACATTCTGACTGATACTTATCCTGTTCGCATTTCCCTAGTCGATTAGAGAAGTTAATGTATTCCTTTATTTTTTAGCAATTTTTCTACTATGAAATGTTAAACGATGAGAAAACGCTAAAAGAATTTCTCTTGTCGAAAAGATTTCTGCAAAAGTTTTTCTCCTTTTGCAATAATTGTTCGTTGGATCATTCCAACTACGGAGCTCTTTGTCTTCTATTTTTTCTGGCTGTTTCCTTTAAGCAGCAAGGACATGAATTGATTATGTAGTTATCGTCATACTCCTAATGGTTTGAATTTAATTGCTATTAAGACGACCGCAATTAAATATTTTAAATATTTTTCTAAATGGTTTTTTTTCGCTTTATTTTTATAACAAGTTTTTTTTTTAGAATTTCTTAACAAGTACTTTTTTTTCAAAATAATGTGCATGGAATATAAATTACTTGATTTTATTTTTTATTCATTTTCTACGTAAATGAAGGAAATTTGTTTCATAATAGTTTTTTTTTTATTTGTACACTCTTAAAGGAAGAAGAAGGACTTCTTGAAACAATATTTAATAAGACAAATACTCAGTTTTGTAAGACTTTTACTTCCGTTGATATTGATTTTAAATAATATTGATTTGTTAAGAGTTACTTGGTAATACTTATCATTAAAATATTTAAATTATACTCCAATTTAATGATATCGGAATGAACCTGTATTCTATGGAAAAATTTCAAGAATAAATTTTATTGGTTTTTTAGAATCTTTTTCTAAAAACGCAAATTTTCTTTTTAATAATCAAAAAATTGGTCTTACTGTTAAGGATAAATGTTATCTTAAGTAGCCTTATTGCTATTCATCATTTTGTATAACAAGCTAAAAAATTTTTTTTAGGATGAAAAAAAAAACAAAAACTAAACTAAAATATTCTTAAGAATATTTAAAATTTATTGATAGTAAAAAGAATAATGATTAATTCTTAGCAAAAAATATGATTACCTTTCTGCAAAATATTCTGAACGCACCAAATGTGGGTAAAAAAAAATGAATTAGCAGACAATATGACGATTATAACCTCTTGAATGGGTCGGAAAATTATACTGCTCGCTCTATGTGGCCTAGTACCTACCTATTCCCTAGTATTATAGTACCCTTGAGGATTATTGTACGGGAATTAATGTTACACATTTTCTTTACGTATATTCTCTCCCATTTTTGTGGTGCAATTACAATTAAGAATAATGGCCCATGAAACGAAAATATAAATCGTAAGTATTTCACGGCTAGTTGACTAGATTCTCTTTTATTCATAATTCATAAAGTTTTCGTTTTAAGCGGTGGTTATCTTCCACATTTGTTAGACAAACATTCTGTTTGAGGTGCAAAACGTTCTTTTAACCACAATACCATTCCCCCATATGGTGTCCATTTCCTTGTACGATAATTTCATTAATGACTAGGCATTTTGATCCATTCTACAATAATGTTGGAGCAAGAAAAATACGCACATTATTAAGGTATGAATTTCTATTCCATCAGCGTACCATTATCAATATTTTTCGGTAATTTTATAATTGAATCCTTAATGTATATTTTTCTTCTTTTTCGATTTCTTCATTTATTTCAGTTAACGTGCTGAAACTCAAATACACATGTTCTTTGCTTGTTTGTGTAAATATCCTTTGAGAAATTTTCGAAGATAACAACATGAAATGGGAAAGGAGCATGTATATAGCAAATAGAAAAACATTATCAGCAACAGTGGGATTTAGAAATAAACAGCATCGTAAATATTTTATAGTCTTGTAATATTTCAATCACATAAGTTGAATTGAATATAAATATATCGGCAGTAAGTCTGGAACGATATATATTATGATTTTTTATATAAATACAACATAAAGTATCGAATTAAAAATCATCACGGAGCGTATGTACTATCCTCAATGCCATTATACCATCCTCCAACCGATCAAGTAGCGGAAACAGCACAACATTTCAGCATGTTTGGTATTATAGTCAAGCTATTATCATTACTATCAGTGGTATTATAATTCTATCCATCCAATGCTCGATCACCATACCACCTACTCAATTTTGTTTGAGCAACAAAAAAAAAACCCCCCTACTCTGATAGAGGGATAGAACATAGCGGTTGTCATTGGTCATCCATCCACCTTGGAAAAAAGTATTCCATTCACATAAAATAGATGTAGATGGATGGACAATTGCTCGATATTAGCTATTCTGTTCGTGTTCTGGACAGGAAAATTTCTATCATGGGAAAATTATGGCTGAAAGTATATAGCAAAGACACCCAGTCGAACAGTGAAAACATGGTCGACAAGAGCAAAGAATGAAAAAATTATCTCGGGAAAATGGAAAAATTCAGAGCGAAATTATTGAAGAAATAATACACGTGAATCCTTTGTGTCGTTGTAGAAATGCGGCGGCCATTACTCATCCCAATCACACACTGTTCACGATTCCTTCATAATGTGTTTTGCAATTCATTCGTTGGCTGGCTACTGGTAGAAAAATCTAAAAGAATTCCGAAAGGCCTCAACTGATATCCAACCAATTTCAGTAGCTTCTTGAAAGCATAAAGTATAATAGTTATGGTGATGGACGCTAAATCGATGTGCCAAGTACACAGGATTCCTTGTTGGCAGATGCCAGCCACACTGTAGCCGGAAACCCTCAATATCGAAGACGATAGGAACCGCTCTATGCCAAGTCCATAGGAATGAGGAAATTATTCAGAAGCTTCGGAATACATCATAATGTCCTTTATCGGTTTTCTACAGAAAAATATTATTGGCTGCATCCATGGAATACAAATTAATCCTAATTACGCGAAATGTGCAAAATTATAGTGGATTCCTTTTCAAATCGAAAGGGATTGTCAGAGAGGAGATGTTACGACTTCCTTTTTATCTTTTTTCATATTGTAAATATGACAAGTACTTTAGAAAATGGGGAAAAAATTCTTAAGTAAAAAAAAATTACTTAAAAATGGATAGAAAGGAAAATTCATAATTCCGTTGGAACGAGAGAGAGAGCCCCTTTAAGGTATGAGTACAATAGTATAAATACGGAATAGTTAAAGTGCGTTTGTATTATGCATGGTTATGCCCAGAAATCCAGGAGAGGGAATAATCTAACTTAACTAGGATAAGATTTCGAGTTTGTGTATTATGGTCTTTTTCTAATATAATCTGGAAAAATAATACTTGGAAAAGTTCTTTTCTAATTAGAAAATTCAAATTCTTATCATAAAAGTTTAAGAATTTTTCTTATGAACTGAAAGTTACTTTATTTTTATTAGACAGTAACTGATAAATGTGATATAGTTTTTTCTAAATTATTTATTACGAGTATTGATAATTAATTAAAATTATTACTTGACTTATTTAGCTGAAAGTTCACTTTTCTAGGAATTACTTTTTCGAAGATCTCGGCTGGTATCTCGCTAATAACATGTGTTATGTTGTCTATTAAATGTGCAAGTTACGCTGGTTTATCGGCATAGACGAGTGACTTTACGTAGCCCCATAAAAAATAGTGTAGAATTGGTAAATCGCACGATCTAAGCGGCCAACTCACCGATCCGAAACGTGAAATAAATTGCTCATCGAACTCATTCTTAATATGTCCATTGTCTCAAGTGTTGTGTGGCATGTAGCACCGTCTTATTGAAACCACATGTCAATCAGATGCAGTTCATGCATTTTGAGGAAAAAATTTGATGCTTTGGCAGATTGTTCGGCTTTAGTTCTTCCACTGAAGAACTGAAGCCGAACGATCTGTCAAATATCCTTCCGTAAAATCTTCCACATAGTCGAGGAACACAATCCCAATTACTGTTTGTAAGCACTCTACACACACGGGTTGGTGGTTTGATGTTCAATAGCGTAAAATTGCTACGAAATTTTGTCACTATGACTTGAATTGCTTGCTCAGTAGGAGCACAAATTTTAATAATAATAATTTGTAAGCACTTTTCAGATATGTCTTTTTGTGATAAAATGGCAATCCTAACTGAGCACTTTTATCTTTAATAAACCCTACGTGTCACACGTGGTCTATCAAAAGTAATAATATGAAAAAACAAAAAAAAAAAAATCATCCGATTCATTCTGGAACTACCGAAAAAGTCCTTAAAATTATAAACACTCTTCACGAAAGTGATGAATTTTTCATAGTCACTTTTCGTGCTCTGAGAGAAGATTTGAGAGTTTATTTCTCGCTACGTAAATGCGTCAATAACTAAAATTGGTATATATGAGGCTCTGAAAACCCACATTTGGCTAAGAAGAAGCCATTGTATGCGCGAAAAGTAACTCTCTGGTGGGATCGGATCAATTTTGGCTTCATTGAGCAAAAAGTTTCCAAGATTAACGCATAAAAACTTTTTAATGTCAATTATCTTCTAAGATCGTGCAATTTGAAGATATTTGACATTCTTTTGATAAAAGATGATATTTATGTAGACAGTACTCAGACTTGAGAGCATGCTAAAGTGAAAATCTTCAAATAATGGGGCAATTACAGCCCTAAACCTGTGAAAAACTACCGCAAAGGGATCAAGTCCTGCAAAATATTTCCTTGTATCTATTTAAATAATTATACATCTCATATATAATGGCAAGATTAAAGTAATATAACGAATTAAAAGTTTGATAGTAATTAAAATTTGAATTACCTTTTATTAACCTGTACTTTCCGAAATATTAATTGGATAACTCTTTAGAAAAGCGGTAAATATTATTTTTTATTCGTTTTCCGCAAAATTATCTACAAATACTCATACGGAAATGCAATTATAAGAATGATAACAATAATGCCAATTAACGGAAGACGAAATTTCATTCAAAAGCATTTATTATCGGTTATATTCTTTTTGAATTGTTGAAATCTTGTAATTAGTCAGTAAACGTACAGTAATCGGCTGATTAAGTAGAGTGTATCGGATATGGCTACCCCTCTGTTCGCATATACACGTAAGTTAGGGTGTGGTTGAGAATACAGATATGTTTTCATAGCATAAAGCGTACTATCTTTACTACGCCCTCAACGAGTATGTAGCTTAGAAGAGCGTTAATCAAACCTACTTCCGACTTATACTCAATCAACGAAGGTTTCTGGTAGAAAAATTCAGAACCAACTCCTTTTGGTTGTAGATAATTTTAAGAGAAAACCCAAGTCAAGTCAGGTACAGAACAAACAACTGATTGAATTTGGAAAAGAAACCAAAGGAAATATTCCTTTTTTTATATAAAGAAAATGTTAATAAATTGGACTCGAAGATTATAATAAGAAGAGTGGTGTCATTGATATAATCTAAAATGCTAGATATTTTCGTGGTAGAATTAATAGCAGCTTAGAATGAGGACACAATTTCGTGTTCTGATTTTCGCAATCCCATCGAACTGTGCCTCTTCTACTTTTCCAAGCAAGTGTAATCAAAGTCGAAATGGATCGATTCCAATCACGATTCGCTACGGCTTCGAGGCAATTATCAGACGGACGGAAACCGGAAATAATGCAAATCTATCTAAATACAAACAAATTTCTCTTGGCCAGTATTTATATGAGCACTCGTACTACACTAATATTTATAGCTGAGTCTACACCTGCCTCTATATGCCACGGACGAACTGAGTTTGAACGCTTTAATGACTTTTCCACGTAGCTAGCAGAATTTTACTTTTAGTTAGGGTCGAGGGTGTGGGAAGCAATCAACACTCCAATAAGAAACGCAGAATAGAACGTGCTGATTATTGAAAATTTTCCATTTCAAATATTCATTCGTTTATTCTTCCATTTTATTTGCACCTTTATTCCTCCCCTACCAGAGACTAAAATCAAATTCTCTACTTGTATTTTATGTTTTCACCCCTCTTGGTATAAAACGAAGGAAGTTGTGGGCGAAAAAAAGTGAGTTCCTTAAGTGATTTATTATTGACTATATACACATTTTTTGTAAACGTAATTTCAACAACAACAACAAAAAAACCATTTCGAATACTAATATTTGAATGCGTATTGAATTTTATGCAAGAAATCAAGGTTTTTCTTATACTTTACTCTCAGTGCTTTATAATATTTCCATTATATTTTTGTAAGTAGAACTAAATTATTATTTTATTTTTAGTATATTTTCCAAATAATCTAGAAATATACGGTTTATAGTATTAAGGACTGTCCTAGGAAAATGTCATCCTTTTGGTTATTGTAATATTTTCGCTTCCATAAACTTATTTTTCATAAAAAATAAGTTCATAAAAAGTTTTTTACAAGTACTTGAGAAATTCGTAAACCAAGAATTCAAATATTTTTCAACAGTTCAATTACCAGTTTGTACTATTGAAGGGATATGTGACGAAATGTAAAAAAAAAAACGGTATGTTTCCAAAAAGATCAACAGGATCAAATTGAATAAAAGTAATGAAGTAGGTGTAGGGACCTGTTTAAGAAATCCGGGGCTATAAAATCGAGATATTATGTCAAAGAAAGCTGGACAGGCGTATTCGGAGAGGCATCGAATAAAACGCAAAAATTTTATTTGAGTTTATTTAGATTACAGAAAATAATCAATTAATTGTAAAAAAAAAACCAAAATGGCGGAAATTTGTACGATCAGTTATGTTTTTGGTGGGAAAAAAATAAAAAATTATTGACTATAAAAGTCAAAGTCATGGTGGAAAAAAAATTATTTTTAAAAATGCGGACGTTAAGTTCTAGAGGGATGGATCTGATAATAGAATCCGATCCTTCAGAACATCATGACGGGCCAATGAATGGCCGGTGGCGGTTTTGGGAATGTCCAGGAAGTAGCAAATAACATCTAAACTCCTTCCAAAAAGGCTCCTTCTCTTCAATTCCTATCAGGATTTTTTTTTCTCTTCTAATCAATTTTTGTCTCCCCCATTTTATGTTGACCTTCCCATTTTTTAGCCTACCTCCTTTTGCCCTGAATAAGCTTACACCTTTAGTGTCTCCAGTATAAATAAATCTCGGGTTCCATTATCAAATCCAATCCTCTTAGACTTAACGTCGGCATTTTTAAAAATAATTTTTTTGCAATCAACCAACCATCACCCCCCTACCCCCCTAACCGCTTGACTTTTAGAGTTGGTCGAACAGAAACATAACACAGTATCTGTTCAAATTCAGAAGCGTTATTATGGACGACAATACTTATTGAATTTTACATCATAAAAAATAAAAAACTTTATACAGTTAACATAAAACAACGATTTTAGAAGCTCTGAATATACTCTTGAAGTCACTAAAAACTCCAATATTTATACTGAGAGGGCAAAGGAAGAATGCTTACTTTCTGTCATCACATGACGTCAAGGATCCATCACATTTTTATCTGATTTAACGATACACTGCTATGCTACAAGGTCCATGGAATTGAACAGAGCTAACAACTTGAAGAAAATAAAAAAAATTGCTAAAAATTCAACAGCTTTTGAAAAATCAGTACGCTGTGATTGGCGAAAAGTGGTCTTAAAAAAAAATTCCGCCATATTTTTTTAAAAACGAGACAAAATTATTTTTAGAAAATTTTTGTAAAATACTTACTATAATATTTGTAATAAAATATTTTTAAATTCATTAAAACCTGTCAAACATTTTAGTTTTATAATCGAAAATAAAAGGTGCGTTTTTCTGGGGCATTTCTTTTATTCCAAGAAAGTAAGTTTAAATTTTTACTACTTAATTCACGTGCAACTAAATGATTTTAGTAAATATTTTTGTTATTTTCTCAATACGCAAAAAAGAATCATTTTCGATATTTAAAGAGACAATTCCAATTCGTATTTTCAATAATAATAAAGCTCCTTAAACTATGCTTGCGTATACAAAAACTATGACCAGAAGGAAGATATTTGATCATTATTGCTGACTAATTCAAATTGGCTGAATATCTGGCATTCTGCCATAATCTAATTAATTTACCATATGAACGACTGTTTCAATTTATTGGATTATAGTCTCCCATTGGAGTAAATTGATTTACATTTTGGTTGTAATTGATTTTTGCAATTTTCAGATACAATTTGTTACAAAATTTCTAGAATATCGAATAAAAGTGTAGGAGTCAAAGCAGAAAGCTACGCGTGTGAAGACAATATGTTTTCCATCATATTTCGTAAATTGTTCTATTTTTTATTTTGTTTTTTTTTTCTATAAATAGTGAAACAACGTCTTTTATCTGTGTGTATTAAAAATTATGGCTTGGTTTGACTAGTAAAGAAAATGTTTAAGCAACATGGTGCTTGCCGACGATGTTTCAGCAACATTGCTGCCTAGCTCCTCTTATGTTGGCGGAGGTGGTTTGTTTGTTTGTACGTTATAAGGTCTCTGAGATAAGAGCCAGAGACCATTATGTAGCGCTACGACCATGAGGCCATTGGGTGACTTCATCTTACGGTGTGGGTTAGCATTGCCAACTTCCCTAATGAAACTGGTCGGTAGTTAGTTGAAGAGAGCAATCAGAAGTGGTTAAATTTTATGGAGCATATTAGTTTCCTTTAGAAAGCTAAAGAGAGGACTTGGAATCTAGGAGCTCCACAATAGAAAGAGTCCTATTCAAAAAGAAATTCTGGATTCAGTGACATTCTTTTAAAATATGGGGAATTAGTGAGTTGAATGCCACAGGAATGTCATAAAGGACAAGGTTGGTTGTCCTTCATGACGAAATCACATAATAAGTGCAGTGTACCAAATCCGAACTCTGAGAAATTTTCTTGCCCAGAATTCGTTGAGTTTACTGGTTTTTGGACAATGTGTAGAAAGAAACTTTCCACCGTTGGCACAGACTGTTTGTCTACGCATGGATAATTGTTTTGGTTAGTAGAAGCTGCAAATTTGGAGCGACTACCCCGCCAGCTGATCAGCCCGCTCATTATCGAGGACACTGACATAACCGGGAATTCAGCGCAATTCGACGCTTCCATTATTTAATAGACTACACCGAATTTCGTTGTGTACCGGATCATATCATGGTGGCTGAGCTAGTTTTAATACCATGGATATAAGCTTAAATCCGCTGATTGGTCATAGATAGCATGAGGAAGCGTATTAAGCTACCATGGGCACGCCATACTTTTTTTTATGAGTTTGACTTCTGTCAGCAATTCCGTACAACAACATTCATTTTTCCTTTCGTAATCATGTCTAGTTTTGTGCCAGAAAAAGAGCATATGCGGGAAGCTCTGCTTTTCTGCTTCAATTTGAAGAAATCGGCTGTCGAAACGCATCGAATGCTTATGGAGGCTTATGGTGACAGTGCTTTATCGGAAACAATGCGCCGAGATTGATTTCGTCGGTTCAAAGACGATAATTTTGACATGTGGGGTAAGAAGCGTGAAAATCGGCTAAGGAAGGTTGAGGACCACCAATTTCAGGCTCTTTTGGACGAAGATCCGTATCCATGCGTCTGCTTGCCATGGGGAAGATTGAAAAGATCGGAAAATGGGTGCCGCATGAATTGAACGATAGGCAGATGGACCGACGCCAAAACACATGCGAAATCTTGCTCGCCAGACAAAAAAGAAAGCCGTTCCTGTATCGGATTGTGACAGGCGATGAAAAGTGGATATATTTCGAGAATCCCGGCCAACCATCAACATCTTCCCCAAGACCAAATCGCTTCGGACGAAGACGATGCTGTGCGTTTGGTGGGATCAGCAGGGTATCGTCTACTATGAGATGTTGAAACCTGGCGAAACTGTAAATTCCCACCGCTATCACCAACAACTGATCAAATTTGAAAAAAGGACGGATTATAAACAAAGACATGTGCTACCCCACGCCGCTTATTCACCAGACCTGGCCCCTTCCGACTACCACCTGTTTTCGTCGATGGGCCACGCGCTCGCTGAGCAGCACTTCGATTCTTACGAAGACGTCCGAAAATGGCTTGATGAGTGGTTTCCCTTGAAAGAGAAGGAATTTTTTTGGCGTGGTATCCACAAATTGCCCGTGAGATGGGAAAAATGTGTAGCTAGCGATGGAAAGTACTTTGAATAAAAGTTTTTGCTTTATATGAAAAAAACATGTGCTTTTTTGACTCAAAAACAGCGGATTTAAGGTTATAAACCTAGTAGAAGAAAAATGTTATATTTTATTTGTTTTAAAATATTTTATTAATTATTTTTTTTCAAATGTATTTCAATAAAATTAATTGTTCACAATTATTTTCTATATTAAATAAATAATTACTTCCACGACTAAAAATGTTATTGTTAATTTACATATTTTACCTTCCTTACTATTTCTTTACATAATATAATATAGAATTGAATCATATATTGGAAATAATCCCGCCTGACATTCAATATTAATCTTCTAATCTAAGTCATCATCGTTAAAGAAAAGCATTATCTGTGTTTATTTTCATACCATCTAACGTGTATTGTTTTGCACAGAGGGAGTCAAACCATAAACATGAAATTTTATATGCCATGAATTGGATGGAATTGTACAAAAATAGGTAAAAATGGGTAGCGGATACAACGACGCCTCTATTAGAAGGATAGTACAATTGTATATGTTTGTAGGGAGTAGGGTAGGAGAAGTACATAAATGAATATATGACGAAGGTCCATGAAGGGAAATAAAAAGCGATATAAAATGAAAAGAAAGAATTGTCGTTGGACCAGTTGTTCGCATATACGACACCTTTATGTTTTTGCCATAGGTTCCTGTTACTCCTTTCCCTTATGTCTTTTACTCCTTTTTTTTGGTCATGCACTCACTGTTATTGGGGGATATATTCGAACATTTATTATATTATATACGATCGACTGACACTAACACTAACTATAAAATGCTTGTTCCAACTAGTTGTCTGGCCTCCCTCTTTGCTGTGATAATGTGTGGTGTTCTCTTATATATATGATAGCGGTGCGACTATAATATAAATAAAAGCCATTAAATATAGAACTAGTATAGATATCTCCTTTGCTGGATACACTTTTGCTTTCAGGCCATTCTTTCTAGATGGGCTAGAACAGTGGTATGCCCAGAGTATGGCACAATGGCAAACCGAAGGAATATCTTTTAAACAAGTTTTCTATCGCAGGTCACGTCTTTGACTTTTATATCCCTCTTCAATTTTTCTTCGGGATGCTGGCGCCCACAGACAGGTCTCCGACTGTTGGAATTCTAATAACATTTGAACACAACTTCTATATATTGGCAGCGGCTAACAACAATACTCATTCAAGCCTTGCCATGAACCCTGGTACTATTTATCTGTCCTAATGCATGTGGATACTATCTACACTACACTATTGACTATCATTTTTATTATTTTCCATCTTCGATATTGTAATGTACATGCATGGATGTATGTGTCTTCTGTTCTTATCGACCAGCAAATAACTTCAAGTCGCATTTCTTCAAATATTTTTTTTATTTTCATTTAAAAAGAATACAAAAAAAAAACCTAACGATGATGACGTTTGCATACACTTTGTGTACTTGAGTCATCAAAATCAGTTCATCTATGTGAATATATTGCAAAAATTTATATGCATCAACTTTTAAGACTGTAGAAAATATTCAAAATCCATCAGCCCATTGAAATTCAAGGAAGTTTTTCCTAAATCTGAATCCTGTACACTGTGTCTAAGTCACTTTCAGAATTTCATCTTCAATATTTCGAAAGTAACCAGTGTTGAAGTTATGCTATTTAGTTTGGCGTAAAAAGAAAATCTTTTCTGAAGTCGGAATTTTTACTTCATCTCTTTTCCAGTATGCTGTGTTTCTTCTAAAAAAAATGGAGCTCACTAAATAAAATGTGAGAACCAATAATAAATTACAATCGATTTGCATATTCCGCCAACGTATTCACGTTATTTTGTGATTGAAAAAGCGAATGTCTTTTGTTAAATTGAAGAACAAACTTGCATTTTTCAAGGAAAAATTACAATTCTTAAAAGTCCATAAATTTACGATTTTATAATGAAATTTTGAAAAGTTTATTCTTTTTTTATTTCCAGTCAAATGTAAATTTCGTCTTGCTAAGAAACATTTTTTGCTATTATATTGATAAAAACGGAATTTTTATTTGTTTACATAAAAATTTCATCAATGAAATATCTGGAATTGTTCATTTCAAAAAGCCCGCTTCAAAAATATTAAAAATATATTCTGCTCTTAAGTTGGTACCAATATGCCTACTTGTAACTGTCACATAGAGTTTTGGCGTGGTCTGTCAAATAGTTTACGTACAGCTATTATGATTTTGAACATGTAACAAAGGATTTGCCTGAACTTTAATTGTTGCTAATTTTAAGGAAGGCTTACCGTGATTTATATATTTCGAAAACACAAGTATTACTAATCGTACAAAGCATTTAAAGATGGCCGATAATTGGTAGTAGATTATTTTGGTTGATTTTTTCTCAACGGAAAATGGACCTGTATCTTCTTCATGAACTATATGTAGTTGGTTAAGACATGCTTGAAGGAGCCAATTTGGACGTAAAATTAAGGATGATAAAACGTGGGCTTATGAGTTTATAATCAAAATCAGTCAGCAAGCTTCGGAATGGTTTTGCTCACATGGAGTCTCTTACAGAGGAGCAAACTGTCATCAAATAATATTATCTGAGATTTAAGAGTCGTTTAAAGGAGAGTGTTCACCAGATTTATGGCACAACACTTCTTGGATTTTTCACCACAAAAACGCACTGCTCTACATAACACCCGTTGTACAAGAATTTTTGGCGGAAAACTCAACGAATTTCATCGATCAAGAACTGTATTTATCAGATATGGTTCGATGTGATTTTGATCTTTTCTCCAAACTGAAATTACCACGCATAGTTTCCATTTAATCGCCCCAAATTAACTTAAAGCTTTTTCATTCTATTCAGATAAATTCCACTATAAAATTACTTCAATTTTTTTGAATAGAAAACTTATTAATTGAAAATTAATTTTTATTTTCTGCCGACGACAAAAATAAAAATTTCAATCATTTTGATTTGAAAAAAAAAAAAAAAAACAACAACATAGAATTTAGAACTTTTAAGTCGGAAAAGAGACAAAGTTTTGGAAACTCTTAAAAGATATTTTATTCCATTTTAAAATAACAATAGAAGCTCTTAGAAGAAAAAATTAAATTTTGTTAGAAAAAAATGGGTCTTTAGATAATTGATAGGATAATTTTTTTTTGCTTGTATAAATAAATTTCATAGAATTTCCATTTCGCCCTTTTAGAAATTAGCCAAGTTCAAAATGCTCTTGAAAAAAACCAAAGTTATATCTCTCTAAGAATTGAATTGAAATAATTTAAAGGAAGATAATATTGAATCTTTTCCAGATCAACAATTCTTAAGAAAAATATTTTTCTTCAAACCAATTTCACACACCAAAAAAAAAACAAAAACAAAATGAATATTATGAGCATAATACGATTGAAATATTTTCAACATTTTTTTTTTTCAGAATCTTTTATTTAGCATATTTTTTATGCTTAAGTAGATCTGATGCGAATATTTCTTAAACACTTGAAATATTATTCTAGTCCACATTCCCCTATACCACCCTAACCATAAATCGAATTTAAAAGTGCAGGTGATTATTTTTTGTTTTTCTTCTTTAAAGATTACAACTTTTTCTCAAGCTTTTTTTTTTACAATAGAAGTTTGTGGTTTTATTGAATTTTCTTATTGTTTTTTTCCATAAAACTTTAATTATTATTTATTGTTGAAAAGTTTGGAGTGTAAATCTTTTGCCTACTAACTTTTTCAAATTTTCTTTTAACCAAATACATTTATTACAAAAATGAGATCCTTCGATACGGAGATACGAGTACATAAATGCAAATGATAATATAGCTATTCCTATAATTCTATCTAAATAAGTGTGAATCTAAAATCTTAGTTATTGGCGACATTTTAATTTGTGGTGGATTTTTGAATCCACTTTAATATGAACGATTATTTTTTCAATTATTATAATTATTACCCTGCTGAATCTGAGACCGCCAGATGTCCCGGTTTCGCACAGTGGTCTATCACTTGAAGGCAGAACAAGTTTTTTTTGTGTTCAGGGACCAATAATAATTTCTTTGTAAACTTTCCGGGCAGAATCTTCGTCATCCTATCGAGCTTGATTTTAACCACAACCAAGCGCGTTCGTAGTATCACTCCAAGATCTTATCGTTAAATACACAGCGGAATTGTCCATTCCTATGTAGGACACTAAAAATTCTTTGGGGGATCCCCTTCTAGAACACAGCCCAGAATATGCAACACTTTTGTTTAGGACCCAAATTTTCGAAGAATACATGTGGACTGGCAGAATTGAAAGAATGCCAGACATCCTGATTTTGCACAGTGGTCTTCAAGTTCGACAATCCCAGCATGTTTATTACCTTCCAGGCTGTAAACATTTTGGATACGATATTCCTCATTCATACGGATTAATTATCCAGTCTACTTCAGCATATTGTATGTGATAATAGCCACAATCAGGTGGCTCTGGTAGCACTTCATAAAGTAATCGGTAAAAAGGCTGAAGAGGATTTTCCATCCCTTACGTGGGGTCCCAAGGATCCTTCGGAGGATACTCCTCTGAAACGCCACCTAAGAGTGCGCGATGGATTTTGTTTTTTAAAGACCCAATTTTTTTAAGAATACATTATAACTGCCAAATACTTATGTCCTGTATAGTCTACTTTTAATTTAGATAAAATAAAACAACATAAACTCATATTAATTAATAATAATAAATTTAAAATTAATTTAGCAAAGCTAATGTTAGCCATCAGAAGTGGTAATAATAAATTCAAAATGATGGCATCATTTAAAAAGGACATTTGTCATTAAACTCATAAAAATATAATTTTGAAAGAATAATTTTTCCTTGTTGAGGTTGTTCTTGGTTATATTCTATAAAATAGAATTTTTTCTAAAAAGATTTTTTAGAATTTCTATCCTCACTTTTATGTATTTAATCAAAAATTATTCATATGTATGTGTAAATAATTTCTGTATGTCTGTGTTACTGAAAACGAATATGGATAGGAGTAAGATTTTTGCAACCATGATGTAAAGCGATATGAAAATTACGAAAACTTTTGGATAAAACTCTGCAACGAATGGAATAATAATATTAATAAAGGTGTTTCTATACCATGTGCAGGTGGTATGAAAAGAGTTTTATTTCAGTCCAATTTCAGGATTTTATGGCCTGACGGTACGGTACGTCTTTCGGGATAATATATGACACTTAGAGCAACAACATCTTAATAGTATTTCGCCATGATGAAAATAGGGAAGAATCTGAAAGGGAAGCGAATAATTCCATCTCAATTCTCCACTCTCCACCTATGGCATATGTAGAATATGTCGTCCATATTATCCGTGAGATGAGAAAATTCTTCAAAATAGCAAAGATTGCCCCAATAGTGAATCGTATGCGACGGTTCCTAAGGGTACGAGTCGTTTGGGATGCCAAACGTCTCTCTGACAAGGAATAACCATCAGACATAATAAACATACGTTTTCATTTAATAAAATTATCATCATCTTAATTTATTATTATTACACGTCTGTAAGTATTATTATCTTTGGCGCAATCTATTTGGTAAGCGCGCATGATAATACACGTAGTATGAAAAAGAAAAACTTCTCTGCCCAATATTAATAGGACGACGATGACGGAACAATGATGGCGACGTGGATGACTGGAGTGGGTGGATGGATACATGGAAGATACAAATATGTGTATGTATGTCGGCCAGGTGGTAGTGTACTAACAAAGTTGATACAGTTTTACAAAAGTATAAGAAATGATGATGGGTCATGAGTAAAATAAATGCTAACAAAATACTATTTAACAAAGAGCGGGAAGACATATGGGGTGAAAGTGACTTTAATACAATAAAATCAAATAATCTAATGTCATTGGATGAGTTTTAATGAAGAAAGATTCCATTGGGAGCAGTACAGAGTAACAAGAACAACAGCAAAAAAATAATGAAACATGTCCAAACTAGCAAAACAAAAGTTTCAGTTTTCAGTCTTCATTAGGGATTTGAAAATTATGGGATACCAAATGATGTTGACAATGATGATGACCCTTTGAGTATCAGACTACTACTACCCCTTAACTTTGTTATGCTCCTTGAGCTTTGCTTCTTTTAGAAATTTTGTTTCCTACAAAAATATTTGCTTTAATCGGACGGATTGGTTTTGATTTTATAAACTATTCTTGTATATCCTTCACAGGAATTCGACTTCTTAACCTAAAAATAACTTTAAGAATTTAAAGAAAATTTTTCAAGTCTCCTTTCTTCTTTAAATAACTGTTTCAAAAGTAAATAAAAGAATCTTTTCTGATTAGACACAGGACCAATTAAAAGTTTTAGTAAATTTCATTTTATTTATTTTATTTTTTATCTCAAAAAAAATATTTTATTTAAAATTTTTTTATGATTATAAATTGAATTTAACTATGGGGGTTTTTAAGTTTATTTAACCGGACTGTCTTAGTAAAAATTCTTATCTTTTTGATAATTGTGAAATTTTGTAAATAATTTAAATTGGATAGATTAAAAAATTAATCAATATATTCATTATTAGTAAAAAAGTCCTTTTTTTCCAAGAATTGTGTGCACTAAGAAATTATTTACAATTACTTTAAAATTTCGTTAATTAAGTATTATAAGATTTAGGTTCAGTATAATTATCAGTTAATACTATTGAAGGATATGTGACTTGTCTGCCAAAAAAAAAGAGCATTAGGATCAAGTAGAAAAAGTTATTATAGTAGCGTAAAATTATTAAATAAGGGGTAAGGATATTTTCAGAAAGGAATGGTATGTGGATTCGAGATATGGCAAAGAAAGCTGGAATTTCGTATTTGTAATTTAAGGATATTTAGTTACCACTCCTTCAATATTTCCTTCTAAAAACAAAGAATAGTAAACTTACAACACAAAAACAGAAAAATTAGAAATTTATAATTCTTAAGTTAATTCAAGACACGAAAAACTACAATATTTACACTATTTATGTGTTTCTCACATCAAAGAACGCCAAGAATTCAGGATATTTTATCCTACTGCTATTATAGGAGTATTTTGGAATTGCACTATACTAAAAATAAAAATTTAACAGATTTCAAAAAAAAGGACGCCTTGAAAAATGTGTCAAAAGCTTTTAAGAAATATTCATCATTTAAAAAAGAAAACTTTGTTTTGAAAAATTGGTGATAATCGAAAATAAAAGGGTCACTTTTTTCTCGGACAGCCTTTAGTTTTAATTATAGGGGATTTCAGGATAAATTTTCAAAAATAAAAAGCATGATAATGTGAAAAATTCAAATAAAATTCCAACCAATAAAAGGGCAATATTTCAGCTGCCGATTTGGCACTCGAACGCTACCCCAACGCATACATATTTGAATAATTACGTTATCTGTTGTTTCTTTCTACAAACATCGTATTAAGGAGAAGGGAAAATATCCATCGAAATGACAAGTTGCACATATGCAAAGCGCCATTCGCAAAAGCTAGTACCTTGAATGGCACCAAAAGAGGTGGACTGCAGTCACTAGACAATGAAGTAGGCGGCATACCATTAAAAACGACACTTTAATGGTTCACCTTTTCCTTTAACTTTGTATACAAAGCCCTAACCAACAAACTCCCCATTCCTTTTCGAAATGTCGAATTCTTCAAGACTACTGCTTAAGGTTCACAAGACCTCCTGACAACTGAGAAATTATTGCCGCAGCCGGTTTCGTGTTGAACAGTGATTCTTTTCTATTTTTAAATAGGAAAGAGCTTCTTTTCTTAAACTATCGTTAATTTCATTTAAGTTTTTTCAATATGTAATTTTTTTTTTGTACGTTTATTTTACTAAGAAAATAAGTGTTCTTTTGCAGAAATAATATAGCGAACACATTTATCAAAAATACTGTACAAAATAAGAAAAACAGGCAAAAAGCCTGAAAAGATAGATGCACACCGAAAAAGGTGAAGTGGAAAGATTATAAATGTTGAGAGAGAAAAGGTTATAAAAAATATTCGACAGAAGCCAAGAGAAGCTTTTGAGGTTCTGGACAACTAAATATTGTGATACAGAACCGCACTCATACAATGAGAGAATTTTTTTTTTTGTTAGTATGATAAATATAAAAAATTGCATTGAAAAAATGAAGTGAAATACATGGAATGGGGAATAAGAGGAAGGGAATGTCCGAGGATGTAGACAAGTCAAAGACTGTTGATATCCAGTTTGAAAAATGTGACAATATTTCTGCTTTATTATCTTCAGAAGCCATTTCGGCTGAGGGGAGCACATGAGACAAACTTAGCCAATCATTGTGGACGACTTTGCTTGCTTCTCAGATTTATCTAAGTAACATGGCTGCACTGTCATCTCTTACCAGATACCGTGTACGATTTGGTTAGAAAATAATATCATTTTTTTTCTTTCGATTTTTGTCAAGTTGTCTTTGTAGTTTGCTGACATTGCTCTTTTCTTCTTGCTGCAAAGGATTAATTCCTATATTTTCTTTTTGCACAATATTAAATTTAATACCCGCTCTGTACTTACACAATACGTATTCGCGCATAACCCTATATGAAAAAATGAATTCTGCTGTATTTTGTTCAAAATAAAAAGTTCTGTAAGCTCATCAAAGAATACAATCTCAGATTTTTTGATTTAAAAAAGAAAAAAAAAAACACAAAAAATTATTGATTTTATTTTGCAAATTCTAACAGAGTTAACAGAATCAATTACAATTTTAACAAAACTCAGTTCATAAAGTTTACTCTGTCCATAATTATAATAAGTTTTTGCTTCTTAATTGACTGTAAACAAAATAATATGCTTCCATAATAAATATATTTTTCTGTATGTATTATAATTAGGCGCGCTTTTTTTAAAAATATTTTGTAAAGGTTTATCCAGTTCGTGGTTTGCAAAGTACAGCTTCTTCACATTTGACAGATGTCAAACAAATGTATCATATAAGGTGGTATTTATTTAGCTTGAGATTTGCCATTTCAACTAAATTTTTTTTTACAAAAGTGGTATGATTTTACCGTATCTTAATTTTACGCACTAAGATAAGATTATTGCTCATTTGTTCGATACCTCATTAGGATAAATTACCGTTTATGTAGCTTTGAATATCCACAAGTGATTATATTTGCGAAAAGTTATTGTCTGGTGTGCATTTTAGTCTAAAGGTGTTATAGGGATGCATTTTTTTGAAAATGTATTAGGCAAAACCGTTAATTACAGCTCGAAATGAAAAATTACCTAAAAAAGATCGATTCTTTCAAGAAGTTTTCTGTCGCTTATTTGAATAATTTTATATTTCCTGCATAAAAATAAGATCTATGCATAATACGAGGGTCATTCAACAAGTACTTAGCCTCACCGCCCGATGGAACTGCTGTTACAAAAGAAATTAACCATCGTGCAGTACATTTTTTTTAGTAGCCTACTGTCAAAGTTTCAGTCGATTCCCTTCATTAGTTTTGTTTTGAGAGCCTTTGAAAGCGAGCGTGTCGGTCGGTTGCACAAAAATGGAAAAAGAACAATATCGTTCGGTGATTAGATTCTTGTTTTTGGAAGGGAAAACGCGCAGCGAAATCAAAGATCGCTTGGATGCTGTGTATGGTGACTCTTCTCCTTCGATGGCGACGGTCAAGAATTGGTTCAACGAGTTTGTTCGTGGCCGCGCGTCGGTTTTTGATGAGCCACGCCCAGGTGCCCCAAAAACGGCTGCTACAGAGGAAAACGTTAAAAAAGTCCACGATCTCGTGTTGGCAGACCGTCGATTGAAGGTTCACGAGATAGCTGAGACTGTGCGCATCGCAGTAGGAACGGTGCATCATATTCTACACGAAGAACTGGGCATGAGAAAGCTGTCGGCGCGATGGGTGCCGCGTTTGCTCACACCGGAAAACAAGCGCAACCGTGAGACCACATCGGCGACGTGTTTGGCGCTGTTTCAGCGCAATCCAGCGGAGTTCTTGCGTCGTTTCGTGACCGTCGACGAAACATGGATTCACTGGTACACACCAGAGACCAAGGAACAGTCGAAACAGTTGACTTCACCCGGCGAACGTGCTCCGAAGAAGGCGAAGACTGTTCGATCGGCCGGAAAGGTGATGGCCACCGTTTTCTGGGATTCACAAGGTGTGATCCACATCGATTACCTCGAGAAGGGTAAAACAATCACGGGGCGCTACTATGCTGACTTATTGGGCCGATTTGACGTCGAATTGAAGAAAAAGCGGCCCCGCTTTACGAAGAAAAATGTGCTATTCCACCACGACAACGCGCCGGCTCACACCTCCGCCGTCGCCATGGCCAAATTGGTCGAATTGCGCTACGAATTGCTGCCCCATCCACCGTACTCTCCAGATTTGGCCCCCTGTTACTACTTTTTGTTTCCAAACCTGAAAAAATCACTCGCCGGGAATAGATTTGGGTCGAATGAGGAGGTCATCGTCGCCACGGAGGCCTATTTTGCTTCCCTCGAGAAAATGTATTTTTTGGACGGGTTAAAAAAGTTAGAGCATCACTGGGCCAAGTGTATCGAGCTTGAAGGAGATTATGTGGGCAAATAAATTGCCACCTTTCCAAAATTTTCGTTTTTCTTTTGTAGGCTAAGTACTTGTTGAATGACCCTCGTAACGAAATAAAAATTTCATCGAAATATGAATTTTAAGAGATGCAAAAAGCTATTAAAACGCATCACACTTTAAACACCACCAATAGAAATACAATATAATAATTAATTCAGTTTAAATAAAGTCTTTTACATTGTTAAATATTTGTGATTATGTTCATTTTACTGAAATATCGAAAATTTCCAATGAAAAAAAAGAAAAGAAAAATAATGAAAACGCATTACATTTATCGATAAACATCATAAAGTTCTCAAGAAGATCAAATATTTTTTTTTCTGTTTGTATAGCAGAAGAAAAAGCGTTTTCTCTGTACCATTTGCAGTGTCTATATAATCGAAGAAAATCTGAAGCCAAAGATAAAAATGGCAAGCAACAAATCTTTTGACTCAAATAAATTGAAAGAACTATTTATAAACGATAGATTTTGAAAGGATAACACAGATCATTCTATAGTATTGCGAATTGTACGAGCATACACATATATGCATTTGTACATATGGTATAGTGTAGTGCAAAGGCAAGCACATCAGCCGCTGAGAAAAAATTAAGTGTAAAGAAAAGGATACCGAAACTTATACATATTAAGGATAATAAGGAGTAGTAGTATTATAAAAAGGAATAGATATGCACATAAGTACATATTCGTATGTCGTTTTGGAAGCTTCGAGAGTGGCAGACAATGTATGTGTGTGTGTGTGTATCTATAAAATAAGGACACTGTCAGATGGGAATATTCACTGTGGACGGTATTGGGTGAATATATTTTTCTTCAGCATATCGCAAACTTCTCTAACCGCCATAACGATCTAAAGATCTTGAGCAAATTGATGGTGAAATGAAGGGTGAGAGGATAGATCTTGGACATTATTGATATCGATAACTTTTTCTTAGCTGACTGTTTACAACTGAGTCTGCCGCTGGGTAGATATAATGGATAGTATAAGATAAAAAATAAGGTGTGTTTCGTCTAAAGAAAAAAGAATCTATGTGGAAAAACATGTGCAAAAGTAGAAAAAACAGGAAGTGGATAAAACCAAGAAAATTATTGTGGAAATTTATGATTCAGCAATTTTTCTTCAATTGCGATATTTCGTAGTTGAATCATCCAATCAATTTGTTTCTTAGCTCTTCTAGCATATCATATTTCACGGTATACACTTGAATATATGTAAACTTGACTGTCGAATAGACATAAAATTTTTGTCTTTTATTTGATTATCTGATGTAACTTAAATATAATTATTAAAAAAGGAAATGGTTATATCATAAAATTTTTCTTTCATTTCGGTAACACCCCAATATAAAGTACTAATTATATGCTATAAATAATAGCAGTAGATAATTACCAAAATTAATTGACAATTATAATAAATCAATTAGGAAAATTTTTACTACAACAAAAAAGGATTTGTTGCCAGATTGCTCTCATTATTATTCTTCCAACAAAAAGGATTTGTTGGAAGAATAATAATGAGAGCAATCTGGCAACACTGCACACTTCTTCTCCACATATTTTGTACATTAATCTATGCTAGACATGCATAACAAAAATCACGGGAGCAACGATGTGCCATCGAATTTTTTTTGGGGATAAGCAGGGTTAATTCCAGAGTATGACTTACAAAAAGTTCCTTGTCAAGAGCACAAATTTTTAGGTGGCATAACGAATTTTTGGAAGGCGGAGAAGCAGTTAAAGACGCACTTGGGTGGGGAATGCTTTCAACATGGAAACCTAATAAAAATGTGGACCAAATGGGATCTCTTGTGAGGCCAGGCTTTAAAGATAAATTATTTTATAAAGGTTCAGAAAAGAGTCACCGGACATTGGCAAACCACCACGATACCATGACAACTACCCCGTTACACGGCTATGAACGATTTTATGTCTTACTCCCTAGCTCCATTATTCTTATTCCCAGTCTATATGACTTTTTTTTGGTCCTTTAACGAGGTAGGGTATCGATTGATATGCGTTCAACTACGAGGGTCGTTCAATAAGTCCTTAGAAAAAATGGAAAAAAACTGTTTTTAGTTTTTATTTAAAAAAAAAAAAAATTTTATTTTTCAACATAATTTCCTTTTACCTCTATACACTTTTCCAACCGTTTTTCCAAAATTTTTATCCCGTCCAAAAAATAGGATTTCGGAAGTTCTGCAAAATACTGATCCGTTTGAGCAATGACGTCCTCGTTGGAAGTGAACCGTCGTCCGCCAAGCCATTTCTTCAGATTGGGGAAAAGAAAATAGTCACTCGGGGCCAAATCTGGTGAATAAGCGGGATGCTGCAACAATTCCATTCTCAATTCCACAATTTTGGCCATGGAAACAGCGCAGGTGTGCACACGCGCATTGTCCTGATGCAAGAGGATTTTTTTCTTCTTCAGATGGGGGCGTTTCTCTTTGATTTCCTCGCTCAACCGTTGTAATAACGACGCGTAATACGCTCCTGTTATTGTTTTTTCTTTTTCCAATAAGTCGATAAAAATGATGCCCTGCGTATCCCAAAAGACCGTGGCCATCACCTTGCCGGCCGATGGCACAGTTTTTGCCTCCTTCGGAGCCCGTTCACCCTTGAAAATCCACTGTGATGACTGTCTCTTCGTTTCTGGAGTGTAGTAGTGTATCCAGGTTTCGTCCACAGTGACATATCGACGAAGGAATGTGGCAGCATTGCGATGAAAGAGTGCCACATAGCCTCAGAGTCCACTGCACGATTACGCTTATTCTCCTCTGAGAGCAAACGCGGCACTAATCTTGCCGAAATTTTTTTCACAGACAATTTTTCATGCAAAATTGAAGCGACTGTACCTTGTGATATGCCCGTGGCCTCAACTAATTCGCGCACTTTAATTCGCCGATCGTTCAAAATCGGATCCTGGATTTTGTCGATGATTTCAGGAGTAGACACCTCAACTGGGCGTCCTGAACGATGTTCATCTTTTGTGGATGAACGGCCACGTTTAAATTCATTCACCCAATTGTAAACCGTCGCAAACACAGGTGCAGATGTGCCATGAACTGCATCCAACTCGGCTTTGATTTCTTTCGGGCTTAAATGGAGATGTTTGATGACAGCCCTAACTAAACTCGCTTTTTCCCATTGTTATGCACAAATTAATGTCGTTAACTTTAATCGACGATAGAAATTGACCTACGATATGGATCGAGCTTTCCTGTCGATAATGCTACTTACAAAAAAAAAATCTTTTCCGACACTACGAGCGCAATTTCTTGGATTTTCTAAGGACTTATTGAACGACCCTCGTACCTGGATCTAGTCGGCTGAGCTGGCAAAATCCATTACCTGACAGGTCTGTTTTACGCATCGATGGGGTGTATCTCTATTGCAAGGGGCCTAGTCTAACGATAGGTATTCCCCATTAAATAACATTTTCTTTGGTCCCCAAGTTTAAAAACTACTTGAAAGGACGTCATTTTGGTACCTAGTCGAATCCTTCTAGCATTCAATTATGCCTCTGCCGAAGTCTAACTGCCACAAAAAACTACATTAAAGAGAATAACAATGATGCATCTCATTACTTTAATGTCAAATCTCTTAAAAACCACACTAAATTTTTCAGAAATAAAAAAGGTTGTAACCAATTTTTTGTAATTATTGCAAATAAATGGAAAAGTTTTAAAAACTTAAAAATTTTCAAAATAAAGAAGAAAAGGTAATTTCAATTAAAAAGTGGTGAAATTTCGCTTTCTTTTTTTATCATCACAAAATAGTCTGAATTTAAAAAGAAAAAAAATTACAAAATAATACAATATAAAAATTGAATATTTGAATATTTTATTAATAATATTTTTTCCTCTTCTTTTTATTTTCAGGTATGCAAACATTTCTTACAAATACCATTTAAAGTTACAACGAGTTGGTGAGATTTTTAATTTACCAAAAAGGATCATTTAACTTCTTTTATAGCTATTTATTATGTATTAAAAAAAAAAAAAACAAATTTCGATTATTATTTTTAAATTAATATTAACTAAAGTTCAATTAAAGCTCTGCAAAAAGTGAACAGAATTTACATGGTAACGGTCGAGTATCAACTGCGTCAATAGTCTGGAAAATCTGAACTTTTTCAGAATCCTGAAAAAATCTAATCACAAAAGATTTTGGCTTAAATATAAAACTACTTTCGAGATACTGTTTAATTATTTGTTATATTTTGAAATTAGGAAAAAACAACGTAAATGGATGACTGTAAATTCTGCTTAAAATAAAATATTCCTTGTGTTTTGTGAAAAATTCAAATCGAAAAGCGGAAATAAGATTCTGACGCAACACGATTGAGTATATTACATTTTGTTTAATAAATAAATTAAAAAGATAACTTTATGAGCGGTGTCTGTTGCTGGGGGATGATTATAGCTACCCTGTTGGTATGATGTTATCGTCTTACAATTTTAACATTATTGAAGCAACATTAATTCTTAAGCGTTTTCTACAGAAAGTGAGGAAAAATTTCTTAAATAAATAATATAATAATATTAATAAAATGTTTAAAAAAAAAACATATTCATTCATACATACACATATGTTCCACAATTGTTGAAGACTAAAAAGAAAAAAAAGCCACTACTCGAATAGGAGGCGAACTTACTTATGGGGGAGGATGATGAAAAAAGTGCCAGAAAAACGTTAATATGATGGCCGGAAAATGGGCGCGTGGTGCTTCTCAAAGATCAACATTACCATATGAGTTTTGCATATGAAGGCAATAATGCTCGTATAAATGATGGAAATAAAAATTCATTCACATACTTAAATAATATACGAACAGAATCGGAATCTACACGTTTGCCTTCTTTCCGCCGTGTTTTTTTTGCTACCGAATTAAGGGGAGGAGGGGTGAAGCGTGTGCAGCAAATGGCACTTGTGGAAGAGGCTGACGACTGTGGGGCGTTAATGTGGAACATTTGGGAAGTGAGTTTTCGCAGCCAACAAGCCACTTTCTATGGTACTTCGTCCTCTCGTGGACGTAACACTTTGTACTCCATCGGAATCCCATCTATTTGCGTTAACACACGATACTATCGACTATGCCAACGTATTGGGGGTGGCCGGGTGAATTACAAATGGCTGGCTGGCTGATGTAATCGGGCGAACGATATAAGTGACTTGGGCACTCAAAAACAATTTGAATACGTATTTTATGGATGTTCATTTTTCCTGTAGATATCCGAAACGAAATATCGTCGCCAACAAAGTGGCGGCAATGGCTTGGGTGGTATTGCTTCTGAATATGGCAATGGCAATGGAGGACAGGAGTTGGACTGAAAGTGGAACAGCAAACTGAGAAGTTTGAGGGTGAATAATAATACATGAAAGTTGAAAATATATTCGAGTATTCTACATGGCAATGAAAAAAACATGAGCAGTATCCAGTGGAGGGGAAAACAACTTTATTTTATTATTATTATTATTATTATTATTATTATTAGTGCTATTGCTACTGCTACTGCTACTATTACTGTAGCTGATGTGGTACTATTGGGGGCTGTTGCTCCTTCGTTAGTACTATACAACTTATATATTTTGTTATTCTTTATGGTAAATTTTTTCGATTTTTTTTTCTCTTTTGCCTGCTTCATTTCTCTACTCCCATCACTTTAACGTAAATATTCAAAATCGTACCATTCAAATTGTTCATTTCTTCTCGTTTTTGCCATATTAAAAGTCTCTTTTCTTTGGTATAATTCATTTTGATATCAACCCCACCAAGCCCATTTTCGCTATGAATTTACCAAATTCGCATAGTCCTTTTTGTTATGAGGGTGCAGAAAATTGTCCGTGCCTTTCGTATTGTATTTTTTACTCTTTTCGCTTTTCTTACACTTTTCTTTGGTTAACTTAGACTTACTTCATGTTATGTAGCGGCAATTTTATGTTAATGACGATTTCAAGTTCAACAATTTTTGAACAAGATAAAATGAAAAGTTTTCCGCAATAAAAATTACACAGCCTCAGCGCTCTTTTGTGTGGTTTTTACTCCTTTTTTTATATAGCAATAATGTTTGTTTGCTTCTCTATGTTGCTGTATCTTTTCCTACTACTCTACTATCTATCTTATTATTTATTACTCTACAATTTGTTTTCTTTTCTGAACTGCTATAACAGATTGTGGCCTAATAATAAAATCCTTAAAAATTAGAAAAATAATAACCTCGTTTTTTGCCAAAAAATTCAAGGATTTTTTTTTTGCGTCTTTTGAAACTGTTGAAAATTGTTATTATATAGAAATTTTAATAGGTTTTGATTTTCTTGGAAATAATTTTAATATTTATTGAAAACTTATTTTCAAAGAAGAAATGAATTGTGGTTCTTTTTTATCACAAGCAGATTTATCATGAGACTTTCATGATAAACAAGCAAATTTATCATGAAAACACCCATTGGTGTTTCTCTACGTAACGAGACATGTTATCGGCTTAAGAATTCTGTTTATAACGAGAAACACATGAGTTATGAACAAACGGAAGATTTAGTTCACGATGAACAATTTTGTTACGACCATAAAATGGAGCATGAACGATTTTTCAAAGGATTTTTGGTTAAGAGGGATTGGATTAAAAAAGGAATTGGAATGCTTAGTAGAACCCCCGAGGATAATTCCGGTTTTAAAATTGTTTTGTAAATTAAAAGTTTATTTTTTAATGTCAATTTTTATCTATTGTCTAGTAGTCGATAAAGTCTGTTAAGTTCAAGTCTTTTTTAACTAAGTCATTTATTTAGGTTTAGTCCCAAGTAGCGTACTTTATCTTTTGGTGGAATCAGATTGCCATTCAGATATATGGGTAGATTTTTGCAGAGGGTAAAGGTAATATGAACACTCTTCTGCTCATTTACCTTCACTGTCCACCTCTTGAAACAGTCTTGGAGATTTTTAATATAGGATTGTAGATATTTTGAGGCTATGTCAATATTGGAGTAAGATAAAAATTTTGGAATTAGTTGGGATATGAAAGGTACGAGGGTCTTTCAATAAGTCCTTAGAAAAAAATGGAAAAAAAACTGTTTTTAAAAAAAAAAAATTTTATTTTTCAACATAATCGCCTTTTAGCTCTATACACTTTTCCAACCGTTTTTCCAAAATTTCTGCAAAATACTCATCCGTTGGAGCAATGACGTCCTCGTTGGAAGTGAACCGTCGTCCACCAAGCCATTTCTTCAGATTGGGGAAAAGAAAATAGTCACTCGGGGCCAAATCTGGTGAATAAGCGGGATGCTGCAACAATTCCATTCTCAATTCCACAATTTTGGCCATGGAAACAGTGCAGGTGTGCACACGCGCATTGTCCTGATGCAAGAGGATTTTTTTTGTCTTCAGATGGGGGCGTTTCTCTTTGATTTCCTCGCTCAACCGTTGCACTAACGACGCGTAATACGCTCCTGTTATTGTTTTTCCTTTTTCCAAGTAGTCGATAAAAATGATACCCTGCGAATCCCAAAAGACCGTGGCCATCACCTTGCCAGCTGATGGCACAGTTTTTGCCTTCTTCGGAGCCCGTTCACCCTTGAAAATCCACTGTGATGACTGTCTCTTCGTTTCTGGAGTGTAGTAGTGTATTCAGGTTTCGTTCACAGTGACATATCGACGAAGGAATTCGACATGATTGCGATGAAAGAGTGCCAACATAGCCTCAGAGTCCACTACACGATTGCGCGTATTCTCCTCTGAGAGCAAACGCGGCACCCATCTTGCCGAAATTTTTTTCACAGACAATTTTTCATGCAAAATTGAAGCGACTGTACCTTGTGATATGCCCGTGGCCTCAACTAATTCGCGCACTTTAATTCGCCGATCGTGGATTTTGTCGATGAGTTCAGGAGTAGGCACCTCAACTGGGCCTCCTGAACGATGTTCATCTTTTGTGGATGAACGGCCACGTTTAAATTCATTCACCCAATTGTAAACCATCGCAAACACAAGTGCATATGTGCCATGAACTGCATCCACCTCGGCTTTGATTTCTTTCGGGCTTAAGCCTTTCAAATGGAGATGTTTGATGACAGCCCTAAACTCGCTTTTTTCCATTGTTATGCACAAATAAATGTCGTTAACTTTAATCGACGATAGAAATTGACCTACGCTTGGGATCGAGCTGAAATTTTGACAGCTTTCCTGTTGATAATGCTACTTACAAAAAAATCTTTACCGACACTACGAGCGCAATTTCTCGGATTTTCTAAGGACTAATTGAACGACCCTCGTAGAAATATTATATATAAGATATTGTCTTGAGGGACACCAGCTGTAATGGGGGATATTTTAGAATTTTCTGTGTTAATAACGGTTTTTAAGTAACGATGAAAGCGATATGATTTTAAAATAAGATAGTTAGTAAAAGGCGCGGTGAACTCTTTTTGCTCAAAAGAGGACGCAATGAAATCAACCACACAATGGCATTGTTGGACTGTTAATTGTTCTGAACGGAAATCAAATTTGTAGGATCGGGTATAATTTTGGCATTTTCAAGGATATTCTTAAAGGCGTTTTAAGAGTTTTTCAAAAACGTTGTTAAAAATTGGTAACAAGCTGATAGGTCTAAACGAGGATGGAGAATTAACTATTTTTTTAGTTTTGGGAATCATTTTGATGATTGAACATTTTTAAAATAAGAGAAAATAGGTGGTACGAATAATACTATTGACTGATATCATAACCAGAGGCATTTTTATTGGGAAGCTAATGGATTAAATATTTAAAAATAAAATTAATACTAAATAACTATAATCTTCTAGTGAGTTCTGACAGAGCAAAATTTGAATACACACACTTTTAGGATAATATACTTGCATTTTTTTTATATGTATTTTAACTAAGAAATATTGCCAATATTTGCCATACTTTTTCCTATTTCTGGAATAAATCATATTATATCGTTTGCTGTAGATTTTAGCCAAAGATGATAGTATTTCTTCAGTCATGTATCAATCAATCTGGCAAAAAAAGAAGATTCTCTATGAATTTTCTAATATTCTGGCAAAAGAAGAAGATTCTCTAGGGTAAAAAAAAGAGAAGATTCTCTAGGTAAAAAATTTAGGAATTTATAATATTTAAAACTATTTATTCTAGCATAACCAGATTTAGATATTCTTCATTGTGTGATAGAAAAAAATTCTAAAACACGAACAAATTAAAATCGTTGTTCTCCAATTACCATGGAAAAAATTACTTTAAAAAAAAATCTAAATCCTTGGATATTAATTAAATTTGCCTAATGAAAAGTGCAAGTGATGTATGTATAAATGAGTACAAGTGCAAGTAACTATACTCACAAAGACGGCATAATTATTACGCAGCCAAAAAAACTATTTAGAGAAAAAAGGCAAGGCCAAAGGACTATTTTCATTCAGTATTCATTTTATACTAATGATAGTTTTCGAATGAAATTTATAGAAAAAAATAGACAATTTATATTTAAAAGCAGGCAGATATTATTACCGAAGGCATGCAAATGGCATTGTTATTATCCTTGTCGAAGCATCTGTGTAGGAAGGCTTCATATCCGGTCATTTATATCCAAGAAATAATCAGAAAATTCATTCAGCATTAGATTCGTTCGCCTTGCTTAAAGGATACCGAACTGAATTCATATTTTACGAAAGAACCAAAGTCCATGCAGTTTTTAAAAAACTTTCTGACTAAAAAGCAGTATTCGGACGAATACAAAACGAAGACCTCCAGGGGCCATTATACAAAAGACCATATTACGGAAATGAATGAAAAAAATCTGCTCACAATTTATCCGCTCATATTGAAGGGTACATTTCGCTTTCGACCAGTGGTCTAGTCTCTTATATGAATCTACCACTTTAGTGAATCGAGTTTTTTTCTTGCAGCGTTCTTCCATATTTATCCTTTGCGCTTCTTATACATTTTTTCTTGCATTCACCATTCATTATCCTTTCAAATTTTCAATAGCAAACATAATTATTGAGTGCTTGAGAATATGATAACGAACAAGTGAAGGTCAATGATTATAATAAAAAAAGAGGCAAGTTCCATCACATATCAAATAGCCGTGGGATCAAATTATACTAAAAATTGGCTATGTTTATTCTCATATTCTTTGTGGCATATTGAATCAGAATTTTTAACCTTTTTCGTATGCAAACGATTTTCTTTTTCTAATTAACTGATATTGCTTGGTTGGTTAATTCACTAAATTATAAATTTTTTTTATATAAATTTTTTTTTTTTCATATATTTTTAAATATCAAACGTTTAGGAATATTTGCAAAACGTTTCATTTTTCATATTTATCAAATAATTTTTATTATATTGTAGAAATTTTCTTACTAAAAAATTCAAATTTCGATAAAATATTTTATTATATTGATTAGACATTGCCATTTTTCTTGTAAGGCTATTTGAATTGGGGCAAAAAGACTTATTGAAAGACTCGATCCTTTTGAAGTAATTTTTGATGCAAATTTCGAGCTGTAATTCGGCGATTACTTGACGGATATTAGTTTTTAAATGCCAGAAAATTTAAGGATTGTCTATTGTCTACGTAAACAGTATCAAATTCCATGATTTTAAAGACCAATTGGCATCTGGAAATTACTCGTTCTGAGTACTTTTTATGTAATAAAGCGAAAATTTGTACTGTTGTATGGTTTATGGCGCCATCTTAATAAAATCACACATTGCTCAGATAAATATCTTTAAATTCAGGCCAAAAAAAATCTGTTATCATACGGTTATAGCGCTTGAAATTGACAGTAACCGTTTCTCCTTTTTGTTTTTAAACCAATACGCAAACAAAACAGTCACTTTTCGCGGATGCAATGGCTTTTCGAAAGTCGTTTGCGGATTTTTTAGAGATTCATATATTATTATTTCGATCAACTGAGAGAGAAATGAGTTTCATCTCTGAAGAAAAGTTTCCGAATCATGTTGTTTTCAACTTCATCTCTAAAGAAAAGTTTTTCGAATCATTTTGTATCTTATAAATCGTTGTTCGTGATTTACCGATCCATAATGTAAACTGGCACTCTTTACACAAAACAAATACCACCTTGGATGGTACGTAAAACGTGGAAACTTTCGTAGAATTTTTTTTTTTGGTTTAACAATCCAAAATGCCAAGCTTTATGCTTAACAAACTCTACTTTCCGACCTATAAAATGGATAGCCCCACAGGGAAAAGTCCGGTGGCGTCAAATCAGGTAAGCGCGGAGGCCAGTCATAATCACCATTTTTTCATATCAAACGACCATGGAACAATGACAATAAATCAGTGGAGTGCCATCTTTTTGAAACCAGAAGTGATCTATACCATTTTCACGAATAGTTCGCTTAAAAAATCGGCTGTCATAGCCCGATAACGCTCCTGATTGACCTTGACCACGTTCATCTTCCAAAAAGACAGAAGCACCAAACAGTAACTTTCTGGTCATGACGAGATATCTCTTCAATAATTTGAGAGTTTTCAGGCCCGTAGAACCCATCATTGTTTATGGATTCATCACTTTCTTCTCCATGCACCGCACATTGAGTCTTCACAATTGAAAAGTTATTTTGAATATCCAGATGTTCGGATGGCTCGTACTGCTCTATGGGAAAAATCTATTGTACTTGGACTGAAGTTTTATAAACGTACTATATAACAGCTGTCAGACATAACCAGTCAAAATTATAGTGCTGCCTGATGGGTCCATCTAATATGGTTTACCTTTTATATTAGCTGTCTTCCTTTGAACCAATTTTGCTACTACCGAGTAGTTGCGAGTAGATGGCCAAAGGAAGGCAAAATTTAATGACAGCAGTAGAAATAGAACCTCAAAATATTCAACAATAATACTGAGTTTACTCACCCATAAACAATAAAAACTAAGTTTATTCACACATAGAAAATACTGACAAATATATGACTTTTCAACATAACCAACGAACCCGCTACACCATCTATTTCCAGTCCGGGAACTAAAATTCCCCTAACATAAATAGTAGGCGCACCTCCTATTGCAATGTACTCATTTGTTCGAGGTAGAGTAGGTGATGACACCTAGTACTACTCGGGAGTAGCAAAATTGGTCCAAAGGAAGACAGCTATTATTATTACATGTTTTATTATTTTTTTCATATTATTTTGATTATTTCTACAATATATGAAAAAATCTTATTTTTTATTAATCCTAACACATTAAATTACCATAGCTCAAAAAGTACTGAATAAAATTTTTTAAATTCAAACAAAAATTTAAAATAATTATTATTTTAAAAAAAAAATTGAATCGACCAAAAAAGAAATTGTCATGTTTAAAGCCATACAAAAAATTGCCTTAACAGAGAAAAAAAACGATAGTATTGATTGCAAAAAAAGGAGAATATATGTAGTTTCTGGCAGATAATAAATCGGAAAAGATCTCAACCGGAAAAAAAAACATCTATTCTTATGATGTATGGCATAAAAAGTATCAATACAATTTATATCAACAAGAATGCAGTATTTTCTGATAAGTTTTGATGTTAAGGAAAATACAATATTCCATGTGAGCTGGTAACGTTATTGGGTTCTGGAATCATTGATCGTTACCTGTGTTAGCACACATAACCTTATTTGAATGTATAAATAAGCTTTGCCATTTCTATTGGCATACTCAGTGATATTTTGGGATACAAGCCCAGCTCCTTCTCTGTATGTTGCGAATCAAAAGAAAACGACAAAATTGCATACAAATTCAATAAATTTCATACAATGTTGCTTGGAAAATATGTTTTGGAGTAAAAAAATATAAATTTTAAAAATGAATGAGCGAAAATTGACAGAAAAAAAGTAATAGTTGACATATAAAAACTTGAAAAGAATAATGAAATACAAGAATTTACCCTCTTTTATTGTGTATTATTTTTGCAGTATAATGAGTTATTTGGGTTAGCATCCCTTTTCTTTTTTTATTGCTATTGCGTCTTTTTCTTAGCTTTTCTCCACGTTGCTTATGCTGTCATTGCAGCTGATGTTGCCGTTGCTGTAGTTTGTCCTATGTAGTTGTATTATTTTGATACTCTATATATTGTTGGCGTTATCAGAATTTCGAAATTGTCTCCGTCGACGTTACATTTCCTATCAAATCTTTACATTCCTTTTACAAGCGACAGAGAATCAAGATCAGACTTACAGTACCTTCTCCATCGTACCTTCTTTATCGTAGTCTATAATTTATGGAGATATGTACTAAAAGAAAATACAAGTATTGAACTTTTTCGTCAATTCTTGCCTCTGTAGTGGGAGTATGCAATTGTAATCTCAAGTAAAGTATCTTTTGTCATATGATATCTCGTTCGCAACTGCAATGGCGAAGTATCCAAAGCGCAAAAAACAAACATTTCTCAAAAATAAAATAAACAAATCTACACAAGAATTCAAACGAATACAAGACAAAAATGCATATAACAATGAAAAAAGGATAACAGAAAAAGTACGATTATAAGAAATCGAAAATGCAAAGTCAGACAATTTTCGAAGTTAGAGAAGCAACAACATGAAGTTAGTGCCATTCAACATGAAGTTAGTGGCATTTCGATTTCAATTCTTGCACATCTCTTTTTTGTCATTTTTAGTAGACATTTATTTTGTCTATTCTAGTAGTTTTTTTTCTGACATTATTTTGTTATGGCAATCAAAAGATTTTGAAGCACAAATAAAACTAAAAAAATTATAGTTGAGTGATATTAAATTGGAAAAATGTTGTAAGACAAAACTGAAAATGATTAGAAATTAATTGTTCTCGTAGATTGCTGACGTATTTCATATAATTTTTAAGATATTTAAAAACTAATATTGAGTCAAATTTGATTGGTTTGTGGTTTTGTCTTGATATAAATATTACACAATTTATAAAAAATAATCTAACAAATTCTTTAAAATAAGTCTTTTTGAAAATAATAAGGAAAGAACATTTATTACTAGAATTTCCGCCATTATCATCAAATCACCGTAGTTTCGTAATCGCGTTAGTGTCCTTGCCTGATGAAGAGTTGTGGCGCCAAAAATTCTGTAATTGTATAGAATGCATGTTTAAATAGAATTTATGTTGAAATTAAGTGGGTGAAATGTAGATGAAAGGGTGGCAATAGAATAGGAAGCACTGAGTCTTGCCCAGTTAAGAACGTACATTTATATTTTCCGTAAACATTCATTTTAGTCTTAGTCCAAGTCGTACTAATGTGAATTTATGTACGTTCTCCTTCTGTATAAAAGTAGTATTCGTATTTTATATGTTGACCTGGTCGTGGTGCCCTGGTACGTTCGGTATCGTACCCTACACCACACGGTTACAGCCTTTTTTTTTTTTTGCACATCAGAATTGAGAATAAAGTAAACTTTCTTGTATTTAGTTGCTGTGTGAACATAATTCTTGCCAGCATTAACTGCCAAGGCATAAAAAAGTAAAAAGAATAAAATATTATCAATTTGCTTATGCATTTTAAAACATACTTTAATCTATTATCCTCTCTTAATGCTTATATACGAGGTGTGAGAAAAAAAATTAATGAGACTGGTTTCAGTTTTTGCAGCAAATTTTATTTTGTTTTTATATGTCTGTGTTGTGCTTTTCTAAGTAGTTCCTTTGGGTAGCTATACATCAGCAGAGAAGTTGTCTCCCCGCTTCTTCGTAGTCGTGGTGGAAGGCTTTAAGTGGAATCGCCTTCAGCTTGTCGGTGATGATGATATCCTTTCACTGTTTTTTTTTATTTTAGGGAACTGAAAAAAACTTTGATGTTGAAGCCTTCCCCAAAAACACTTTATGCCATCGATAAAATTGTGCTTCTGATAAGGAATGCTACTTATAGGCTCGTTGGAACTTTTCGTAAGTCAAACTCGAGAATTTGCCACAAATTTTATGCTCAAAATTTTTTGAAGTCTGCAATGTTGCCATATAGTCTCTCAATAATACAAGTCTCTGATATACCCCAAATTGTCAGTACTTATTTTTTTCAAAGAAAACTTCTATCGTGACGTCATAAATTATTAGTTTTGATTCGACACCATAAATGGTCTCACCTTACAATCAGATATTTCGACGGTTTTTTTACAATATTTTTATTTTATAAATAATCTAAAAGTACCGTTATAAGTATTACTAATTATTATTAAAATAATTTGATCAACTAGCTATTGTATTTTATGCAATTAAAAATTAAGAAAAAATTAAAAAAAAGGCATAAATCTATTCTTGGCGTATTTATAAATGTTCCAGATTAAGCAACAAAAAAAAAAATATTCTTCCAGAATATGTCACTTATTATTTATAATTTTAAAAAAATTATCTATATAAAAAGAATTTTCATATTATATATTTGTTTTTATCTTCATAAATAATATTAAATTTTTAAGAGTATAAAAATAATTCTAGCAGTTCTTAAAGAAGTGATAATTTCCAGTTGAATAATTGTGAATTGTCAAGAGAAAATCTTCTAATAAAACTACTTTAAATGGGATAGATTTAAATAATACACTGAAATAAAGCTAGAAAGAAGTTATCTATTGTAGTTGGCAAGAATTTGCATTAATTCGTAGCGAAACTCATTCTAATCTTAACGTTGGCATTTTTCTTCTGATTCCACTTGAAAAGCCACGAACTGTACAAATGTTACCAGGAATCTGATCCTCATTGAGAATGTGCACACTTGATGTAGTTTTTTTTTTTAAATATAAAAGCATACACAATTTCACTTGTGAATGAGTGATACTACGAGAGCATAAATATTTTAAGAAGAATATTTTATTAAAAAAACTTTAGTGGAAAAATAACGATAAAGTGGCAGAACTGAAGGTAAAAGAATGGAAAACATTTGTCAAATCCGCTAAAATAGATTACGTCCTTCAGAAGAGATTTGATGGGCTCCTACCTGTACCGAATGTACTATGTGCCGAGTATACTGAGTGAGCCTCCTCACAAGTTTCCTTTGGGCTATGCAATTGTCGTCATGGCAGCATATCAAATGTCTGACTTACTCGTACTATGTGCACTTATTGTAGCGTATTATGCATCCCAAACTAAATCGCCGTACCATGATCGAGTGAAATTTGCAAGTATATGGTCCTTGGTACAATAATCCTGCAAGGGTATTTCCTATTTCGTAGAATATACGACTTATTTTATTTGATATCCTTTTTATCCCAATCATTTTTTCCCAGCAAAATAAAAAAGATAAAATTGGAAAAGTTCAGAGAAAAAATTATTTTATTCGTAATTTTTTTTGTTGACTACTTTTATTTTATTATTATTATTATTATTATTATTTATTAAAATTATTTTTTTTGTAGTTGGATTTCCTACTTTATTAATTGCAGAATCTATTTTAAACTAAGTACAAATATAAATACGAAAATAAAGAACAAATAGAAATGGTTGAATTAAATTAAATTTAAAGAGCCATTCGACTAAAGAAAAGAAAATGTTTTAACATTAAAAGTTAACAAGAAAATTGTTATTTTAGAGTTGGTGGAATGGTGGTAACTGGTTGCAGATATAAAAATACAGAATAGCATAGAATAATATCGAGTGCATTTCAACACAATCCTTTTTAGTTGTATAATTAGGAAAGGAGTTAATGTACACCAATTCCAGAATTTCCGTTTTTCCACAGCAGGGATTTCATTTTCACAGTTTAGTTTCCTTTTAATTACCTTAATGTGCAGCCATTATTAATCCGCTGCGGGGCTACTACTCGTATCTCTGAGATGGTCTCTCAGTTTGGCTAGTTAGCCATTGCCTGCATAACAACCATAATAATCATGATGGCGATAGTAACGATGCTGTTATTCAAGCAGAACACATAGATAGATAGACGGAATAGATAGACAGGGTAGATACAAGTAAATAGATAATATTGTAATTGTACTTTTGTAAATACCATGTTTCGTAGACACTGGATATATTCTTCGTTTTTGTTATGTTTACATGAAATGAAAAATGCTAGATGATATTTTCTAAAAGGTGAATATCAGCTTCAAGTATAAGCATCCGCCGACATCGAAGTGGCCAACTTATGACACAATGCATCCCTATAAATAGGACTACGATAGCTGTAACAGTATCTGAAGCTGATACCTAATACAAGCACCTGAGACGAGAGGTAGGAACCTAAAAACTATGCTTATTGCTGCTATAGCTAAACAACCCGGCATGACAATATTCTCTTGACGGTGGCTAATTAAAAAGCTTCGGAATTATGTGGACTCTACGTGTATTCGACTGCACGAAATACGAACCAGAGCGAAGCAATGCCAACCATCGAAAGTCGCTGTTTCACTGTACCCAAAATCGTTGCCAACTATTTCGTGCCTCTTGTCCCCGGCCCTTTTGAATTCATATTCACTCGTTTTTTATGACGTTTCCGCGTTATCTCATATTTCTATCTGGTTACAAGTTAAAAGTTCCAGTGGCTGATTGTCTGTCTTTGGTTGCCTATACAAAACAAGCGACATGGCATTTTTCAGTCGAAACGGGAACCCTATGGTCGGCCTATGGTCCACCGTATCGGTATATGGTCTATCATTCTCTATGACAATCGGCTAAAGCTATATACAATATATATGCAGAGGTGCACAAATATGTGGTCTGTGGTATAGAATTGGAAGCTGTAATCAGGAACAGCCACCGACCGCGCTGTGGCTGAATGCGGTTGTTGGATTTCCATCTGCAGCAGACGAAGGAGATGAAAATATGCTTTAAACCACTTTTCGTACTGTTTGTTTGAAAAGCAACAATAAGAAGGGAAGATAGAAGCCAGGTTTGCCAGTGTGTTCATGTTGATGATCGTTCGTTCATTCAGTTAAGGGATTCGACGGTTATTTGGATGCCACAGTGGGTTAACATCTTTCCATGCCATAAATGTCTATTGAACATAACGTATTTTGTCTAAAAGCAGCTTTCAAAATCCGACGGATAAACGGATGGATGGATGGATGGATGAATGGATGCCTGCTAAACGGCTGACTGAATATTGTCATCGGTGTTGTACAGCTATTATAATTCTTTTTGTTCTATATTAGTAGTACCATCCATTTGTAGTTGTCCCATCTCGATTAAGGACGAAGACTTTTGTTGCTGACATTTTACAATTTCACTTTTTTCCAAATTACTTTCGATTTAAATAACATGAGATATAGTCTAAGGAAAATAAATAAAAACAAAACACTATTGAGATAGAAAATCTTCTATAAATTATAAGAAAAGGATTATTGAATTTTAATTTCGATTGAATTTTAATTTCATTACAGTTTTTTTTTTTAGATTTTGTCAATATATAAATTATACTAAATTATTTTTGTAATAATTTATTTGGACTAAATTATTTTTGTACATTTCGATCTGTAAATTTGGCCATGACTTGATTTGCCAATGCTTTAAAGTTTGATTATTATAGTCTTATAAGAAAACATATAACGATGTTAAATCGTTATGGTTCCGTTTTGTTAAAATTATATAAGCTCAAAATTAAAATCTTCAAGTTTAAGTCAAAAAAAAAGTTCAATTATCAAAAGGCATAGCGTTCAGAATTAACGATAATAGGTCTCATATTCAAAGAAATGCAAGTTAATACTCCAAATTCAGACCAAAATTGAGACCAGACAGTCACTTTCCGCGAATGCAATGGCTTCTCCAATTTGTGCTTTGGAAAGTAAATTTAAATTAAACACCTAAAATTCAAATTTTTATTTCATTATATGATTTGGGTACCTTGTCATTATGAATAGAATTTAAATGACCGGCATGAGAATTTTTTGCACAGGACTCGTTTTTTATATGGTCTAGATTTAAATTTTGAAGTGTTCATCAAGTTCAAGATAAAAAAAATTGGTTGTCATACGACTATAGCTCTCAGAATTTATGGTAATAACACATTTATATCAAAATGCACACCAGCAAGATATTTTTTATATATATAGTTGCAACTTGACAGTTATTTGTATGTTTTCAAAGCCTTATATATGAAAATGAAGCTTATCGACATATCCATCAAGCGAGAAATGAGCCTCATCACTGATGAAAATTTTTTCAAAAATTTTAAAAAAATATTTCTTTAAAAATGTCTATATTTCTTAAATTTTTTTTACAATTCTAACATTTAGTTCCAAGATGGCAATCTTTACACTAAACAAATGCATCCTTATATATACGAGGTCTGTTCAAAAAGTATCGCGACTTTTAAATTTCCACGGGTTACGTATATTCGATTTTCGATTTTTTTGTGGCGTTATGTTTGTACTCATGTCTCCCACTTATGGCGACAAGTTCGGCCATTTTGAATGTTCAGTTAATTTTTGACAACTGCTTTGCTTGCACGTGTTTTGGCTCGTCTTCGATTTTTGCCCATTTTCGACCAAAAACAGAATCGCATTAACATTGCTAAGGAGCTGTTGGACTCTGTCCGCGACGATTCAAATTTGCTCCAGAGGGTCATAACTGGTGACGAATCATGAGTTTATGGTTATGACATGGAGACCAAGGCTCAATCATCCCAATGGAAGCTGCCGCACGAGCCAAGACCGAAAAAAGCGCGCCAAGTTCGGTCGAATGTGAAGGTTTTGCTTACAGTTTTCTTCGATTGCAGGGGTTTGATGCATCATGACTTCTTGCCACAGGGTAGAACGGTCAATAAGGAATATTACCTGCAAGTTATGCGGAAGTTGCGCTAATCAATCCGCCAGAAACGACTGGATTTGTGTAAGAACAAAAATTGCCTTTTGCACCATGATAACGCCCATGCTCACGCATCGTTGGTTCTGCGCGAATTTTTGGCCAAAAACAACATACTAATAATGCCGCAGGCACCGTATTCCCCAGATCTGGCCCTCTGTGACTTTTTCTTATCCCCGAAACAGATTCTTTGATCCATTTTTTGGAATGGGCCAAAAATCGAAGACGAGCCAAAGCACGTGCAAGCAAAGCAGCTGTCAAAAATTAACTGAATATTCAAAATGGCCGATTTTGTCGGTATAAGCGAGAGACATGAGTATCAACATAACGCCACGAAAATCGAATGAATATACGTAACCCGCGGAGATTCAAAATTCACGATACTTTTTGAACATAGTTCAAGGATGCATTTGTTTAGAGACATGAGTACCAACATAACGACACGAAAATCGTTTATACGTAACCCGCGGAAATTCAAAATTCACGATACTTTTTGAACAGATCTCGTATATGTTTGAGATCTGTCAAAATACAATACTGCACTTTCCGAACTGCGAACTGGATAAGTCCTTCTTTCTTTTCAAAAAACTTTTTAGAGTCCATGTTAAATTTTATAATCTTAAAAAGAATTTTGTCTTTAATCTAAAAACCCTAGGAATAGAATTTTCTGATGGTTCAATTGTAGATTAATTGTTAACACGTTAATTTCGAAAATAATGAAAATAGATTAAACGAAAAAATTACATTTCTTTTTCGAACGATAGTATTAATCGCTAATGACTTAAAAAAAACAAGAGTAAATATCTTAAAAATTGGAATTCCTATTTCCTCAATCTTGTGTAATTAAATTCTTACATGTGTATAGCGCACGAGTGTGTAAGGAAAAACGCCATTCGTCCATGGACTCGTATGTACGTTATGTTTTCGGGCATAATCCTTGTACTCGTATAAAGAACTTAAGTATTTATATGCTATGTTTACGAGTAGATATTTTTCTCATTTAAAGGTGGTAATTTTTATCTTGGAACGTGTATCCTGTTCTAATTAGAATTTTAATCGAAACTTTTCTTAGCAGGCAGAGCTCCAACACCGTTGCACAGACCAACAAATTCTATTTATTTCGTTGTTTCATCGAAATTTAGTGCAAATTAACGTCATACTGTATGTGCATACATGCGAGAAAAAAGGCCAAGCAATGGAAATTCAGTTTATTCTTATCGAAAGTTCAATTTGGCGTAAACCTTTTTTCTGTGCACATAAATCAGCATCAAGACTGTCTTGTCTGGATTTGCTGATACCTGCATATCAAGTTGTAAAAAAATCAAGATCGTCTATACGTGTATGGGCGGCGGCATGCTGAACCCATCAAAGGTTGTTGGTTTAGGAAGGGAAAAGGGGAGGCTAATATAAACCAGGCATATCTTAACATCTGGAAATAAATGAGAATGAGAAGAACCACCACGTACTTGTATACGTGGCAAGACGTTAGCAGAGCGGCTAAAGAAATGAGCAAAAGCAAAGGAAGAACAACCCAGAAACCAAAAGACTAAACGAATCTTCTTTAATGGGAAACGAAAACCAACAGAATGAAGCTCTCCAAAGAAGTTACCGCTCTTCAGCCCCAGTTTTTGGTATACAAGCACGAATATTCGCATCAGCGTCGTGGCTGAATGTACTGTTGTGTCGCTTGAATCCATGTCTACTCCCATTTTCGATACCAGTGCCATCAGTATTGCTTGAATTTGCTATCTTAAGTTCATATCTGGTGCTGCCACTTATCTTATATACGTACACACATACACCCACCCACCCAAACAAGTTTACCTTTTTGAACATTTGCTGCAATTCTGAAGTATCTTCTGATTTTGGATGACTAGAAATAGGAACCAAACTTGAATACTTCGGAAGCAAAGAGTTGAATTTAGCAACGAATAGAATTCTCCTAGGCTATACGAAGACAGTTGATTACGATTCCATACACAAATGCTGCATCTTCTGAAAAATACGAAGATGAAAAATAAAAAAAGAATAGACAAAGGAGAACGTCCAAAATACTGAAGCAGATTCAAGAGCAATAGAGACTATAAGAGCAATAGTTGCAAGCGGAATAGCTTTCTTTATATGACCATGAACTGATGGTATCTACCTATGTCGTACAGATAGTTATGGAATAGAACTTGCAATAGGAGAGACTGTACACCATTTACTAATACCATTACTACCACATTTACCATTGCAATCTTCAGAAATGACTCTCAACCCAGCTTCAGCTTTAGAAACGATTCGAGGTTTCGTGATCAGAATTCGCAATCGCGACTTTATTTTTGCCGACCAGTATAGAAATTTGAATTATTTTCTTTTGGTCGAGTGTCGTATACCTTCTCCGATCCATCGGAACTTACTTCACTTCTTAGATACAGAAAACCAGTCCAGAAAGACGTATTCCCTCGCTTCGTGTGAGTGGTATCGGACGATGTATTAACGCGTAGGTAATAAAAGAAGAGAAGGGTTTTGGTTCCTTTAGAAACGCTTAAATAAAATTTTTTCTGCAATTTGTACGTTTGGACGATTTCTCATAGCTGCCTCTGTGGAATTATTTGGTTTTTCCCTCTCTCCCTATCACATTGCTTCTTGGTTCTGAAAAAAAATCAAAAATATCAAAACTTCAGTTTATTTTTTTTTTTACTTTTTACCTAACCTCTCGTTAAAATTGCACTTTAAGAATTTTCAGAAAACCAGGTTGGGTTGATTGCCGACTAGGTGAGTGACTGATTATATTGAATACTGTGAGTATCTAACTGATTTATTTTGGCAACGAATAAACCATTTCCATTAAATTTTTTTTTGCAGTCAATATTTGACCGTAACTCCATTCTGACAAACATGAATACGTGCTTCTCAAACAGACCCTTGATTATCAGAACTATTTATTTGATCTTCGAGTAAATATAGAAAACTAAATTGGCAGAATGTTTACCTTTGATTGATTTTGATTCTATCCAAACTATTGATTAACCGTAACTGTGGATTTTTTTACTTTTATGTTTTATTTTAATATTGAAATTTTACAATTATCAGAAATATATCAAATGATACCTTTTGACCAAATAGAACACCATTTTGTTACTGTTTATGTGATGTTTAGGTGATTCATGAACAATTTGTGGATTTTCATTTACGCAGAACAGCCCGTTTTTTTTAAACAGAATCATTGAAATGAAAATATGCTTGTTATCCATTAGAATTTGTCCATGTAAATTGGTGTTATTATTAATAAGCTGTAACATCACCACCTTAAACACCTTCAAGCCGTCTGCCGACTTGCTAGATTCGCTACTTGTTTTCAGGCTGGCTGAAAATGGTTTTGGCTTCATACGATGCTTTTTTTAAAGTTTCATTTCTAGTTGATTTTTTATCACATGACTAGATAATATTTTCTCATTGGTTGTCGTGAAAATCGTCTGCCCACGACGCCGTTCTGCGTGCTTCTTCACTTACTAGATTCGCTACTTGTTTTCAGGCCGGCATTTGGTGATGGTTTTGGCTTTATACGATGATATTTTTTAAGTTTCATTTCTAGTTGATTTTTTATCACATGACTAGATAATATTTTCTCATTGGTTCTCGTTAAAACTAGTAGCAAATTTAGCAAGAAAAATAGAGCCGGTTCTATTTCTGAAATCTTGCTTCGAAAGTAGTAGCAAAATTTCTAGCGTCAGTAGCAAGCAAGAAAAGAAGCAGGAAAAATAACGTCTTGTAAAGCAGACTTTATTGAATAGGTTTTACGCAGAACAGCCCGTTTTTTTTTAAATACAATCATTGAAATGAAATTATGTTTGTTATCCATTAGAATTTGTTCATGTAAATTGGTGTTATTATTAATAAGCTGTAACATCACCACCTTAAACACCTTCATTTAAGCCGTCTGCCGACTTGCTAGATTCGCTACTTGTTTTCAGGCTGGCTGAAAATGGTTTTGGCTTCATACGATGCTTTTTTTAAAGTTTCATTTCTAGTTGATTTTTTATCACATGACTAGATAATATTTTCTCATTGGTTGTCGTGAAAATCGTCTGCCCACGACGCCGTTCTGCCTGCTTCTTCACTTACTAGATTTGCTACTTGTTTTCAGGCTGGCAGTTGGTGATGGTTTTGGCTTCATACGATGATTTTTTTAAGTTTCATTTCTAGTTGATTTTTTATCACATGACTAGATAATATTTTCTCATTGGTTGTCGTGAAAATCGTCTGCCCACGACGCCGTTCTGCCTGCTTCTTCACTTACTAGATTCGCTACTTGTTTTCAGGCTGGCAGTTGGTGATGGTTTTGGCTTCATACGATGATTTTTTTAAGTTTCATTTCTAGTTGATTTTTTATCACATGACTAGATAATATTTTCTCATTGGTTTTCGTTAAAACTAGTAAAAAATAGAGCCGGTTCTTTTTCTGAAATCTTGCTTCGAAAGTAGTAGCAAAATTTCTAGCGTCGGTAGTGAGCAAGAAAAGAAACAGGAAAAATAACGTCTTGTAAAGTGCAGTTTATGAAGAAACCTATTATTGAATAGGTTTCCTTGCTAAACTGCACACTTCTACGCTTCACAAATACTAAATAAATACTATGAAAACTAACCTTCATGTCAACTAATCTGTAATCTATAAAAAATCCTTATTTTAGTTTTTTAAACTAATAAAGTTCCCTGCCACATCCAGAATGGAAACCGTTGTTGGAAGTACCTAATTCCTCTCTCTCAACTCCGTTAAGTTCAAAAATACCTCTTCACGAAGTTATTTGTTAAAGAGTGTGAGGAGCTCAACGTAGGAAATTAAAAGTTTACAGTATTCACTGTAAACTTTTAATTTCCTACAAAAGCGACTGCATATTACGGGGAGTAGAAATTGTGATTTGCATCCTCAATCAATACAGCGTAAATATTTTCAGCGACAGCTATATTGTCCTGGAGGCTATCTGTGGTCCATTGCCTAACTCAGTACCTAACGTGATTTGACATAACCTACTTATGGACCCATTCCTTAACTCTGTACAGAATAGAGGTGTCGAGGTACGTTCAATTCTGGGATATGTGGAAATCTTGGGCAACAAATGTGCTGATCATCTTGCATGAGAAACTCTTCGCCGTCCAGGTTTTTCAATCATTCCAAACATGCCTCGTTTGCTACCAAAAATTGGGAACCTACATATATAGCCATTTTTAGATACACAAAATGGCATAATAGTGAGAATTTATGATGGCGTTATTGGCTAACAGTAGACAAACCAGTAAACTTATTAACTTTACCGAAATTCTATAAATACGGATTGGTTATATCGTCCCCCATTACATGTTCTTTTTAGCAACCCGTTTAGTAATCCTGTGTCACTCAGCTCATTATATTATTGAAGATTTTTTTTCGAGTGCTATTTCGTTCATTGTGGAGCTTCTAGATGCCTCAATTCCTTTTGCCAAGTCTTTTTTTTAATTTTCTTCCAAAGACTTATGTACATGCTTCACAAATTAAACTACATAAAACTATTCCATCCTACTAACTTCTGAGCAGTTTTGGCATTGAAAGCTAGTTCCGCCAGATGAAGCTGCCAAATGGCTATAAAGTGGTCCGTGGCATATGTCAAAAGGACCTTATAGGTTGAATACCTTTGCATATAACACCCTGTATTTTATAATATATCTTTTCCAGTTCAAATCAATTCCGAACAAAACTTTTTTACTGCGTCATTTTACATAAGAATACATAAAATTTACAATAAATAAGAAATTAACATTTAATAAGAAAGTTTTCCTTTTTAAATACCATAAATTTACAAAAAAAAGAACCAGCAATAAATAGTGGAAAAAATTTTTAAAAAATTACAGTGAATTACCAAAAAAAAATTGTATCCTTTCATAATTTTCAACCAAGCGAAAGGAAAATTCATAAAGTCAAATCTATTTGATAACTATAAATTTAAGAAATTCTCATTTTTTACATTTATAAATAGACTGCACTGATACTATTATTAAAAAAAAAAGTATTAAAGAACAAATTTAAAAAATAAAAGACAATCTGAAATTTTATTTACTTTTGGCAAGTGAACATTAATTTTTCGTACTCGAGTGATGTGCAAACACGCAAGCATACTTTTAGCTCAGGTTAACATAACCACCATCACTACTACCATCAATACCATTGCCACCAACGCCCAAAATATTCACTTTTAAATTGCACAAATTACTATGTACACCCTTCCACCCCCAACCCCCATTTAAGTTAATGGGCAATAGTGAATGCATATGCACCTCACTAAAATTTTATGTTTGACGAGTAAATGTGTATTTTTGAAACAACTCAACCGTTAAATTTCTTTAATATTTTTTAATAGGATTCTGTTAACGTGACTCCATTTACCATTCACAAGAATGGCTCTCATGCCTTTTAATATAATTTTTTTTGACGAAACTTATACGAATTAAGTACACCATTGATATTTATTATTTACGAGTTGAAAACAGTTTATTTCCAAAAAAAATTCATGTATCTCCCCTGCTAGGTATCTAAAAGCATACGCCCTCAGCCCTTTTGTAAAACTGCATTACTAACTCTTATTATGATGACTAACACGATTCACAGTGACCAATTTATTGTGATTGCGTGCAACTCGGAAAAGTGTCATTTCAGAATATTTGCTATCAACTTGATATACGACGGATACCCTGCACTCTAAATCCTGCAATAATGCATTTATTTTTGTTGTTTTTTTTTGGCTCTGGTAACCAAAAATTGTAAACGGCTTGGATAGTATGGTGCATGCGAAAGGATTATTTGTTATTAAGACCAACTCGATAGTTAATCAAATTTAATAAAAAAAAATTCATATTATATAGTCAATTTTGTTTCTATTTGGTGAGTGAGTACAGAAGATTTTTGCTTAACAATTTTTTTCGTGGCAGCATTCGTTTAGTTTAAAGTGTGCCATTTTAGATTATGGATGATTTAACCATGAAAAAATGCGTTCAAATTGTAAAAATTTTCGTCAAATGTAATGATTCTGTTGAAGTCACATTTGGTGCTTTAAGAAGAGGCATATTTTCCCCTTTGTGGATACGTTAATAAGAAAATTTAATAGCAATGGGGCTCTGAAAACCCACAAGTGATTTTATGGAAGCTAATCGGTCCGTAGTTCTTTGAAAATGAAAAGAAAAGCCAGTTACCGTCAGTTCCGAGCGCTACGAGGGTCATTCAACAAGAACTTAGCCTCACCGCCCGATGGAACTGCTGTCACAAAAGAAATTTACCATCGTGCAGTACATTCTTTTTGTAGCCTACTGTCAAAGTTTCAGTCGATTCCCTTTATTAGTTTTGTTTTGAGAGCCTTTGAAAGCGACCGTGTCGGTCGGTTGCACAAAACTGGAAAAAGAACAATATCGTTCGGTGATTAGATTCTTGTTTTTGGAAGGGAAAACGCGCAGCGAAATCAAAGATCGCTTGGATGCTGTGTATGGTGACTCTTCTTCTTCGATGGCGACCGTCAAGAATTGGTTCAACGAGTTTGTTCGTGGCCGCACGTAGGTTTTTGATGCGCCACGCCCAGGTGCCCCGAAAACGGCTGCTACGGAGGAAAACGTTAAAAAAGTCCACGATCTCGTGTTAGCAGACCGTCGATTGACGGTTCACGAGATAGCTGAGACTGTGGGCATCGCAGTAGAACTGGGCATGAGAAGGCTGTCGGCGCGATGGGTGCCGCGTTTGCTCACACCGGAAAACAAGTGCAACCGTGAGACCACATCGGCGACGTGTTTGGCGCTGTTTCAGCGCAATCCAGCGGAGTTCTTGCGTCGTTTCGTGACCGTCGACGAAACATGGATTCACTGGTACACACCAGAGACCAAGGAACAGTCGAAACAGTGGACTTCACCCGGCGAACGTGCTCCGAAGAAGGCAAAGACTGTTCGATCGGCCGGAAAGGTGATGGCCACCGTTTTCTGGGATTTACAAGGTGTGATCCACATCGATTACCTCGAGAAGGGTAAAACAATCACGGGGCGCTACTATGCTGAGTTATTGGGCCGATTTGACGTCAAATTGAAGAAAAAGCGGCCCCGCTTTGCGAAGAAAAAAGTGATGTTCCATCACGACCTCCGCCGTCGCCATGGCCAAATTGGTCGAATTGCGCTACGAATTGCTGCCCCATCCACCGTACTCTCCAGATTTGGCCTCCTGTGACTACTTTTTGTTTCCAAACCTGAAAAAATCACTCGCCGGGAATAGATATGGGTCGAATGAGTAGGTCATCGTCGCCACGGAGGCCTATTTTGCTTCCCTCGAGAAAATGTATTTTTTGGACGGGTTAAAAAAGTTAGAGCATCCCTGGGCCAAGTGTATCGAGCTTGAAGGAGATTATGTGGAAAAATAAATTGCCACCTTTAAGTACTTGTTGAATGACCCTCGTATGAGAAGTCGGTATGATAACCAACTTTTTTTAGTCTGAACATGAACATTTTAATTTAGCTTCCATACAATAACGTCACAGGCCACAAAGCATGACAAATTTTAACTTTATTGCGCGAAAACTTCCCAGGAGGCGTAATTTCGAGATTTATAATCGTTAGTTGGCTTTCAAGATCAAGGAATTTGAGAATGTTGAACTTTTTTTTGTGGTACTATGCAAAAAATTATGATTATGCAGAAATTCTACAAACTTTTACAGCTTTCGAAAACCAAAATACGTTAAATAATGCCCGAAAAAAACGCTCAAAATATGCGAAAAATTTATCAAAATTACATCAAAAAGATCAAGTCCTTCAAGAAATCTAGTCGCATCAATTTCAATGATCTCATATTCCATATATAATGTTAAGATCAGAGGAATAAACGGAAATAAAAATTTCCAAGTAATCTATATTTTTAGGTATGCTCTATTTAACATTACTTTCCAAAGCACAAATTAGATAATCCTTTTCTATTACCGTTTGATATGGGTGATAAGGAAGCGAAAGCTGACCATTACATATTTTGTTGATTTAAAATAAAGTTAACATTTGTCAGATGGTAAAATAATCTCCCCACAGAATTAAGGGAAAAAGTATCACTTAATCAATTTGCGCCAAAGCCGCCCCAAAGTGAATGAAATTAAATAGTGACAGAGGAACGCAACATCCATTTCTCAAGTACGAGTAACATAAAATACTAAATCCCGGAGACATATACAACGATGTCGTACAATCTAATGAATACTTAATAACAAATATGTATATCGGTTAGATAAAAGTAACAGGAGCAAGTCGATGCGGATACAAATGTATAAGGACATTATTGTTGAGGGAAAGTATCTAGGCAGGGAGGAGATATTAAGAAAATCGAAAGAAAATCTGCAAAAAAATAATCAAGAAATATAAGACAAACAGGCGTCTCGGAATTCTAAATTTATCGAAGGGTAAGCAGGCTGGCGAACCGAACCGCAAAGTGCGTGCATATACGTATCATAAATTTATTTATTTAGTTGGCTTTTTCCCGATTCCAACAAATTATGGCCGAGACTGAAATGGAATACAATATATCCGAAGATGTATATTAAAGGCAATCTTGTCCTCGTACCTCGAATCCCATCAATGGGCGTACACATGATATATGAGCAAGTGAATGAGTGTATGCGGAGATCTTTAGTTGTGGAATTATGGTAAGTTGGGTGGGTGGTAGGTGTCAGCTTATTCTATTCTATGAGACGACGACATTGGGAACGTAAGTTTGTAATAATAACCGGAAAGACCAAACATATTTCTTTGGTGACAACCACTAACTACCCCCAGAGTCCCAGAGTATTGCGACAAAACGAAAAAGGAATGGGCGCTATTTAACTGACGTTATATGGTGGGTCTCTCTGCACATCAGTTCTAGTTTCTCGTTTTGCCGATATTTACATAAAAGATAAATCTATAAAATGAACTGTGAGTATGCCGATGTTGTTCGACTATGAAGGGACTTTTCGATAAAATGAAAAATTCCAAAGATGGAAAAATAAGTAAACGATCGAAGCTAAGATTCCTTTACTCAATCCTGTCTGTACTTATGGATTTTTTGTTTTCTTTTTTTTTTTTTATTGTGTCAAATAGAGTAAAAATGCAAAGATTCCAAAGACGTTGATTGCAGAGAGAAAAAGAAAAAATTTTGTGCGATAAGAACGAGAAAACTGGAAAAGAACCACCATCACGAAGGTGGTTCGGAATGAAGTGGAAAAAGGCAACACATGCTATCATGATTACTCTAAGTGGAACCAGGATGCCACGTTGTGCTGGTTGACTTTACGTAATCCTGTCCCACATGTACGGGTAAAACGCTCTCAGGACTACACTTCTGCAAAGAAGTATATTTTAAGCGATAAATTGTACAACAGCACAGCGCTACATTCACACTCCTGCCCACGATATCATTGAATGGCGGGGAGTCAAGTTGTCGAAACATTATTTGATATGCTGACGGCAGAGACGACGGTATATTGACGTCATGGTAATGGCAATGGAGGAGACATACAAGAACATGATAATATTAATGTGGGCGGGTATTTAGGGAGAAGCAATAGTGTGAGACCACAAGGACATCGTCTCAGCTGTCACTATCACTACAAAAATTGCCATTCGTAAGCTGCCCTAAGTTTTGCTTCTGCCCCACTAGAATACCATCACCGCCAATATTATAACCATAGGACTTGAAAAGAGTATAGTATTTAAATTTGCAAAAAAATATTGCTAAAAATACGTTGCTGGCTTACAAAGTAAATCCTCTAAATTTTTGTTCAACTTTTTTCCCTACTTAAGTCTATCTACATCACCATCAAGGCATGTTTTCTCCAATGCATATCAAATGAACTCTATTATGTGTTCGATGGCCTTCTTCTTCGGCACAATATTCATTTTGCATTCGATGACTGGAAAATTCTGCATTCTACAACAACGAACACTTCATCGGTACTATATGTATAATTTTTCCGATAGAAATCTTTAAAATATTTTGTGTAAATATTGAAAGAACGATGTCATTGAATCTAAATTCAAAAACTAAAAGCTCTCAACTAACCCAAAGTATTGGTAGACTTTGTCCGTTTGACATTTTCAAATTCGATTTTCATGAATTTTTCAATCAATTTCAGTTTATCGTAATTTATTTGTTCATCCCCTGTTGAGTTTCTCTTTATTGTTTCATCTTTCTTTTCTTCATCTTATAAAGACTATGTGTTTAAATTTTTGAATATTTTTTTTAAATTCTTCGATTTCTTGACGCTACACATACACGTTGTTGCATCTTTAAATAAAGTTTTGTCAATTATTTATGAAAATTCCATTAAATATTCAACGTAGTCTAAATTTTAAAAATTTATATTCGCTATACTTGAATTATTATAATTAGGTTAGGGGTGGTCCTTTTTAGCAATACTTATCAATACTTGCAGTTGAAAAAACATTTAGTAATTATTTATGCAGAGTTTGCAAAGTCAAACAAAATTTTTATATGCACTTATAAAATTGTCAGCGTAGTAAACAATATCAGGCACAGATGAGAGTTAGTTTCTTATATTTTCTTAGCATCTCACTTATCCATATGTTGTCCTTCTTGATTAATTTATTCTTAATTTAACAAATATGCGTTCCACTAAAAGATAAGATATATTATCTCAGGACTCTATATCGACAAACACTTAACAGTTGGTTAGGACCTACCTACAAAAAGGTACTTCAGCAGTTGGTGAGACTCAAAACTAAGAATCTGCAGCAAATTCCTACTTTACAATTCAGTACTGAAGCCAATTTGGGCGTACAGACTTGAACTTTGCAATTTAGAATTCTTCTCACAATCGTAATACTTTTATCCACTGTGACTTAAATGTTCCTTTTACATATGAATAAATCCTCTCCTTAAAGAACTATCATGAACTATCGTCCCACTAAATACCGCACAAAGTTTTAATGGGTCAATGGCCCCGTAATATTTTTCATCGTCGGGTGTTTACTCTTTCCCTTCAATATGTCCTTTCTAAAAAAAATCTACTTGTTTTTTTTTATAAAGTTGCAGATATTTATCAAATTTGTGAAACAAAAGGTGACTTCAAAGAAGTTTCCTTGGGCAACTATGCATCGACGAAAATGTTTTTTCCACTCTTCGTAGTAGTTTCAACTGGAATCGCCTTTAGCTTCTTGGTTACACTCCTTTAGATATTATCAACAGCACTAAGAAACGTCTTTTCAAGTGGGTTTTTATCTAGAGGGGAAGGGGGGGGGGGGTTTCTTGGTAAAAGGTTCCAAGAACTAAGATTAGGTAGAACCATTTCACAGGGGGCGTTGTAATGACCGGAAGAAAACTTTTCTTTTATAAAGAAGTCCTTGAACAGTTTCAAGTTCTCATCATTGTTTGATGTTGAAGCCCATTCCTGATCGAAGTTCATATTTCACTGCTTCACGTTCCTTTCAAAAATGCTCAATGCCACCGAAGACTTGTATCCTTGATTAAGAAATATACCCCAAAAAGCATCGTTGCAGTTTTCAATAAGTCCACCTCGTAGATACGCTACCGAACTAGGCTGAAACTTGTACTGCGCGTCTAGAAGTCTGCACAGTGTTGCAATTACTTAAGTCTCATTACGTTTCTGGGACACCTCGTTGATGAAGGATATTTGAGGGATTATTGAAGAGTGGCTTTTATTCTTTGTTAAATAAACGAAATTTTTTTTGATAAAAACAACTCTTTTAAAATTATCGATGATTATCAGTGTTTTTTTTGTTTTTTTTGAATATAATACAATATTTATGGAGAAGGATAATCTTGACAATATCAAATATTGCTGGCCTCTATGACCATAAAGATAGATAGATATTAATAAAAGAATCGCACATTTCATTTTAAGCACTTGAATCGTAAAAATTCTGAAAACCAGAATTCTTTTTACTTGAACTAAAAAATTTAATATCTTGTTTAACTTATTATCTACTCCCTCTCTTCTTTTTTTTTTTTGTTTGAAAAATATTGTCGTAAATATAAATTTACGAGTTGCGTGTTAAAATTGAATTTCAATTTAGATGGATTTCCTTTATCAGTTGTAAATATTATAATAAATAAAATACTCCGTACATTAATTCTGCATTATTAAAATGGAAACGTAAATTAAAGGCGGCAGGCTGTGTAGATGGTGGTTTACGAATAGAACAAGACATCTAATTTCCGCTTTTGATATCATATTTTTTGCTCTGTGGCCATGTGGAAATAATTTTTATTTCTCATTTCAAGAAATTTTGGACAATTAACTTTAAAGATAAAAAAAATTTTTGGAAGCAAATATTAAGGTTATATACGAGTATGTATGGATGTGGGCAAATTGTTTGTGTTCGTGTGACTGTAATGTTTTAAAAAATCGTAAGTGACATAAAATCTGACAAGAACGTCAGCAGAATTTATGAAACTTTTATCTGAAACTCGCCTCCTGGTAGAAATTTTTCTAACTTGACTAGAAAATGTAGACACTGAAGAAAATTGGAGGAAACGAGAGTGAAGTGAGCAATAAACTCGACCCAGTCAACTTGAGAAGATTTCGCGTACATAATTTATGTCTTCCCGCAAAAAAAAAATTTATGAAAATGAAAAAAAAAATTGCACTCCACGTTTTTAAACGCAAATCGAAATCAAATTCATTTCAGCCAGAAGCCAATCTGATTTTGTTACTACGAATATTCATAAATAGATGCCATGAAGTCAGTTTTCCCCCGAATTTTAGTGTTCTCCGAAATTCGCCGGAAATAGCTGAAGGGTGAAGTTCAAAAGAAAAATTATTTGTTCGCTTAATGCCGCCTGTTCGAGTGCCAAATTTTTCATATTTCCATTCAAATAAATTATCGCGGAAAATCTCGCGAAAATTCTATCGACCAGAATAGATATGTATATGGTGTGCACATGTTGTACGCTTTTTGTTAAATGAACAAAATTTTTAGGAACACACGGGTACATTCCGGAAATTTTTATCCGAACAAAAATTTTAATTCGAGATCAGAATGGAGACACATGGTGTGTCGTCACTCACTCAACGTTAATGGGATAGGCTATCATGGCTTCGATTCGTAGAGTATCTAGAACAGCGACCTCTGAGGGCAAAAAATTTATCGAACGCAGAATATTTGCCCTTTTTGGGTGGAATGTCGAACGAGTGGCATGCACTTAGGCCTAGTGTAGCCCCACAACAAGACAGAATGACGACGCGTGCTGTTATAATATCATCGGATGATGCCCAACACTCGATACACTTGTACTATTATTTGTACAGTAATTTTTATATTGTACATTACAAATGAAAACGAAAGACAAAAATAAATACTTGAAAAAAATGGGGGAAAATCATTTCAGCAAAAGAGAGAATAGTATGCAAAAATTTCAAAATGGAATTTTCTTCTGGTCGAAGTGCAAATTTACGCGAACACATTTCAGACATTTCTTAAATGATTACCGATCCGAGACAGTCCCATATTGTGTAGATAGAGTCTTGCCGGAGTCTAGAATCTTTGATCTAAGTTTGTCTGCTGTTTTTATCTCAATGTATTTTCTATTTATAACTAATTTGATCTGTAGTCATTCCTATACATATATATTAATGAATATTTTCACACGATTTTAATAATCTATCCTGCTACTACATATGTATATTTAGTAGTAAGAGAGGATGCTCTTGTACGCGTATGTACACGATTTCTTCTAGGTCGAAGCAATTGACTTAAAACACTAAAAAGTTGCGTCATTACCAGAAATAAATCTGAGAAATTTAATAGAAATTTTCAAATATTGCTATAGTGGTCCGGCTCCGAAACGCGCCCCAAACTCACTCCACCATCATCCAATTGGGATATGGGATATTTACTTTAAAACTGCTATTGCTAATACATATTGTTGGTGGTGGGGCATAATGGCGGTATTTTCGAGAAGCATCAAAATAGATAGGCTTCTCACGATTTTGAAGAGGGAAATTTTTCCATTTGATGATTTCTGATCACATCTGCACGTTCCACTTGGTGGTAAATGGTAAATAGTCGCTAGCTCCTGCCTTAATTCTATTTTCATTTCCAAATGATAGTCAATGGGGAAAACATTGACGATCCGCCCAATTGAAGAGGCGACAGCTAGTAACATAATATTACGGAATATGAAAAACTGATTTTATATCCAAAAATCTTATCTTCTCCCCCGTCATCAAAGTAAATGAATAAATTATGAAAATTTCAAGTGAACAATTTTTACTTACGAGTATCAATCTGAATTGTAACCACTCCTCAAATAAGAGAAGGGTGTTGGGGGATTTTAGGAGAATTGTTGTTGTTGTAATACATTTTTATTGACCGACTAGCGATTATTAATAGCAATTTCCCTCCTCAAATTGTTCAGCTCCGTGCACATACAGTCACGACGTCAGCGAATTATTTATGGATGAGCAAGAATGGACAGGTGGCCACAAATAAATACCACTTTAAATTTTGCAAGCTTCCACCAAATTCAGTGCACTATTTAACTTTTAAAACTCAGAATCAAATTAAATAAGAACACTATTTATAGATATTTATTTTTTTCTTCTTCTAAATTTTCAATACATTTTTAATCACTGATCCATTCGAACAGAATAGATACGAGTGTATCTAACAAAATTATTATTAGTGTGCACGAAATTCCAAATGATCTTATAATTAGAGAAATTTTGTTTAGATACAAAAGCTAAAACAGCTACACACGATTTGCCAAAATTTTCCTATTTTTAATTTAATTTTGAAATTTTAGTTTAGTAATCTAAAATTATTTATTTAACAAATAATGATAATCTTTTAAATGTATTTTTACAATGTAGTTTAACTTGGTTATTTCGAAAATGTATACAAATCGTGAAGGATAATTAATCAATAAAATTTGTTTTGCTTTGTAAAGAAAAAAAGAAACGTCGTCCAAAAGCTTAATTATTTGACGTATGCACATGTGGCTTAAGGCTTTTAAAGAATTTAGGAAAATGGAACAAACAAATTAGCAAACCATATTTTTTTTGTTTATTATTTGTTTCTAATTTTAAGTGTTTTTATTATACATATTTCACAAATATTTTAAACATTATTTTATTATTTTTAGGTCAATTTCTTTTTTCATAATTTAAAGTGAATTTGAAGATATTTTTATAGTAATCCATTCATTTTAAATTCATAATTTGAACAGTAATAGCATTATCCATTCTGTGATTCAGATAATAAAATTTCAAAAAGTACATTTTTAATTAAGATTTTGATAAACATTTTAAATCATTATATTATTTTTATGCTTGCCATTATGCTGGAAATATAATAAAATATTTAATTTTTTTGTAAGAAGACTCGATTCTTTGGAGGTAATTTTTGATGACTCTTTTGCACATTTCGGGTGGTAATTCGACCATTACTCGATGGGTTTTGGTTTTTTAAATGCTCTAAACTGAAAAGATTATCTACTTACGAGGGTCATTCAACAAGTACTTAGCCTACAGAAGAAAAATGAAAATTTTGGAAAGGTGGCAATTTATTTTTCCACATAATCTCCTTCAAGCTCGATACACTTGGCCCAGTGATGCTCTTACTTTTTTAACCTCTCCAAAAAATACATTTTCTCGAGGGAAGCAAATTAGGCCTCCGTGGCAACGATGACCTCCTCATTCGACCCAAATCTATTCCCGGCGAGTGATTTTTTCAGTTTTGGAAACAAAAAGTAGTCACAGGGGGCCAAATCTGGAGAGTACGGTGGATGGGGCAGCAATTGGTAGCGCAATTCGACCAATTTGGCCATGGGGCGGTGGAGGTGTGAGCCGGCGCGTTGTCGTGGTGGAACAGCACATTTTTCTTCGTAAAGCGGGGCCGCTTTTTCTTCAATTTGACGTCAAATCGGCCCAATGAGTCAGCATAGTAGCGCCCCGTGATTGTTTTACCCTTCTCGAGGTAATCGATGTGGATCACACCTTGTGAATCCCATAAAACGGTGGCCATCACCTTTCCGGCCGGGTGAAGAACAGTCTTCGCCTTCTTCGGAGCACGTTCGCCGGGTGAAGTCCACTGTTTCGACTGTTCCTTGGTCTCTGGTGTGTACCAGTGAATCCATGTTTCGTCGACGGTCACGAAACGACGCAAGAACTCCGTTGGATTGCGCTGAAACAGCGCCAAACACGTCGCCGATGTGGTCTCACGGTTGCGCTTGTTTTCCGGTGTGAGCAAACGCGGCACCCATCGCGCCGACAGCTTTCTCATGCCCAGTTCCTACTGCGATGCCCACAGTCTCAGCTATCTCGTGAACCTTCAATCGACGGTCTGCCAACACGAGATCATGAACTTTTTCAACGTTTTCCTCCGTAGCAGCCGTTTTCGGGGCAAACTCGTTGAACAAATTCTTGACGGTCGCCATCGAAGGAGAAGAGTCACCATACACAGCATCCAAGCGATCTTTGATTTCGCTGCGCGTTTTCCCTTCCAAAAACAAGAATCTAATCACCGAACGATATTGTTCTTTTTCCATTTTTGTGCAACCGACCGACACGCTCGCTTTCAAAGGCCCTCAAAACAAAACTAATGAAGGGAATCGACTGAAACTTTGACAGTAGGCTACTAAAAGAATGTACTGCACGATGGTAAATTTTTTTTGTGACAGCAGTTCCATCGAGCGGTGAGGCTAAGTACTTGTTGAATGACCCTCGTAAATACGACCTTTTACGGAATCGTACAAGAAAAAATCCGATGGCGTCAAATCTATTGATCTTGAAGCTCAAATGACATCACCAAATCTCAAAATTATGCGTTCTAGAAACTTTTCACATGCAATAAAGTCAAAATTTATCAAGTTGTGCAGATTGTGGTGCCATTTTCATATATGCTTCAGAATAAAATCTTTAAGTTAAGGCCAAAAAATATGTTGGTTATCAAATTGTTATTTTTCGTGGATATAACAGACTTTCCAAAGTCATACGTGTATATAGATTTTTAAAGCGCTAAAAAATCGCTATTTTGTTAAAAATTTTCTTCAGCGATGAGGCTTATCTTGTAAGGCGTTATTCGGAGAATTAAATAATCTATAAATGGCAAAACTGAGGTTAAACAAGCTTTATCTTCAGTAAGATATATTTTTAACAGATGTCAAATTTCAAGACTGTACTTTCCGAACCACACCAATTGGATAACAATACAAATTTTCAAATTACTGAAATTTATAGAGACAAATTTTTAACAAACAGAAAATAATTTTATGAAAGCAAAAAATTAATCTTTAATAAAAACTGACCTTAATATTTTTGCCTAGAAGTTAAAAAATTATTAATAAAATAATAATAACTAAAAAAAATTAAGTAAAATAAAATTTTATTATGTTTGCAAATATGATCCAGTTGATAAATTTTTCTGCAAAGTTCAATTTTTCATATATTTTTATAATATGAAAAATCTAGAATCTTATAAGTATTCCTTTGGGAAAATATCTAATTGTTATCAAACTAAATGATAATTCACTAAAAGTACAATAAAATAAATTTTTGCGATTATCTTTTGCCATATAACAATAAAAAATATAAATTCAAAGATATCGTTTATCAGTTGTTAAACATTTTCTTTTTTATATCTTATAGTCTCAAAATATAATGACACATTTTGTGTGTCCTTAAAAAAAACCTAAAAGAATTAATTTTTGATAAATTATATGTAAGAAAAAGAAATATTCAAATTTCTATTGAGTGTCTGTATTTTCTTATCGATATCCAGGTGTTATTTATGTATTCCTAAATATTATACAAATAACACCTAAGTTTATCACAGCACTGTCTGCCTGTAGACACTTTACCATATCTAATCTAGAGATATCTAAATAAATAGAAATTCCTTTATACTCTTCACCTGGTTTACATATACAATCTATTCTATTCTGTGAAAATGTATAAATTCTCAAGAATTATGTGACATGAGAATAAAACCTGTATAACAAGAGCAACTATTCTAAAATGAACAAAAACCGAAAAGTGATGACGATATAAAATAAAATGAAATTCCCACGATAAGGATCATTGTGATGGTCTCGCACATTTGCACATCACATTTCAGCTTCTAATCCTGGACCATGCATCATCATCCGCCAGCCAGCAAGCCTAGCTATCAACCAGCTACCCAAATAATATAAATTCAAATGATGCAAAACAAATTCGGTATATGGTTATCCTTTAAAAAAATATATTTTTGAGATACGTTATTTGATTTTTTCGTTCCCGCTTTCTGGCCCTTTTCTTATGCGACATCCTTGCATAGAATCAAGATCGAAGAGGACTAACCAGTTCGTTTAGCCTGTTCCACCAGTTTTGATAAGGCGCACTCCTCATCGCCTTGACGGTTTGAACTCTCACCTTGTCTGGTTCAACAGATTTTGAAATTTAACAATTTGTGTATATCCCTTTTATATTTTTTCTCTTATTATTTACATTTATTATTCTTATTTATCCTTTTACCTTTGCATTAAATTGAATCAAGAAAAATTTATATTAACAATCTTTAAAAATGAAAAAAAAAAAATCTGGATCAGAGACAGATGGCGGGTTTTCTATAATATTTATTGCAAAGACGGAATTCCCGCCAAATTAAGCATTTGGTCGAGAATAGTATAATATATTCAAATATATCCTTAAATAACGGCTTTTTAAAATAATTCATTAAATATTTAATAATTTCAAAAATATTTTTAGTATTTTTCTATATTTATTATTAGGAAAAAATCCTGACTTGCCTCAGTCAGATAAATTTAATTTCTTTTCGCGTGTGCCCTAAAGTGGAATTAAACTCTTAAATTTTGACATCTATGTTAAGGGGTGTAAACTATTAAAATGAGAGGATGATATGTGAAAAAGGAAGGGTCCCAATCACAGACAATATAGCTCGTGTCATTTGTTTGTCTACAATAGTTTTTTTTTGTAGAAGATAAAAGGGAGGGTCCCAAATCGGGATTTTTCCTATAAAATAAATGGTGAAACTGCCAACAACCATTCGGTTCTTCTTCTTCTTCTAAGGATTTATTGTGATTATGGTATTTCATGAAAGAAGCCAGATCGCGTGATCTTTAACATTCAGCGAACCGCCGTAAATGTTTTGGAAAAATTTACATACAAAAATTATCCTTAAATGGGCCAGTTCAAAAGGGTACAGTACAAAGCATAATGCCAGCACCTTTTAGCCTTTGTCTATTTATCACCTTCATTATCCTTCTTAGTTTTTTTTTCCTGTTCAATTATTTGATTTGTATCTTATTACCAGCATAAGTTTTGACACAGAGCGGAGATATTGTTTGAATATTAAATGGGGTTTATTTCTGGAGATTGACACCCTTTATAAATAGTTTGCGGTTACAAACGAAAAGGATATTATTTGATTTTAGCCAAACTTCTGGCACACATATATTAAGGGTTTATTTATCGTACAAAAAAAATGGTCTCTTAAATGTTTACTTATAAATTTTAAATGGTTCATTAAATTTTTAAGTTATTAAAAAAAAAATTATTTCTAAATTAAATTCAAATTTGTTGGGGCACGTGTTTGGTTATATATTTTAACAAAAAATACTTAATAATTTATGACCTAAGTATCTTGATGTAAAATAAATTTTTTTTTAATAATTCTTTTCTTATAAACCATTTAGAGAAAATATCAACGATTATATAGATTTATTATTCAGACATAATTAAGAATCTTATTTTTTCTTAGAGTTACTTATTGATTTATTAAAACAGAAATGAAAACTAAAAAGCCGTTGGTTTGAAAAACCCGTTACGAATTTTACTTTATTTCGAAAAAAAAAACAATCAATATAATTACAAGAATATAAAAAGGATTTTATTTATTTGTGTGTATAAGAGTACCTTATTTTGTTTACGATTTAAATTCAAACCGGTAACCAATAGTAAAATTCGTAGCTGCTTCTATTTTTTTGGAAATCTGCATAGTTGGGTTAGCTACAGGATACCCTTTACTGATGGCATGAAACTAGCCAATCGACGGCAAATACAAAAGGCAAGATGTTTGTAATTTAAGCAAAATGACCCACTGAGATGTTACTCGTATAATACAAACAAAGAAAGTATATCATAATCGCATGTTATATTATTATTGTATAACCATGTATGAAACGGTTGAAGGAGGAAACTACAAGGAGTAAGTTCTGGAAAATAAAAAAAAGAAGTATCAGGAAAAAAAAGATTCAGCTTATCCTTACGAGAATAGCTACTGAAAACAGGGGTCAACTGAACACCTGGGAAACATCAAAAAAATTTGCATAAAATGTTCAAGAAAACGGGAAAAAAAATCTAAAGGAAGCGAAAACATGACGCAAACAGAAGAGAATGGATCGTGAAAATATGGAAAAAAAGGGAAAACTTATATTACATCTTAAAATTCATATACGAAAGGAAAAATCCTTGGCCTTATATGCTGAGTCGATTCTCTTGCATACAATGTTTTCGGTAACGTCTTTTACTATCGAAACATTTTTTAATATGTGATCCCTAATGGAGGCGAACGTTCAAAATGACTTTGAGGAAACCTTACCGCATACCTTCTTAATCGGTCGGTTTCTTATTACCTACGATGGTATATATACCATATAGCAGGGGATAAACATGATTTTCTGAATGTATTTGTATGAAGAAGCAAAATATGTATTACAACAACAAAAAATACCATAAAAAAACGAATATTTTAAGGGATTGACACGCGAACGATAACACATTATGGATGGATTGTACAAATTGAGATGATATATACGAGCTTCCATACTACGACTATACCAAACCCAATAACGAATAATATCCATAATTTATAATTTACTAACTTAATACTACTTTAAAATATAAATATTTTATTTTTCAGTATTACATTTATGGTGAATAATTTTCTAGTCGAATTGATTGTTTTGAATAAATCCGTTTTTTATTCAACAAAAAAAAAATGGATTTTTACCAAAAGCTTTCAACTCTAACTTTTTTTTTTTTAATAGAAGTTATAGAATGAATATTTAGATTTTATTAATTCACATTAAGATTGGGATAAATGGCCATTTATAAATTGGAAAACTTTTCATAAAATTACTATTATTATTTTTTTGTATCCTTATAAATTGACTATTACCTATACGATAAAAAAATATGGCAATACTTGCGGATTTTCCTTTCACATAGTTTGTATGTTAATGCCTTCTAGATCCTGAGGATTGAAGCAACGACGATCTAACCTTCCAAAACCCCTTAAACTTTGTAAGGGCTTTTGTTAAATTAGACCGTTGATTAGCACTGAAGCTGTTTAGTAGTGAGTTAAGTCCTTGAAAGGCTCAGAAGATAGCTTTGGACCTTCTAATCGAATTTTTGTCGGGAAAAGGAATTTTTGTGATGGTCCTGTAGCCTTTTTACCTGATCTAATTCTGACTGACTTGTTTTTGCTCCCCAAAATCAAGAAAGAACCTCATATTCGCACAGTCGATTACATTCAAAGGTGTTTAACCGACGAGCTGAAGGTGATTCCAGTTGAATGAGCTACTTCTAAAAACTGATCTTATTAATTTTCTGCCACCTCCACAGTTCGACTCTATTTTAAACTTCAAAAAAAAAAACCCACAATATTGCCATAATACAAAATATTTATTTATAATCGCATTCAAATCATTTCTGGTATACATAAAATGATATTTAACAAAAAAAAAAAAAATGGGCACTCCCCTAGCATTTTCCAAATCACTGCACTCTGCTGCTTTCCATTTCAAATCCAAAGTCATTTTCTTTTAGATGGAAAACAATTTCCCAATCGAATCAATTTTGAAATTCGTCTATGCGAGACCTTTGGAAATCGGAAAATGTTTATATTGACTTGGAATTATTTTCATTGAATAAGATACGATTTTTCATCTCACACTTTTCACTCATTTATTTATTTATTCAATGCAAAAAAAAGATAGATTTATTCCGAAAACAAATCGGTTTTCAAGTAATGCGATTTTATCTTCAAATCAATAAGATTGCGCAAAGAAAAGAAAAAAATAAATGTGGTTTTTGATAGTACGGGAAATGTATACTGTAAACATTGAATTTTGTATGACTTTTGTGATTATATTTAAATACATGCAATACAAATGGAGGAAGAAAAAAAAACATATAATATATCTACGTAGATACTTGTAGATCTAAGAAGTGAAAGGAAATATATATTGTATAAAACAACAGCAAATGAAACCAAGAAAGGAAGGTAGGACTGAAAAACGATATGCTAAATTGGATTTAAAGTCTGAGCTTCTAAGTTTCTGATGTGCTCGTATAATCTTAATCCAATTTGAAATTTTATTGATTTGTAATACTTCTTGTCATTGATTTCTTGTCTATGCTTTTTCCTTAATTTCATGGTGTTTTTTTTTATTATATACAGCAACTAAAGTTACAAGTACTAATATTCGATTTATAAAATGACGAATACACTTCGTACAAGAAAGGACAATTTCTCTGTAATAATTATCTATTAAATTTATAGATAATATTGTCTTGGGAAAACTATTCATATTATTTTCTGTTCATTTATTTCATCATTTAGACTAAGAACAAATGAAGAACTTTAATTTGATTTAATATTATTAAGTGTATAAAAAGAAATGAACAAAACTGGATTGTTTTAATTAGTTTGCAAAAACTTTGGAAATTCCACTTAAACTCTGCTTATTAAGAACATTATCGACTATTATAAATTATCGATCGTATTTATTCTCTATTAAGAAACTCTAATTGATTATTAGATTATTAATTAATTAATAATGTATTTTATAGATAGTTTAAAGTATGATCAATAAAAATGTTGTACTTGTACTAAAAATAATCTATGGAAAATTTTATTTCGTTCTTACTAAAAATAACAAAGATATTTTTTATATATTCTTCTCCCAATTAGATTTGTATTATTAAAATGAAAATAATATTTAATATAAGGTAAAGAACAATAATATTTATTGTAATTGGATCCCTTAACTATGATAATAAATCTTAAAATATAAAATAAAAGCATAGAAAAGAAAATTCCATTTCACTTTTGTAGTATTTTTGTAACAGAAGAGAATATTTTTTTCGGAAGCCTAACAAATGTTTTCCATGCGTCCAAACGTGATCTAATTTACAATTTAATTTACACTGTTTACGGGCACTTGAACGATTTACTTTCAGTATTAGTGATTCCGCTGAGAAGACTGCATTACCGACACAACGCTCTTGAAATCTATTTTTTCTTTCAAAGATTTTACTTCGAGTTAGCTTGTTTTTTTTTTATTCCTTTTTTTAATAACTATTAAATATCTAATTGGAATATTGTTAAAAAATTTACTAAGATTTATTAGTAGTGTGCCACAAATAATACTGTTTGTTGCGTTGTGTATAGTGAATACAAAGTGTTAAAATCATATTAAATAAATTTGATTAAATTAAAACTAAGGTGATTGGTAATTTGTTTTTTTTTTTTTTTTATTATTATTATTAAAATATTATTATTTAGTATTTGTATATTTTTGAAAATATAGAAAAAGATAAAATTGGTTATGTTGATTATATGCAATTTTAAAAACAATTATATGGTTTTTTTTTGTTGTTCTCTATTTTATAAATAAAATATTTTTAATTTATTTCGAACACTAAATAATAAACTTTTCCGCTTGAAATATAAATTTATCAGTATTATTTAAAATTTGTTATCTTATAAGCATATTATATTTTTATAAATTGAAAACTTTTTTTTAATAAATTTTAATTCTGTTATGCGTCGACCGATCTCTGAGGAGAATGCTTACAATTTTAAATTGTCAGCAACATGTTGCTAGATACATTTACGTATAGCTAGTTTACTTTTTTTTAAATTTTTTTTTTGGGTATGACTGCAAATAGGGTCTTTTAATAGTCGTTGCTGATATTGTATATAAGATCTATGAGACTAAATCAGAAGACCATTTTGCAGCGCCATGCCCATGAGGCCATCTGGCGACTTCATGTTACGTGTGCATTTGCATTGCTAACTTATCTAATAAAGCTAGTCGATTTTTACGAAATGGGGGCAATTTGAAGTTGTTAAATTGTTTAGAACATATTTTCAAGAGCCAGAGGCCATTTTGTAGCGCCGTAACTATAAGGTCATTTGGCGACTGTGTGTCTTGTGTGGGTTTTTGTTAACACCAGCTTTCTCAAAGACACTGGTTGATAGTTAATTGAATGGAAAAGTTATAGGTTTTAGAGCATAGTAAGCTCAACACCACAGAAATGGTATGAGGGATGAAATTGTGTTACCAAAAAGGAAATCATGAGTAAGTTCATGCCCAGTAAATTTGAATGGTTGTTGAGTAGACTGGCTTGTAGATGTTTGACGATTGTGTGGACAGAAATCTGCACCATTGATTCAGTCTTTTTGTCTACGCATGGCTAATGATATTAAGTTCCATTTTATCAGCAGGCTGACAAGTCCATGATTTAAGTGATTCTTACATATAACCTCCTTATACCCACTATGCCAACATGAGCGGGTTCCCAATGTAACACGTTTTCCAAAACAAAAAAAACGTAGGAAAAAATCTAGAGCCATCTATCTATTCGGGTAGGCAGCCATTTTATGTCGGCAAAACGACTTATTGTTCGTTGGGAAAAATTAATTAATCGATTGGCGGCATGTGCAGTTCCTCAATCTAGTTGAAACCGCTTCTGTCCTTCAAAACAATTCAATTGTAGAACAAAAAAAATTCAATCATATCGCGGTAGACTTCGTCAATGATAGTTTGGCCCTCCTCAACAAAATAAAGCCCAATTGCACCTTGAGCAAAAAATGTGCATCAAATAGTTGCCTTTTCTGAATGCAATGATTTTTCGAAAATTTCATATGGGTTTCCGTTGACCCAAAAACGGATATTTTCCTTATTGACATTAACATTGCGTCGCAGTATTCCAACCGTTTCTTGCGTCTCTTAGTTGCAGCTCGGATCCAATGGATGAATATTTCCCTTGGATCCCAGCTGTTTGTGAGCTCGTCATTGTACCGGTGCTTCAAAATCCATCTACTTTTGTCTTTATGGTGGTCACAATTGGGCTCGGGTGTACCATAAAAAAATCGATAATTTCGCTGTGTTACAATAATTGACCTCTGGTTTTCGACGCAAAAAAAACCAATTTCCTTCTGTTGTGTAATTTAATTTATTCATGCCAAATTGTCACAAAAGTATCTACAACTTTAAAAAAAGTATGGCAAAAATCAATTATAAAAAACAGAAAATCTATTCAAAAAAAAAAACAATAAAAATAAAAAGAAAATATTAAATTTACTTTCAAAAAAGGTAACAAATTAAATTTGTTTGTGTCTATTGGTAATACTGTTTTTGTTTATTGTTTAATTTGCTGGTAGCATTTTATAAATTGAAATTTATAAAAAATAGAAATTTCCAGAAAATTCAAACTCCATATTAGAAAATTTTTGGGTGTTTCAGTACTACTTTTATTTCTATCCGACTCTGTTGATTGCAATATTTTCTCAAAAAGCTTTCGTTCTTAATTTCCGTTTTTTGATTGAAAATTGTTTTAGTAAATTGGTTGGTATGTTGGACAATACTCATTCCCATACCGGGCTTTTCAAAGCTGCTCTGGTGGATAAAATCTTTGCGTCCTTCGGTCTGTGCATTTATTTTCACCTTCTTCGTGTGAACATGGGGAGAGAGATCCATTGTGCAAATTGGTTGGTATGATTCTCTTAGCTCGCCTGCAGCTGTATATGAATAGGTATTCGAATGTGAAATTGACAGTGGTCATTATTTACGTTGCAATGAACACATATATTTGCGCTGGGAACGACTATGAGGGTGTGTGGTAGATGTTTCGATGGACTATCGCCTACCGGGTAGTATTAGTTTGATAGCTAAATGGCGGGCTCTCTGGCAATACAATAAGGGTTGAAAACCGCGGTTATTGCTGCTGGTATTATGGCCGGATTGGCTAGTGTCCATGTTTACCTGTGTAAGAGGCAGCTTCGGTTAGCACAATAGTTGTCACTCATCCACACTTGACCGAAATGGGTCTATCGTTGCATCAACAAACGCTAGTCTTTTGCACAGTCACAGATTATCACCAACGGGAAAATTTCACTGGTAGCGGTTGTCTTTGCGCCCACATTCGATCATCCTGTTAATGGATACTATTTGAAGTGTTCATTCGTTTTACCTACCCGTCTGGCTACGTGTTCATCGGTGCAAGCTTAAACTAATTAACGCTTCATTCGACTGGAAAACAGAATATGGTGTATACGCGTACCTCTATTCGGGAACGTATACAAGTGGAACCTCTATTTGGGGATGGACATCCTACTAGCGTCTATCACATGTCAAATAAGATTTTCATGATAATATTAATTGGAAATTTTTCAAATACTATCTAAAAATATATAATTTAATTTTTCTATAAAAACGGATTTCTGTCAAAAATTTAAATCATAGTAGTTAAAAATGTGTAATACCATTTTTTGCATAATCATAATAATACTAATAATAAGAAAAGGAACAATAATTTTCATAATACTGTAATATGTTATTCGTTTTGAAAAATGCGTCTTCTGAAAGAAATGTTCGATTTTAAAAACAACCATCAAAGTTATGACTGGTTATATTCTGCTGATTACATTACTTGAGGCTAAATCGAACGTGCTTACAAGTGCAAGTAGACAAATTGTAAATGGTTTGGTTTTTTTTTACGAGAGTATATCAAATATGTACGAAGAGATTGGAATTTTAACAAATAACACGTGTTCCCCTTCATATCAGCGTACATTCGATACGCACAATATTTGATTTAAAAAGGACTCATCTTATGGTACGGGCATGCGAAGCATTATTTTGTTTATCCTTGACGTGCCTGAAATATAAAAGAAAATTTTAAATTTGTTGCTTTTCGAAAATAAGCTATTAAATATGTGATTTTTTTTCATCTTATTTCATTTTTAACTCTGATTAATATAATTTACCACTGATTAATATATATACACGCATAAAATATGCACTTTCAATTAATTTCTAATAATTAAAACGTATTTAAAAAAATAATGCTTCAAAACAAAAGTCAATTTTGTTAAAAATTATTAATTTTTGCTTTTATGATAAATAAATAATGAAAAGGACTATAAATATATCTTATATAAAAGTAGTAATAATTTGATATTCTTGTGTAATAAAAAATGTAAAAACGATGCGTGTAGAAAAATAACGAGACTGTTATCTCCTTTAAAGTTGTTCTCTTCGGCAGTTATGCGAGGTCTTTTCAAAAAGTATCGCGAATTTTTTTGTTTTTTCAAAAATGATTTATTTTTTCATGAATATCTATTTTGTCCCCGTCAAAGTAATCCCCACCAGATATTATACACTTGTGCCAATGTTTTTTCCAATCCTCGAAGCACTTCAACAAATCATTTTTTGTGATATTGTTCAGCTCCTCCTTCGATGCCGTCTTTATCACCTCAATCGTAGCGTAGCGTCGGCCTTTCATGGGGCTCTTCAGTTTCGGGAACAAGAAAAAAACACAGGGGGTCAGATCAGGAGAATACGATAGCTGTGGCATTAGTAAAGTGTTGTTTTTGGCCAAAAATGCGTGAGCAGGGGCGTTATGATGGTGCAAAAGCCAATTTTTATTCTTCCACAAATCCGGTCGTTTTTGGAGTTTGCGCATAACTTGCAGGTAATATTCCTTATTGACCGTTCTACCCTGTGGCAAGAACTCATGATGCACTACACCCCTGCAATCGAAGAAAACTGTAAGCAAAACCTTCACGTTCACATCTTCTCGGCCCTCTGAGAACATTTCGTATCACCGATAAACGTTGCTTTGGTCCAAGGTAGCTTCACCATATGCCACAGTCAACCATTCGGAATGTGTCCGTGCAATTAATTTTGTCTTTCACACAAAATTTCATACAGATTCTTTGATACTTTTTTTTGGAATGGGCAAGCAAAGCAGCTGTTACAAATACGTGCAAGCAAAGCAGCTGTCATAAATTAACTGAACATTCAAAATTGCCGAACTTGTCGGCATAAGTGAGAGACATGAGTACCAACATACCGCCACAAAAAATCGAAAATCGAATATACGTAACCCGCGGAAATTCAAAATTCGTGATACTTCTTGAAACGACATCGTATGTCGGCAATGGGCGTTATTTCCACTCTTCGCAGCAGGGCTGGAAGGCTTCAATGGGAATCGCCTTCAGCTAGACAGTACCGAGATAATGCCCTCTCAAGAACTTTCCGAGTGTCTTGACAAAAAGGACCTGAAAAAGCTCAGAAGTCACTTTTTCCAAAAAAAGGAACCTGAAAAAGCTCATTGATGGATACGGCCATCCAAGTGTCTGCAATGTTTGATCTGACACGAAGAAGTCTTTTTCTGAGCCTTCCAAGAACTTTCTTATAACAAATTCATCAGCTTCAATGTTAATCGACGGTCTGATCTCACCAACATCACTCACTCGTTGCACATTTTTATCAGTTTCCGATGCTGATAGTTTTATCTATCATCGGTTTTCGACTGCTTCTCGGCCCTCCAACAATGCTTTATGCCCCCAAAAAGCATGCGCTCTTGATAATAAATGTTTCGAAGTTTTCAGTTTTGCCAAATCGCCCCCAGTAATGTCACACCTTATGTATAAAATAATAATTTTTTTTTTCAAAGTAAAATCAGCTCTCACTGGTACATGTCTAAATGAACTTGAATACCAAAATAAAAGAAAGAAAAAGAAGGTCGATTCTTATACAAAAGTCCTTAATTTCTAGACAAAACATATAATATTAGGGATATATTAAATTTCCTTTACTAAATATTGTTTGGAAAAAGAAATTTCAAAAAAAAAAATTGCTAAATCCTTTTTACTTTTTCCCATCAAAAATCAGATCTTTTTGAAAAATCTATATTCAAGTCAAGTCATGCAGGATAGAGAAAATATATATATTCCTTTATTATTTTCCATTCTTCCTTTTAAGTTAGGATTAAGAACAAACCAATTTATTGGGATAAATTGTTGTCAAAACAGAAAATATACAAAAAAAAAAAAAAAATCACATACGTAATGTGTAATATAAATACGATTACAGACATAAATAAGCACATTCATATATGCTCGTATTTATATACTTTTTAATATAGAATGCAGCTTATATAAATAGGTGTGAGGTGGGCGTTGATCAAAAGTATTGAATTTCTTAAAGTAATAGTGAAGAAAGAAAAGAAAATCAAAATCACCTACAATAGAAGAAGAGGACAAAAATTGAAACTAAATTCAGATGTGGAAAATCTTCTGTTCGTGGAACAAAAGATATAATTTAAAGAATACGTGATTCGAGTGTTTATTATAAGTTTAATGCTCAAAAAATTGGTAGATAGACCAAATAAGCTAAATCGATGTTGAAGGAGTCCAAAAATGAAAAGGATCAAACCAATACACAATCTTATATATATATTTATATTTTTTTTACTTATCATCATCTCTCTTCGTCGTAGCGTATATGTGATTCGTCCTTTCTTCTATTATTTTTTGGTAAGATATTATTCACTACAACAACAAACATATCTAGACTATTCGTAATGTTGTGGCTTTCATTCATATCAGTTTCAAGGAATTTGGGAAAATTTTTCAGTTATTATTATTATTATTATTATTATTATTCCTATTATTTTTATTATTTTTATTATAGGAGCTTTGCCTTTGTTATTATGATCGAATGGAGATGAAAATTGTGAAATTTATAAGATAAAAACGAAAAGAAAGGAGTACGAGTTCTTTTTTTTTTATAGAAAAGTCATAGTGGGAAAGTTAGAATAAATTTAATACATGTAAACTACCCAAATAATACTATTAACCATATATAATCATATTTATTATTTGAATTTGTGTATGACTCCATATACATCTATAATTTAGATACACTAAAAATAGGGCGCCTTGGCGTTACTGTTTTCTCTAGTTTAAAAACCTACAAAAAATATAGGTAAAAATTACTAAAATAGGTAAACTAATAGAAATGATGTAGTCTTATAAGTGCAGATATTGCTTTTTTAGTCTATTAAAATTTATTATTGTATTTGTGAATTTTTAAAAGGATATTTTTACTCTGTGGTTTTGACATACAAATACATTTTAGTTATTATCGATTAAGTCACTTTAAAAGAGCACCAGAAAATATTGTTATACTATTTTTTTTTTACGGTAAGACTATAATCATTTATTTTATCTCGAGCTCCTGAGATAGTTTCACCTGGTTGCAACAACAGATCCCTCCAAATACATAGCATGAGCTTCGAGCCATAGATGTTGAGTGTGGCCGTCAATGTTGATGTGGCCGTCAATGTTGACGACTTTTCGTCGCCAGTCACAATATACGTGTAATATAGAAAACCTTCCTTTTTTTTGCCGTTGTTGACATTTTTGCCAAATTGCTTTTGCATCATTCCCAAGGCTTTCAAACGATGGGAAATTGCTTGTTGAGTGACGCCTAATGAATCTGCAAGTTTTTATTTACGTCTGATATGGATCTTCATCCAATAATGAATGCCTCCAATTCTGCATCTTCACATTTTTTCACCAGTCCGGGATGCTCCTTATCTTTCCACGTCGAAATCATCACTTTTGTAGCGTTGGAACCATTGGCCATATGTTCTCTTACTAATATAAGCCTCACTATAAGTTTCTACAATCATTCGACACGCCTCAGTCGCAGATTTTTTTGAATTGACGGCAAAAAGTAAAACTTCCCGCAAATGACGCTTATTTGGGTCAAATTTCGAAATTTCCACAAAAATATATAACGTCGATAAAAAGTCACCGATATAATAATAAAGAGTTGTTGACAGATGCCTAAGCTTACGATTTGACATTAACTGCTGGCGCCATCTATTGGAAAACGGCGGTATCCCATTTGTACTCCCAATATATTAAGGCATACTTATTCATAAAGGTGAATTTTAAATAGAAAAGAGGGTGGACGGACATCCCTTATATTTAATGTGAAAACATAAACTATAGCCGTAGAAGTATCTGAAAGAAATATTTTTTTTTTTAAATGGTAAACGTTTATAAAACTGAAAACACATAATAGCAAATAAAACAAATTCGAACCATATTCAATATATGGTATAAAGAAAAATATAAATCAGATACTATAATTAAATTATATCATAAATTCATAGATTTTATAATAATTGTCTGAAGAAATTTTGATATTTGCCAAGTTTATGCCATTTTAATAATATTTAAAGAAAAAAACATCGAAAATGCAATAAGAAAATTTGGAAAAAAAATATATTTTAATATTATTCACATTTTTCGTACAATATTTTAAAGTTGATTCTATAATTTAAAATTATTAATTAACGAATTTATTATTCTATTTTTTTTTATATAAACTGTATATATTCTGTTGTTTGGAAAGTAATTTCGTTGTTTCCCAACAGAGGACTTAATTGTATTTTTTTTCACAACCAACTTCACACTTAAGCCGCATAATCATATGGATTGTATTTTAACAGCTGACATAGCAAGGCTTGCTTGTGAAAAAATTCGATTGATTCTGTACAGTAGTTTTTGGTTGATACCCTTTTAAATATTGAAAGTAAAAAACAGCATTTTCGTTATATTTTAGTATTTTTACTATAGAAAAGATAAAAATGTTGTTCAAGCAAGAAAAAAATTATCCGATGTGTATCGGGAAGATGTGTTAAGTGACCGCTAGTGCCAAAACTAGTTTGCAAAATTTCGATCCGGAAATTTTGATCTCGAAGGTGCACCACGGTCTGGAAGGTCAGTTGAAGCTGATGTAAACACAATAAAGGCATTAATTGATGCAAACCGATGAATAACAACTTGTGAGATTGCTGAGATATTAAATTTATCGAATACGACCGTTCATGATCATTTGAAATGGCTAGGTTTTATCTCAAAGCTCGACATATGGGTTCCTCATCTTCTTACGGAAAAAAATTTGTACCGTCGCATTGACATTTCTGATTTGCTTCTCAAACGCAAATCAAAAGGTACTCCACTGGGAGGCCTTCTACCTGTCAGACACGAGTTATGCGGGATTTTTACCCCGCTAAAACCTAACCTGTACCTCTACCCTTGCTCAACGATGGTTCCCCGGCGCCACTCTTTGTAAATACTAATTCGCCGGGGCGTTCTTATAATATTTGACTGCTGTCCCGATGTTATGACGCCGCGCGGCCTATTCTTCGTACGTGGTGTGAAGATCCTTCATGATAGATTCCGCGTACTCTGCAATATTTTTACTGCTGTCCCGATGTTATGACGCCGCGTGGCCTATTCTTCTTATAATATTTTACTGCTGTCCCGATGTTATGACGCCGCGTGGTCTATTCTTCGTACGCCGTGTGAAGATCGTTCATGATAGATTCCGCGTACTCTGCAACTCTGTTCCAAGCCGATTGGTTCTTCAACATGCACTCCACTATGTTTTCTGCACTGATGGAACGGTCCACATTTTTCTCCAGTACTGCCCGTGTCTCCTCGTAAAAGGGGCATTGGAATAACACGTGTTCTGCATGTTCGAGCACATCGTAGCAACGATGACAGTTTGGGGAGTCTGTTTTCTTGAATCTGTGCAAGTATGCCCGAAAGCATCCATGTCCAGTCAAGAGTTGGGTGATGTAATACCCGACTTCCCCGTGCAGGCGAGTGACCCATTTGGTGACTTCTGGGATCAGTCGATGAGTCCACCGACCCTTCGTCGAGCTGTCCCATCTTTCTTGCCTCTTCACAGAGGACCTTTCGCCGCTCTTCCTTCTTCCTACGATGTTGGCGTTCTCGCTCTCCTGCCAGGATGTCGATGGGTTGGCATGGTTCCACAACGTTGACCGCATCGTGTGATACCGTTCGGTATGCTGACGCCACTCTGATCGCTGAGAGCCGCTGGACTGATCACATTGTCTTGCGGTATGTTGTTAGCTCTAGCGATTTCGCCCACACTGGTGCTCCGTATAGCAAGACGGAGGTAACTACAGTTGCCAGTAGTCGTCTTCGAATTTGCCTGGGGCCTCCGATATTGGGCATTATCCGCGAAAGCGCGCCCTGTACTGCTGATGCCTTCCTGCTGGTGCTGGAGATGTGCTTCTTGTAGTTGAGTCTGGCATCCAAAACCACTCCTAGATACCTTATGTATCTGGATATCGTGGTCGCCCACTCTTATGGTAATGGTCTCCATTTTCTTTCGGCTACTCATAAGGAGTGCTTCGGTCTTATGTTCCACCAATGACAGGTCTGCCGATGTCATCCACTGTCTTATCCTCCGGATGGTGGTGGAGAATGCGGCTTCCAGATCATATAGGTGTTTGGCTACAACGACAACCCCTACGTCGTCCGCGAAAGCCATGAGCGTTCTGTTCGTCGGTAATTCCAGATGGAGTAGGCCGTCGTACATGAAGTTCCACAAGAGTGGCGCCAGGACAGAGCCCTGAGGTACCCCACCCGTGACCCCATACTCCGCTGGTCCATCCTCCGTTTCGTAGTGTAGTAGACGATCACTGAAGTATGATCTGACCATCCTCCGTAGGTAGTGGGGCACCCCCATGTTCTTAAGAGCCTCCAGGACTCAACAGACCTAGCACCTTCCGATTGTCATTTGTTCCGGTCTCAACAAAAAATTTTTTATATGGTAAAACGTTTAATTCAAATGAGGAGGTCAAAAATCACTTGGATCAGTTTTTTGCTAGCAAAGAACAAAAATTTTATGAGTGGAATCATGTTACTGCCAGAAAGATGGCAAAAAATATTGGATCAGTCTCAACAATATTTAATTGAATAAAATATTAATTCACTATAAGAAAAGCGTGTCTCATTTTTATATAAAAAACGAAACTACTTTCCGAACAAGCCAATATATTTTTTTATAAAAATATATATAAACTAGGTTTTTAATTAAGCTTTTTCTAGACAGAATCCCTACAAAAAAAAAGCTAATTTATGTACAATACAATAATAAATGTTAACTAATTTTAAGCGCATACCGCGATTTAAATCCGGTCTTTTGGAAAGCTGCAATTTGTATAAACAATGTAAAATGCCCATTCCTTGCAAAATTAAAAATGCTCCCATTCCTCGATACTGGTTATTAGATCCTATAACGTGCGATACTCTCCTTAGTTCGCATAAAAAACTTTCAACTTCCACTCCACTTTTTGTCTTCGAATACAACAAATTTCTGCAACGCACGTTGAAGCCGAACACTTTTATACGGACGGATCAAAAAGTGCTCATGGCGTTTCTGCCGTTGTTGTTTCACAAAATTCGCAAACTCTCCCAACTTATTCCTTAATATAACAGCTAATATTTCTGCTCAGTGTTTCATCCATACAGACAGTCTCTCGGTTTTAAAAGCAACTTTAAACCTTTCCAACACGGATCTAATTATTCTGCAAATTAAATCTGGTCCCATAAATCAAAAAAGTAGCTAAAATGGATTCCCTCTCACAGTCATATTTTAGGAAATACTCAGGCCGATGAGTTAGCTAAAATGTGCCATAACATGCCTCTTATCTCTCATCACCCTCCAAGCTACTCATCCATTTTAAATTTAATAAAATATTGCCAAGCTTTGGACTTAAATAATATTTGGAAATATTCAAACTCTTTTCTTCGAAAGGTATGTCTTTCAACCCAAACCCCCACGTACAACCCAAAGCTAGGAAGGCCGCATTGCGTGGCGTTAACCAGGACGCGTATTGGTCATTGCAGACTAACAAAAGAGCACTTTCTATCAAAACGTCCACCACCTAATTGTAAGTTCTGTGGAGAAATTCTCAATTTGGAACACTTTCTCTTCAATTGTAGGCATACTAAAGTATTTCTACAGTTAAATGGTATAGAAAACTTACCTGGTCTACTTTCACCCCAACAAAATCCTAATGGACCTTTTTTCCTGTTGCTAAATCATCTAGACTATAGAAACCAATTGTAATGCTTTTCTCTTTTCTCTTTTTTTTTTTTTTAAATAAATTCTTAGCATAAGTAAATTTAGATTTTTAAAAATTTCCAAAATTTTAAATCAGCAAAATTGTAAATTTTTATTTAAATACCAAAACTGTATAATGTTCTTAAAAAAAGAAAGAAAAAAAAATTTTGATAAAATTAATAAGCGCCTTATGGCCCAAGCAGCCGCGTGCGCGAACACCACACTACCCAGATTTATTCTGGGACAATCTGTTTTTATTAATAAATAAATAATAAATGTTAATCTTCATAACGACCATTTCCCCTCTCCCCCCAAACACTCTTAAATAATAACTTTTGGTAATTCTATTTAAGTTGAAAAACTCTATTGCAATTTTTCTCAGAATACCTAATAGAATCGGTTTTTATCCCGGATAATTTATGGTTCTGTTCATTGTCTTTGTTGAAAACTATCGAAACAGCAAACTGATCTGGTATACTACTTATTCTAGATAACACCCTTTCTATGCAATTTTGTTTAAGACAACAACCTGGTTTTGCCGTATGCAAATAAAAACTAAACAGAGCTGTAATTATATAAGAATTTGTTTATAAAACAACAGAAAAAGGAATTTAAATGGTTTTTTTTTAACTCTCAAGTTTGCATTCTTTAAATTATACATTTTAACGCTTATATAAATACAATGAATTTTCCCAACGCTTCGAATCTCAGCTAAATTCCGCACTATTAAACGGCACGAATAATGGTTTAAAGACTTACTTACTAAGAATGGTGAGGATGCAGCAGATGTTGATCAAATTCTTGTCGTGTTGAATCAACATTATTTGGTATGTGAATACAATCAGTATATACAAATGTATACAATACGTATAGCAGCATCAGCATTGATGTTGTATTATTTACATTAACTTTTAATCATACTGATTACTAGTATTCAATTTATATAACATGTTATATATAAATTTAAATCTCAAAAACCACCATTTTCTTATTATAGTTTAACAAAATTTAAGTCTTAATTTATTGAGAATTTATTAAATTCTAATTTTTGTTTTATTATTTTGCCCATTAAATTGCAAGTGCTTTGATGAATAAAAATCATATATAAAATATCGAATTCTTCCATCTAATTGACATAAAGAGTTAATAATGTTTATTTTTTGTGAAAGTACTCGGTAAAAACCTAATCAGTATTTATAAAACTTTTCCGAATGTCCAGCAATATTCTTATCATTATAATAATAGCTCTAAGATGTTGGCGTCTTTGATGTAATCATTTAGAGATAATTTTTATTTCAAACATCTTTACTTTCTTTTGAAGTAAACTAATCTAAACAAAATTTGTTTTTGGAGAAATGTGAACAATATTCAAGAAATTATCTTTTGGTATTTTTATTATTATTATTATTATTTTTTTTTTTTTCAATATAGTTTTCATTTTGGTATATTGCAGGTTTCACCTTGCCATCGTTATAACGAACAAATTTTTTTCTTTCTTTATTCTACAATCAAAAGATATTCATTCCCCTTTGATATTCGAGTTTGTTTGTTGGATAGTAGTGAGCTGATGTAATATGAAAATATTTTTGGCAGACATTGTGAACTTTAACTCATTAAATATATTATACTTTTCATCTTTTTTTTTCTTTTTTTTTTGCCACTTTGAACTTATATTAAAAAAGTTTCAAGTGTAAAGAACTTATTTTGGGTAATTTTTAAACAAACTTTCCTTTTTAATACGTAAACTTGAGAATTTTTATTACATATTCTATCTATCGTTGGTGTAATAAAATTCTTCTTCTCTCTTACTAAATTATATTTCTTCAGAAATTTTCTTATACAATATTCACTGTTCACTATTTATGTATATTTACGTAGTAGTTTTTTTTTTTTTTTAATATTTTCTTTCAGTACAAAGGATAAGGTTTTCCATATAATTTATATTAAATACTTTTCGCTAATATTAATTTATTTTTCTATACTGTTTCTTCTGGGCTGTAAATAAAATTTACTTATTTAAGAAAATATTGTGCTCATTTTTAAATTAATTAAAGTAGTTTTTTTTTTCAAAAGTAAGAATAAATTGCGCCTTTTATATGGAAAATAAATAGAACTTTTTATCTATTTGTTAATAATTTCAAAAATTGTACAAGAATATTTTTTAAAAAACTTGCTTATTTTGACAAGTTTTGCTTAAACTGATATTTTGAGGTATTGGATAAATTTCAATAGTGATTTGAAGCTTTTAAATAAATTTAATTCGAAAAGTTGTCGATACGACAAATAGAAATCATCGAAATTGAAATTCATATACCCTAGGCAGTATGAATCTAGGAATCGCTTGTTCTTTTACGAAATTTATATGAAAATCAAATGGTAGAAATCCATGTCAAATAAATTTTGTGATAAGGGTAATGGTGTAATAGTATTGCAGTAGGAAATTTTCCAACAAATGCACCTCATCGAGTATGTTCTTCTCATCTAACAAAAATATATTAGAACGAGTCTAGGTGAATAAATGTTAACGATAGAAGCTTGGATGTACAAACATGCATGTATGATCTCATAAATGATATCAAATATCATAAAACCGCTGCAGGTTGTACCACTTTTGCTATTGGGACTATGTGCATATGCACAGAATCATGCTATTAAACTCATAAAAGCTTTCCTGAATACAACGCACCAGGGTCAACATAAAATAACCAATCCATCAGAGACCTATTATTACATCTCGAAAAGTTTCTGCACAAGAAGTGCCATGCTACATCGAATGGACGCCCTCTGCTCTGGTACAGAATAACTTCGGAACAATTTCATATGAGTACGGGGACCATACGTATAAATTTGCCTACATTCAGGCGAAACTTATTAGAATTGCTTCAACATTTACGTGGATTAGTATTCGTATGACTTTTGTCTATTATAACGAAAACGAATAGGAAGTTTGTCCTTCGATTTGAACATTTTAGGTTGAAATTATTCTAAGACCTTTAATAATTCTAATCATTTTTTTAATAATAATTTTTATGCTTATACTATATGTTAGTAGCTTAAATTTTATAAATTCACTTATAAAATGATCAGTATTAGATTTTTCTACAAAAATTATATACAAACAAATATTTTCCTCATAACTAATTGGTTATAAAATAGAATTAAGAAAAATACGAAAGTTTTCTTTTATTATTTATTTAATTAAAAATGGCAATTGAATAGTATTAACAACAACAAAAAATAAAATAAAATGAAAACAATAATTTGAAATAAAAAAAAAAAAAAAAGAAGAAAAATGAACGAAAAGTTCAACTAATAATGGTAAATAACTTGTTAAATTGTGCCTGAACCATGTGAATAAGAACTTAGTTGGAACATTCTTCTTCCGGCATAAGAAGGCTTTCGTTTGCAAGATGTTCGCCGACAACACTTGTTGACAAGCATAATCGTTGTCGTCTGTTAGCTGTGTTAGGTCCGTTAGCTCACAGTAGGAAATGGTGACCGGAATAACATTTTAACATCGCCTTTTTAGTCTTATTTATGTATGTATTAAAATGGTTTGTGGACAAATCTTTGCCTAAACCGACCAGTACTCGTTGTCAGAGTGCCAAATTTACATGGTGTGTGCAACGGCGAAAAATGTCCAAGCTTATGAAAATACCCTTTTATAAGTACACATGTAGACATATTCCCAAATATGTCCACTATTCTTTCGCCTACGTCTAGACTGTGTTTATACAATATAAAAAGCATGTGTGGGGAACGCCTAAAATATTTCCGGATTTTCACTTGTATTATTAACAAAACTGAGAGTACACTTAATTTTTTTGGTAATTTTACACTTTTCCTAATCCTATTATCAGAGTTGTTATTCACAACAAAAATTTAAAATAGAGGATATTTATATATTCAAAAATACGAGGGTCGTTCAATAAGTCCTTAGAAAAAGATGGAAAAAAACTGTTTTTTTAACAAAAAAATTTTTATTTTTCAACACAATCTCCTTTTAGCTCTATACACTTTTCCAACCGTTTTTCCAAAATTTTTATTCCGTCCAAAAAATAGGATTTCGGAAGTTCTGCAAATTACTCATCCGTTTGAGCAATGACGTCCTCATTGGAAGTGAACCGTCATCCGCCAAGCCATTTCTTCAGATTGGGGAAAAGAAAATAGTTACTCAGGGCCAAATCTGGTGAATAAGCGGGATGCTGCAACAATTCCATTCTCAATTCCACAATTTTGGCCATGGAAACAGCGCAGGTGTGCACACGCGCATTGTCCTGATGCAAGAGGATTTTTTTCTTCTTCAGATGGGGGCGTTTCTCTTTGATTTCCTCGCTCAACCGTTGCAATAACGACGTGGAATACGCTCCTGTTATTGTTTTTCCTTTTTCCAAGTAGTCGATAAAAATGATGCCCTGCGAATCCCAAAAGACCGTGGCCATCACCTTGCGGGCCGATGACACAGTTTTTGCCTTCTTCGGAGCCCGTTCACCCTTGAAAATCCACTGTGATGACTGTCTCTTCGTTTTTGGAGTGTAGAAGTGTATCCAGGTTTCGTCCACAGTGACATATCGACGAAGGAATTCGGCAGAATTGCGATGAAAGAGTGCCAACATAACCTCAGAGTCCACTGCACGATTGCGCTTATTCTCCTCTGAAAGCTAACGCGGCACCCATCTTGCCGAAATTTTTTTCATAGACAATTTTTCATGCAAAATTGAAGCGACTGTATCTTGTGATATGCCCGTGGCCTCAACTAATTAGCGCACTTTAATTCGCCGATCGTTAAAAATCAGATCGTGGATTTTGTCGATGATTTCAGGAGTAGACACCTCAACTGGGCGTCCTGAACGATGTTCATCTTTTGTGGATGAACGGCCACGTTTAAATTCATTCACCCAATTGTAAACCGTCGCAAATACAGGTGCAGATGTGCCATGAACTGCATCCAACTCGGCTTTGATTTCTTTCGGGCTTAAGCCTTTCAAATGGAGATGTTTGATGACAGCCCTAAACTCGCTTTTTTCCATTGTTATGCACAAATAAATGTCGTTAACTTTAATCGACGATGGAAATTGACCTACGCTATGGATCGAGCTGAAATTATGACAGCTTTTCTGTCTTTACCGGCACTACAAGCGCAATTTCTCGGATTTTCTAAGGACTGATTGAACGACCCTCGTCGAAAAACTGTTTTTTTTTAAATATGAAAAATGAGGATATGGATTATGTTATTTAAAATAAAATATTGAATAGCAAACTCTGCAAGTACTCATAAAATACTTCTTACCATGAAATTAATTCGGTAAATTCGCTACTAACATATAAAAAATACAATAGTTGCAAATATTTCCTATTTAATTAGTAAAATTCAATTGTTAAATTTAAAGAAAAGAAAATATTTTTAATAATACATATATCTTGATTATCTGCTGTTCGTATATTGTATAAATTATGAACAGCAGATAATCGAAAAAAAAATTTAAAAAAAAAAATCATAAATATTGAAGAAATTCTAGAGAAAAGCTGATTCAGAGAAAAGTTAGCACGTTTCTTCGCGTATTTACACAGCAATTTTCTATTTTATACCATTTATAACGAAAATTAGATGTGTTGTTCGAAAGCTCATAGTACAAGAATACTCCCTCAACATTTAGATGGCCACTATTCTTACAAACTTACTGAAGATTTCTTTTCTCAGCTAATGCAATTATCTGCAGAGTATAAAACTTTATTACAATCAAAGTTTTTTCATACTTAATAGTTAAGTTGTGTATTTAACTGTTTCATACTTTCTGCTTTTATGCTTTACCATATAAAAACATAAAAGAACATTTTGGAATAGGGTAGCATATTTTATTTGTAAAGAAAATGCGAGATTTTTTGCTGCTTGAAGGGGAGTGTAAGAAATGTGACATTGAGCAAGGAAATTGTATGGCTTGCTGCTGAGATTCATTTGTACAGAGCTAGGATCGAGCCATACACTATTGGTTAACGTATCCTTTCTATTTTATATGCTATGGTGTGTTTTCACGGAACGTCTAATACGACCCAAATAATGAGAGAACAATCCACATTTGGAATGATACTGTCTGGAATTCGAAAACGAAATCTGTCACAGCTGCGCTACTCCCCGGAAATACAACTTTAACTTATCTTGCATTAGTAGACAATCCCCCCCCCCGCCACCCTAACAGTGAGGGAGAAATCTGTCTGGAATATCCAAACTATACTGATTTAACTTATACTATTTTCATATTGACTTTAGTTTGTATTTACAAGTTTCTACCATATTTGGTAGTTTCGTATATGCAATACTATCAATTATACTTTCGTCGATGTTGCCAGCTTCAACAGATACTTCGGATTTATCTTAATATTTTGCATTTAGCCAGAATTTTAATATAAATATACAAACAAATTTTTGATATTCACATTGTATACTTTTACTTTTGTTTATTTTAATTATTATACTATTCAGAACTTTTGCTTTCCTTAACAAAAACTACAATTACTATAACTGACAAAAAAGTTAGTCAATGTTAAATTATTATTATTAAAATACTTCTAATATTATATTGTCTTTGTGAAAAGTTTGGAGGAAAATAAATTTATAATAAAAATATTATATGAGAATTAAATTAATTAATAATAATAAAATTATGATTATTTTTTTCAGGGACGTTGCAATCGTGAAAAGCCACCTTGCAAATATTTTCATCCTCCTCAGCATTTAAAGGATCAATTGTTAATAAACGGAAGAAACCATCTTGCCTTGAAAAATGCACTAATGCAACAAATGGGCATTGCGCCTGGCCAACCAGTTATGTCTGGGCAAGTGCCAACTGTGGTGAGTCGGAAATAAAAATTTTAATACTTAAAAAAAAAGACCAAATTATATTACTAAAATAATTATAATTATAATTTAAAACAATTTAATAAAGACTACAAAATGAATTTTGTTATATTTTTTTTTTTTGTTGACAAAACAGAACAAACAAAAAACATTAAAAATTTTATTCAAAGGGAAAATACTCGTAGTTAAGCACAAGAAATAATAATAATAATTAGTCTGATAAATGTGTTAGCTTTTTACTAATCACTTTGTTTTTGTTTTTTTTTTCAATCAAAATTTTTCAATTATTACGCATTTTGGGTATATTATTTTTTTTGTTGTGATTTTATTTTTCTTTTTAACTAACAAAACAAGGAAACATAAATTATGCGAACACCATTTGGTTTTGCCGAGAATTTTTGCTTATTATTTTTCTATGTTCATTTTTCGAATCTCCAAAATTTAGCTTTTTTTTTAACATAAAATATATATTTTGTTTGTACAATATTTTTTCCCCATTTTGTTTTTTTTTTTACATACATATATGAATGAATGATTTTTAAATTAATTTCGATTATTTTCATGTTTTGCTAAAAATTACAAGCAAGCAAGTAATTCGTTCGTTATTGTGCATGCTTAGGAAAATTGTGATTTATATTTAATTTGCCTATTTTCAGAAACACTAGAAAAATTAGATAATTTTTGAAAATATTTCAATAGATTAGAAATAATATTTTCCCATAAATTATAATATTATACAATATATTTTTGATATACACGTACATATGTATATCAATATGTGTGAGCAGTAACGAAAAAAGTTATTCTTGCCATTACTTTTAAGAAAATTATATATATTACGTAATGGTTTAAGTAAAGAGTTAGTCTTAAGAAAATTATATTTGATATACAAATTAAATGGAGTTACTTGAAGAGAAAATTAAAATATATAGAATTAAAAATTAAATCGATCATTTAATTTTTAATGCATTAACTTTGCAAATTAATTCATTTTCCATCTAAATATAAGGTGTAGTAAAAAGAAATCCATTATTTTTGCATTAAATTGAAGGTTTTATTAAGCATAGATAGAATGATACGATTTAGGTCAAATATGCACTGTTTTGTTCGATAACTTGTTGCCATTTTGGAGGTAATTTCATAATGCCTCTCTCATAGATACCCTCGTCCCTATTGGCAAAAAACTGGGACAGTCGATTTTCACAATCTTCTCTTGAGGCGAATTTTTCACCCGCAAAATCATTCGTCATAGACAGATGGTAATCACTTGGTGCCAGGTCCGGACTATAAGGAGGATGCATAAGAACATCCCAACCAAGGTCCCGGAACTTCTGGCGAGTTACTATCGATGTATGCGGCCTGGCGTAGTCCTGATGGACCACAATTCCTCTCCTATTGGCCAAAGCTGGCCGCTTCTGGGCAATTGTTTCTTTCAGACGGTCCAATTGTTGACAGTATAGGTCCGAATTAAGAGTTCGGCCGTAGGGGAGTAGCTCAGAGTAGATGATTCCCTGCCAGTCCCACCAAACACACAGCAAAACCTTCCTGGCTGTCAATCCTGGCTTGACCACCGTTTGCGCCGGGTGACCGCGATTTGGCCACGACCGTTGTCGCTTGACGTTGTCGTAAGTGACCCACTTTTCATCACCAGTAACCATCCGCTTCAGAAATGGATCAATATTGTTGCAATTCAGCAGCAATTCGCAGATGGAAATTCGGTCCATGAGGTTTTTTTGCGATAACTCGTGTGGCACCCATCCATCGAGCTTCTTTTTGTATCCAGCCTTATTTAAGTCGTTCCAAACGGTTTTTTGTGCAATATTTAGCTCCTGGGCAATCGAAACAGTGCTTATGTGACGGTCGGACTCGATGATTTCCATTATTTTATCGACATTTTCGACAATTGGCCTTCCAGAGCGTGGTGCATTTTTGACATCAAAATTATCAAAACCAAAATTGCGCGTGATTGGCTGTTACAGTATCAGAACCATAAACACTATTCACATTTTCAGCTGCCTGGCTTGCGTTTTCGCCTTTATCGAAGAAAAACTGTAAAATATGGCGTATTTTCTCTTTGTTGGTGTCTATCTTTGACGCGTGCTAAAAAAATACTGAGTCAAGTAATCACAAAATTGTATGAAAAGCTTTTTTAGTATGAAATCTTATCTTTCTAACGCCATCTAGTGCAATCCGATCGCACTTTTAAAACGGGAGATACAGACTCTTAAAGCCATCTATTGGCAAAATAATGGATTACTTTTTACTACAACTTATATATACTCATAAACAAATTTATTAAGATGTGTAAATTGATGTAGTAATTTCGAATGCTACCAAAAAAAAATTGTTTATTATAACAACTAAAGGTGATTTTTTTCGCTTACCGTGGTGATATTTCTTACATCATTTTCTTTTGTCCGTCATACCTGAAGCGGCAGATGGCCTCACGGTCGTAGTGCTTCAATATGGCTCCGGTCATATAGCTTAGAAACTTTTCATGACTTTATTTGGTAACCAAAACCTTATGATTTACTAAGCTTTGACTTTTACTAAAAGTGCGGACAGAAATTATTCATATTATCATAGATTCGAACCACGCACAAAGAGTATATTCTACAAATGCATGAAAAGTAAAGTAATGTACGTATTTTTGTCAACTGTTAACAATAAAATATAATCAAATTATAACAGTTAAATTCGGTTATAAAATATTGAGTACTTTTTACAATTTTATAGTAGTTGTGTTGTACAGGGTTTTCCAAAAAGGGTGATATGATTTCTTTTAAAAAAAAAACACACTAATTGTTAAGGTAATTCAAATGTTTTTTATTTAACGTAAAGTACAATCGATATAATTAAGTTCTGAATAAAATGTCATTCAAATGACCACCACGACTTCTTTTGCAGGAACGAATTCGATGAATCCAATTTTCGAGCACTTTTTCCACTTAATCAAGTCGTATGTCATGAATAGCACGTTCAATATTGACTTCTAAAGCTTGAAGAGAGTCTGGTTTATTGCTAAAGACCAATGACTTCAAATAACCCCACAAGAAATAGTCTAATGGTGTTAAATCACAACTTCTTAGAGGCCACTTGAAATAATCGAATCTCCAAACTTTTCTGGCAATAATTCGGTTGTTGCACGTGCTCTGTGGCACATAGCCCCGTCTTGTTGGAACCAGATGTTGTCAAGATCAACTTCTTCCAATTTCGGCCATAAAAAGTTGGTTATCATCGATCTATACCGCTCTCCATTGACAGTCAAGGTGTTACCAGCTTCATTTCGAAAGAAGTACGGACCGATGATTCCACCAGACCAAAAACCACACCAAACTGTCAATTTAGGTGAATGTAATGGGTATTCATGAATAATTTGTGGATTTTCTTCACACCAGAATCGACAGTTTTGTTTATTTACCGCACCACTCAGATGAAAATGAGCCTCATCGGAGAAGATGATTTTCTTAAAAAAGAAGTAATTTTAAGAAAATTATTTTGATAATAAAATTGAATAATTTGTAATATGTCATGATCTGTCAAAAAATGACAGATCATGACATATTACAAATGGCCGAAACGTCACTTAGAAATCATATCACTCTTATTAAAATGCAAAAACTATAGTTTATGGTAATTTATGAAAAATAATTAATTAAAAAATGTTAAAAGCAAAAAGAAAAAAAACGTTTTTGCTTATAACTAGAATACAAACACATTTCCTACCGACTGAAGCTTAAAGGGTTAATAGGATAAATTATTAAAATAAATTTAAGTTAGATAAACAAAGATATCAATAGTTCAACTGAAATTTAGTGTTTTTTATCATGAGTATTGAATAATATGATTTAATGAAGAAAGAAAAAATATACACTCAAAACATAACAAAATTGTATTCTAACATCATCAAAAATATCATTATTTAACTAACAAAAAAATATGATCATAAAATATACAATACATAAAAACAAACAATACTTAAAATTTTTATGAAATTACAGAAAGAAAAAAAACAATACATAAAAAATATACATATATATATATATAATGCTTGATTGGTGTCGTGTTTTATTTTGTTTTTATTTTTCTCTGTAATTTTTTGAGGATATCCAGAACGGAACTACAACTGTACCACCTCTGGGATTCTCAATGACTGTTGGAACACAACCAATTATGGTAAATTTAGTTTAACATTGCTTGTTTATTTTATTTTCATTTAAATTATTATATTGTATATTATTTTCATTTAAGCAACATAAATATTTTATTATTTCTATTTCTATTTGTTTTTGTTAATTATTATTTATTATACTTTTTTTTAAAAAAAAATTAATTGATTTATTTTCTATTTACACTACAGTTTTAACTAAAATTACTATTTTTTTTTTAGCAAAAATTTTCTCCAAATCACACAATCTTTCTTTACGAAACATAAATATAAAGTGCATAAATAAATAATATTAACTGCAAAAATAAATAGTAAAAATAAAAAGTTACGCTTAAATTAAGCAATATATAAACTGTTTTTTTTTACCATTTATGTGTAATCAATACTAGACGAATATATTTTTTTTCCATTTATTTTGTGTGTATTCTAATGCTTTGGGTTATTTTTTCCAATCATTTTTGTGCAAATTGCATGATTTCTTTTGGTTTTTCGCAAAATTATTACATTGCTGTATTTTTTATACTGTATTTATACGTATTTAATAGTAAATGTTTATTGATTCAAATATTATTAATTACACAAAACATACATATATAAACATGTTTCTTTTTTTTAAATTTATAAATTCATTGAAATGTTTTTTTATCATTTAATATGTAAGTATAATTTATCCGGTTTACATGGGAAAAAAAAACTATAATTTCTTATATTAGCAAGAACATATAGCCTTTTTGAGCATAAGTAAAAACTCATTTATTTATAAAATCGATGCAAAAATCTAAAAAAAAAAAAAACTTTTAAAAATTATAGTATTTATAAGAAGTAGAAAAAATTAAGGTTTTTTGTTAAATTAATTAAATATGTGCTATCAGGTAAATTAGTACTAAAAATGAAATTTAAACAGACAATTCTAAATAATTTGGAAATGATTGAATATCAACAGTGCAATATATTAATTTAATATTAATATGAAGAGGGGATATTTTACATTTCCATTCTTACTGATAGATTTTATGAAATTCAGTAAACACAAGCTCAGCAGTTAACAATAGATGGTATAAATGGTAATGCAAACAGCCAGATGGTAAATGGAATATGCATTTTCACGTACTATAATTATACTAATTGTTATGATTATTGAATTTAAAATCAGTCTGTTATAAGAGTCCATAGGGAGATCTTCTATGGGGGAAGAATTTCAGAGAGCATTGCAAACAAATTTTCAAGAGCAATAGCCCATTCAAATTCCATACAACACATGGGAATTGGATATATTCAAATAGTTGAAATAGATTCAAATATGTAACACAGGACACAGTTGTTAGATTTAGTATTGTAAGTCTTCAAATAACAATCACCACCATACACAAACGTATAAACAGGCTGAATAATAACCAAATAGATATTTGTCCTTTTAGTATCTCCAAAAATTAAAGGAATTTACTTATTGTTTCATTAATTACAATTTCAATAATAATAGCCGTTTCAGAATCATTCATAGACTTATTATAATCAGTATATTTTTTTAAATAGGTAAAAACTTCTATCAATATAACTTTTTTTTTCTGTTCTAAAGTGAAAAATATATATTTTATCGAAACTATTATTATAATTTTGATTCCATTTATAATTCTTATATTATTATTTATTTGCTTGATAATTGAAATTTTCATTAAAAAAATTTTTTTTTCATTTATAGAATTTCTTTAATTTTTTTTTTGTAAATTTTCTAATAGGCAACAAATCCTTATTTGACTGGGATACCGGCCAGCACGTACAGTCCATATTTTGCTCCTGGACACTTAGTGCCTGCATTATTGCAAGATCCATCAGCAGTTGCATCACAATTGGGTCCGGTTGTACCACAAGGAGTTCCTGTTGCACAACAAAAAATCCCTAGATCCGACCGATTGGAGGTAAGTCAATATCTGAAAATTTTATTTATTTCAAACTAGTAAACAACAAATTTCAAACAATCTTAATTAATTTTGATTGATTATAATACGATAAAATAGAAATTTATATTTTCTCTTTAAACAAAAATGCAAAAAATATTTTTGTTCTCGTAAAATCTGATTTTTTAAAGAAAAAATATATATTTATTATATATATATTAATAATTTATAAGAGGAAGTTTCCTAATAAACGATATATTAAATAAAATAAAAACGAATATTTTAAAATGGGGTCTTGCTTATATAATATAGATGAAATAAAACTATTTAGTTTATTAGAACCAAAAAAATATTAATTTTTTTTCTTCTATATTAATCAGGAAAAAAAATGTTATACTACATACATATATAAATAATCAAATATTATTATATGCCTCCATATATTATACATATTAATAAATATATATAATATTTTAGATTTTTTAAATAATATATATATATTTTGCTGTGCTGAAAAGCTTTAGAAATTTTGATAAGTTTTAAATTTATTAATAAATAACATTTGCCTTTGTATGGAGAAAGTTTGTAAATTCTCTCAAGAAATTGAAAAAAAAACCAATGGATTTTTGACATAAATGCCAAATACCTTACAAATGTTTACGAAAACCTCTTAGAAGCGTATTGTGACGATACTTTCAGATAAACAAATAATAATATTCACCATTTTCAAATAATTAAATCTAAATAAAATTCTATATATTATTTATTTCTTATATAATTTAGCTTATATAGAGAAAAAAAAACATAAATTAATAATTTTATGAAGTTTTACAAAAAAAAAATTGCCAGCAGTTTTGGCCAAGTTTTTTAATAAGTACCATCCACTTAATGATCAGTTCATTAACTTCCATCAATAAAAATTTTTGCTTATTCCGGTATAATTAATTTGTGAAATGTTAAAATTTGATATAATATATAAAATATTATCTATATTATATCCAATATTTATTTTCCAACTAAAAGGTTTTCGAATAAGAGTGATATGATTTCTTTTCAACATAAAAAACACACACTAATTGTTAAGGAAATTCAAATTTTTTTTATTTAATCTGAAGAAGTACAATCGATACAATTAAGTTCTGAATAAAACGTCATTCAAATGGCCTCCACGACTTTTTTTGCAGGATGTCGAACTCGATGAACCGAATTTTCGAGCACTTTTTCCACTAAATCAAGTCGTATGTCATGAATAGCACGTTCAATATTGACTTCTTAAGCTTGAAGAGAGTTTGGTTTATTGCTAAAGACCTATGACTTCAAATAACCCCACAAGAAAAAGTCTAATGGTATTAAATCACAACTTCTTGGAGGTCATTCAATGTTACAATTTCTTGAAATAATCGAATCTCCAAACTTTTCTGGCAATAATTCGGTTGTTGCCCGTGCTGTGTGGCACGTAGCCCCGTCTTGTTGGAACCAGATGTTGTCAAGATCAACTTCTTCCAATTTCGGCCATAAAAAGTTGGTTATCATCGATCTATACCGCTCTCCATTGACAGTAACGGTGTTACCAGCTTCATTTCGAAAGAAGTACGGACCGATGATTCCACCAGACCAAAAACCACACCAAACTGTCAATTTAGGTGAATGTAATGGGTGTTCATGAATAATTTGTGGATTTTCTTCGCACCAGAATCGACAGTTTTGTTTATTTACCGCACCACTCAGATGAAAGTGAGCCTCATCGGAGAAGAATAAACATTACTGAATACAATGAAAAAAAATGACAGATCATGACATATTACAAATGGCCGAAACTTCACTTATAGTAAAATCATATCACTCTTATTAAAAAACCCTATAGAAAGAATTTGTTAAAAGTCTTATAAAAATATTTTTAACAGCAACACTTAATACTTTTGAGTATTTTGTTGACGTATGAGATTTATGTCATATAATTCAATTTAAAATTAAATATGGTTTCCTTAACTACAAAGCCTTAATTTGGAGAGAATTTCATTAAAAGAAAAACCTATTTAAATCAAATATCAAATCACAAAAATGTGCACATACACGTATCTCTAAAATTTCAAATAATTTATTGTACTAAAAAATTTCTAAAGCTTTTATTTGAAAAATTTTCAATGCTTTGCTATTTTAAAAAATTTATGTACTTCTTTTTATTGTTTAATTGTTTATCTTAAAAAATAAAGGGGCATACATATTTTATTTTTTCACCAATAATTTTTATATAAAATTCTCACAAAATTATTAAACTTTTTAATCAAATGAAAGTAAAACATGAAAAAATTTCAATATCAACAGAACGAGGAAAGAGAGAGAGAGAGAGAGAGAGAGAGAAAGAAAGAAAGAGAGAGAGAGAGAGAGAGATAAAAAATATTAATAATATATACAAAAAAAAAGTTATGAACGAAATGAAATTTAATAATTTATAATTATTTTTCATTAATCAATAACTAAAATAAAAGGAATGCTCTGCAGCTTTTAATAGCACGTTTGTTTTTTCTTATTTATATTTCACAACAAAAAAAAAAAAAATATCAACTATACATATACATACATATATAAATATATATATATATATATATATTTACTATTATTATGATTATTATTTTTATTATTCTTAATGTACTTAAAATGAAATTCATTGATAAATATGAGGTTTTATAAATAAAAAATTAAAAAAAAACAACAACAAAAACTTAAAACTAAATTTATTATTAAAAATTCATCATTTGTCTTCCAATAATACAAATTAAAGAATTGAAAATATGTTTGCATAACTAAAGGTAAAAGTTAAAATTATTAATGCTAATTATTATGAATAATTTATGTTTCAATATATAATTATTATGTTTTTATTGAAAATATGCGAATGTTTATTGTTGAATTGTTTTAGTTGTTAATTGTTTTTTTTTTCTCTTCTTTCAAATTATAGAGAGTTTAGAATTCGTTTTTAATAAAAATTAATCATAGTATCTTCTATTCAAAATAAATAGTGAAAACGAATTAAAAAAAAAAAAAACAATAAATATTGACAAACACTTTTCACAAAGATAATAATTGTTAAAAATGAACCATTAAATTTTTGTCAATATTTGCAATTCGATATTAATAGTAATTTTAGTGTTCAAATATAATGTGACTTATTTTATTCTCTAGACTAAATTCTAAAAGTAACGATTTAGTTATTATCTAATTTGAAAATAATATTTTTGATGGAATTTTTCGATTTATTAATAATTTCATCAAGAAAACCATGTATTTTTTTTTCTTACATATTTATATATATATTGAAAGTAATAATATTAACAAAAAAAAAATTGTATTATACATAATATATATTTTATATGTTTGATTGTTTTTAATTTTCTATAAAAATCAAAAAAAAAAAATATATATATATTCATTTGTTTTTCTTTTTCTGTATAATTGTAATTGTATTTTCATATTATTAATTGACTAAGATGATAAAACTAAAGAAAAATATTTTATTAATCACACATTCGTAAGAAGTTTTCTTTTCCAAAATTGATTTTTTTTTTCTTAACACGAAAAATAATTATGATCCATTTTTATTTGACTATTTTATTTTTAAGTTAATATTTTCCAAAATTCATAAATAATTAATTATATTTTCTTGAAAATATTTTTGGAAAAATACAATAAAAATCAAAACCAAAAAAAAAAATTTATAAATTCTCTGAAAAATTATTTATTTTTGTTTATTTAATTTATTTATATTTATTTATGTTTATTTTTGTTTATGAAAAAAATTAGCATATTATATATTTTGAATATAATTATTTATGTCTAATAGAATATTCTACCTATTATGTGGGTCCGAGTGCATTATTCTGTGATTCCGAAAAGTTGATTTAGTTAAATAACATCAATTATCATATAAGGGAAGTGATGAATAATTTAAGATAGAACTACAGAAATAAAAAGATTTAATATCTGTCAATACAACGCAACGTTTCTTTTAATGAAAGCTAAATTAATAATCGTAATGAAAATATTTATAACTTCCACTGAATAATAAATGTGTCGTCAATATTTATGTGCAAATATTTCATATTTATTTCTAAATATACTAAATATAAGCAAGAGTTAAATATTTTTTTTAACTTATAGCAAAAAAATTCATATTTATTTAAGTTGAATATGCAAAAAAAAAAAAATATATATAAAAATCTTTTTTAAGAAATGAGAGAAATTTTCGGTTTAGAAAATGATAAGAATTTAAATTTAAGATTGCGTTGCAATCTCACAATTTTATAGAAATAGAAAAAAAAAACAAAAAAAAATAGTCTAATGTTATAAATATAGAAAAATATTTCTATCGAAATGAAAAAAAAGCTAAAATTCGAAAATTTATCGAAATGAAGAATAAAAAATACTATTAAATAAATTCATGTGTTCGTTATTAAAATATATAAAAATAAATATTTATCATCAATTATGCCCAATTTTTGACAGAGATATTTATATTTATTTACATAAAATCTTAGTACATGATTTAAAACCAATTTAGTTTACAAATTCTTCTTAAAAATCGCTTAGCAACTATGTTAAAATTCTGCCAGATAGCTTCTGCTCACATAACACCGGATTTATGCCAAAAGAACCTATTTAATATTCAAATGCAAATAATTTTGGACAGCACACCTGAATAATGCATTCAAGTCTACTATTCATTTTTAATTTCGATAATGCCAATTTTTATATTTCTTTTATATTCTAGAATTTTTGTTTTTTTTCTTAGTAATTCTCTTATAAAATATCTCCAAAGAAGTTTTATTATTTTCTTTTTTTTTTTGAAATTTTTAATTTGTCTAAGTTTGTTTTTGCAATCGCCGTATATGTCGCTGATTTAACTATTTTAATAAAAACAAAAGCCTATTTAATAATTTTTTACTTAGTTTTATTCTTGCTTTTGCATCTATAATAGAATAGCAAAAAAAAAAACAACAATACTTCTAATTTGTATTTAAATTTTTAGCATTTTTAATTTTTATTCATTTATGCAAGATTAGCTAAAATACAAAAATTTTCATTTGCGAACGAATTCAATTTTAAACTATATTTTTCTTTTTCTAAATATATTTAATTTAGTTGACATTATTATTTGTTATCTGATACAATTTTATTGATAAAACAAATAAAATATTCAATGCTTATTTATTTAACAACCATCATGGTTAATAGACATCTGGTCCAAATATTTGGATTATTTTTTTTTTTAAAATAATTTTAATGTCGATATATAGTATTAAAACTTTAAAAAATAAACAATTAATACAATAAAAAATACTATTAACCGCAATTGAGTGATGAAAAACAACTTATTGATTTTGAAGTTAAATTGACTAATAGCTGGTACACCTGCATATTTGTGAGTGCTACTAATAACTAGGTAAGACTTATGTAATATTCATTCATAAAAAATCTGAATTAATATCAACAATATTCTATGAATAACAAAATAATTAATTGCAAATTAAAACTGCGTACACAAGAACTCTTTTATTTATGGTATTATTATTATTTTTGATAGTTTTTAGAAATATTGTAATAATGAGTGTAATATTAAATGAATATTGTTTAATTTGAATTATTTTCTTTATAAAATATTCTTTTAAATAATTATTTCTTTGGATTATATTAGAAAAGTCAATTTTATGGTAATTGCACACATAACAGAAAGAGTGATCTAGTTACTATAAGGTGTAGTAAAAAGAAAGCCATTATTTTTGCATTAAATTTAGGGTTTTATTGAGCATAGATAGAATGATACGATTTAGGTTAAATATGCACTGTTTTGTTCGATAACTTGTCGAACAAAACGAGGTTTAGGTCTATTTTGGAGGTAATTTCATAATGCCTCTCTCATAGAAACCCTCGTCCCTATTGGCAAAAAACTGGGACAGTCGATTTTCACAATCTTCTCTTGAGGCGAATTTTTCACTTGTAAAATCATTCGTCATAGACAGGAAGAGGTGGTAATCACTTGATGCCAGGTCCGGACTATAAGGTGGATTCATAAGAACATCCCAACCAAGGTCCCGGAACTTCTGGCGAGTCACTATCGATGTATGCGGTCTGGCGTTGTCCTGATGGAACACAATTCCTCTGCTATTTGCCAAAGCTGGCCGCTTTTGGGCGATTGCTTCTTTCGGACGGTCCAATTGTTAACAGTATAGGTCCGAATTAAGAGTTCGTAGGGGAGCAGCTTATAGTAGATGATTCCCTGCCAGTCCCACCAAACATACAGCAAAACATCCTGGCTATCAATCCTGGCTTGACCAGCGTTTGCGCCGGTTGACCGCGATTTGACCACGACCGTTGTCGCTTGACGTTGTCGTAAGTGACCCACTTTTCATCACCAGTAACCATCCGCTTCAGAAATGGATCGATATTGTTGCAATTCAGCTGCAATTCGCAGATGGAAATTCGGTCCATGAGGTTTTTTTGCGATAACTCGTGTGGCATCCATACATCGAGCTTCTTTTTGGATCCAGCCTTATTTAAGTGGTTCCAAACGGTTTTTTGTGCAATGTTTAGCGCCTGGGCAATTGAAACAGTGCTTACGTGACGGTCGGACTCGACGATTTCCATTATTTTATCGACATTTTCGACAATTGGCCTTCCAGAGCGTGGTGCATCTTTGACATCAAAATTACCGGAACGGAATCGACGAAACCAAAATTGCGCATGATTGGCTGTTACAGTATCAGGACCATAAACACTATTCAAATTTTCAGCTGCCTGGCTTGCGTTTTCGCCTTTATTGAAGAAAAACTGTAAAATATGGCGTATTTTCTCTTTGTTGGTGTCTATCTTTGACGCGTGCTAAAAAAATACTGAGTCAAGTAATCACAAAACTGTATGAGAAGAGTCAAGTAATTACAAAACTGTATGAGAAGCAAAACTGTTTTAGTACGAAATCTTATTTTTCTAACGCCATCTAGTGCAATCCGATCGCACTTTTAAAACGGGAGATACAGACTCCTAAAGCCATCTATTGGCAAAATAATGGATTACTTTTTACTACAACTTATATTAAATAATATTATCAAAGAAAATTCATACACGTCTTTCTGTAAACTTTTTCAAATCGAAATTATTTCTATGGTAATAATATAAATATTATAATTCTGAAATAATTCAATTATTGCTTGAACATTTTTAAGCAGATACATCCATTTTTTTTAAAAGAAAATTTGCATTTATCAACAAAAAAATAAAAATAAAAGAAAACAATTTGAAAAACAAAATTGCAATTGAGAAATGTTGAGAAACATTATGTGACCAAGATTCAGGCAGGGCGTTTCTCACTCAATAAATGCGAATGTCATCGTATGCTAGTAGTGGCTCTCAACTTTGCACCAAATTTTGTTCATAGTTAAAACTTCCGTTTTCTCAGAAACAAAACGGATTAATTTTGAAAAACAAAATAAGTTTTTTTTCTTCCAAATATTTATTTCATTTATTTCGTAATAGTATTAATCTGTTTTTCGTTTGTATTTATATCATAATTTTTTTTGTTAAAAATAATTTGAATTGGTTTTTATTTAAACGTTTTTTATATGTTTTTAATTTTTTTTCCTAATTCTATACATTATATTGTAATAATTGCGATATTGTGAATGCTGCCAAAACAACTAAAATTTATTTATAATAAGGATGGGAAAAACAGTAAGAGAATTTCTGTTATGAAGCGAAAACTAATCAAAAGAAAAAAAAAATAGAATGTGAGAGAGACAAAATAAAAAAAAAGAGAGGGAAAGAAAAAAATAATATTTTTTTTTTACAAAAAAAAGCAAAAAACAAAACTAATAATGAAAAATTAATGAGAGAATCTATGAATCAGCATAACATAAAATTGTGTCCTAATACAATATTTAGGTTTGTCGCGAATTCAAGCGCGGTGCCTGCAAGCGAGCTGAGTCCGAATGCCGTTTTGCTCATCCTCAGGAGAGCGTTACAACACACGAAGACGGTTCCGTCACGGTGTGCATGGATGCCGTGAAGGGAAGATGCGCTCGTGACCCTTGCCGCTACTTCCATCCTCCCTTGCACCTTCAGGCGCAAATAAAAGCAGCGCAGTCACGCGCTATCGCGGTATGGCTAAATTTAATCCTTCCTAAATCAGATATATTTTGTTTTTATTTTGGAATTTTCTTATTAATTTACGATTGTGTATATGTTGCTTTTTGGTTTTTTTTTTATTGTTATTATAAATAATGATTTTTTGTTCATTTCGAATAACCTTTCAAATTACCCAAAAATAAAAAAATAAAACACAAAATCGTTTTGTTTTTTCTCTTCAAATTATTTTTATTTTATTCAATATGTTTTAGAGTGTTTTGATTTATTCCTTTATCCTTAAGAATAAAATTATTAATTTTAAACTATCCTTGAATTTTTAGTTATCATAAAACTATATCCATTTTAATATGTCCTCGTTTAAAAAATTATAGAATTTTCAAATTACGATTGATGAAAATAAAATCCTTTCAACAAAAAAATTACAACATTTTCTTTTCAATAAAATTAATCGAAAATACAAAATATAATATTCTGCATATCGATTGAAATAAAAATGCCAATATCTTCTTCAATTTTTATTTAAATTGTTTCATCTTTTTGTGAATTTATTATTTAATAGTACAAAAAGTAAGAATATTCTTTCGAATTGTTTATTTATTGTACGGTTGTATGTATCCTGGAATTATATTTTTCTCGTTCGAAACAAATGAAAATCAACGCCAAATGTACTCGACAAAAATTGCCCTGTCATTTTGAAATTTTGATTGATTGTTTTTTGTTTTTATTATTTTATCCCTCCAATTTCCCACCATTTACTTTTTTTAAACATAAATATATACAATAGAATATGATATTGTATAATATTGAAAATATCATAAAATAAAAATAAATATGAAAAAGAATATACAATATATTTATTATTTGTAAGTAAATTTATGGTGTTCTGTTGTTTGCTTGCTTACTACAAAAGCAATATACTCGTCCTTTTGGCAAAATAAGAAAGTTGATCTCAATTTATTTATAAACGTTCGTATAGGCTTTTGTCTATAGTCAGAAAGAATATATCCTCATTCTCCATTCCATCAATATGTACAGAACAGAAAACAAAATGAAATCGACAAAATTTCTTTATGAACAGAAGTTGTCAAATGAAATTTATTTGCTTCAATTTGGCATATGCGCTCTTGTCAAAATTAATCGAACGACGAACACATACCAAATAAATCGAACAGAAAAACAATTGATTGCGTGCATACATAACATAAAGCGCTGTTGTAAGCGTTTTTCTATTTTTACTATTGTTTTTATTTTATTTTTAAATATGTATTGAAAATACTTTTATCAATTTAGAGTTGTAAATTTGGTATATTTTCACAAAACTTAATTAGAATTTATTATTTTTTTATCTGTTTCTAGATAATTAAATACAATATTATTAATATTAGAAGAAGTTGCATTTTACTATTTAAAAATATTTCGTATTTATTATATACCATATATAACCGTAAGATATATTATTTAGATAAAATTATTGTGTATTCGAAAATGGTATTTTCAATACATAACGTATGTAATAATATCTGAAAAGTCTTCCTGAATTGCATTTCCCAAATGCTCCATTGCTTCCAAGGTTCTTTTTATTGATAATTTTTAATTTTTTTACTATTTATAAAATGTTTATTATTATTTTTCTAGTTTTTCTTTTCCCCAACATTATTTCAATGCACGATCATTTATTATTTGATTGATTTTAAATAATTTAATTTAAAATAGCCAATGAGAATATTGCTCTAAAGTTCATTTTCATATCTAAAATATAGTATTTTTCAAAATCATAGATAATCAAATATAAAAATTAAATTTTATTGAATCTAAAAATGTTCTTAAAAATATAATAATTCTGTTAAAGTATTTCCCAAAATAATTTTTATATTATATTTTATTTGATAAATATCATTGTTATTCGTTATTGTGTCAAAATTTGATAAACATTTGTAAGGTATTGCGAAATTCAAATATCTTCTATGAAATCTATTCAATACCAGAACCATCCTGGTATTGTTACCACATCCAAGTTAAATTGTTATATTTTCATACTTGTTTTATTTTTGCCATTATTAATTATTTAAATTTTTTTTTTTTGTTATTTAAAACAAATATTAAAAAAAAAAAAGAAACAAAATTATTTAAATAAATTTCAAAAGAGCAATATTTTTAAAAAGGCTTAGTTAAAATTATTAACATTCAATCATAAAATAGTTATAGTTAAAATAATTTAACAGTAAATGGAACTATACTTTTTTATAAGTATTTATAAGTTTTTAACATACATTTTTAGTGAATATGTTCTTTACTTGAAATAATTTACGAGTAGAATAGTATAGAATCTTAGTCATATTTCAAATAATTAAAAAAAAAAGATATTTTCATAGAATATTAGAAGAAGAAAAAAACATAAATATATATGTATATGTATAAATAATTATAATTGTCAAGGAATAATTTAGAAAAAATATTCATGGGAATGATTAATGCTAATAATATATTAAATAAAATTATATTTAAATGCAAGATTTGCTACTTTATCTTTGGAGAATATTTTCCAAATTTACTCATTTCCATGTTTAGTATTTCTTCTTATTAAAAAAAAAAAAAAACTATAATAGTTAAAATACAAATTTATACATAAAAATAACTACAAAATCCATATTCTATCTAATATATTTATATTTTTTATTAGTAAATTATCGTACATATATTAAAAATGTAGAATAATAATATAATATGTTTTAATATTTTTATTATAAGAATTTTAGTATATTTAAATATGTAAAGTAAAAAATTCAATATAATATGTTATTTAGTAACTTTTTTATAATATATATATATATAATTTTTCCCTACTAGGAGGACATATGAACTATATTTTGTTTTATTACAAAAAAAAAAAACTTTCTTTTAATTTATTATTTATTATTTATCTATTTTTTATTTTTTTTGAATTGTTTTGAATTTATTTTATGTAATGAACCCTGCATATGGAAAATTTGAAGTATTAAATAATGTATATACGATTAAACTTATATAAGACAAAGCAAAAATTTAAATTATATCTTCTTTTTTATGTAAATGGAAATTTATTAGACATTATTTTATTGTACTTTTCGTACTTTTCAATTGATAAATACGTGTACGTATATACAAAATTTTTGTTTTGTCCAGTAATAATTAAAAATAGACTGAAAACTATTATTTATAATAAGAAATTCAGTGAATATCATTTTAATTCATAGAAATTGAGTTTTCTTTTTATATACTATGTTATACCATATTTAATTTTTGGTTTTTATTTAAATGCAATGCAACAAATCCCCTTTCTTAATTAGCTTGCCCGATGCAGCGCTACCCTTAATTCATCCTTTGTGGGTATTTATTTAATAATATGTACAATTTGGTTTTTTTGTTTATTATTTGATTCATATACAATACATTATAAAATTCGTCTAAAGAGAATATATGATTTTCTTAATTTTTTTTCTTCTTTCAATTATATAAAATTTAATTTTTAATTTAATCCTTGCTAATGGCTGTTGCAAAAGTATCGTACGAATATATTGTATAATTGCGCATATTCTTATAGATATATCGATATATACTCTCTCCCAATTGATATTGTATAATGTATTTTAAGTTGATTTCTATGTTCCTGAATGTACATATATTATTTTTAATATATTTTCATTTTTTACTTCTATTAGTATTATACGAACTTGAATATTATCTAAACTAAATTAATGAAAGGGAAGGGCTTATATCAATTATAATAAATTATAGACTCTACGAAATATTTATTTAATTATTATACATAAGAAAACAATTAATAATTATAATTCCTTCGCATATATCACCAAAAAATACTACGATTCAGTCTTAGCAAATCCAGTTGGATGATTTCTTTACGTATTTTCACAATACTATTATATCAAAAACTGTCTTGCTTATACAAGAGTTATATCTTAAAAAAAAATTAAAATACTATTTTTGAATTGACATTCTTATTTTCAAAAACAAATGAGAAAATTAATGGAAAATATTTTTTATTTATTAATATATTTACGAAAGCATACTTTCAAAATTGTATACAAAATATCATAGGACGACATCAAATAGTATTTAAAAGTTTTTTTTTCCTTATGAAATATGCAGTATTATTTATTTGATGAAATGTTGTTAAATATGGGGAAATATAATCGGAATAGAATAGATGTTGAATGCTAAAAATACACAATTTTCTATATATTTGAATGATACAAATAGCAATGAGATCGTAAAAAATAATTTGCAATAAAAAAGAAAATTATTATCCATGAAATATTATCATTTAGTTAGTTGTGAGCTTGGCTTATACTGTGAAACTTTGTAATACATAGTATAGAGTGGATTATGAGAAGGGTGGTTATTTAGCTCAATGAAAACGAATAAAACTGCAATTATATTACAAATGACTTATTATATTTTCGTTATATTTTGAAACAGTTTTCATTAAATATATATGAAAAGAACAAGCTTCAGTTATTCTTTAATAAATAGGGATGCAAAAAATAACACTAACAAACGAAATTCTATTATTTTCTCAATTTAATATTCTTTATTTTTATTGTACTCGTAGTTTTATCTATTCAGAGAAGGAACGAGCTATTTCTTATTTCGCCATCCCCTTTAATGGCAACACTAAAATCATTTGAAAGAAATTCATATTTTCAACTTGGCTCATTCGTTTATTCTAGTATCCTTCTAAAAGTAATAACGGATAATAGATACTCGTTTTACTATTCACATTTGTATTTAGATTTTTCGCCCTTAAATTTGGAATGCTTAGTATGAAAAAAAAAAAATTAGAATGCATAATAATCGTGAAGGAGCATCACTAACAAAAAAATTACAACAGAAAAGTCCGGTTCGTGTTATTGGAGCTGGCTCTCTTTTGTATGAAAATATTATCTTTTTCCGGATCCACAGTCCCAAATGGTCGCATCTCTGCCCAGGTAGAGGTGTTATGCATGACTGCAGGCCAGAACGTACCCGACGTGTGATATATGAGCATGTAAATAGGTGAGAACGAATTTTTCGGCTTATGGCAAGCAATCCATCCACATCGTTTTATTGGTTAAGAATGTGTAAACTTTTAATTGGCTTTAATTCTTCTATGGTCAGGTCATAAATTCTAATAAGTTGTATTTTGTACGTCTAACTTTGAATCACTCTGAATCTAAATTCAAACGATCCTTTTTCCATTGTTCTTTAGTATTAAATCTCCCTATTTTTTGTGTAGATAACATAGATGCTTTCAAATATTCATACCTCCATGTACATACATTGTATGTTCAGTATATCCTTGTCTGACATCAAGTCAAGTACGAACATTTAAAGCTTAAATATGGATTTTTTTATATTCTTTCAAAAGTTAGCAATAAGTTACCTTTATGAATAATATTATTGTCTACAAAGAGCAAAAATTTTATGTTCATTTTCGGAAATTTCTCATCAGAGAAAGCTACTTTAATTTGTAATAATGGGTGATATTTTAAGTGTCTGGAATTTAAAATTTCCAAGAAAATACAGAAAAATTGCAAAAGTTTATAATTTCTTTATTCGAATCGATAAATCAGTGCTTGCCATGTACTTTTTAAAGATTATTTCATGTAAATATTGGGCATAACTACGTTTTAAATGATCTATGCGAGATATCTAATTTTGAACTACGTTATCGACGTGTAATGTTGTCTTCTAATACTGCAAATGACGCTGGTTTATCGACATAGACGAGTGACTTCACGTAGACCCATGATAAATAGTCTAGTGGTGTCAAATCGCACGATCTGGGACACACCGAACTCATTCTCAATATGTCCATTGTTTCACGAGATATGTGGCATATAGTGCCTTTTGTTGAAACCACATGTCGACCAGATGCAGTTCTTGTATTTTAAGCAAAAAAAAAGATGGAATTATCGAGCGATAGCGGATGCTATTGACGGTAACGTTGTGGCCAGAGTCATCTTTAAATAAATACGGACCGATAATTCCACCGACCCATAAATCGCACCAAACAGTGAATTTTTATGGGTGTAATGGCAGTTCTTGTTTTGCCTGTGCTTGTTCATCAGACCAAACGCGACAATTTTGCTTATTCACATACCCATTTAACCAGAAATGACATTTGAAAAAAAACGGATTTTTCTCAAGTTGTTCTAAAACCCACTCAGCGAAAATTCGACGCCTTTGTTGGTTGTTCAGTTTCAGTTATTGTACGAGCTGTATTTTATATGCTTTAAGACCAACATCCTTGCGTAAAATCTTCTTCATACTCCAGTAACACAATCTCAACTACTGTGAACGGCGTCGAATGGACAAATAGCGATCTTCACCAAAACTGGACGCTACGACAGCAATATTTTCCGCTACGCACTCTACGCACAAATGTTGCTAGTTTGATGTGCAATAGCGTAAAATTGCTGCAAAATTTTGACTTGTATCACACGTGATCTGTCAAAAATAAAAACATGAAAAACCAAACAGCAAAAAAATCACTTTTTAAAATAGTTTTTCTTGGTTTTATAATATATATTTTTTTTAAATTTATTATTTTAGAGATTTTGTTTTAGGAAATATTTTCTAAATATTTGATGATAAATATTAGTGAATTACAATGTTTAGGGGAAAAGTTAAAAACTTTAAAACTTGTTAACATTCTAAAAACTGTTCTTAAAGTGAAGAATTCACTCTGCGAATAAATACGTTAAATATCCACAATTGAATGACGAGCTTTTAGTTTTTAAAAAGCTTCTATAAATACATTATAAAAAATGTTTATATTATAGGGAAAATATTTCAGATGACATTTTTTAACATTGAATTCAATGCTTACACTTTTTGGAATAATAGTTAATAATCTATAAATATTATTATTGATAAGATAATTATCGGAATTAAGATAAAAGAAAATTGGTTTTTTTTTTGTTAACTTCTCTTCCTTTCGTCCTTTCTTCTGTTTTAATTAAAAACTCTATAAAATTTCTTTATATTTATTTTTCCCTGTTTTCATTATTATTTAACCAAATGGTACTGCAGTAACATAAATTTTCGGTTATTTTTACTTTAATCTTTAGAGACATGTAACAAAAGCTGTAATTATTACAACATGAAAACCAACAATGGTACCAATACCGGTTATAGTTCATTCATAGTAACCAGACATGGGAATTGGACATATTATAATTTACTTGCAGACCCCGATCTCCATTTTATGTGATGCTGAAAAGAATATTTTAAAATTTTCATTGGCTTAACACTGGGGTGTATTCTATATTATATTGAAATACTACCCCAAATTACTTATTAAAAAAAAACTTATGTCCTCGTACTTGTCGTATGTGTAACATTTTGAAATTTACTATTATACAATATTACGTTCACAATTTTCTCATCATACTTTTATTGTTTATTGTTTATTTTTTATATATTAAATATTTTTATTATAAAAAGAAACATAAAAAATATCGAATTTCTCTATTTGTTTAAATATTCACTGAATAAAAGTTTGTATTTTACTTTTATATTTTTACATAGACGTTTATGGTTTTAATATCTGTTAAGCTCTTCTTAATTTATGTTCTTATACGAGCGCAATAAGAATTTATGACTTTAAAAAAAAATTCTCATTAAAATTACACCATAGCATACGTTTTTTTTTTTTTTTTTTGAATAACGATAACATATGTTTGTATTATTTTATTTTTATTTTTTGTGTGCCTTTTGAGAATTGCCATATTGAGGCTCCAACATTCTATACATGTTAAGGCCTTATAAATTTATTCAAATTCTAATGGGAGCGATGCATCGGGTAATTTTATTTTATGAAATTTAACCTAATTAACATAAAGGAAACTTAATCATAAGAGTTGTGTGGTCTAAATTTATTTATATAAAAAGTTTTGTTCAAATGTTTATTTAGTATCTATTATAAGATATCATATGAAATAATATTTAAATTATTCAAAAAAAAAAAAAAAACATTTCTATAATGTTTTTTTTGATGTTATGCAAAATTTTTATTTAAAAAATGAAAATAAATTATAAATTGAAAAAAAACAACAAAAAAAAACGAATGTGTGATTAATAAAATGATAAATAAGAATTATGACTTACGATGGGTTTTGTTTTTATTGTATTTTTATTTTATCTGATTATTTTATCATTTAAATCCTTATTTATAATAAATGTAAAAAGAAAATTTATTTTCTTTAAGAATATAATATTATAACATAAAATTTAAAATATATGAAATATGATTTATACAATAACATTAAATAGAAAAATTTTATTCTGAGTAATATGCAAATTGTAATGTAATAGAATTTAAAAAGGATTACAATATTTATAATAAGACATCTATAGCAGCAGCAAAAACGGATGATGGATATGGAAAATGTGGAACTGCAGAATTAAATATAATTATTTTGATGTCAAAACAACTTGATGAATTTTTTTTTTTAATTAAATTTACATATTTTTAATAAGATTATTATTAGTGAGATATTTCTATAATAGAATAAAAATTCTAATTTCCAGTAAAAAAAAAACTGATAAAATAAAATTTACAAAAAAAAATCAAATAATATAAATATTATAATAATATTAAATGCTTCTTTATGTATTTAAATGCTTAATTATTATTATTATTATTATTATTATTTAACAAGCAAAAGCTTTTCATTATAATTTTGCTTATATAAATATTACATCCACTATAAAAAGCAAATCAAAATATATTTTTCTACAATAATTTTTCTACTTTAAAATGTATGTGTGTATAAGTTCACAATAATATATTTATAATATGATCTTTATTTATATAGATACATGTATATACAATTAAATATTCAAAAAGAAAAAAAAATATGTAATAAATAATTTATTTTAATAATATCAATATTGAATGGAATTATAAAAATCGCCTCAAACGCCTGATAATTAATATTTCTTTTACTGTTTACTATATCTCTCTTAGAATGTTTTTTTTTGTTTTTCTAAAATAAAAATTAAAAATTAACAATTTTAAAAATATAATATTATTTGCTTTTCAAATAAAAAAAAATTAAACAGCAATTTTATTTCTCAATTATATAATATATTTTAATTTTTCTTCATATATTATTGTTGTTATTTTTTTTTTATTTCTATGGTACTATTTTAATTAACAAAATTATATTTTAAAATTATATGAACAAAAACAAAAACAAAAATATTTTTCTATATTATATTCTAATTTAGTTCTTTTTTATTTATTTTGTTTCTATTTATCTGATTCGCGTACTATTTTGCTTCGGATGGATGGTCAAATCATCTTATTATGCACAAAAACCAATAAAATAATAAACAAAATAAAAACAAAAATAATGCATTCCAAAATAAAACAAATATAATACGCGGATGCCACCACCAATAATGCACACATTCATCATGAAAATAAAAATAAAAAAAATTGTTGTTCCAAATGCAAAAATGTTTTTAAAATATTAAAAAATTCACAACAAATTACAACTTTATATGAAACGCTTGCGGCTTATGCGCTATATTCTAACCTCAAAACATCCATCTGTATCTTTAAAAAAAAAAATGAAATTAAAAAAAATCATCGAAAATCAATCGCAAAATATGAACATGTGCTTTTGATTTCATTTTTAAAAATATATATATATATATACTACTACGAATTTCAAAAATTTATTTGTACATTGCACAAATGATGGATTAATAATTGAACATAAAACTAAAAATAAACAATTGTAAAGAATACACCTGTCTCTGCTGCTGCTGTTAATCTGACACATCCTATCCAATCGCCAGGGGCTGCACCACCATCCACCGCTGTGGCACTTGGCCATCCACTGGAACTTGGCAAGAAACGTGCAGCTGAAAATGACATGTTTCAACTGGTACTGCCTTTTGCATTTAGCTTTTCTTTTAGTTATTTGGATTTTTGTTTTTATTTATGTTTGGTTGGTTGTTTTTTTCTTTTTAATGTTCTAATATATTTTTTTTTCATAATTCCCTAGGCTCATAATTTTGTTTATTCTTAATTAGATAATAATCCCTATTAATATTCAATAATTATTAGCAGTAAAATTGACTTCTCTATTTTCTGTTAAAGTAAATACATACACCACAAAATTTAAATAATTATTTTTTACATAAATTTTAAATGCATGTTTGTGTATATATATATTGTATGTTTGTTTGTTTGTATTTTGCATATTAATATCTAATTATTTCGGAATTTACACATTGGGATATTTGATGGACGAATTTAAATTTGGCGCCATTTTTATAGTTTGCGGTTGGGCAATTCATTAAACTGGCGTAAAATTTAATTTCAACATACAATATTAAATTTTCTATATTAGATTTTCTAATAAATATTTTTGTATTTACCTATTATATATTTCCCATTCATTTATATTATTTAATTAAATAATTTAAAAAATCATTGTAAATTTATTTTATTTTAGTTCCATTTTAAAATGGTGGACGTTTTAAAAACTAGTGTATATTTTTTTTAAATTTCCGGTTTGATTAGAAAGATTGAACCTTGAAATTTAATACACGTAATGAAATACAACATCATTCCCAGAAAATTTTCGAAAACCGGATAATCAGCCGAAATTCTGAGCCTGTTGGATTATTTTCTGTTGGGAGCTGTCAAGGATAAATGTTACGCAAGCCTTCCAGAGACAATTGAGGCCTTGAAACACGAAATCAAAGTTGCCATTAAAGAGATACAGGCCCAGACAATCGAAAATGTACTGAAAAATTGGGTCGAGCGAATGGGGTACTCTAAGGCCAGCTGTGGCAGTCATTTAAATGATGTTGTATTTTATTCTTAAATTTCAAGGTTCAATCTTTCTAATAAAACCGGAAATTTAAAAAAAAAATATACACTAGTTTTTTTTTTATTTACTTTTTAAAATGCAACTTTTAAATTTGCACCACATACACGTATATGGTCCACCCTATATAATGTATTTTATTAATTAAAATTCATATTAATTATTTATTTTGATCCCAAAAATATCTTAGATATCTACATATATATCTCAGCTCTTTTATAAAATAGTTATTGAACAATGAATGATAAAAATTTTCAATTCTTTCTAATATTGTTTTATTTTATTTTATAAAATAAAACAATTCTAATAAAAACTCTATAAAAATTTTATTAAGAACTTTCGATTTCAAAATTACTCAAATATTACCCGTGACTCAAACCTGGAGCTAAGAAACTGTTATACTTAATATACAAGTATTAATTTATATTAATTACTATTTCTACCACAAATAAATTTTTCTCCACAAAAACATGAAAAGTAATTAACAGAGCATTTTTTTTTATTTGTTGTACATATTTAATATATTTTTAGGAGAATATTTTTTAAATAGATTTGTTCAAGAAATGCATTTTAAAAAATAGCGTTTTTGTTTTTAAATTGTTTTTGTATCTTTATAGATTATAATAAACATTTTGATTGTATCGTATCGTATAGTTGTTTGTTATTTAAAAAATTTGTTTTTTTTTCCTGTTTTTTTTTGATAACTTGAGCCATTTTGATCGAATATAAAAAATAACATCGGAATTGTATTTTTATTTTTTTTTTGTAATTTATTTATATTTTATTAAAATTAGTCATGAGAAAAATAAAAACAGCTGAGTCAAAGTTGCTAGCATGCGCGTAAATTTAATATTATAATTTTTTTAATAAAAATACTTGAACGTTTTTTTTATTCAATATATTATAAAAGCGTAATTGTGTCAAAATCAAAGTTCTATAAAAAGCTTAAATTATATTTCATTTTGGTGTTGTTCCAATTTTGATGATAATTTTCTATACTTTTTGTTTCTTTTCATTTATTATTAATCAAATTATTTATGTACATAAAGGGTTTTGGTTAAAAAAATTTTTATATATATTTCAAAAAGAAGTACAAAAATAAAATAATATTTTTAAAATGAAAACATTATTATGGTCACATAATTTCTATTATTTTAATTTTCATATTTTTATGCAATGCCTCAAAAAAATTTAATTAGCATAATGCAGTATTACATTGCTTTGCTTTAAATACAGCACAAATAATACACCCCCTTTTATTAATGCACTTAACAAATATTAATTGCATACACACAAAGAAATTACACATTTAAAAATATTAAAAGATTTTTTTTCAAATTTACACCTTTTTAAAAATAACACCTATTTTGAGAACAGAAAGAGTTTTATTTGAAGTACTATCATATATACATACATCTTGTTCCCAACCTTTCGTACAGGATTTCTTATTAAATTAGTTTATTTATGAAAAATAACGTAATAAAATTTAAAAAAAAAATTTAATTATATTTAAAGCAAAAAAATAGCATGAATATAACCTATTTTTGTAAAAAAAAATTAAATTAAATTTTTGACCACCTTACATAAATAAATCTCTATCTCTCCTATCACATACATTTTTATATATTTTATAAAAATCTTATTAAAATTTTATTCGCATACCTACTTATTTTGCTTTTGTTATTTGATAAAGGCTTTTTATAAATTTTCATTTTGCGCATATATAAAAAATAATGAAATAACTTCAAAAAGAAAACTTGATAAGACACTTTAACATAAATTGTTAAGAAAATGAAATATTTTTTACTCAAATACAAAAAAAATATTATCTATTTAAAATAAATAGATAATTAAAGTAATATTATATTTATACTATAAAATCTAAAAGGACTTACTTATAAAAGTTTTTTTTTTTGTCTACTTTTCATAGGAATTTACTATATTCGCAATAATAAATTTATTTAAGTAAAAGGATATTTTATAAAGAACATACATATTCAGAAGCATTCTTGCAACTTTTACTCTTTTATAATTAGTTTTTTGTTTGTTGAAAAAAAGGGGTTTTGAAAAGAAATGCAAATATTATAAAATTTGGTAAAATATGATAATTATATTTGGATTAAAAATAAATTCAAAAAATCAACGTTTGTATTTCTCTTCATCAATTTATCGATATGTTGTCATAATGAAAAATACACTATGTTTTTTTGTATGTTATAAATAATATAAAATGTAAAATATTTGTAGTTAATATTTTTCATTTGGTTTTTTAACATTTTAATAAAAAAAAAATCTATATACTTAAGAAAAATATATTATAAGAGAAATTATCGAATAATAAAATAGTAAAAATTGTTTGAATAATTTATACTGTAAGTTTATATAATATCATAAAATTTAAAACTAAGTACGATTAAAAATTGAAGTATATTAATTATGATAAAGTATAAATTTATTTTCATAAAATGTATTATACTCGTATTATGTTAACTTTTATGTTAATTCAAATTTATAATTTTCTCATTTTTCTTAAAGTATATTAATTTTTAATTATTTTATAAATGCATACATAATATTCCTAATAATATATATTCTTTTAAACATATATAATTAATCAATATTAAATATGCTTTTCATATTAAAGAATTCTAATTGAAGATTGTTTGTTTTTCTCTTTTCCCAATTCATTTACAGATGGATATGAAAACGGTTGGTTCGATTTACTATGAAAATTTCGTAAGTACAGCCCGAATTTTTTGTCTTAACTCTTCGAATATTTTATTTCTTATTATATGTATGATAAATTTTTTATATAATTATTTAATTTTATTTATTTTTCAAAGAGCTGAGAAAGGGTTTTGCTTTTCAGAAACGTTAAATATATTTTTCATTAATTACGTGGTTTACCTAAAACTTTTGAATAATTTTTCATAATCTATATTTTACTTAAAACATATTTTAATTTGTCTTAGTTCCAATATAAACATAGTTTAGTTTTATTTTTGCATTTTAAGTATCTACTCTAATTTGATAGAGTGTAGTTTGGATTAATTAACATTCAATGTTTCGATGCTTAATATTCAAACATTTAGTACTTATTTCTTTCTTATTTTATTATTAGTTTGTTTTTATTTTCTTATTACTTTATTATTGTAATAATAATCATTCAGTGTTAACATGATTCAATTGAAATTTATACTAAAGCAAATGAAAGATAGATAAATTCATGAAAGCACTGATTAGTATTTTAAAATTTTCTATAATTGAAAATAATTAATTAGTAAACAAAACCAAAACTAAAATATAAGAAAATTTTTGAGGAATTTCGTAGCATATATTATTTTATTTTATTAACAGGCATTCTCTGGAATGGTACCATATAAAAGGCCAGCTGCCGAAAAATCTGGCATACCTGTTTATCAGCCAGGAGCGACAACTTATCAACAGCTGATGCAGTTACAGCAACCATACGTACCAGTGTCATGTGAGTACCCTAGTCCCAGTCCTTCAGCTACAACAGCAATTCCACAACCACAATCATCCACTACGGCAAATCCACTTGCTAATAAAAAATATAAACTTACTTTAAATAACAGCAGTAATAGTAACGGTGTTGTCGTAAGCAATAGTAATTTATTAAATACTCTATCGATTATTAACAGTAATAATGCAGTTAGTAGTAGTAATGGTATTGTCATGTCTACTGCAGCCATACATAAGCCATCGCAACAACTGCAATACTCTCTTAATTCAAAATATAGTTTAATTAATAATTTAAATACAATCAATCATAATATTAATAACAATAATAATAATAATAATAACAGTAACAAAAACAATAATCTTACTATTGATAATAAAAACTCTATTAACACCAGCAATAATAACAATAATAATACTGTAACTGCTACTTCTACTACTACTAATACTACTACTACTAATAATAATAATATTATTAATAATAATAATAATAATAATAATATTGCTACCACTACTACTGCAGAAAATAATAACAATAATAATACTAATGGCATCAATACTAGTAGCATTGGCAAAATTACCAATAATATCACAACTTCACCAAGTAATACCAACATTACAGATAATAACACTAGTATCAATTTGAATACTGATAGTAGCACCAATAATATAGAATCGAATACTTTAACTACATTAACTAATAATGTAGATGCTGTTTTGCCAGCTTCTACTAGTATTGCTACTACAACAACTACTACAACTACTACTATCGCTACAATAACTTCAATAACAACAGCATCAGTAGAACAACAAACAAATAAAACTGATAACGATACAGATACGACATCTCCAATTGTTTCTACTTCTAGTGAAAGTGAAGCTATTGTTTCTTCAACTCAGTCACCGCAAATTCAAAATCAACAACAGCAAATACTACAAACGCTAGCACAAACACAATCACAAACACCAACACAAATTCTACCAAAATTACAAATACAACAACCACAGCAACAACCACAGCAACAACAACACCAGCAACAATTACAACATCAAAAAATTCTAACCAATCACCAACAATTACAAACTAATCAACAAAACCTACAACAGATCGCAGCTTCACAAGCTTCACTACAATTAAACACTACACCCACTGCTCATTCAACTCACTTGACGCATCCCATTCAAACTACAGCACACAATACCCACGCTACTCACACGATCCACAACAGTTATAATTATCACCATTTGCATCAAAATCATCAACCCCATCATCATCATCATCATCAGTATTCACTTCAAAGCAATCAACAACATACTCCAGTTCACACTCCAAAGCATTCACATACACCAACCCACGGTCATACTCCATCCCATACTCCACACTCAACACATTCATTCCACTCACTCCATGCGGCCAACGCAGTTGCCCATCCTGCCCATACAGCTCTCCAACTCCACCTACCAGCATCGCAAAGTTCTATTCCCGGAACTTTATTATCACACAATTCCCATCAGGCGTCAAACGCTATCACAGTACCTCATTCACCATCAGTGAACAGTTACTCAAACCACTTGCAATTAGGTGCAACAGCCCATCACCCACATTACTCTTATCAAGATATGGCTACGATCGCAAAAGAAGTCGCCCATAAAAACTATCAAAACGCACTCAAAATAGCCGCATCAAATGCTCTGTCCGGCAAACCGTTAAGTGCTATGAGTTACACAGGGGTTGCGCTTAACAAATCTTTAGTACAGCAACATCCGGGAAGTGCTGCTGCAGCAGCTGCAGCTGCAGCGGCAGCAAATGCCGCTGCCAACCATCAAGCAGCTGTAGCTAACAGAATTGGAGCATCGTCATTGGGAGGTGGCATGAGCAGTGTTCCCCATTCAACACCAAGTTTCACCATGACCCGACCTCCACCCAGTTTTGTTCAAGCATCCCATTATTTTCGACCGCACACACCTCACACATTGACTGCAACGCAAGCTTCTTCCAATCCATTTGCCGCTGCAGCAGCCGCAAATGCTGCGGCTATGACTCCTCAGTTTATGGGCCACCATCAGAACCTATTTTATCCAGGCCTTATGGCTGGATATTCATTTGGAATGGCCCCTAACACACCCGGCCTAGCCGGACATGCCGTCCAATCTAATTTAGCAGCTGGATATGCCGGCTTGCCAACAGTAAATCAAGTTGGTGGTAATCCTGCAACATCTGGTAGCGCAGTCGCATTGAATCCATACAAAAAAATGAAGACATCTTAAATATACTCCATCAAAAATATCGGTTTCCAGTGTAAAAAAAAAAAAAACAGAAGATAAAAAAACGAAACCTTTTTCAAACCTTCAAATTTCAGTAATTTTTTTGAAAAGATTTTTTCATATAATATAAATTTTATTATAATAAATAAAGAAATGTGCCTAGAAAATTTTTCTAATTAAATGCAAATAATACCAAAAGATCTCTTTTCTTGCGTAAGAAAGAATTAAAAGAAAAGAACAAATTCTGGGCGACAAATAAAAATCATTTCTTCTATATTTTTTTCCGTTAAAAAAAATTTTTAAATTTTAAATAAATTTAATAGATACAGATATATAGAGATAGAGATATATCTCTCCTGAGACAGAGAGAGTATAATGTATATTATTGCAGGAAAAAAAAAAATTCAAAATAGTTCGAATGAACTCTAAAAAAAAAGAAACTATAGTTTTTCATTTCGATAACCAGAATAGTTTTGTTTTTGGTTCGATTAGCCATAGAACTGTGCAAAAGAAGGAAACCTAATAAGCCGAAGAAGTTGTAGTAATACTGAATATTCAAAAATGGCATTTAAAATAGATATGTTATAAACGGAAGTACGTACACACATAAGAAAAAGGGATATAGCGACAGTAGCAAACGATTTTGTATGTCACTGTAAACGAGCGAATAGAAGTACTGTGATAGTTTCACTTTGTTGCCCTCAATGAATTTTGCGTTCCTACACATCGACATGTTGTTCCCTTTTCAAGTTAAAAATTAATATTACTACGAATATATATAATTTATTAAAATAACGATAATAATAACAATAATTATTTAAACTAATCTAATAAAATATAAATATAACTATAAATATAGATATAATAATAATAAATAATAATAATAATAATAATAATAATAAAAATATTGTAATAATAATCAAATAGGCTACGTACCCGTAATCATTGAAAATGCATACTTAATTTCTTGAGATAGTTTTAAACGATTTGCAAATAAGAGTTGTATTTAATAGTAAATATGTAATAGAAATTTAGTAATAGTAATTAATAAGAGAGTGAATGCGAAGTGATTGTTGTTATTAGTGAACAGTTTATGTGTGAACGAAATTTACTAGTAAATTTACTATTCTAGTTATATGTAGAATTTCAAAAATGTTCATTTTAATTTTATCTTTTAATTGCAGAATTATTTAATTATTATTATTATTATTATTATTATTATTATGAAATTTATTTCTTTCGTTATGTTTTTTTTATCATAAATACTTTTAATTGCTCCTCCTTTTCGTCTTTCTATTATTTTCTATTCTCATATTTGTAGTTTATTTTCTAACATAACAAAATTGAAACTATGGTATACAATTTTTACACACATATAAATATACTTACAATAAAAATGAATACTTCTTATCGAACTTAGTTAGATTCATGTCCAGAGTGTGAGCCTTTAATTATATTGCTTATAAATAAATATCTATACTTTAACTGGTATTGTACAAATTATTTTTGATGCTTTTGCTAAGAAAAATATCATTACAACTAAAGGAGAAATATACAATATTTTATTTATATATGCTTTTTTTACAAAAAAAAAAAAAATCAATTAAAAAATTTCAAAAATTAACCATAAAATGAATATAAAAAAAATATATATTTTTATTTATTTTTATTTCTGTATATAAATAATATATTTTATGATAATAATTACAAAAAACTTTTCTGTTTAATTTGCATAATTTAAAAAAAAAAAAAAAAAAAAAAACAATAATATTGTAGAAAAAAAAATTATTATCTTTAAAAATATGGGAAAATTTTATTGGTTAAATTTTTATGGATATGTAAATCGAAATTTGTACTAATTTTTTTTTCTTTTTACTATTATTATTTAGATAAAAACATATAATAAGATTGCTTTATTTTTTCAATATAGTAAATAAAGCTTTTGTTTATATTCGTAATTAAAAAAATGAATCACTTAAAAAAAAATATACTCTACTCGTACAATATCTGATATGAAATCGTAATAATGAAAGTCCATTATTTGTGCAGTAAGCTTTATTTGAAAGTATGCTAATTTTTCTCATTGTCATTTTTTTTTTGAAATTATTATAATTTCTGTTGTGTTTTTTCTTTTCTTTCTTATAATCTATAAAATATATAAATAATGTCTTCGTTATTCTTAGAAAACAATTTACTTTAGAGCATGGGTGAAAATAATTTTTTTTTTATGAAAAATCTTAAGCTTTATTTTTTTAGAACTTGTCTAAATATACGAGTACATACAATCATACACGTATGTATATTATTCTGCCGTTTTTTTTTTATTTATAACTCTAATTTTATTATTTTTTTAAATTATATAGTACAATAATTTTTGGTAAAATGGATTTATCAATACACCTTCACACACAAAAGATACACTTTTTATTAACACAAGATATTTGTTTCTGTTTTCTTTTCTTTTTTTGACAAGTCCAATTTTCAAAGTAGCTGAGTCCTATAATTTAATATTTAATAAAATATAAGAAAGTATAGAAAATTATTATTTACATTTTCTTCATGCATTTTAACATATTTATTTCCGCTTTAAAGAATAAACAATTTTGTATGCACTTCCTATCATAACAACACCTTCAAAGGAAAATTTAAAAAAATTCAGAGATTTTTTATTGCCTAATTAATATTTTGTATAGATTAAATTTTTCTTTTTTTTTTTATAGCTACCATAATTAATTGATTAGTTTACAAAATTCATTTTTTCACTACTTACTAAATTATTTCAGTGTCTTTACTTTTTACATATAATTTTAATATGATAAATAAGGAATTTTTCTCATCGCGGTAAGTCAATAAATTTAATTTTCTTAAAATGATATGGTTTAACAAATTTGAAACAAAATTTTTTTTAAATATGAATATTAAATTTCAGTTCTTCAACTTATACATTAATATATGAAAATACATATGGAGGACCCTTTATTGTTTAGAATATTCATTTTTATTTATAAAAAAAAACCCTGTATGTTGGTTTACTTAGTTAGACCCCATCGCCTAATACCAATTATTTGGATAGGAATATATGCCTCATTTATAGAATCATTTTTATTTTTTTGAAACGTTTTCTACTTAACAATCTTATAAAAAATTTTTATTATAATTTAATAATTGCGAATAACAAGTCTTTTTTAAATGCATATTTTACATATTAGTGACAAGTGAGAAAAGTTAGAATATCTTAAAAATACTAAATCAATGGACTTTTTTAGTAAAAATTAGTACATTTTTTGCGAAATTCATAATTAATTTATAATTGTACAATATCAGTGAATAGTATCGAAATTTAATACTGGAAATCTATCTAATTTGCGTACTTTTAAGTAGTGTAAATTTTTGAAAAGATACGGTCAAAGCATACTGTTGAGATATTTGAATGAAAAAAAATGAAAATAAAATGGAGATAGTTTCAATAATGTTATAAGGATAAAATTGCAAGTATAACTATTATTAAAAACTCAACAAACTAACAACACTCTAGTTTTTATTTTTTCTATATTAAATAGATAGTGTGACGATTATATCGAAGATAGAAAAAGTAATTTTTTACTTATTATGTTAGGTTTAAAAACAAAACGAAACTTTTAAAATGGAATTTTTATTATCGTATTGTAGTCCTCTTTATTTACTTATAATAAATTATCAATATTTTTTAGGATATAATGAATGAGTTATTTGCCATTAATATAGTTATTTTTATTATTATTATTATGATTTTGTTTTATGATAATTGTAATTTTTTTTGTTTTTTAAATAAATGTATTTAATTTTGCCATTGGAAATTGTTTAAATTGTAATTTTTATAATGTGTGATTATTTTTCCAATTGATATAATTAAAGTTTGTCTTTATTTTTCAAATTTACTTTATTATGTATTTTGTTTTTAATATTGAAATAAATAGAAGAAAGTATGAGTTTTTTCTCTTCTGCTTTTTATAAAATAAAAAGAAAAGAATTCATGTACAATATATTATTTTATTAATTCTTTGTACTTAAAAAAATATTGATACGGGAGGTCGTATTTTCTTCTTTTTTTTTAGATTTATTTAAATAGAGATAGTAGATAATAAAATAGTAGTTTCTAAACAAAAAAAAGTGAAAAGCGTTATATTTTTTCATAGTTTTTAATTAAAAGAACATAAAATATTTTACAAGTTCTAAAAAAAAAAAATCAAGTACTATAGAAAACACTACGGTTATTAAGGAATTTTTAGAAATAAATACAACTGAAATAGAAGAAAATTGTTAATCGACAGAAGGATTTGTTTTTTTTTTTTAAATTGAAGACTTTTTCAATAACATAATATATATATTGATTAAAAATAATTAACGTCTTCCAGTTGATTACAATGAAAAACATTATTTTTTCAAAAAGTTATGTACAAACAAAAAAAAAACAAAATTGTATAAATTTTTACTAAAAAAAATTTCCCAAAAATATACAACATTTTCCTGGAAACGAAATACATCCATTAACATTACTTAAAAAAATTAAAAGTTAAAAGTTTTAATATTTTTTTTTAATATTATATTTAGCAATAACATGATATTAATTTTATATTTACAAAATTTTTAGAGAATATAAGATATAGTGGAATTTTTTCTTGCCTTATAAATATGTTGTTCCTTTTATTAATTTTTTTTTTTGTAAAATTTTTAATAATTAGTTTGTGATTAATTTTGCCAAAATTGAAGAAAAAAAAATATATTATTTTAGTTTTTTTGGATTTATATGTTGTTTTTCTTTACAAAAAAAAATGAGTTCTTATAAATTCAACATTGTGTTAGGTTTGTTTTGATTTCGAATTGAATTGAAACTAATAAATTTTGTGATATTTTATTAAAGTGAATATTTTTATTAAGAACTTACAAATTAACATACATTTATATATTGAATATAATATGAGAATATAGTTATAGAAATAATAAAGTTTAGATTTAGATATTTCACAGTAACTGCGAATAATTATGATTATTTTATAAGTACATATAAACAAATGTATAAATTACAGAATGCAAAAGAAAAGTAATATTAATGGATTTATTTATACAATTTTTGAATTATATAAAAAATTATATATTGATAATTCGATAAAAAAATTGTATGAAATGTTTTTAAATAGTTTGGATGTCAAGTTTTTATAAAATATATAATATATATACACACACACATACTATACACATATATTATATACTATACAAAAGAAAAAAAAAAAAACATTATTATAGAAATTTAAAAAAAAAAAATTAAAAATAGGTGGTAGTTTGAGAAATGAAACAGAAAGTTAAAAGTTTGGTAAGGTTTTAATACAAGTATGTAATTGCAAATGTGTAATGAAAAGAATATATACCAAAATAAAATTAAATATATATATATGTATAAACCCATTCAAAATATATATATATATATACATATACATATTAGGGAAAATGAGTGATTTTTTGGTGTACTTATTTTTATAAGTAGGTTAAATAGCGTACAAGTTTTAATCTATTAATTGTTAATTATAAGTGATTATAAATAATATTCATAGAAGGAGAAATAATTTTCAATATTAGTTCCAAAAGAGATTAATTAATTTTTATATAGGAATATTTTTCCCTTGAATAATTCTATTTTGGAAATAAATTTCGAATGTTTCTTTTTCAAAAAAAAAAAAAAAAAACGAAGACAACTGACCATACCTCCTCCTAATTCATTAAAAGAATATTTCAGAACTATCGAATTGGTTTGCGTCATTGATGCACTATGGTTTAAACTTAAGATATAACTAATCTACGATGGCATAGACGAAAAATGTTTTTACATTTGAAATTATATTATAAGCTTACCCATCTAAAAACATTAGTTTCTTATAAGTAATTTTAAATTTGTTTTGACGTTAGTCGTTTTAATTTAAAAGAAAAAGCTCTTGAAAATATTATCAATCGATTTAACGATACACCGAAATAATAAATAAGAACACCATTTTAATGCAGATTGCAAATATAGGGAATACATAGAATTCAAACAAAAAATATACACACTTATAATACAATATTATTTATAGGTTTATATAATATATATGTAAGAAATTAATAGAATTCGTTTATCCCTTATTAGATGGTAGTGTGTCATATAATTAGTATTAAATATTAATAATCCCGTTGAATGAAATTCACTAATTATACAGAATATAATATTTTCGTTTAGATTATTATAGAGATGTATAAATATTCATTAAAAAGTATTAATGAACAAAAAAAAAAAATAATTATTGAAAGCAAATATTGTCGTGCAATATTTAACAAACAAAAAAATATGAATAGTTTTGGCCTAAAAAAAATATACACAACAAATGGGGATGTTTCTTTAAATATGATTTGTAAGGTATTCGTTTGTAGGTTTGTAATAATATAACAAATATTTTAGAAATAATATTATTTAATGAAATATTTCATTATATCCTGTCTTTTTCATAAAATATTATACTAATCAATTAATTATAAAATATAAAATATTTTTTCTTTATTTCAACTTAATTAATATAACCAATCGTATAATAATAATATTATATTATCTTTTCATTGTTTTCAAAAGAAATTAGTTAAAATATTTCTTCATATGGAATTGGATAGGCTTTTAAGTTATAATTTTTATCTTGTTCTAAACTTACTACTATAAAATAAGAAGTTCTTTTAATCATAAGGATGTCTATTTTGTTATGCGCATGTCCGGGGGAATATATTCATAAACTTCGAAAAAAAGGAGACAACTTTTTCTTTTACTTTGCTAAAATAATTTCTGCTTATTTTTTAATCAAAAATGTGGGATAATCATTATATGTGGTGGGATAATGTTTTTTTTTTTTTTAATACTTATAAAAGAAAATTTTATAATATTTACATGTATCCTTGAATATTCTAATCCTATCCTTTTGATTTTCCTTCCATTATATTATAAATAACCTGACACATATTTTTCACTCGATATCATTCATTCAGAACTGTTTTCGACATAATTACTTTTCTAGGTAAAATATGTGCGCTTTAATTGCAAAAAAAAAAAAAAAAAATTTAAAAAAAAAACACGCAAAAATAATTCTAACATAATAATATAATTAACCATATTTCAATCTAAAAAAAAAAATAACTATAAATTTATATTTAATGTATATGTACATAATATATAAAAAAATATTTAGTTGACTTATTAATTATTAAACATAAAATTATATTTAAAAATATTAAAAAGCAAAAAAAAAAAAAAAAAATTATATTATTGTTCAATAAGAATGCCATTTTTTAAAAATAATTCAATTTTAATCATTGTCTATGTTTTAACTTCAATATTTATTAAATTATAATATTGAAGAAGAAAAAAAAGAAGAAATTTAATAAATTATCTTAATTAGTAATATTACAAAGAACGAACAATGCTAAAAAAAATTATATTATATAAACATTTTAAATATTTATAGAAATTTTCTTTGAATGTGATTTAACTTTTATTTGCCAATAATTTTTTTTCTTACGATAGATTTAAATTGTTTCGTTGTTTTTTCTTAATTTTTGAAATTTATTGCTAATATATAATTTTTGCTCTAGATTTCTTTTACATATTATTATTTTATCTAAGAAAAAAAAATCAATTTTGCGTTAAATAAAAGCAAACTATATTTATATTTTATATTTGTTTATTTTTAAGTATTTACTATTTTCCTTACACGTCAAATGGTTTTTTTTTTTATTTGTCAAATAAAGTTTTTTTATTTAAAAAGAAGAAAAAAAAGCCAACTATTTGTTAAAAAAAAAAAGTTATGTGTTTAGTTTTTGTTTGCAAAAATTCAAGAAATATAATTTTGTCCAAATATCTGAATAAATTGAAAATATTTGAAACTTTGTTTTATGTGTCATATATTATATAACCCTATCTATTTATAATATTACATTAATAAACAAAAAAATAATAATAAAGCAGATCTTGTGAAAAATGCATTTAGGCATAAAGCTAAATTATGTAAAATTGTTTTTATTTCATTTTCATAATAATATCGATAATTTGTCTTTTTCATTTCTGTGGTAGAAAAATATATTTTTATATATAATATATTCATAAAAGATACACAAAAAATCCAATACAAATACAAGTTATATTTTTATTATTATTATTATTTTTAACAAATTTATATCACATATTATCGCCAAATTTTATCCTGACATAATTTTCGCATTTATAAATAATAAAATTACACTAGCCTTGTTCTATTGATTTGGATGGCATAACATATGTGTAAAAATACTTAATTGTGTTAAACTGATATATATAGTGTAATAAATTATTTTTATTTAAAAATTTTTATTAATTGGAAAAGAAGCAAGCAATAATGAAAAGAAGTATTGTAGTAGTAAAAATGTTCAAATATAAAAACTAGAAAAATATGATGAATCTGCTAATTTGTTTCAATTTTCAATAAACGTTGCTTTATACATTTCATATATTTAAATATTGACATTTTTTAATTGAAATAAAAAACAGTTCTTTCGAAATACATCGATAATTTTTTTTTTTAAATGTCATTGTAGATAATTTCCAACATTTAAATTACAATATACGTTCTCTCTTCTTGTAATTTTCCATAAGATTATGGAATAACATTTTTTAATTGAGTTAGTTGTGTATTTGTTGTTTTTCACATTTATTATTATAATAGAGAAAATTTTTGTTTTTTACAAAAATTAAATAGATAAAAATATCTTACATTAATTAATTATAATAATAATAATAATAATAATAATAATGCAATAAATTTGCCCTAAATGGCGAGAAATGATATGAGTCGCCGCTTTTTATAATTGTCTTATAATTGTGGTTTTTTTCTCTATATTTTGTTAAATCTTTATTTATGTAAATACAAAGTTTTTTTTTAGTTGAATTTTTTTTTTTTAATAAGAAAAATTAGTATGAAGAAATATTTTTAGAAAAATTCTTAATTACCTGTCCTATAATTGCTGCTGATATATTTTTTTTTTGTTGTTCATTACAATTTCGAATTGCGCTTTTTCATTATATTATTTCAATCCCCCCAAAAAAAAACAGCTATTATTCCGCAAATAATGTTGCTATTATTATGATGGGTATATCAAACAAAAATACAAACTTTAGCAAAAATGGTTGTAGTAAATTTTTATGTTTATTTATATAAAAGAAACTCGTACCATTTTGCAACTTAATAAATATATTAACAATGTTAATGTTAAAAATTTAATACGCTTCTTATTAGACAATGAATCCATACATTTATAGAGCAACCTTAGCAATACACAAAATACACATGAATGAAATCGTTTCCATATAGAAGTGGTTAATTGAGCTTTTCTAGAATTAAAAAACAAACAAATAATTATATTTTTTCTGTAAATTTTCATAAAATACATTCATTTTTAAGCTAATATATATTTAAAAAAAGTAAAGAACGCGATAGTGTCATAATTATTTTTTTTTTTAAGCTTTCATATTGCACATCAACACTAAACAAAAACAATACACGTCGATATATACATATTATTAACAAAAAAAAAATTTAAAATAGTCGTACACAAATTTTGAAAAAAAATTATTTAGAAATTTTATTATTTTTATAAAATAAAATATTATTTTGTACTTTTTTTTATAAATATATTAGAATTGATGTTTAACTATCATAGATTTAAATTACACAGTTCAGCATTTCCTTATTGCTAATAGAAAAAGGATCATAATGCAATCATGCTTAAAATTTTCAATAATCCCATGTATTCTAATTTCAATAATTATGATTAGAGACAATCATAAATATCATCACATTTTTGTCATAAAATATGTACAATATTTAAATGTGCATTAATTAACTGGTATTTTTTTTTCTTCTTTCAAATCTACAATTTGCTTATTTGTAAATAACTTTTATAATAAATAACGAATAAAATATCGTTTTTGAAATGCTCCCAATTCAAATAATTTTGGCATTCGTTGAACAGTTGACATTTCTAAATTAGCACAGATAAGATGTCCGTACTGCCTCATATATCCAGATTTCTGCTCAGTAGTTTGAAACTGCTCGAAATACATTTACTGTCAAATTTATTATTAACATATAAAAATTTGAGAGTACAAAATTAGCATTATAGAAATCATTAAATAGCTTATAACAAGTACGAAATTAATTTCAGTTTTCTTAAAATTTTTAATAACGAAATTTTTAGCATAAAAGTATGTTAGAACAGTTTGAAACGAATGCAACAATAACTTACAAAATTGATTTCATGGCCATGCTTAAGCTCAACCGAATTTATTCAAAGAAAAAAATAATATTGGTTATTCTTAAAAATATTTTAGGATATATTATTTAAAGAATTTTCAATTTTTTTTAAAAACCAAAGTACCTGAAAATGAAGATATATTTATGAGAAGTTTGGATACACAAGATTACATAAAATATTTATGGAAAATTTTAGGGCCCTTACGCGATTATGTGATAAACTATTTTTTTTATATATATATATATATATATATATATGGTATATGACAATTTATATAAGCGGGGACTCGTGGTATTCCGCCAATTATATTAAGTTTTTTTTTTTTTTTTTTATAAAATGCAATTTTAATGCATAAATTCATCATAAATAATAAAGAAAATTATTCAATATCGTATTTCATTAACGATTAGTTAAAGAACTTTCTAAATTTTTCGAATTAACTAATAAAAATCAAATGAAATGTAAGGAAAAAAAATATGAAACTTATTATCATAGGGAATGTTAAAAAAAAATAACAAATTTTAATGGAATCGTAAATTTTACTATTTATAAAATTAGGGACACACTTAAGTTAAAATATTATCAAAAAATATTAGATAACATATTAAAATATTTATAATATCTAACCATTTATTAAAACGAAAATTATTTAATATGATAATCAAAACTATTAAAAATAAAACGTTCTATCATATACAATTGATAAAAATGTTTATAATATAATAAAATAAAAGTCCTAAATAACTTAAAAAGTCTTTAAGAAATATTAAAATAATAATTAACTGATTATTTATTATCATATTAAAATAGTAGTGAATATTAATATTATTATTATTATTGCGAAGAAGAAGAAAAAAAAGAGTATAAAAATTCAAAGTCAAAACTAGAAATTATTTTCAAATATTAATATACATGAGTTATAATAAAAATAAATAGTTTAACTATAAATATAAAAAAATAAAAAATAAAAAATTTTAAAAAAAAATTTAAAATAATTAAGATTCTCCTATTACCCATTAAGGAAACTTTTATGATAAAAAAATACAAAAAAAAAAAATTATGAAAATATTTATAATAATTATTAATCGTATTATATATATATACTATTATACAACATAACATATATAATATTGATATGAAAACAAAATAAATACTTATATATACACAAAAATTTTAAAATTATATATAATATTAAGAGTATATATATAAATAAAAATGCATGAATGTTTAATATATATTATACATATATATACTATAATTTGACGCTTTTCTCTTTTATTGAACTTTTTCTAGACATATTTCTTCTATTATACTGATTTTTATTGTTGGTATTTCATTATAATATTATTGATAATTTATTTTACTTGATTTTTGATACACACTTCAGTGGGTTTTTTTTCTACACTCTTAAAAAAGAAATTGGTGAATTAAGAAGCCCTTGATGTTCAAATATATTTACATATATTATTTGGATTTTTTTTTTTTTTAGACATTTAATTTAATTAGAAAACATAAATATTCGTATTTGACTGATTCAGAATTTCATATGAACTTCGTCGTTTATATAGAATGTTTTATTTCTTAAATAAATATTTTTTATTCCAATTTAATTGCTTTTGCATTCAATAATTATAATAGTTTTTTTTATTACAATACATATAAAATTTCCTAAAATATATTTTTTTCAAAATTTTTCTAAGATATTCGTTAAAAAATTTACTCATATTGTAAAAAAAAAATTGGTCATATAGGCGCCATCTATTGAAAAACTATAAATATTAAATTAATTTTTTTTAAAAAAAAAATTTCAAAATAAGTAAAAATTATGATTTATTTATAAAAAAGTAAATTGATTTTTTTATGAAAATATCAAATTTCATTTCGGAAATGATGAATCAGTTTATAATCAACATTTTCTATTGTAGTTTATATTTATTTTAATTATATTTATTTAAAATCTACTGCCCCCATTTATAACTTGTAGTGCTAGAGATTATTAAATTACGATATTGTTAAAATCTGCTTTAGATAAAACAAAAGTGTACAATTGTGCATATCCATTAATTTTCAATTAATTTTAAATTCATGTTTCTTTTATTCTATAAATATATATGTATATATGTGTATGTATGTATGTATAAATAAAATAAAAGTTATGAATAAATTATAAAGTTTAGAATTCTTACATATTATTCTTCCTGTTAATTTTTCAAATTTTAATTTTTCTAAAATTTCAAAACAAAAAAAAAACAACAACAACAACATTATATTCAAAAAAGCTTAAATAATTAATTTATATGCTGCTTTATCTTTATTATTAAAAAAAAATTCTTTATTTCACTTAATACTTCCCAAAACCAAATAAAATAATTAATTAATTAATTAATAATAATAATTCTTTAAAATTAATGTTATATAAAATATACCATATATATGCACAATATATAATTAACTAACCCTCTTTATACGCGTCTAATCTTATTTTCTTATATTTATTCTATATCAGATATGCAGAAAGACTTAATAGTTTTATTTATTTATTTTTTTTTTCATAAATATTTTTCGATTTTCTGTTATCAGCTTTACTAACTAATATGTTAATTGATTATATAAATACCATGAATATACACAATAAAAATTTATAAATAAATTGAAATTTAATTTTAAACATATGTATATGTGTATGTACGTATATATTTATGCTATACACATTTCTGTTGGATTAGAGCTTTTTGAAAACATAATAACACATACACAGCCAATTATTGTCCAAAATTACACAAAAATTATATATAAAATTTTCTTCTAGTTTTCTTTTTAAACGATAATATTTCTTTAATAAAATATTTCATCAATTTTATCCAAGTGAATGTAATTCATATTATTTATTAACATGCAAAATACAATTCGTATGAAAGTTAGCAGGGAGAAAGGGATTGATTTTAATTAAATAACATTGAATGTTGCTATTACTTTTTATATTGTATGTTATTATAAATTTATAATATAATAATAGTTAATTATATTTGTAAATTTTCATCATATTACATTAAATTGTTCTATTTCTTTTTTATTTTATTTTATTTATTTTTTCTCTATTATTGCATTATCAACTTTTCGTTGGTATGAAAATGTTATTTACTTGCAAAATAAGAACACAATTTTTATTTTATGTTATATTATAAATTATTTTTTCTCATTTTATTTAGAAAAAAATTGGTGATTGATTTATTATATTACTGTTAGTTAGACTATACATAATATAAGAATATAATGAATACATATTTTATATAAACCAAACAAAATTCAATCTGTAGAAGAAGCTTTTGTAACGTTTCAACTTAGCTAATATGCGCTAAAATCTAGCTAAATTTTGAGTAATTGAAAATCATAACTTTTTTTTTTATATTTAAAATCTATACTTACTTATATATATATATTTTTATTATTTAACATTTTTATAATGCTAATATTTTATTATTTATAATCTCACGAGTATAGTAGAATTTTTACCAGGTGTATAAGCTTAAATCCGCTGTTTTTAGTTTAAAAAAACACTTGTTTTTTTTTATAGAAAGCAAAAACAAAATTATTCGAAGTATTTGCCCTCGCTAGCTACACATTTTTCCCATCTCTCGGGCAATTTCTGGATACCACGCCAAAAAAATTCCTTCTCTTTCAAGGCAAACTCATCAAGCCATTTTCGGACGTCTTCGTAAGAATCGAAGTGCTGCTAAGCGAGCGCGTGGTCCATCGACGAAAACAGGTGGTAGTCGGAAGGGGCCAGGTCTGGTGAATAAGCGAGGTGGGCAAGCATCTCAAAGTTGAGTGTCTCCAAGTAGTTTCGGACCATTTTTGACGTGTGCGATGGTGCGTTGTCGTTGAGGCAAATCAGCTTGTCATGTCTTTGTTGATCATCCGTCCTTTTTTCACGCAGAGCACGGTGCAATTTGATCAGTTTTTGCTGGTAGTGGCGGACATTGACAGTTTCACCAGGTTTCAACATCTCATAGTAGACGATACTCTGCTGATCCCACCAAACGCAGAGTTTCGTCTTCCATCCGAAGCGATTTGGTCTTGGGGAAGATGTTGATGGTTGGCCGGGATCAACCCACGATTTCCTGCGTTTAGGGATCAACCCACGATTTCTTGCGTCACAATCCGATGCAGGAACGACTTTTCTTTTTGTCTGGCGAGCAAGATATCGCATGTGTTTTGGCGTCGCTCCATCTGCCTATCGTTCAATTCATGCGGCACCCATTTTCCGATCTTTTCAATCTTCCCCATGGCACGCAGACGCATGGAAATGGCTGGTTGCGTAACACTCAATTGCTCCGCGAGCATTTTTTGCGATTGGGTATCGTCTTCGTCCAAAATAGCCTCCAATTGATGGTCCTCAATCTTCCTAAGTCGATTTTCACGCTTCTTGTCCCACAAGTCAAAATTGCCGTCTTTGAACCGACGAAACCAATCTCGGCACGTTGTTTCCGATAAAGCACTGTCACCATAGGCCTCCATAAGCATTCGATGCGATTCGGCAGCCGATTTCTTCAAATTGAAGCAGAAAAGCGCATAGCTTCCCGCATATGCTCTTTTTCTGGCACAAAACTAGACATGATTACCAAAGGGAAAATGTATGTTGTTATACGAAATTGCTGACAATGTGCACTGATTAATGTTGACAGATGTCAAACTCATAAAAAAAAGTATGGCGTGTCCATGGTGGCTTAATACGCTCCCTCACGCCATCTATGACCAAACAGCAGATGTAACCTTATACGCCTGGTATAATATCTAATTAATGTGCATTTTATATAGCCGTCAAAAAGATCCAATTTACTCATATTCTCGTTAATATATTTCACTTTTAGTCTATATGTGAACATTTAAACTTTCATTCATTCGCATTTTTTTTAAAACTTTTATATTTACTGTTTACATTTGAGAATATAAAAACGTAGTCAAAAGGATGTGTTATTGTTATTATCACTTGTGCCTGTAACTAAAATCATCGGAAAATCCTCGGCTGATTTAATAAATTAAAAACAAAATGCAATGAGTTAAGAAATGAGATGATTGATAGTTTTTTATTCTACACAAAAAAAATTCTCCAATCTGGCCCAATAAATCAACCATTAATGGTGCTGATTCAAAAATTAGTAGTGCATGATTTAAAAGGGATTGGTAAGGAGTCAAAATTCATAATTGACCCAATAACAGTAGAACTAACTAAAAAAAAATGGTTTCGCAAGGATTGACAATGAAAATATAATGCATATTCCAAGTGCTTTAAAACCTACATATTATAAAAATATTTATTGCGTTCAAATTTAGAAAAAAATATATAAAATTTTAAATAAACGTTACAAAAGCTTCATTATTAACTATTGTAGTAAGAATCTTTATGATAATTAAAGAAAAAAAGCTCTTCGCAAGCATATAAAAACCAGCAATTATATATTTGTTTATTTGCATATCTATTAATATATTTAATAATTTTTTTGTTTCGTTCATATATACATATATTTTTATAATATGAAATTGCATATTTGCTCATATGGAGTAAAAAAAAAACAATTTTAACTATAATAATAATAATAGTAATAATCACTGGCACTTCAGGTTCTGCAAAGGCTCTTCTAAGTAAAAGTGTATCTTGTTTTTTTGCCGTTTAATTCTATTTCCTATATTCAACGGGTGAAAGAACTATTCTCAAATGATTTTTAATTATTTATGTTTGCATCGTATTTTCAACTGGGTGTCCTTTTTTCGATAGTATCTTAATTTTTTATATATGTTTTCAATATATTTAACATAATCAATAGTGTGTCACCTTTTTATTTTGCAGGAATATATAATATATACTTGAAAAAAAAGGTGTAATATTTTACGTGAATATTTAAAAAAAAAAAATAGTCAAGTTCTTTGTGTGAAACTATCCTTTTTAGATTTTTTGTAGTTAAAGAAAATACGGAAGAGTATATTTGAAAAAAAAAATTAATATCATTTAAACATCTTTAAAAATATTTTTAAAAATAATCTATATGTTATATTTGTTTGTAAAACTATTGTTTTATTTTTCATTGGAGAAAAAAAAAACATGAAAATAATGTTCCTGCGATTAAAACTTACGTAATATGCATAGATATATGTGCCTCTTCCTCTAAATACTGGTTATAAAAGAACTAATTTCTTCTGGAGAAAATTTTGGAGAAAATTATTTGATGGAATTCGATTTTTCTAATAGTCGTCTATAAATACTATATTATATTTATTTTTCATAGCAAAACTAATTTATTATTGTGACTTTTTTTAAATTAATTATTATTATTATTTTAATTTTTGTGTAAAAATTTATTATTTTTCTCTACAATTGCTAAAATTTGTATTTAATGAATTGAACGAACGTATTTAATTTATTTTTATTATAATTAAAGCTTCGGTTGATGTACGCACTTTAAAGGTAAGAAAGATGCACAGCCTTTAACAACTCCTTGGGCAAATTTATAAAGTGATAAATATATTTGTGAAATACAAAAAAAAAATTGAATTTTTGTTTTTTTTTATTATTATTATTATTATTTATTTCTAAAGAATTAATTTTGTGTAATTTTTATAATACTACTGAGCCAAATCGTTTTTATTGTATTTGAAATCAAATTTACTAGCTGTCAAATTTATTCTGCAACTATTAAAAATTTTCAAAAATTAAACTTAATTAAACCTATCAAATGCAATGGAAAATTTTACGTTTCTTTTCGAAAGATATCAATTCGGTTTGGCTCAATCGGTAAATTGCTTTGTTTTATTTTTGTTAAAAAAATATTATTTAAATAAAGTAAATTTGATTTATTTTCCATTCGGTTTTAGTTAAAAAATGCTATAATTTTTTTTAATGGTGGATGCTATTATTTCTATAAGGAATTATTTAATTGCGATCAAAAAACTTTATTTAGATAATAATTAATATATTTCATATTTGCAATACCTCCTTCTCCTTTTTCTCTAGGTTGTGCTTCTAGCATTAAAAGAAAGAATTAATAATGCTTTAGAAAGTAAAAATGATTGTAACAAAACTAATCCTGTGTGTGCGTGCAACTACTTAGTTTATTTTATTTTTTTGAAGAAGAAAAAAAACCAACAAACATATAAAAAATAAATTCTAATGGTTTTAATTATTTTTGAAAATTTTTCTTTAATTTTATTTTTTAGTTGTCTTTTAAGAGTTTTTCTTTTTAAAAAAAAAAAAAAAAAAATGTATGCTAATAAAATAGTGCAATCATAATAATTCGGTCTATGTATTTAATGTTTATTGAAAATAAATAATTAATATAATTAATAATCTTTATAATTTTTCCCTAAAAACTAGGAAATTATATTCAATAACGCATTCTTCTACAGATTTTTCTGCAGATATCATCATAAAGTAGCATGTGAGCTTTTACTTAAATAAAAAATAATTAACAAAAATAAAATTAAAAATATTCTAAAGTAAAATTAAATTTGATTGATATTTTTTTTATATTTTATACAATATATTTTTTCAATTTGTTATTTTATAATATCAAATATGATATGTATCAGATAATATTCATTAAAAAGATAAACGACTTACAATTTTCTATTAGTTATTTTGAGTGAAATTCGAAACTTTTTAAAAAGATTTTCTTGCATTTTTTGTTTGTTTGTTTTTTAATCTTAAAGAAAAAATAAAATAAAATTTTTGCGAAAGTCAATTTGTGTTATCGCAACAACAACAACAAAAAATTAATATCTTAAAGACAAGCAGCTTTTTGTTTGAATTCTATTTAATTTTTTTTTTTTTTTTGATATTTGATTTTATTTTTGGTAAATTTTTTTAATATTTATTTCTTTATATAGAAAACATCTTTAATAAAAATTGTACAAAAGTTGTTGGATTTTTAAATTTTGTAAATTCTATTTTTCTTTTATTTTAGTTCATGCACTTTTATCGCTCACCAATTGGTAAACATTGAGATCGGTTACAGAACTATTAAAAAAATTATAAAATTTTTATTGCATAAGAATTTTCTAAAATAATAAATAAAATATTATATAAATATACATAAACACATAAATACACTTCTTTATATAAACACACAACATAAAAGTTTTTATAGTTTATAATTTCTGAACCAAAAAAAAAAAAAAAAAGAAAAAAAAAGGTGTATGGGAAAATTTTGTTTTTGGCTTATAAAAAATGGACTTTCGTAGTAAGTATTATATTCGATAAGTTAATTTAATGTGTAATATCCTAATTATGATTTATTTTATTGTAGTTATACCTATCTATATAATCTAATAAAGCAGCTTCTTTATTATTGAATAATTTTTAAAATTTATAATAAATATAATATATAATGAGAAATGTTTAATAAATATATTAATATGATTTGAGCTTTTTTTACAGCACATTTCAGCTATCATTACAACTTGCGAGTCAGCGTGTAGAAGATGCTTTTATTCATAAATACATATCTGCATATATACATATATGGCTGATGCTTTGTATAATATATTTTTAAAATTATTATTTATTTTTCTTATTGATAATTAATTCTTTAATCATTTATTATTTGCATAATTTATATATTTTTAACTTCTATATTTGTTGTTTTTTTTTTAATCTCTTTTTTATTTATTTATTTATGTATTTTTTTTTATGTTCCTTAGACACGGATTAGATGCGATTGGAAATTGATTCGTAAAGCATGAACGAATTGGAATTTACAGTTTACATAAAAATCACATAACCGAAAGCAAGAATCGAAATTAATATCAATTCAATTGGTACTGAAAGAGAACCAGCGAAATATATTATATGATATATAATAAATTGCATTATTAATTCTTCTACTTCGCATAACAATTAGTTTGCTGTTAATAATATCTTTATATAATTTTATTACTAATTCATCGTCATGTCATATTTCTAATTACTATTAATTGTCAAAATAGTTTCGACTATTATATAAAAGCAATTTATTTAGCCTATATAAATGGCAGAATTTTTTTTGTGATTACAATTTTATATAAATGAAAGTACTCTCTTACACAATAATAAGTTACTTTCGCATTATATTGGGTTGGTGCAAATGTAATAACGTTTTTTCACATATACAATTAAATATTTTTTTTTTAATTTGTATTATTTATTTAATCAATTATATAATTTCCATCCGTTCTTATAACCTCTTCCCATCTTTCTATCAACTTATTAATACCATTAGTTTTTTTTTAAGCGAAATATGTAGAAAGGGATGTTTTTACCTGCTCTATTGTATCAAATTTTTTGTCATTTAAAAAATTTTGCAGTGATCGGAATAAATGAAAATCGAAAGGAGCAAGATCTGGAGAATACGGTGGATGCTTGATAACATCCCAATTCAGCTTGTGTTGGGTCATCATAGCCACATGTGATCGCGCGTTGTCGTGATGAAACACTACCCCTATTCTGTTTACCAATTCTGGTCTATCCTTTTGAAGGACGATGTTCAATTTGGATAATTGCTGACAATATCGTTCTGCTGTTATTTTCTGATTGCATTCCAAGAGTTCAAAATACACAATACCCTTACAATCCCACCAAACACAAAGCATAACTTTTTTTTGATGGATTTCGGCTTTCGAAGTTGTTAATGGGGCTTGTCCAGGTATAGCCCAATGTCTATTTCTTGTCACGTTGTTGTACACGACCCATTTCTCATCTCCCGTTACCAAACGATGCAAAAAAGGTTCATGTTTTTGTCTCGCACTCAAAGCAACGCACGTTGAAACACGATCCAATAAATTGGCAGCCTACAATTGATGAGGTATACAAACGTCGTACCGCGAAACCATCCCCATACGCTTCAAATGCCTTAATACGGTTGTATGGTTGACTCCCATCATCGACGCGATCTTCCTGGTGGTAAGACGTGGATTGGTGTCAATTATGACTTTTAACTTGTCCTCATCAGACTTCAATGGCCGCCCGGTACGTGGTTTATCAATTAGTGAAAAATCCCCAGATCGGAATTTTGTAAACCATCTTTGTGCCTGCCGAACTTTGATGACATCTGCTCCATACACTTCGCAAATGTTTTTGGTTGCCACACTCGCGGTATTGTCTTTACGGAATTCATAAAGTAAATAATGACGTAAATGCACTTTATCGACCGACATTTGGAAAAAATACAAGGGCTCTTCACTTTACTCTGGCCAGCCCAAAACTGAATAGAAAGTAGAGGGAAAGCATCCTTTATACAATGGAATCATTTAAAAGAAGGTACTATTCATCATTTCTAAAGAAAAAATTTTTTTACCTAGGATCATAAAAAACGGGCATAACTTTTGCACCAACCCAATATTTAACACTTTTTCTTAGTAGGAAAAATACAAAAAAATAATATTCATTGTATATAATGATATACAAGTACTGTACATGAAGTGTAACAACATTTTACAAATGTTGTATTATATGTATAATCCTCGAGGAACACGATTGAATTTATAGGAGATTTCCACTTTATAAAAATGCTATTGAAACTTTTAAAAAGAAAACACAAAACTAATTTAATCAATTCTCTGCAGTATCCATCTAATTTTAATAACAAAAGCGTATATTCTTATGTTGGCAATGCAATATATGTCCCTTAGTACATCCGACATAGAAACCTATTTTTCGAAATATTTCGCTTGAGCATTTTTAAATATAAGAATATTTGAATACCATAGATAAAATAATAAAAATAATGCCAAGAAAATAATAATAGTATATACAATTGAAAGTAGAAAAGTTAATGGAAAGCCTAAATGCAACTTTTGAAATAGTAAAATTATGAAAAAATTCAAAGGCTGATTGAAAAACTAAACCAGAATATTTTGCAGTGAATTTTATCCTTTCCTTTTTGTGCAGAAGAAATTGAAAAAATATATATATACACATAATATATAGAAATAAAAACAATGATAAGTATATGAATTTTCAGTGACTATGATAATCATTTCCATAAAAAATATTAATTTTTTTTTAGCTTTCTATTATTTATTCTTTTTGTTTTTATATCAATTTTTTTTTTATTAAATTCTTTATTTTATAACATTGCTTTTTATTATAATATTTTCATTTGCTTTATATTATACAGTTTTTTTTTCTTCTGCTAAGCTTTATAAATTAATATATATTCTTTCCTTTCCGTACTTATCTAAAGTACTATTTATTATCAACGTTGTTCAATTCGTTATCATTTAGTAGCGCCATCGGAGAAAACACCATATTTGTGTACCTATTCTGATGACATATGTATATATGTATAAAAAAAATTCCCATTCTATTACTTTTATAGCTTTTTATTAATATTTTTTGCAATTATTGAAAAATTAATTGTGTTCTTATAAAAAAAAAAAATTGTATCTTATTTCAGAATTGATTGTTACCTCTCTCCACCAGCACATACATACAAAAAAATTTTGTATTGTATATAACAAAATAAAAAGTACTTTTTTTCTGCTTTTACACATGTATTTTGCTAAATAATTGATACACGTACTATCTAGGTATTTATTAAATGATATCCTTGCTTTTATGTAGATTATTCCACATTGAGACGACATATTTCATATTATTTAAGTAAATTTAAAATAATATAATTACTATTCCACATAAAAAGACAATTTATATTTAATTTAGAAAAATTTTTTTTTTTTTACATGCCTCGACAATGCAAAATTTCTAATTTACAAAATTTAATTTAATGGATTATTTTGCATAAATTTCAAACACATTCTTTGCCTGATTTAACTTCTGCAATCGCATACGTGCCTGGGTTTTGTGCGCGCACACTCATATGCCTTCTTACTAACCAAAATTTGATTGCATCCAATTGGGCGCTGCTGTATTTCAACACTTTTTTGCAAATCAACAAAATAAAAAAATGTGTTAAATTATAAATTGTTTTGTTTTTTTTTCTTTTTAAATTTATGTTTTAACTATTTGCATTTAAATGAAATCACACATTTATTACAAATTGCTTAATTTTTTTTTTGTTTACATATAAATAATTGTGAACATATTTTTAAAAAAAAATATTATTGAATTTAATTTAATTTTACTTGCATGAATTGATTATATTAATTTCGCAATAAATTTATTATAAAATATATTATTATATATGTAAAATATTTCATAAAACTTTGGAGCAAATTATATTGTGCTTTTATAATGCTGGGGAATGGGATTATTATTATGCAGCAACTAGTAATATACCTCCTAATGCTCCTTATGTTATCTACACCGATTCCAATGGACAGGTACTTTGCTTAATATTTATTTTGGCTGATCTATGTAATTTAAACATATATTTTCAATTCTAATATTGTACTAATTATTATAGATATAAGATTATATTAAATACGTTTACTTATTTTTTTTTTGTAACAATTTCAATGTATAAAGATTTGTTATTTTGTATAGGAATATATAAAAACAAAAATAAAAAAATATTCTTATAAAAATAATTATCATAAATTTTTAAGTTTTTATTTAAAAAAAAAATTGTTATGATTCAAAATTTAAAAAAAGATAAAAGTGATATTTTTACTTAATAAAAAGAACCCAATATTATGTAAGGCTGTTAATATAAATTCTTGGCTTAATAAAGAAAAATTCGAATAAAACACATTCCACTATGGTTGCCTATATTTAGGCGATAATTTTTTTGTTTTCATAGAAATTCTCAAACAAAAAGTAAAACTTACATGAAAATTGACAAACAAACAAAAAAATTAAAATATGGTTTAAAAGTTAGATTTAACTTATTGCAAAAACTTAAAAATCATCTAAAGATAGATTAATGCATATTTCAATTAAAAAATAGAAATAATATAAAAACGATAGGACATTCCATAACAAATCCTTCGATGACAGTTCTATAAAATTATTGAACTGCATTACCTCACACTACTTTGCCTTATTTAATGCGGATTTGTGTAAACTTGTTTTGAAATATAAATTTTAACCTAAAACTCTCAAATAAATTTTATTCATATTAGAAAATATCTTTAAAGCAATATAATTTGAAATAATTTTACGGAAATTGTAAAATACTGCATCGTTGTAATGTATAATAGTTGATTTATATTATTCTAAAAAGTTTTCAAATTGAACAAAATCACTATTGAAATGATATGATCGCGCTAAAACTAAAGAAGAAAAAAAAACGAAAATAATGGAATTGTTCAAAATAATAATGACTCAATCAAATTATAATTTGTCGAAACTTTATAAAACTTCTTCATGAACAATTAATAACGCCCATTTTTCGTCTGTAGAGCCTCGTTGTCTATCCATTAGTAGCATTTTTCCCGACTTTCCATTTTCATTTAACTTCCATACAATGTAGCATTTATCCAGTAGGCAATTCCATTGTGAAAAGTTTTCTTATCTTCAATTTCAGTTTCTTCCTGTTATAGCTTAGGGACTTTATTTACTATTTCCATAAAAAAAAAACTTTCTTAATTTGAAATATCTGTCAAGTTTCTTTATGAAATAATAGTAAAATAATTCAGTATACACTTATATAAAAATACATACATTTCGACTACTGGACTATCCAAGCTTATAGAAAGAACTTAATATATAGTTTAAATAATAAATAAATAAAAAAACCAATAATATTCTTTATATTTCTATTTAAACTCAAGTAGTCAATAACATATTTTAATTATTGTATCATCTTATTTAGCCAAGCAAATTTATATCGAAATAAAAATAAAGCATTTCAAAAGGCAGCATATATGCATGTGCAATTTGTACTATTAATTTTCTTTTACTTTGGAGCTTAGGAAAAAAAAATTTTTAGTTTATTTCTGAAAAAGCTTATTTATTTTAATTAAAATGCATTCATTATATAATGAGGCTTGTACAAAAATAAATATATAAATTGACCTAGTTTTTAAAAATGCCTAAGGCAGTGGACATTATGGTTAAAGCTCTGCTAACGTGAATAATTAGTGTGTTCTGTTTAGTTATATTTTTTTGTTTTTATTAAGTAAGATTTTAATTTAAATGCTTTGTTTATTTAACTAATTGAAAAATAAGATTATAACAAATGAAAATACTATGCACCCAAATTGAAATTAACTCAAAATCTCTACTATTCGTTTAATATATTGTATATTTCATACCAAATGATTTAACTTTATACTCGTGTGTAGAGGATTAGCTTAAAAATTAGATAAAAAAAAAAACTGTTTTTATTTCGGTTACTAGTTCCGGTATTGATTCAAAATTCGACTTAAAGAAATAGATTTAATATTTGCATTTGTATAGCAAATATTTTCTTGTTGTCTATTTAAATAAGATATTTTCAATGACAATCAAAATTTTTTTCGGTAATCTTTTTTAAATATTTATAATATTATTTATTTTTTTAATTTACAAATAAAATTAAAAGTTTGATTAATTTAATCAAATATTTTTTTTTTTAATAAATATTGTATTTTTACGAGTGCTGTTTTCTTTTATATTTTAATCAATTTTATATAGATTTAAATAAATCGATTAATTCAATAATCGAAAAGGAACAAACTATAATTGGACTATAAATTGTATATAGATAAACGATAGAAGAATATAATATAAGAACAGGTATCTTATCCAGATATGAATATACTCGTATACGTGCGTTTATACCGGATGAAGACATTCAATAAGCAAACTATAACTAAAATATATTATTAATATTATTATAAAATAATAAGGAATAATATTAAAATAGTAGTCAAAATTTATAAAAAGAAAAGGAAAACATCAAAACATAATTATTGCTTTACATAATATATGTACAACTCCAATAATCAAAAAAAATTTTTTTTGCTTCGTATATAAACTCAACTCCGTTACTACTTATTTTGATAAAATAATTTAATTAAATTAAAAATAAACACATACATTTTATCAAAGTATTTTTTTAAAAAGTATTTATAAAATATTAGAATAAAATAAAATCGAAAAATTTAGTTAGAATGGATATACTCATATGGAAGCAATTTACTCTACATAAATGTAAATAATTGTGCTTGTAATTTTTTTTCTTCAAATTCTTATTTTAGGAAATAAAATTAGTGTTCAAAAATTCCATTTCTAACTAAATAAAAGAAAAAGAAATACTTTTTTATATAAATAATAAAATAATATTTTTTTATTTTATTTTTACTTTAAAACTATAAAAGAAATAGTTTTTATTTTTAAATCCTTTTTTTTAATCATTTTTAACATTTTTTTTTTTTTTTTATTTAATGTTAAAAGTGATAATTATTTTCTTAGTATTTAATTGTAAGATTTGTCTTGAAGAATTTTTTTTTTATATATATATATTTTTTTTATTGTCTTTTTATCTCTTCACAAGTCCTTTAAATCTTAAACAAAGAGAAGAACAAGCAAAAAAAAATTATTTCAATAAATTCGTTAAATTTTCAGCCCCTCCGGAGACGGGTCTATTTTACTCGCAGTGTCCTATCTTATTGAATGGCATAATTTATGTAATTAGGTAAAACAATAATCATATTAATAATCTACAATATAATATCATTATTACAATAAATTATATGCATTGAATATAAATATATATATCTATGGCATTGTGTGCTGCTTTAATCGATAAATATACATACATATATAAAGCAATTAAAATCTAGTAAATATCTTAAATGATAATTGTATACTATTTTCTAATTTCAATATATTTTTTTTAATTAGTGTTACTTTTCTTGAAAAATATACAAAAGAAAAAACATGTGTATTGTGAAAATATTTTCGTAAAACTATTTTATAATATATATAATAAATATATAAAAATCAAAATGTAACAATTACTTCCTTATAGAGAATATTTTTTTTTTATGTTGCATTTGTATAATTGATCGCCATATTGTTATAAAGCTTGTTTTAACTTTATCTTTGACTACTGTTTACTATAGGTAAGAGAATTTGCTTATGAATGTCATACTCGCACATAATCCTTTACTATCTATTATTAGAAATATATCATTTTATTTTTCACTATAGCATTCTTTAAAAAAAACCATTAAATGTCTGTAGGTGAAAAATTGTATAATATTATTTACGTGTAAAAAATAGGATAAAATTATTATGAAATAAAAAAAAATTAAAGGGTACTATTATAATATAATTGAGATTTTTATCTTATGGCACATATAATTTGCTTTACCATAATATGTCTACTGTCTTGGAATCAAATGTAATCATTTTAAATTTTATCAAAAATATTATTTTTCGATATAGAAAAAAAAACCTTTTTTTTTTATTTAAGTTCAAAGATAAAACTATAAAGTTAAATGCTTTGCTTTTTTTTCAAAATAATATTTAATCAAATTATAATAAATGTTAAAAAGTGTGAATTTTTCTTCATAAATTTTAATATTAGATTAAAATTTTTTTAATAATAATAAAGAGACTTCTTAAAAAAAAAATTCAACTACACTGTCGTACATAAATTTTATTTAGTTTTTTATTTGTTGCTTAAAGATTATTTAATTAAAGATGAGATAATTTTGAATAATTTTATTCATTTGCTTCATTAGCATTAAGTAAATGCTTTTACTAAAAAAAAAAAAAAGTACAATAATAAAAAAATGCAAGTTTCATATTCTGCTTTCGAAGAAAACAATTTATTTTTTCCTTTTTAACTAATTCAATATAATTTATTTATTTTTCAATTTGTTTTTTTGTTTTGTTGTGACATTATTATTGATCAAAAAAAGAAGATCAGTAAATAAAATAAACAGGAAAAATATATTAGGATATTAATTTTTATGTATCATATAATAGAAAACTATTTATAAGAAAGAATTAAGAATGAAGATAACTTAATTTCATATGAAAATTAATTCATAAAGTTTTTTTTTTTTTCTAATAAAAGTTTGAGGATATATTAATGCCACGCTCAGATTGCTGCATAATCATCATTTTAGAAATAATATTAGTATCACGAAATTTACGAATTAAAATTCAAATTATAATAGAAAATTATTTAAAACTATAAATAAATAGTTAAATATCAAATGTATAAGAGAGAAAATTTATGGAAAAAAAAAATTTAATAAAAAAAAGTGAAAACAATTTAGTTTTAATGTAAGAAGAATATTATTTAAATTAGAAATATTTTTAAGATATTTAATCAATTAACATATAAAAAAAATTGTGGTTTAGGTATATTAAAAAATGATTAATAATAATAATTTTTTTTTTTTCAAATATTAGAATTTCTAATGCAAAAAGAAAGCTTTTCCAATTTATATATATTATAAAATACTATATAATTTGACCAGAAAATTTATTTTTATTTATTTTTCTGAACAATTGTTTTACGCTTTTATTATAAAAAAAAAAAAAAAAGAATATGTTTTTTCATTAAACTAATTAAAGTATTTTTCTTTACTTTTTTTTATTCAACAATTATAGTTACTGGACACCCTCCCGGTGTGCCAAGATTTTAATAGATCTATGTGCAGTCGGTTAAATTGTAGATTTGTTCATTTAATGGAAAGTAAGTAAATATTTTTTTTCTTACATGTCAATTATTTATTTATTTAATTTTTTTTTTTTTTTCAATAATTTTTATTCTCTTATATGATTTCATATTTGTTTCATTTTCATATTGATTTGCTATATTCAATTAATATTATTAATTATTTTTCCAAAAATACAAAATCAAAAAATCTTTGAGGAAATGTTTAATTACTTTTTAATAAATCACCACTATATGCAATAATACTATATGAATATGAATAGAATTTGTTAAAAATAAATTTAAAGAATGCATTAGAAGTTTTTTTTTTCTCAATGAACCTGTTTATAATTGATATTTTACAAACACACAAAATATATGTAATATAAGGACGGATGACATATAATATATATTTTTTAGAATATTTCGAATTAAACCTCTTACATATAATAATTGTTTATACTTAATACAAATGCAGAACTTTCCAAAAAAAAAAAAAAAAAAAAAATATCTTATTTTACTTATAAGTTTTATAAATAAATTATCTAATTTCAATTTATATGCATTGCATTTGCTTATTTAAAATGAAAAACCATTATCATTATATGCATGTGTGTGTTTATTATACAAATTATATTCATTAAAATAATAAAGCATATATATTAAATATGAATGATTGCGTCTGATTTAAGCTAATAGAAATTAATGATTTTTCAATATAAAATTCACACTTTTTCTCCTCTTCGAATTTTTTCTGTTTGCTTGTTCGCCATAATTTTTATATTTTAATTCTATATACACATATATTATATATCTCTCTATATATATATATATACATATATACATATATTTAAAATTAAGTGTAATAATTAATTAATTAATTAGATTTATTATTCTGTATTAATAGAATTTGTTTGATTTGTTTAATCTAAAATAAATTCTTTTTTTTCTTTTCTGTGAAAATATTTTATTGCAGGCGATAAAGTTGAAGTATGTGATCAACGTGTGGCTGTGTGTCGTGATCATGCCAATGGTCAATGTAAACGTAAACAGTGTAAATACTATCACATACCCATTGTCCTGCCACCAGCTAATATTATGGCAACAATTTATAAAACGCAACAAGTCCCTAATCAACAACAACAACCGCAGCATAATCAGTCTTTTCAGCAACCAATGCATCAGCACCATCAGCAAGCTGTCCATCTCAATCATCATCAATTTCATCCCAATCATCAGCAACATCAGCAACATCAGCAACAACAACAACAACAACAGCAGCAACATCATCATCTTCACCACTATCATAGTAACAATGAACATCATCTTCTCAATCAATATCAATTACATCATTATCAACTACAACCCCAATTGCAGCACCAACATCAACAATACCATCATACGAAATCCAGCAATATCAATAATTCAAATAAAAATAATGGCAAGCTAGTATCGCAATATGCAATAATAACTGCATTACCATCAGCAACATCGTCAGCAAACATAAATGCTCCAATGGGTCTAAATACTTCCAATACCCCAATTATAATGGCTTCACCTACAACAGTTTTGCCAATCCGGAGGACAACGGCCCTATCAATAGTACCCCAACAACAACATATTACTGTGTCAACACCAGCGCTGACCTCCTCAACAACTGCACTACTGTCCACGCCGAATACGACACCAATTACATCGCAACTGATCACATCGGTACCGTCTTCGTCGTCTACACCTCCAGTAGCAACTTTATTAGCAATTAACGGTAGTAATATATCTAAAATGAATAATAGTAGTAATGAATCCACTTTAAATGCAAATAAACCCGTCACCGATTATATCTACAATACAAATGTTTTACAATCAAATCCAGTTTCCGCCATAATAACCACAAATCCAAACTCTAGCAACAATACTACGTCCGCTAGCATTTTAACTACATCATCGTTAATATCGAATACAAATACAAATGCAAATACTATTAATAATAATAATAATAATAATAATAATAATAATAATAATAATAATAATAATAACAACAATAATGATATTGATAATAATATGAATAAAAATAATATTAATAATAATAATAATAATAACAATGATAATAACAATAATAAGAATACAATTTTTTTAAGAAAAGACAATTTTGAAAAAAATATTGGCGGTTGCGAAAGTGTCCAATAACAAAACTTTAATAATCCTAACTATTATTCAATGATATTTTTCATAGTTAAATAATTTCGTCTACATAATATATATTTTAGATATTAATAGACTGTCTGTCGTTGGTTTGATGTTAAAATTTTTAAAGGGAACAAGATAATTCATTTATTATAAATATGTTTAATTTAAATAATAAAACAACAAAAAAAACAAAAATTATAATTAATATGGAATTGATATGTAATGAGCGGCAAAATATGTCTGTAGCTGCGTGTTAGTTCAGTTTTAAAAAATTCTTAACCAATAAATATGTAATCTTTTTTAATTCGTCTCAATAAGAATAATTAAAAACAAAATTTTATATCAATTTATATAAGGTGATATTTTGGAAAATTTATCTTACAGAATTTCGAAAAATTAATTAATAAATATTTTAATGAGAAGAAGAGTTTAAAAAAAAAATATCCATCTATCATATATTATAATAACATTATCACTTAATTCAATATATGCATAAATGTCCATTTTATAATTCACAATGTCAGTTTTAATTAATCTTTATGATAGTTTTATGTTTTATTAAAAAGACTATTGAAAATTTTATTATTCTGATTATTTATGGGTATAAATAAATACGAAATGTTTATGTCAGATATGCTTTCCATTTTAATAGTAACATATTTTTCCTTAATAAATTCCCTAAAATTAAATTATTATTTTAGAAGATCCAATTTCAAAACAGTGTAGCTATAAAGATTAAATTATCTCTCTCCATTAGTTTCCAAAATCTCTTAAAATATATTTATTAGTCATAAATATAAATCACAATATTACACAAAATAAATTGTAATCGTATTTATAACGGATACTAGCAAACTGTTATATTTTTAAATCAATTGATTATGTCCTTTTCTGAAAACTTTTTCTTTTACTTCTTTAATCATATATAATTTAACTTCTTAAAATGCAAAAAAATATAGTGATAAATGATTTTATAATATATATAAGTATATTTTTTTTTTGTTGATAATTATTACAATCATTATATTTGAATGGGTATTTATTTAAGAAAGAGTAAATAAGAAAAACTCACATTGATACTAATAGAATGGAATGAGATATATTATAATAAATATTTTAAATTAATATAATACATCCACACTTATAGAAATTAATAAAATATTTAGAAAAAATTAATTCGATTTTTACTTACACAGATTTACTAAATAAAAGGAAAATTCTTTTTAGTAAATAGTATTTATAAAAAAAAAAATTGAATAAAACGAGTTTAAAATAAAATATGAAATAAATAAAATAGATTACAGTTGAAAATAAATTTAAAAAATATATATATATATATAGAAATATATATATTTAATAAATAATAATCTATAATAAATTCAATGGCTTTTTAAGTCCATAAAATAGATAAAATAATTTAATCAATCACAAAAAATTAATAAACATACCCTCCCCCAAAAAAAAAAAAAAAAAAACAACATGACATAAAATAATAGAGAAAATGATATGAATAATTAAATAGAAAAAAATAGAAAAATAATTATTTAAAATGCACTAAATATATAGTAATTTTAAAGAAAAATAAACTTAAAAAATAGGTAAAAATAAATTGAAATTCCTAAAAAATATTAAATGAAATAAAATAAAATACTGTTGGATGAGAAAAACATCTTTATATTAATAATAATCGTTATATATTAAAAAAGAAAATAATAATAAAATAAAAAAAAAATATAAAAAAAATACAACTAAATAGTAAGGATCTTAAGAATAAACAATATAAACATACTATTTTACATAGAAAAATAAAATATGAGTGATCATTTTAAGATCGATTTAATTATTATACAAATAAAAACACTATATGAGGAAAATTAAAAATTTTCATATTAATTATTATTAAGTATGAAAGAAGAAAAAATAAACTTAAATAACTAAATATATATAAATATAAATATGTAATTAGTTATAATGTTTAAAACACACAAATAACAATTATATATATATATATATATATATACATATATTTGAAAAAGAAAAAATTAACAAAACTATTTAAATAATAATAATAAATAAGTAAATTAATCTTTAAACATTAAAAAAAAAAGAAGAAAAAGAATTGAAAACAACATTAAAAAAATATATGTAATAATATGCTAAAACAATTTGTCACGTCCTATTTTTGCAACGATTTGTAAATTTAAAAAAAAAAAAAATTTAAAATTAAAAAAAAAAAAAAAAATTACAATATACATAAAATGAAACTATAATGGATTGAAAATATGAACATTTTAAATTATAAAACGGGAAAAAATAGTGAGTCAAACAAATAAATAAAAAAATATATTTGTATTTCTTAAAACTGATTTTTTAAAAAAAATTCCTTTTCCATAAATACATATAATAAATGCAAACAAAATTTTGAAAAAAATATACACTGTTCTATCACTTGAATACATAAATACACACACACACAGACACATACCTAAACAAATTTTTAAATACAATCGCACAGATTATCAAAAAAAATAGTAATGAAAAACATTTTCTTTTAAATTCAAACACACAATTTTAATTTTAAAATAAAAAAACCTTTTCTACAAAATAACCTCTTATATACAGGTGGAGTATATATAACATTAAATACTATTATAATATGTATGAAAACAAACATAATAAAACGCAATGTGATTAAATGCAATCATTTTTTTCTCTCTTAATTTAAAGAATGACAAATAAATATATATTAATAATACACTCTATATATTTATATCTATCTATAATATATACAATAGGTTTATGTTTATGTTAAATAATTTATTTTTCATTATTATTTTATATTTACATATATATAATTATAAATTTATTCATTTTACAATTATTTTAATTATAATTTATTATGTTTTTAATATATTTAAAAGAAATGATATTGAGGGTTACAAATTGAAAAGAAAATATTTTTAAAAAAAATTAACATAATTATTTCGAGAAAAAAATTTATGCAACTATTATTTTATAATATTAAATATGTATGTCTAGAATAAGGTACAAATTGTTACCTCAAAAAATAATGATTATCCTTTTAAAAATATACTAACATATTATGAATTGTAAAATTCTTTTAAGAAATAATATCAGTTTTATAAGATAATTATTGAATAAATTCCTATTATCTATGACGTATTTAACCAAACATTTAAATTACCATGAACCGCTGTAACTGTTATTTGATCTTATCCTATGGCCACTGTAACTATAATAGTATTTGGATTAATCCTAAGAACGCTCTAACCTAACATATATTTATGTATGACATCAGTTGTTAGATTGAATTAATTCTTTATTCTATAACGAATTCAAAGAAACGTTTAAATTACTACTGATAGCTATAAGTAATATTTGATCTTATCTAAGGCCACTCTAACTAATATTTCTGTATAATATCAGTTGTTAGATAATTATTCTTTATTTCTGCATATTTCTGCATAATATAAATTCTAAGATAATTATTCAATTAATTCTTTATTCGATGACAAATTTAGCAAAAACATTTAAATTACCAAGAACTCCTGTAAGTAATATTTAACCTTTTCGAAGGTTCCTGTTTCTTGATAGTTCATAGACAATTCTATAATCAAAATTTTATTTTTTTTAAACAATTAACAACCACCTCTAAGAAGAATATATTATTTAGATCTGATATGAAATAAATTCATTTCGATTTATCCTATTTAGCACTAGTGTTGATATTAAAAATATTCTTGAAATAACACATTTACACTCAATTAAATTTTTTGTCAGATTTTTGAAGAAAAATCTGCAGTTTATTATGCCTCCCTGGACTAACCATAATTAAGAACAGTAAAGAAGAGGAAAAACACAAATTCTTTTTTGTATACACATAAATACATAGATATGAGAAATTTTAGAAAAACTAAAGTATCCGTGAAAAAGTGTGATCACATGTGATTTTGTTCCTTTATTTCGATAATCATTTTACTTTTTAAAGTACTAATTTTAGTTTTTAAAGTTTTCATTAAAATTATTACTATTAATTTCTTTTTTCTTATAAGTAAATATATGTGAGATTGTCATTATTTTTTTTTTTTTTTTATATTAAAAATGTTATTGTGATGTTTTTATTTATATTTAAAGAAATTTTTAACAAAATTTCTGTAACTGTTAACAATAAAAAAATAATATAATTAGCAGTTATTTATTCAATAATTTTTTTTTATTTGTTATTGGAAAATATTTGGCATCCAAAATAATTATAATAAAAAAAATTCGAAATTAATTTTTATTCAGTTCTAGTCATTTCTCTTTAGTAGTTTAAAATTTCTATAAAAAATTGGCTTTAATTGAATTTTTTTTACAAAAATATACCAAAATTTAATTTAAATTATTTTTTTTTCATATATAATTGATAGTAATAAAATTTTACAAAAAAAAAACGAACAATTTTCTCCATTGGACATAATTTTATAATTTAGAAAAATCACTTTTAGGTCTTCGATATTAAAATATATTTAAAAAATTGAAATATATTTCTGAAATTTTTTTGATATATAAAATTATCATATCGAATTATATTACATAATTATATTAAATAAAATACATAAGGTATATATGCAAAACAATTAAAGAATGTTTAAAAAAATATTTCAATATAATAAGCGGTTAGACAACGACAATTTCACAACATATTAGTAAGGTAATCACATTAGTCCTCAATTTTTTTTTTTTAATGAATCTTAATTAAAAAAATTGGTTATATACATCATAATGATATTTTTTCCAAAAATCTGAAAAGCAAATTATGATATTAAGTACAATCAAAATTATTTTTTTTTAAAAATATATAATCCTAAATTTTAATTTGTTTTTTTTTTTGACTCAAAATTCTTAATTGGGGGACTTTTGCGCACCTTACACATTTATTTATGTGTGATCATAAGAAACGAACATAATATAACGAATTGTGCGCTCTTTCAAATTTTAAAAATTATAATAATTTAATCAAATTAAAAATAATTTTCCTAAACTATTATAAAACTTAGATCACTATTACATTTAATTAAATAATTCAAATAATTATCTTCACACACACACACAAACACATCCACACACTGATATAAATACATATATAAACTCGTAAAAGAAAAATAAATTCTATTCTGTATTACATATTTAAAAAAAAAAAAATTCAAAAAGATAAATATAATAAAGTTATCAGAAAAAAATATATATTAATAATAAATAATAAATAAATAAAACTTATTAATTAATATAAAATATGGAAAATATTAAAATAATATTAATTATAAATAATATATGAAAGAAAACATTTTTTATACACGACACACAAAAGTTGTACATTTATTAATTATATATATACATAAAATAAATACATACATACATATATAGAAATTATATATACATATATATATATAAATATACATGTATGTATATATAATTATATATATATATATATATTTCTTAAGGAAAATAATAATTTAGTAATATTAATTAATTGATAAAAAATATTAAATAATATATTCATATATTAATTAAAATTAAGTTATAATGAAATTAAAACAACTATAGATGAACGAAAAAATGAAACAGTTATAAAAAAAAATAATTAACAACAAAAAAAAACACATATATATATATTTAAATTTATATACATTAAAAGAACAAGGATATTCTAAAAACTAATTTAAAAAAAATTAAATTATTCATAAACAGAAAAACATACTACGTTGAAATTAATATTATAATTATATAATATAAATAAAATTGTATTATTTATAAAAATTCATAAAAAGAAACTATAAGATAACAAAGTTAGTTGTTGGAAGGAAGAAAAACACTAAGTAAAATAGAGGATTGGAGGATTGAAAAATAATGAAAGAATTTTTTTTTTTAAATAATTCAAAATGGTACGAAAAATTCTTAGTAGTTTATAATGGAATTAAGAAAGAATCAGATGAGCAACGTGGTGGTAGATTGTGTTAACTTAAACCCTACAAATGATTTGATTCAACAAATCGGTATGTCTTCTAGAGTTTATGAGAAATGTTTTTAGGATTCGAATATATGATTGGAATGAGAGAGAGAAAGAGAGAGAAAGAGAGAGAGAGAGAAAGAGTAAGTTAAAACAAGGAAATAATAAAATTAATTGATTAAAAATTATTAAATATTTTAATAAATTTAAGATAATAATAATATTAATAATAATAATAATAATAACAATAATTAATAATAAAATCTACAAAATTAAAATAATTAACAAAAATAAAAAATAAAAAAAAATTACATTTATATTAATTGATTAATTTTTATGGGAAAAAAAAACAACATCTAATCGAAAAATACAAACGGTAAATAAAACTTTAAAAGAATTACTAAATAAATAAATTATAAAAATATGTATTTTTATACTGCAAAAAAAAAAAACATTTAATGGGAAAAGTAATTAATTGGAAAAAATTAAACGGAGCAACATAAATAAAAAATCATTTTTTAGAAAAAAAAACCTAAAGAAAAGAGAAAGAAGTTAATAAAATGATTTTAAGATTTTCCGTTGAATAAATTTTGTTAAAAAAAAAATATATTGTATTTTAGATGTTTCTTTATAATAAAATTTTACATTGAATATTTTTTTTTACATAATTTGTAAAAGTTTTTACTATTATAAAATAATTTTTTGTATAATATTCACACCAATATGAATATATATAATTCATAAAACTAAATAAAAACTATTAATAATAATTGAGGGAAAAAAAATTAATAATAATAGTAATAAAAATTATGATATTATTATTAAAAAAAAAAAAAGTTGAAAAAGAATAAATAAAGAAAGATATTCAAATGAATAAATAATAATAAATCATAGTAAGTGAGGAGGAATGGATGGAATAAATTAATATGGAAAATAATTATTAAATTAATTTATTAAACTATTAAAAAATAAAAAGGAAATTGTAATAAAAAAAATATTGATGACACTATAAGATAAGTAAAAGTTTTCTTGTAAATATTTATAAATTGACTTTTATTTGTTTTACGTTTATAAAATATATATACATATATATACAATACATCTATACATATACATAAAGAAAGGTATTTTTGTTTTTTTTTATTATTGTTTTTTTTTTTTAAAATTATTATTAAGGTATCCCATTACTCAACTGATAATTAGTGAGTGTTCATCTATTTGGTTTGCAGTAGTGTTTTTTTTCTTCTGACTCATAACAAAAGCTCAAAATTGTACTTTGGAAAGTGAAGTTTAATATTTTTTATTATTATTATATTTTCTGAATCTTGCCATTATGTAAGAAGTATAACATTTTTTTTTTTAAAAATCTGACACAAGACGACAGAAATCGATTCTTTGAGGTAAGTTTTGATAATTTTGTCGCACATTTTGGGCTGCAATTCGTACATTACATTGGTAATGTTGGTTTTTTAAAATGCTCTAAAGTTGAAAGATTTTTTTGCGAAACAACCACTTCTCTACAGTCTCCTTGTGTGTTGTTAGAGTCCCATATATGGAAATTGACGTATCCACTGACCAAAAAATGAGTCCCATTGTTGAAGAAATTTTTTTTTTCAAAAATCAGCATCCACGGCCCCTATTGTTTTAACACACAAATCGGAATATTTGTTCTCTTGAAAAATATAAAAAATAACAACCCTATATAAGCAGAAATGAAAAATATTTTTTTTTGAGTGTTCTAGAGACAAAAAAAAATGAAAAGTTCAAAGAAGATAAAGTTATTGCCTCCAATTAAAAACAAAATAAAAATAATTGCAAAAGTATCGAAGTGGACAGTAGATCCGCGTCCAATTATTGACAGTAGAGGTAAGAATTTAGTGTTTGGCCCTTAAATTAAATATTCTTCTATAATCTAAGGTTTGGTCATATGGAAGCAGCACATATGTGTACGTGGGCTACTATATATATTTCTGGCCTAATAATGAAAATGCGAATATTTATCAACGAAAAAGGTTTTATTGTTTTTCAAAATATTCTCCATCAAGATTTATACACTTTTGCATGCGCTCAAACCAATTTTCGAAGCACTTTTTCCACTCCGATTGAGACACCTCCAAAACATGGTTTTTGAATGCTTCAACAGCATCTTCTGGCGACGAAAATCGTTGACCACGCATTTTTTTCTTGATGTGTGGGAATAAAAAGAAGTCATTGGGTGCCAAGTCAGGGCTGTACGGAGGATGACCCATCAATTCGACGTTTTGTCCGGTCAAAAAGGCGCTGGTTTGAGCCGATGTGTGAGAGCTCGCATTGTCATGGTGCACAATGATTCGACTTCTCTTGTTCGTTTTTCGAATTTCTCCGAAGACTTCAGGCAAACAAATGGTGGTGTACCACTCAGAATTGACCGTCCTACGTTGCACAAGCGGAACAGTCGCCACATGACCAGTTTTGCCAAAGAAACAAGCGACCATTTGCTTCGAAGTGCTTCTTCCACGAACAACTTTCGTTGGATTTGACTCGTCTTGGAAGACCCACACGGTCGATTGCTGTTTTGTTTCGGGCTGTATATGATACAGCACATAGCAGTCCCACCAAATGCACAGCAAAACATTCCTGGCTGTTCGTCCTGGTTTGGCAACCGTTTAAGCCGCTTGATCGAGTTTTGACCACCATCATTTTCGCACAATATTGTCGTATGTACGTATGTGACTCATTTCTCATCCCCAGTCACCATCCGTTTAAGAAATAGGTCGATTACGTTCCGTTTGGCCAAGGCTTCGCAGATCAAAATTCGACCCAACATGTTTTTTTGCGTCAACTGGTGTGCCAGCTGTAAGCAGATGGTTTAAAACTGTTTTGTGGTCGATATTTAGCTCCTGGGCGATGCTACGACTACTTTGTTTACTTCCAAGACTTTATCAATATTTTCAACGACGGGGTTACCTTTGCGAGGTGTATTTCCAACATCGACTATATCGGAACGCAATAGAAATATTGTCGTATGTGACTCATAGAAATAGAAACATTGTCGTATGTGACTCATTTCTCATCCCCAGTCACCATCCGTTTAAGAAATGGGTCGATTACGTTCCGTTTGGCCAAGGCTTCGCAGATGAAAATTCGATACATTATATTTTTTACGTTAAATCGTATGCAAGCTTTATGCAAAAGGTTTAAAACTGTTTTGTGGTCGATATTTAGCTCCTGGGCAATGCTATGACTACTTCGTTTACTTCCAAGACTTACTCAATATTTTCAACGACGGGATTACGTACCTTTGCGAGGTGTATTTCCAACATCGACTATATCGGAACGGAATCGACGAAACCAAAATTACGCGTAATTGGCTGTGACAATATCGGGCCCATAAACACCATTCACAATTTGTAAAATATAGTATGTCGAATTTTCTCTTTGTTAACTTCCATCTTTTACACCTTTTAACTCACAACCGACCATCAAAAAAACTGTAAAAGAATTTTTTTTTAGTACGGAATGTCACTTATATAGAATATCACATTTCTTATCTATCACTTTTTTTTAGACCTATAATTAACGATATATACCATATATCACTACAGCTATCTACCGAAAAAATTATGTATTTCGTTTTCTCCCAAACCAATATACCTATTCTTTAAAATCCCACCATTGAACAGGATATGTAAACGGTATCCGTTCATCCATCGATAGATGTCTATTTAAATTACGTACCTCAATGACGGTATAAAACACCTTCAAGTTAACAGCATCCTTTTTAGCCCAGGGGAACAACTAACAAACGACGTGAACACAACTTTAAAATTACTATTGGTAATTTATGGTATAGTTGTTGAACAAGGACATAAAATATATGGCCGTGTATGCTTCCATTGCACAACCAACATTTCGCTTAAAGGCATAGTTATAATTTGCCCCACGAAATTTCTCCCTCTATCAACAAACTAAAAAACTATTCACACCCCCGTATCTGTGCTCATCGCTTACTTTTACTATTTACCTGTAACTAAGCATTTTTAACATATACACATATATAATTAGAAAGGCTTGTTCCGGATCATAGTTATTTGGAGAATACCTTGACTCTTATCCCAGCAAAGTAACAAAAATTCTAACTACTACATGCTCATTTTTGCAAACTATTTCTGTACCCAAACACTTAACTGAAAGACCAGAATTAAAGCTTGTTTTGTACCAACTAGCATATGATAAATATCCACTTGGGCTTATCTAGAATAACATTCAACAGTATCATTGGATGTATTCGAGTTATAAGACATCCTCAAGTGGGGTCATCATTAGTCCGTACATGTTATTTCTTTAAAACTTTTCCAAAACGAGTAAATCGTCTCAATGTAAGCAGTGAGAGGCACAATCATTCCGAGATAGACAAACTTATAAGCACACATAAATACCAATGAACATCATTTCAGTACTCTTTGTTTGATAAATTAAATGAATCCTTATTCTAAAATATTTCAGCAATCTAGTTGCTCTTACTTTTGTGTATTTGTTTTTGTTTTATTTTCATAGTTTTAGTTTTATGAGTTTCACACAAACGTTACATTATACTTGATTATCCTAGTTTGTTATTATTTGTCTCACATAACCAAATAACCGAACATATTCTATATACTCATCGTACGATGGTAGAAGGCAAAAAGTTATAAATTTTCTCTTTTTAGTAAACTGTGTGGGCCATTTTTGTCTAGCTAAACTTAAAAGTTTCAAAGTTATTTCTATTTCAGTTTCCTATTTCAGGTGTTTGACCATGCACAACGATGGCAGAAAGTTTTTCCTTTTTAGGTCTAGAAAATTACACTGACTCTTCCGTTTGGGGTCTACTCATTTATTACAATGTTGAATCTCAAATGTCCTATCCTGTTGCTAAGTGAATAAATTTCCGTGAACACAAAAACTCTTCAAATTTACACACCTCAATTTTAAATGAATTGATTTGAGGTCTTTGGTTAACCACAGCCAAATAAGCACATTTAAGTATTTTATAAAGTTCTACTAAAGAAAAAAATGCGCATAATATATGATTTCAATTTAAAAAGCTTGTCGATATACAGGGTGTGTTAAAGATTTTTTTTTTTTAAATAATTTTCGATTGAAATAAAAACCAATAATTTGCTTGGACAAAAATGGAAAATAATATCAAATAAATAGCGATCTTTCTGTCCTTATACATAGTGAATCTGTGCTTTTTTGAAGACTTTTTTAACAAGTTTTCGTACGTTTTTGAGTTAATTTCATTAATTTTATTGCGTTTGTTTTCTTTAAGTTATTCAATTATTACCGGTCAGTTGTCGTAGACCTTACGATTTAAGTATTCCTACAAAAAGAAATCTTGAGTTGTTAAATCTGGGAAACCGGGGATGCAGAATTCCCATTTTAACATGTGCGGTGTACGGGGTCTGTTCAAAAAGTATCGCGAACTTCGAATTTCCGCGGGTTACGTATATTCGGTTTTTTGATTTTTTTTGTGGCGTTATGTTGGTACTCATGTCTCTCACTTATGCCGACAAGTTCGGCCATTTTGAATGTTCAGTTAATTTTTGACAGCTGCTTTGCTTGCACGTGTTTTGACTCGTCTTCGATTTTTGCCCATTTCAAAATTAATTGCGAAAAACAAAATTAATTGCGCGGACGCATTCCGGATGTTGACTGTAGCATATGGTCAAGCTACTTTGAACCGAAGCAACGTTTATCGGTGGTACAAAATGTTCTCAGAGGGCCGAGAAGATGTGAAGGACGAAAAGCGTGCCGGACTTTTTTCGAGCACGTCAACAATAGACGAAAACATTGATGAAGTGAAGAAAATAGTATTGGTCAATCGTCGAATCATCGTTAGAGAAGTTGCTGAGGACATATCGATTGCTCCGTCGATTCGATTTTTACCAATGATTTGATCGTGAGACGGGTCGCCGCGAAATTCGTACCAAAATTGCTCAATTTCGACCAAAAACAGCATCGCATTAACATTGCTAAGGAGCTGTTGGACTCAAATATGCTCTAGAGGGACATAACTGGTGACGAATCATGGGTTTATGGTTATAACGTGGAAACCAAAGCTTCGGTCGAAAGTGAAGGTTTTGCTTACAGTTTTCTTCGATTGCAGGGGCGTAGTGCATCATGAGTTCTTGTCACAGGGTAGAACGGTCAATAAGGAATATTACCGCCGGAAACGGCCGGATTTGTGGAAGAACAAAAATTGGCTTTTGCACCATGATAACGCCCCTGCGCACACATCGTTGCTTGTGCGCGAATTTTTGGCCAAAAACATCACTCTAATAATGCCTCAGCCACCGTATTCCCCAGATCTGGCCCCCTGTGACTTTTTCTTGTTTCCGAAACTGAAGAGCGCCTGTGACTTTTTTTCTTGTTCCCGAAACTGATAAAAGGCCGACGTTAAAAAAATTTTCAAAAAAAAACGCATGTAGCTTTTTTAAAAAAATACGGACCAATTACAACTCCAGCCAAAAAACCGTACCACGGAATTACTTTACGGCAATATAAAGATCGTTCTTGAATTGTCTCTGCATTTTCACGTCCCCAGAAGTGCCCATTTCGTTTATTCATTTAACCGCTTAAGTCATAATACGCTTTAACACTCATTATCAATTTTCTATAAAAATCTGGGTATTATCTTTGCGGTTTTAAAACGTTTTCGCTCAGGTGTTGGAGGTGCAAGCGATAAGTTTCTGTATCACATGCGTTTTTTTACAGATATGAAAGCATTTCTTTTTTTAGATAAAAAGGTTTGAAAAAGATGCAGTGATTCAAAATTATTCATTATACTATAAACAATGAAATTTGAAGGCACGTAATTAATGAAAAATTTTCTTCAAATAGTTTTACAATAATCACAATTTGAAGTTTACAACGCTCCATAATAATTTTGCCACGTCTACTGTCTCTCTGACTGTCAATATTAACTGACAGAATGACAGCTAAACAAAATGGCATCAAATTAAATTTGTGTGAAGCTTACCATTAGAACGCTCTGTAATTACCCAATTTTTTTTTGTATACACGTATTTTATGATTGTTCTCATAAAAAACAAACAATTATTAGTTCTAAACTTAAAGCGTCGCAACTTTTAGTGAATTTTAAACTGAAAACTAAAAAATGTTCATCCCAATTACTAATAACTAAACCGTAGCATAATAATAACAATCAACTTCATAGCATATATTATTCCTCATAAACTAGGAAAATTAATAACTGCTCAGAGCTATATGCTGGCAGACGCATAAATTAACAAGCATAAGTTAATTACGTGATTAAGGCATAAGCTTCAGTTGTTCCAAATCAGCACCTTTGCGAATGGGATAGTAGAATTGCTAGCAGTTACGTTAGTGTGTCTCTCTAGTAATAACAATATTATAGAAACAGGAAGCTTATGTTAGTGGTACGTTAATCTGATTGTATTATATAAGTTTAAAGTTGTAGTGGACAAAGATGAAATTTTTGGATAGCAGTTTTGCATGGTCATTCCGACACCAGAGTTTGTAAGTAATCGGCACCAATTAAGAGAACATGTGGATACATACACGTGTGAAGAATCCATTTCTATAGTTGTGCTTGTGCATGGAAAGTTTTGGAGTAAATGACATATCGAATGACATCGCCATCCCTAATAAAACCTCATGTATTCCCAGTTGATAAGTTTCTGTGCGTTTGATAAGTGGTCAGACCATACTGACCACACTGCGAGGAAGAAGTTATTATCCCTGCAGTGGCATGAATCTCTTTATGTGGTCAAATCATCTCTACAGGGGCGACTAAATTATTAAGTTCATACAACTGACAAAATGGTGAAAATTCGAAACCATTGCAAAATCTCCATTGAAACCAATATCACGTTTTATTATGTTATATGGGCACCTAGACATTTACCTAAAGACCAACTTCCCAATCGATGCAAATTTAAAAACACCACTCTTAAAATTTTTTATTTAACATTTGAAAACTTTCTGCAGCCATTCATGATATTAGAACAATATTTTCTATTTATCGATCTTATATTATATGGAACTAAAATAAATAGTTTTTAATTAAATTCAATAAATGATTTTGTAATCAAATTTTATGCTTAATTTTATTCTGGCTGAAATTGTTTACTAAAAACTTCTACTGAAAATATCTATTAAAAATTTCTACTGAAAATTTCTACAGAAAATTTCTACTAAAGTTTTCTACTGACAAATTCTACTGAAAATTTCTACTCAAAATATCTACTAAAAATTTCTACTGAAAATTTCTACTGAAAATTTTTACTGAAAATTTTTACTGAAAATTGTTACTGAAAATTTTTACTGAAAATTTCTACCAATCATTTTTACCGAAAGTTTCTACAGAAAATTTCTACCGACAATTTCTACTAAAAATTTCTACTAAAAATTTCTACAGAAAATTTCTACTAAAGTTTTCTACTGACAATTTCTACTGAAATTTCTACTGAAAATTTCTACCAATAATTTTTACTGAAAATTTCTACCAAATTTCTACTGAAAATTTCTACTGAAAATTCTACTGAAAATTTCTACTCAAAATTTTTACTGAAAATTTCTACCAAAAATTTCTATTGAAAATTCTACCAAAAATTCTACTGAAAATTTCTGCTGAAAATTTTTACTGAAAATTTCTACTGAAAATTTCTACTGAAAATTTCTACTGAAAATTTCTACTGAAAATTTCTACTGAAAATTTCTAATGAAAATTTCTACTGAAAATTTCTACTGAAAATTTCTACTGAAAATTTCTACTGAAAATTTCTAATGAAAATTTCTACTGAAAATTTCTAATGAAAATTTCTACTGAAAATTTCTACTGAAAATTTCTACTGAAAATTTCTACTGAAAATTTCTACTGAAAATTTCTACTGAAAATTTATACTGAAAATTTCTACTGAAAATTTCTACTGAAAATTTATACTGAAAATTTATTCTGAAAATTTATACTGAAAATTTATACCGAAAATTTATACTGAAAATTTCTACTAAAAATTTTTACTGAAACTTTCTACTGAAAATTTCTACTGAAAATTTTTACTGAAAATTTCTACCAATAATTTTTACTGAAAATTTCTACCAATAATTTTTACTGAAAATTTCTACTGAAATTTCTATTAAAAATTTTTACTGACAATTTCTACTCAAAATTTTTACTGAAAATTTCTACTAAAAATTTCTATTGAAAATTCTACTGAAAATTCTACTGAAAATTTCTGCTGAAAATTTTTATTGAAAATTTCTACTGAAAATTTCTACTGAAAATGTCTACCAATAATTTTAACTGAAAATTTCTACTGAAAATTTCTACCGACAATTTTAATCAAAATTTCTACTTTAAATTTCTACTGAAAATTTCTTCTCAAAATTTCTACTCAAAATTTCTACTCAAAATTTTTACTGAAAATTTCTACTGAAAATTCTACTGAAAATTTTACTGAAAATTTCTACTGAAAATTTCTACTGAAAATTTCTACTGAAAATTTCTACTCAAAATTTTTACTGAAAATATCTACTCAAAATTTTTACTGAAAATTTCTACCAAAAATTTCTATTGAAAATTCTACCAAAAATTCTACTGAAAATTTCTGCTGAAAATTTCTACTGAAAATTTCTACTGAAAATTTCTACTGAAAATTTTTGCTGAAAATTTCTACTGAAAATTTCTACTGAAAATGTCTACTGAAAATGTCTACTGAAAATTTCTACTGAAAATTTCTACTGAAAATTTCTACTGAAAATTTCTACTGAAAATTTCTACTGAAAATTTCTACTGAAAATTTCTACTGAAAATTTCTACTGCAAATTTCTACTGAAAATTTCTACTGAAAATTTCTACTAAAAATTTCTACTGAAAATTTCTACCGAAATTTCTACTGTAAATTTCTACTGAAAATTTCTACTGAAAATTTCTACTGGAAATTTCTACTGAAAATTTCTACTGAAAATTTCTACTAAAAATTTCTACTGAAAATTTTTAATGAAAATTTCTACCAATAATTTTTACTGAAAATTTCTACCAATAATTTTTACTGAAAATTTCTACTGAAATTTCTATTAAAAATTTTTACTGACAATTTCTACTCAAAATTTTTACTGAAAATTTCTACTAAAAATTTCTATTGAAAATTCTACTGAAAATTCTACTGAAAATTTCTGCTGAAAATTTTTATTAAAAATTTCTACTGAAAATTTCTACTGAAAATGTCTACCAATAATTTTTACTGAAAATTTCTACTAAAAATTTCTACCGAAATTTCTACTGAAAATTTCTACCGACAATTTTACTCAAATTTATACTGAAAATTTCTACTGAAAATTTCTACTGAAAATTTCTACTGAAAATTTCTACTGAAAATTTCTACTGAAAATTTCTACTGAAAATTTCTACTGAAAATTTCTACTGAAAATTTCTACTGAAAATTTCTACTGAAAATTTCTACTGAAAATTTCTACTGAAAATTTATACTGAAAATTTTTGCTGAAAATTTTTACTGAAACTTTCTACTGAAAATTTCTACTGAAAATTTCTACAGAAATTTCTACTGAAAAATTCTACTGAAAATTTCTACTGAAAAATTCTACTGAAAATTTCTATTGAAAATTTCTACTGAAAATTTCTACTGAAAATTTCTAGTGCAAATTTCTACTGAAATTTCTACTGAAAATTTCTACTAAAAATTTCTACTGAAAATTTCTACTGAAATTTCTACTGTAAATTTCTACTGAAAATTTCTACTGAAAATTTCTACTGGAAATTTCTACTGAAAATTTCTACTGAAAATTTCTACTAAAAATTTCTACTGAAAATTTTTACTGAAAATTTCTACCAATAATTTTTTCTGAAAATTTCTACCAATAATTTCTACTGAAAATTTCTACTGAAAATTTCTACTAAAAATTTCTACTGAAAATTTTTACTGAAAATTTCTACCAATAATTTTTACTGAAAATTTCTACCAATAATTTTTACTGAAAATTTCTACCAATAATTTTTACTGAAAATTTCTACTGAAATTTCTATTAAAAATTTTTACTGACAATTTCTACTCAAAATTTTTACTGAAAATTTCTACTAAAAATTTCTACCGAAATTTCTACTGAAAACTTCTACCGACAATTTTACTCAAAATTTCTACTTTAAATTTCTACTGAAAATTTCTTCTCAAAATTTCTACTCAAAATTTCTACTCAAAATTTTTACTGAAAATTTCTACTCAAAATTTGTACTAAAAATTTTACTGAAAATTTCTACTGAAAATTTCTACTGAAAATTTCTACTGAAAATTTCTACTGAAAATTTCTACTGAAAATTTCTACCGACAATTTCTACTCAAAATTTCTACTCAAAATTTCTACTCCAAATTCTTACTGAAAATTTCTACTCAAAATATCTATTGAAAATTCTACTGAAAATTTTACTGAAAATTTCTACTGAAAATTTCAATTTAACTTTCTACAGAAAATTTCTACTGAGAATTTCTACTCAAAATGTATACTAACAATTTCTACTGAAAATGTATACTCAAAATTTTTACTGAAAATTATTACTGAAAATTTCTACTGAAAATTTCTACTGAAAATTTCTACTGAAAATTTCTACTGAAAATTTCTACTGAAAATTTCTACTGAAAATTTCTACTGAAAATTTCTACTGAAAATTTCTACTGAAAATTTCTACTGAAAATTTCTACTGAAAATTTCTACTGAAAATTTCTACTGAAAATTTCTACTGAAAATTTCTACTGAAAATTTCTACTGAAAATTTCTACTGAAAATTTCTACTGAAAATTTCTACTGAAAATTTCTACTGAAAATTTCTACTGAAAATTTCCACTGAAAATTTCTACTGAAAATTTCTACTGAAAATTTCTACTGAAAATTTATACTGAAAATTTTTGCTGAAAATTTTTACTGAAACCTTCTACTGAAAATTTCTACTGAAAATTTCTACTGAAAATTTCTACTGAAAAATTCTACTGAAAATTTCTACTGAAAAATTCTACTGAAAATTTCTATTGAAAATTTCTACTGAAAATTTCTACTGAAAATTTCTAGTGCAAATTTCTACTGAAATTTCTACTGAAAATTTCTACTAAAAATTTCTACTGAAAATTTCTACTGAAATTTCTACTGTAAATTTCTACTGAAAATTTCTACTGAAAATTTCTACTGAAAATTTCTACTGGAAATTTCTACTGAAAATTTCTACTGAAAATTTCTACTGAAAATTTCTACTAAAAATTTCTACTGGAAATTTTTACTGAAAATTTCTACCAATCATTTTTACTGAAAATTTCTACCAATAATTTTTACTGAAAATTTCTACTGAAATTTCTATTAAAAAATTTTACTGACAATTTTTACTCAAAATTTTTACTGAAAATTTCTACTAAAAATTTCTGTTGAAAATTCTACTGAAAATTCTACTGAAAATTTCTGCTGAAAATTTTTATTGAAAATTTCTACTGAAAATTTCTACTGCAAATTTCTACTGAAAATTTCTACTGAAAATTTCTACTAAAAATTTCTACTGAAAATTTCTACTGAAATTTCTACTGTAATTTTCTACTGAAAATTTCTACTGAAAATTTCTACTGTAAATTTCTACTGTAAATTTCTACTGAAAATTTCTACTGAAAATTTTTACTAAAAATTTCTACTGAAAATATTTACTGAAAATTTCTACCAATAATTTTTACTGAAAATTTCTACCAATAATTTTTACTGAAAATTTCTACCAATAATTTTTACTGAAAATTTCTACTGAAAATTTCTTCTCAAAATTTCTACTCAAAATTTCTACTCAAAATTTTTACTGAAAATTTCTACTCAAAATTTGTACTAAAAATTTTACTGAAAATTTCTACTGAAAATTTCTACTGAAAATTTCTACTGAAAATTTCTACTGAAAATTTCTACTGAAAATTTCTACCGACAATTTCTACTCAAAATTTCTACTTTAAATTTCTACTGAAAATTTTTACTCAAAATTTCTACTCAAAATTTCTACTCCAAATTCTTACTGAAAATTTCTACTCAAAATATCTATTGAAAATTCTACTGAAAATTTTACTGAAAATTTCTACTGAAAATTTCAATTTAACTTTCTACAGAAAATTTCTACTGAGAATTTCTACTCAAAATGTATACTAACAATTTCTACTGAAAATGTATACTCAAAATTTTTACTGAAAATTATTACTGAGAATTTCTACTGAAAATTTCTATTAAAAATGTATACTCAAAATTTTTACTGAAAATGCTTACTGAGAATTTCTACTGAAAATTTCAATTTAACTTTCTACAGAAAATTTCTACTGAGAATTTCTACTCAAAATTTATACTCAAAATTTCTACTCAAAATGTCTTCTCAAAATTTCTTCGCAAAATTTCTCCTCAAAATGTTTATTGAAAATTTCTTCTGCTACTGAAAATCAAAAAAAAAAATGTATATCAAGATTATTGCTCAAAATATTTAAAAGAAAAACTAATTGAATTGAACTTTGAAATTATAAAATTTTATAATTTACATTTTTTAGTCAGATTTATTTATACAAATAAATTAATTTGAATGGTTGAATTAAACTTTATAATTTTTTGTAATTTAGAGAACACAGCTATAAATAGCAAATTTTTGGATAATTTTCAGTGACATACGATAATTGACGTACTCATATATCGAAAATCGCTCAATACAATTAATTATTAGGTAGGTTAACTCCCGGTATTCAACCTCATATGTGCAACATTCTATCTAGGCTTTATTATCACAAATGAAGAATGAACGGTAAGTATTAAATACGTATATCGTATGGACAATATTATTTTACCACCTGAAGTGCAATGGTATGAAAGCAAATTATTATATAGACGGGAATTACCACAAAATCTCTATCAGAGCTGCTGGTGACAGAGGTAGACCTGCTGTCTCCCCTAGAATAGGGTATAAAATCCGGCTACATACATATTTTGGCATTACAAAATGCAATATTTTATGAGATTGGTGCATATGCGCGCTTATATGTTATTTCAGAATATAACTAAACGGAAGGGAGTCATAGAGGAGTGCCTTTTGAACCGGATGATATACGGAACACATAAAATACGAGTATTTAACTAAACCATATGTGTATGTAGTTATCGAAAATATTCGTACTTTATTTTGGGATAAGTCGCTACATGCTACAACATACATAATTGCTACTGAATAGATTATTAATGAACTACGTTAATTCATACTCTGACTTAGTCAACAGCCATAATGTAAAAGAACGGCTTATTTCCACACAGGAAAATTTAGTATTAATCCTTGGTGTAGAGAGGTACAGTGTTTATCTTGTAATAGTATTGATTAATATGAAATAAGGTAAGTTAGAATGATTTATCGAAAATATTCCTTTTAAAAATATACGTCAATGTTCATTCCACTATCCGATATGAAACATTTATATATGATTTCAGGCAATCATGCAAATTTACTTCAACTTAATCACGTTCATATACAAATTAAGTCGAAAGCTTTTAGACTTTGAGTTTGAAAAGCAAATAGAAACTCGTATACGCACCCATACATCCGCATATGCAAATATATTTTCTTAATGTTTTGTAACAAAATATTCGTTTCAGTTATGTACAAATAGTAGCTTTTATCACTCTAATATAAATTATTTCAGAAGGTTTAATATTATCTTCTGTTTAATATTATCTAGTATTTAACAATTGTTTGCTTAGCAAATTTATTTATATTCAAAGTAAAATTAAATAAATAATTCCCATGCTATGCTTATACTTAAAAACTTATTATTAAGAATGATTTTTAAATGGAAATTCCTTTAAATATTCAAATGTCAGCATATACTTATTTGCATCACAAAACTTGTATTGCAACACTGCAGGTATTTAATATTGAGAATACACACTGTACTCAAGAATGCATACATATATGTATATGTGCTCATATTTTTAATATAATTTCATAAGAATTTCATATGCAAACACACCTAACATACTTACCACTAAGTATCTATTGTACATACTGATCTACGGAGCAATATATACACTTTCAGCTACTTGATAGGAATTCATAAGTTGAAAACTTTCACTATTAAGTATCCTGCCATAAAATTGCAATTAGGCTCTAAAACATAAGGTTGAAAGGATTTTATTTAAGTTTTACTCAATGTGCTCGTAATTCTCGCATACTCGAAATACTTACGAAAGTTTTGTGTTGGTTCAGAAACTTTTGAGGTAAACATTTTCCGAATAGTGCAACTTAGCAGATTATTGCATGCAATTACCTGTTCAACTTGTTTTCTTTTTACAATTGCATGCAAATCGAAATACTCTCTTTGCTCACATACAAATCATTATAATTTAAACATTTGTGGTCTAAAATAATAATATGTAATACAATATTACTGTTGAAAACAATTATCAAAACAATTTTTACTTTATAAATTTTTATAAAAGTTTTTCTTTACACATGCGAGGAGAATAATTTTGTTTTATTTTATTGAAGTTGATATAAATTCTTTTAAACTATAAATAGTTTTGAATCTCTGAAAATTCTTGAATAATATATAAATTCTATATGTCTGAACTATTGCAAAAGTGGCGAGAAATCGTACTGATTGCATACATTTGTGTAGATTTTTTATGAAGACATAATACCCACTGACATCTAGTTTTTGTAATACAATTTTTTTGAATGCCAAAATCATAATTAATATCCATTTTAAATCACTTATTCCAAAGAAAAATACAATTTAAACACAACGACAAGGAATGTCGAATATATTTTGAATATATTTTATTTTATAAATAAAATGAATATTTTTCGTACAATCGTTTTATATGAAATTCAAGTATATTTTAGGTTTTTATTTATTTTGTAAATATCAATCATATATTGAGCGCCTCAATTATGGATAGTTTGAAAGCGCGCCACTCTCCATGACGTGGTAGCTTCCCGAAACGCGTGCATACTTTTGTTATGCTCAATGTTGACATTTAGATACTTATCGCGAAGTGAAAGTTTCAGTGAGGTTTTATTAAAATTTAAATAGATTAAGAACAAGTAAGTATAAATAAATATATTTGCATAAATAGTTTTATTCTTCAGGACAGTAAATAAGAAGTTTTTATTTCAGAATACGAAATGTTTCGTGAAAGGTTATTTTGCAAGTGTGTGCGTTTGTACGAAAGTATTCTCGAAAATTTTTTGACAGAATTTGAGTGTAAGAGTCTATCTTAGTATCGGCTTATAAGTACACACGTAATCTTATGCCCTCATATTTGCTCCTAGCGGCGATAAGTCGAACATACTGCTAAATTAGATGTAGCATTTTTTGTGTAGACATAACTGCCACTGACAACTAGCATTCGTAATGGAAATTTTATGAATTCCAAAAGAACAATCAATATTAATTTTAACTCACAATAAAAATTATGGCAGCATACCAGACACATTGCATATATAAGCTTTGTTTAGAATTTATAATTTTGACAGATATCAGAAAATTGAATTTTAGGTTTATTTTAATTTAATATTGAAAATACTTTCGAACAAGTAAAAGTAAGTTTATCTATTTTCGTAAAACTTAAAAGCAGTTTTCAATTCGGACAGAAATTTTGTATAGAGTCCTATCCAGTTGTTCTATAATTTAAGACATAATCAGTTTATACTCCAAAGTTTTGGGTCCCTGTCGACAAGATGTTGTCCTCTTTTATTAAACAAAGTAGCTGAGAAATAGTAAAGATCCTTCAATGGCTAATTTTTCGTAAAAATTTTATTTGTAAGTGAACATGAAAGGTTATACAATTTATGTTTCGGAAAGTTAAGCTAAATAAAACACATTAAAAATTAATATTATAATTTACTGAACTTTTTGTTACTATCTAAAGAACTGAATTTGATGGCGATTTCTGATGAATTTTTCGCACATTTCGGACTATAATTCCGCTATAACTTGACGGGATATTAGTTTTTAAATGCTCTAAAGTTTGATATTATGAATAATGCGCTAAAATTGTAAAAACTTTCTACAAAAATGGTGATTTTACTGTACCTACATTTTCAAATTATCGTTGTCATAACTAGGCTCTCTCGGTAGATACATTTTTGAAAATCCGCAAGTAACTTTGGGGAAAGCCATTTGATTCGTGAAAAGAGACTGTCATGAGTATTTTGGTGCGAAGATGGTATCTCCTTCTTCATTTTTAAAGAAATATGGGCCGATAATCTATGGATAGCCAACTATTTTAGTCTAAATTGAAGATTTTAATCTTACCATGAAGTTTAGGCAATAAATTAAAAATAAATTTTTTATTGTTTTATTTAACTTTACTTTTCAAAGTTCAAACTTTATTAATAATGTTGTAATTTGTTAAGCTATTGCTATGCGTAAGTTATTTTAATTCATTTGTTTTGATATATAACAAGGTAAAGCCCGGCATGCGTTCCAATGATTCTTTCAATTTTTTTTGTAATTTTTTTGTACAATAATTTTTTGTCAAATTAGATTTGCAGAATTTATTTAAGTGATTTGGGATATACAATATTTTTGGTATTTCCGTTTTCTGCAAAAAAAAAAAAAAAATTTCCAGATTTAATCCACATTCTTGAAGCTAATGACCTTGTTGATGGTCATTGAGAATGTCAAGCGAATGAGTTGGGAATGATGGGAGTACGTGGAATCAGCAAGTCTTCTCTACTTTTGGATTGGCATTCAGAATTGTCGTTTCGACGATGTTTTTTAACAGCGAGCCTCGTTTGGTGCTGGAATTGCATCACATCGCTGATCAACTTGCACATCACAAATAGAAGAGATCCTACGCGATGATATATTTGCACTTGAATTTTGAAGTTTGCACATACTGGGCTTAGAATACTTTCTCGGCTCCAAAGAATGTCATTTGAAAAGCCGAATTGTATTTACCAATGTTTTGTAAAAAGTGTTTCGATTCGGCTGAGTTGCCCGAACAGAGCTTCCGGTGGTGGACGCAAAATCGAAAGTTTAACTTTGCCATTTCCGCAGCACCTTTCTGGTGTATCATTGCTAAACTTTCGTACACCGCAATACCCACATACCTTATCCAATTTGCCGATGTCTGCACTTGGATGCAAACTGTAGTCGTATTTGACATTGTAGTGAAATGCGCCAAGTTTGAAGTCAACATGCAATGTTCGTCGAGATCGAGTAGCTCGTAAACGTTCTGCTACGATTCTTACTGTTTGTTGCTCTTCTGATTCAGTTGCACGTGATCGAGTAGCTCTTAAACGATTATCTAAATTTCTTGGTGTGCATTGGTCTTCTGATTCCAATGCACGCGATTGTGCAATTCGTAAACTATCTGCTTCGTTACTTGCTTGACGTTCCTCACTTTTTTTAGAAGCTCGTAATTGCGTTTTGTTTGTTTGTTTGTAAGATCCCTTAGACATGTGCCAGGGGCCACTTCATAGCGCCACGACCGTGAGGCCATTTGGCGACTTCGTAGTACGTGTGGGAAATCATCTGAGAGAGACTGGTCTGTGGTTAGTGGTATGGAATATTAAGAATTTTGTTATATTTTGTGGAGCAGATTAGTATGTTGTGAAGTTTAAATATGGAACTAGGGAATGAAGTTGTTGGGTCGAGGAGCTCCATAATAGGAGGAATCCTGCTCGCAAAGTAGTTTTTGGTTATGTGGCATTCCTGTAGAATATGGGTGATAGTGAACTGGGTGCCACAGGATTGGCAGAAGGGACGATTGGTGTTGCCAAAAAGGAAGTTATGGATAGGAGCAGTATGACCAATCCGGATTCTGAGGAGCTTTCGCGCCCAGAATTTCGGTATGGATGTTGAATACACTGGTTTGTTAGTGGTTCTCCAATGAGTCGACAAAAAAGTGTCGCTATTGGTCCAGTCATCTTGTAATTGCGTTTTCTTTCGTGCTCCTCTGGTAGACCGACCAATTGATGAGCGTTTAGGAGGCATGATTATTTTAACTAAGAAAGCCATATTTTAACGTTTTTTTTGCCTTTATAATAATAAACAAAAAATGACACTATCATTAATTTACAAATTTTCAAATTGTTTCTTCTTCTTTTTCAACTATGTCACTAACAGACATTAATTATTTGTATCACTAAAAATGTTATTGTAAAGTTTCAACTCAATTATAACATATTGACGCGCCAGGCTACTGTTTAGCAACTTACCAAAGTTTCCACACAATTGGATGAATGCTATAGGAACGCATTGAGGACAGCCAAACAAACTATTTACCTATAAAAAAAAATAATGCAAAATTGTAATTTTATCGAATAACAATAAAGCTCCTTTAAGAAAATCCTATATCCACTCAAAAATATAACAATACGGAACTTATTATTGGGTGTATAACGTAAAAATGCGGGATTTTTGGGAAACTTTTATTGTTTATTTTGAAAAATTGTTACAATATATTTTATTCAAAGTATTGTCCATCGGAAGCCACTACTTTTTCCCATCTTTCTGGCAACATATGCGCCAAAAAAACTGCTCCGGTTTTGAGGCCAAGAATGAATCGAGCCTTTTTTGATGCCCTGTTCTGAAGTGAAGCGTATTCCGGTGAGGGCGTTTTGCATGGATCTAAACCAATGGTAGTCGGACGGGGCAAGGTCTGGGCTATAAGGTGGGTGAGGCAAAACTTCCCAGCCACTGTTTTCTAAATAATTTTTAACCGGTCTTGCAACATGAGGCCGAGCGTTGTCATGATGGAAAATTATGGCTTCGTGTCTGGTTGCATATTCCGCGCGTTTTTCGGCCAATGCTCGCTTCAAACGGATTAATTGTGTTTGGTAGAGGATCGCCTGTGATCGTCTGGCCCGATTTCAATAGCTCATAATATATCACACCCTTCTGATCCCACCAAATACAGAGCATTACCTTGGCGCCATGGATATTTGGCTTTGGCGTTGATTTGGCTGGTTGGCCGGGCTTCACATACGATTTTTTGCGCTTTGGGTTGTCGTAATGAATCCATTTTTCGTCGCCAGTAATGATTCGATTAAAAAACGACTTCTTTTTCTGCCGTTCAAGCAGCATTTCGGACATGCAAAATCGCCTTTCAACGTCTCTCGGCTTCAATTCATATGGGACCCAATTTCCTTGC